>MU968411.1:93995275-94604792 GCA_034641835.2 Pinus albicaulis
CCTCTTTCACTGCCCAACAACATCCTTCTTGTTCTTCTTCCTTTGTGGGCAGTTAGTGGCGAGATTCCCATGTTCGTGACAGTGAAAACACTTCACCTTGGACAAATCCAACTACTTTCCTTTAGACTTGGATTTTGAATGGAATTTCTTCCCCTTCCCTTTCCTTGCCTTGGAATCCAAATCAAAATCCTCTTCATCTTCATGCTTTGATGAAGATCCATCTCTAGTGTTCCGCCTGAACTCCTCCTACACTAGATCCGACCATAGTCGTTCTAAATCCGGAAGTTTTTGTCGTCCGTTGAAAGAATCTTCATAACTGTGCCAACTCTTAGGAAGTACCAAGAGAGCCATGCTCAACAAATCATCATCAGAAATAATGATTCCCACACTCCCCAGTTCATCTCGACATTCAACAAAATTTTTTATACAATTTGGAATATTGTCGTCCTTTTCCATCTCGATCTTTCTCAGTTTATCCTTCCGTGCCAATTTTCTATGGTCGCTACTTCTTTGGAAAAGATCTGTCAAAGCCTCTCACATAGCATATGGAGTGGTTTTCCCATGAAGGCTTCAGATAATGTGGTCTCATACACCTTCCAACAGAATCCTTCTCGCCTTCTCTAAATTCTTTTTTCATGCTTCAAGTAATGCAACATCCATCGAAGTGGGCTTAGGAACATCACTGTCGATGAATTCCTTCAAGCCATTAACTTCAAGCACTGCCTCCATCCCATCCTTCCAACCTATGTAGTTCGAGCTACCATCAAGTGCATACTCTAACCACAAGCCATTGAAAGCCATTTCAATTTTTACTCAACTATCGCACCAAGAAATTCTTGTAGCAAATTCAAATTGTTTCCACCAACTAACTTGTCTCCTTCTTCAAAATTTTAATAATCTGTGCTCTGATACCATGTATATATTTTAATACAATTATGTATTTCTTGGGTTCTCCTAATCTAAAACTTATATGCCACTGTTAAATATAGAATCACTTCTACAAAAATATTTGCGGTAATTTAAAACATGGTCATCAATTGCAAACACATGAAGAAAGACCAATCACACATGACACATATTTTTTTACGAGGAAATTATAAAGCTAAAAAACTCACCATCACGTATTATGTATATATCATGGATCATGAAACAATCTCATACAAAACTCTAATCCAAGAGGTCTCAGTACAATATAAAAACGTCTCACACTGTCATACAAAAATTGGCAAATAGATGCACCAATTTACTGCCTCTTGACAGGCTGCCTCCACTGCGCAATGCCCGCTAATCACAATCCCCAAATGACTGAGATCCTAGCTGCCTTGACTGAACAATCCTCATTGGCATCTCAAATTTGTGTGTGGTTGCATGAGTGTACTCACTAATGTCACATTTGATAGTCAAACTGTTCCTTTCACCTATCTCTCAACTGGGTCTCCACTGGATCTTACATGCATGTATTTAATAGTAGTAAATCTTCAGTTGCATGTGAGACCACTGCTTGTGAATTAATTAAATAATTAATTCACTGATCTCTCACTAGTGTTGTATAAATTATATACAATATGCATGTATATATCCAGAGTCTCCTGATCTCATAATATTTATCTTCTTGCAAAATACATAATCCTTCCACTATAATTCTTGCGGAAATTTAATCAACAATTGCACAACACATGAAGCAATAAAAGCACACATAACATAGTTGTTTACCAGGAAAGCCTGAAGCTAAAAACCCCAAATATTATATTATGTATCATGGATATCATGTAACAATATCATACAAAGCTTAGTACATCAAGCTCTCAGTACAATACAATCGTCACACACTAACATAGAAGAAATATGCAAATCCATGCACCAATCTCTGCCCTCCTGCTAGCCTTCTCCACTACGTAATCCAAGCTGATTACAAAGACCAATTCGATGCAATCCCACCCTCATTGAGTGCGTTATTATCATTGGAAACTCCAATGTGTATATAGATACAATCCATGCATCACTAGTAGTCACAACAGATAGTCCATCTTGCCCTTTCACCTATCTCTCCACTGGGTCTCCACTGGATCTGACATGCACTGTAGTTAATTGTTGTATTCTTCAGTTTATTAATGAGTTATTATTTGTGAATTAATTAAATAATTAATTCACTCCACTCTCACTAGTGTGGCATTTAGTTAGATTAGATACAACTAGCTCAACTAAGTCTAACTGAGTTAAACTGAATACAACTCCATGAACTACTCTTCCAACTCTGTCACAACTTTTCCACTTCAGTTCTAATTGATTCCTCCATGCATGAACTCCAGTAAACCCTTAGGAATTGTGTAATTCATTCAACCCACCAATTTGACAAATCTGTTCACTGAAATAAAGTGCTCCAAGAGAATAAGTTGTTGTTTAGAGTCTGATTATTATTAAGGGCTAATAATAATCGACATGCATTTATTTTTAGATCAGTGATCTATAAATATACTTTGCCCAATCTTCTAAAAATAGAATCTCATATATTTTTCTCATTTGACCAACCATCTACAAATATCCTCCTGCTACATATATAATATGCTCACCATGTCTAAAAATAGACATACACCTAAAAATACCATGTGTGGGCCCCACCTAGTTTAGGTGATTATTTTCCAACTAGGATCAAGGATGATGTTTTAGGATGCATCCTTCACTATTTCTTTTTGCAATATTCAACACTCCCTCTCAACAAGAAAGGAATGTCTTTGCATGCGACATGCAACTCCATGCATTCGCCCTGCAACCTTTGCGAGCGCCCTACAACTCCATGCATCCACTCTGCAACTATTCCGAAACTAAAAGGATCCAAACAACTGAATCAGTCTAATGCATCTATCATCAAAGTCCTTGAATTCTACTTAGCTACTGCACATGTCTTCAGGAACCACTGCGCTGTTGAACTCTGCACCCATGCACTCTACACTTACTGTCAACTTTGAACCGCGCTCCAGTATCCGACATTGTCACTTTGATCTGCCTGCATTATTCCAACTGATCATGCTACTGCTGCTCTATGGGCACCTTCATAGCCAGGTTCAATTCATGAGATCCACACCATCTCAATGAATCCTGGCCATAAATCTCCTCTTGGGATTACTCATGCATGTTGCCCCACCTCTCACCTGGTGGTATAGCTGCATGCACTCCCTCTGCCCATCTAGCACGAAATTTCTCTCCATGAGTGGTTTCTCCCACTCCATGATCCTCATCTTCTGGCTGATCCACATCCCTAGGTTCACTCTTACGTACATGAAAATCCTGCTCCCTCTCAAGCTTCAATTGCATGGCTTTCTCACACTTCCCAACAGTAGGAAGCTCTGTTGAAATCCCATATACTTCAAGTCTGTAAGAGATTATTAGCTCGAATCCCAACCTTCTTGAATTTCCCCATGGCTTTGAGTCTAAGTAACACCTTTCCTTTTCCAACTTGCACACATTGTAATTGTCCCGCCATCACGAAAATTTCTAACAAAAGAGCTGATTTTAAATCGACAATATCTCCCTCATCCGAGCTCCAATTCGATCGATTTGTTTTTTCAATTTGGGTATTTTTTCACAAGGAATCCAAATATGCTATTTTTTTCTAAAAATAATTCACCAAAAATTTCAGATATTCTCTACAAACTTGCGCGCCGAAAAATTCGTTCTCTAATTCCATGTAGAAAATCTATAACACAGCTTCGATAACATGTAGAAATTATATACAATATGCATGTATATATCCAGACTCTCATGATCTCACAATATTTATCTTCTTGAAAAATACAGAATCCTTCCCCTATAATTCTTGCGGAAATTTAATCAACAATTGCACAACACATGAAGCAATAAAAGCACACATAACACAGTTGTTTATCGGAAAAGCCTGAAGCTAAAACCCCCAAATATCATATTATGTATCATGGATATCATGTAACAATATCATACAAATATTAGTACATCAAGCTCTCAGTACAATACAATCGTCACACACTAACATAGAAGAAATATGCAAATCCATGCACCAATCTCTGCCCTCCTGCTAGCCTTCTCCACTGTGCAATCCAAGCTGATCACGAAGACCAATTCGATGAAATCCCACTCTCCTTGAGTGTGTTATTAGCACTGGCAACTCCAATGTATATATAGATGCAATTCATGCATCACTAGTAGTCACAACGGATAGCCCATCTTGCCCTTTCACCTATCTCTCCACTGGGTCTCCACTGGATCAGACATGCACTGTAGTTAACTGTTGTATTCTTCAGTTGATTAATGAGTTATTATTTGTGAATTAATTAAATAATTAATTCACTCCACTCTCACTAGTGTATCATTCAGTTAGATTAGATACAACTAGCTCAACTGAGTCTAACTGAGTTAAACTGAATACAACTCCATGAACTACTCTTCCAACTCTCTCATAACTTTGCCACTTTAGTTCTAACTGAGTCCTCCATGCATGAACTCCAGTAAACCCTTAAGAATTGCGTAATTCCTTCAGCCCACTGATTTGAAAAATCTGTTCACTGAAATAAACTGCTCCAAGAGAATAAGTTGTTGTTTAGAGTTTGATTATTATTAAGGGCTAATAATAATCAACATGCATCTATTTTTGGATCAAAGATCTATAAATAGACTTTGCCCAATCTTCTAAAAATATAATCTCATATACTTTTCACATTTGACCAACCATCTACAAATAGCCTCCTACTACATATAGAATATGCTCACCATGTCTAAAAATAAACATACACCTAAAAATAGCCTGTGTGGGCCCCACCTAGTTTAGGTGATTATTTCCAACTAGGATCAAGGATGATGTTTCAGGATGACTCCTTCACTGTTTCTTGTTGCAATCTTCAACAGTGTATGTTCAGTTACAAATAGCACAACTGAGTTTAACTCACTTAACTGAGTTTAACTACTTTCCAACTCACATAACTACACATCCAACTCTATTACAACTTCAAATCACTCAGTTACCACTAAGTCCTCTTGCATGTCCCACCAACCAACCTTTGAACTTGAATTTCCCATAGCTAACTGGTTTTCCACTTCAGTTAACTATTTCCAAGTGCTCCATGAGAATAGATTAATATTTATCGTCCAACTATTATTAAGGGATAATAATAGTCGACATGCATCTATAAGTACACACGCGATCTATAAATAGACTTCGCACATACATCTAAAAATAGAACATCATCTATAAATAGAATTTTATCAACATCTATAAACAAACTTCCGCTATAAATAGAATTTCATTAGGGGAATTTTGAGGTCTAAAATGGGCCTCCTAAGAAAAATTTGCAATCAAAATAAAATTTATAATAACCAATAGGATTCAAGATGATGATGACAACAATGGGGGATGATTCACCATTTTTTAAGTAAAAGGATAAAAAGATTAAAAGGTAATAAAATAATAAAACTACTTTTTCAACTTGTATTTTCAACTTATCTCCCAAATTTTTTACTAAAATTTCAAGTGGGAAAACTCGTTGGATAGAAAATTGAATTCCTCATCCAAGGAGTATCAATGTTTCATACTTTTCATGGATGCTACTACACGAAAAATGGGTAATAGATGAAAAAACATGATTGCAATCACGCTTTTCATGTATTTCTCATTTTTTGTGTAGCAGGATCCATCTAAAGTATGAAACATGGGTACTCCTTGGATGAGGAATTAAATTTTGCATCCAATGAGTACTCCCACTCGAAATTTGAGTAAAAAATTTGGGAGATAAGTCGAAAATATGAGTTGAAAAAGTAGTTTTTTTCTTTTTTCCCTCTAAAATTTGATAATGTAATCAAATATTATTTTATTATTTCCACTAATATTTTATAATTTACTTAGGAGGCCCATTTTAGTTCTCAAAATTCCCTTAGTGGCTCATCCATTCTAAAAATAGACTTACGCCTAAAAATATCCCGAGGCTCAATCCTAGTGTAGGTGCTTAATTTTCACTAGGATCATCATCTTCTTGAATCTCAACACAATTAGAGTTTTATTAAACTCTATGAATATCCATTGTTTCATAATTTTCCCAAGAATAGTTAGATCAGATACCACTTTAAATATAGTGTTCAAAAGAGAGTTGAGCTTTTGCAATAGATTCCAACAAATCAAAAAATTGCTAATATCTTGACTAAGAAACTAAAAGGGAAATTCAGTATGTTCAGAGAGAAACTTTATGTGCTAGAGAACACTTTTATCAGTTCATAGGTCTGTTGTTTGTTTAGTTTCCTGTAGGAAATGTATAATAATGCATAATTCATTTACCATGAAAATTTCATCAACGAGCTTAATCATCTTTGGTGATTATGGGGTATTGATGTTGATACTTACGATATTATAAATTTAGAATAGTATTTCCCTCATTGAAACAAATCAGGCTAGGGGAAAGATACTCTCCCTGATGTATAGATGGAATCCCATAGTAGAGGGTGCAATAGATATGAAATTATTCAAGCTTTAGAGTTCCTAGCTTATGATGGGACTGTGGTAGCTTAGGATGGAGAATTTACTTTTAGTAGTCATATCATCACCCCACCTCATGGAGGATATTCTGAGAGGGGTAGCTACCAGTATCTACAAGGAGTTTGGTCCTAATTAAATAGAATAGTAATTTAATGACACTATGATTTCTTGTGAGTTTTCTTTTGAAATCTAATACTTTATGGGAAAATTCCTATGGTTAACTCATGGACAAAGTATTCCTTTGATGCATGTTGTATCTAGTTGGATATTAGTGTGGATGTTATCATCGAATAGTTGTAGAATCTACCTTCTAACCTGTCAGTGACAAGAAGATCAAAATCTAAGAAAGGCTGAGTTTAAGGAGACATCATCAGAAAAATTTACATAATATATCGGCTTTTATGATGTGAGAAGTAAAACAACTTGTATGCATTCTTTTTGAGCCAAGGGAGAGAAAAAACACAAAGTAGTCTATTATTGAAGGTGTATATGAGTCTTGAGAGTAGATAAGGCATCTTGATGTCTTATTATGAATATCTTAGTTGTGGGTGAGCCATTTTGTAGTCGATGTCTGGTGTCCCTTTTGTTTTTAGTTACATGTTACTTTACCTTTTAGATGTCATCATATCTTCAAGACCTTTCTTATGATTGTTCTTGGGACTCAATTTTCCTCAGGGACAATAATAATTACTACTGTTTGTTTGGGGCTTGAGAGGATTCTCCTATGAGACCATCTTAACAAGCATGGAAGCCTAATAAGTTGTATTGACTTTGATTTTTTAGGTGCTTACCATGAACCTTGTTTTCCATGGTTTAGGAATTCCTCAATTCTTGCATCAAAGGTGGTTTTTGAAACTTAATCCATCCATATTAGTATCATTATGCAAAGAAACATTTTTTCATGCTAACTTTTCTTTCAGTTACCCGTTATGAGACATTTTCAAGTGTCCACACTTATTTTTATTCATGTTAAAAGCTAATAGACACTAAATTATCTAGGTTACCACATTACAAGTTTATTCCAGCTCACTTGTAATGTTGAAAAATTCATTTTGTCATTTTAATTTTTTTATCATTGATTGTAGAAAAAATAAGTTGAAAAATCAAACTTATTTTTTTAGCACATTTTGAAATTTAATTCTTTTTGTAGGCTTGAAAATGTGGATCTAATGATGAAACATTGAGTCAATGCATGGAAAGTCCATAATCAACATTCGGAAGCATTTTTAGTGAGGTTTGTGGAGAAAATCATTTTTCTATTCTATTAAATTAAGTATTTGTCAATTTATCTATGATAAAATGTAGGAAAAGATTTATACCTTTGTGACTTTTATAATGAAGGTGTAAATGTCACATTCATGGATAGAATGTGTGGGATCTGATAAAATTTTTTTACTTTGGAGGTATCCCTCTTTTGCTGGAGAAATATAGTTCCTCACTCGCCTAGCTATTAGGTGTTCCAAGTGAGGATACATGTTCCTTGTCATACCAATGGATTTCCCCTCTCTTGCATGTGTTTTCAGATGGAACATAGTAGTAGCTTCCAGCTGAAATCCCTGTTGGTAACCCCAAGGGAAACAAGGATATTTGATCTTTATAACTTTGAAGTTTTTGACAAGAGCATCAATCAATTGAAATAATTGGGCTCACTATAGGTATCTTTATTTTCCCAAGAAAAAATTTGTGGGATCCCCCCCTTGTTGGTATATCTGGATGGAGGGTGGCTGACCCACCAACTACAATAGTGGCTGGTAATCCTACCGGAATCAGCCAGACTTGAAACTTCAGCCAGATTAAAAATATGGTCTCGTGGTGAACCCTGTCCTGAAAAAGTCCATTTGAACCAGTTGAACCAACCCACTAGGCTCATAGTAGAGTTATCTTATGTCTATGAGGGATCAAATTGTTTTACATATGAATGATACTAAACTGTGGAAATGATATTTTCCACAAGAGTCTTTTGCCACTTATATTTATTATTGTTCAAAGGAATAAATTGTTCTACATATCTTGAACTAGGATGACTCTTTTGTAAGTAATATAATGCTCATTCAATATGCATAATAAATGAGGAGGGAGTGTTTCCAAGTTTTTAGAGTCAAGAATAAAGAAGATAAAAAGGATCCAAAGTGGCATGAAAACAAAAATATTACACCTGTAGATTTTTCTATTTTTATTTACAATGAGGTCTCTTTGCATGAAAAAATCAACCAATTTTTTTTTGGGCATGAAGAGGTTGAGTGTGGTACTGAGGCAGGAGGAGAACATGATGTTGATGCAGATGATGAGGGGGAAGAGAGTCCTCAAAGATCGACTGAGGATAGTGATAATTCTTCTGAAGCTAGTGATTTTGATGATGATAATGCCAAATATAACTCACGTATTAGTGATATAAGCTTTGAGAGGCCAACCATAGACGGGGATTTTGAATGTTCAAATTATAAGGGACAATGGTTGCGTGGTGATGAGGGTAGGGTTGAAAACAATGCCTGATTTACTCTTGATACTCAAAGAAATAAAAGTGTGCTCTACATGAAAAACTTGTTTTCTTAAAGCTACTAAACCCTAGCCAAGGAAACGAACTTCACCATGTTGTAAATCAAGTGCTTTTGTTCCATAACAATCCAACCAAATTCCTGGAGCAGTAATGACTCTATGTCACTTTTCCAAATATCTCCCAATCATCATTATTTTAACATGAAAACAAATGATTTCCCATAAAGAGACGTGGGTGCCCCATAATCAAGGTATGATCCCATACTAATGAATACAAAAAGGAAATATCTTGGAAAATGGCTTCACCTTCACGCTTTCTGTTGCCAAGAAAAATGCCCAGAATGGACCTTTACCTACTACAATGAGTCTATTTACCGAATTCCATCCACTTCTTAGGAAGAGCTACTCAAACATCTTTAACAATAGAATATAATGGTTTAATCTAGAATATGTACAAGAAATTCAGAGATTTTCTAGAACAGACTATTACAAAATGAATCTAGAGTAGGACAAGTGGCTATCATGAGTCATGGACACTCAAATATGGGGGTGTTTCTCCTCAGTATTATGGTTATATTTCTCTATAGAAGTGGGGAATTTGAAAGTGTTAGTTTTAGCATTTGTTGCATATGTGTTCTCCCATATAAGAGGTGCAAAAGTGATGAGAAAATTTGCACCAGCAGATCTGTAGCAACCTCATATTTTGTGCAGCCTTGGGTTACTTCGAGGTTGAAGTGGAACAATTACAGTTTTCTTTTCTAGTATAGTAAGGAGCTCACCATTTTTTATTTATCAGGTGTTTTTTCAATGTTGTTTAGGGCATCGTTTCTAAGTTTAGAGAAAGTGCATGAGCTATAGGATGTTACAAATTTAGCTAGGTGTTGGTTCCTAGGCAAAGTTATCATGTATGCTTGGGCACACCTTTTTAGGTAGACAATTTTAAGGATTTATGTTCCTAATCTCGGTGCATCACAAGGATGGTCTGTTTTGTAATTCCTTAGCATTTTATTCTTATATAAAAGAAAGACAGGGTAGGGGTGTTGCTTATTTATTTTTGAGCTATTGATTTGTAACCATATTCTTCTTCCCATCAATTAACATATGAAATTTTTTGTGAAGCTAAGTCTATATGGTATTTGTAATTACTAGAGCTATGATTATTCAAATTTAGTACATTATAGTGTGTTATTCCAAATATTTTTATTTGTGTTTTTCAGTATTACGTGTTTATATATCTAGGACTCTATTTTTTGCTATGTGGATAGGAGGTTAAGTTCTCAGTTTCGTAGTGGTTAGGGTTTCATTTTAGGAGTGCATATTTGCATACCATGTTCTGAAAATTTAAAAGGGTATCAGAGAATATTTTCGAAGATTTTCCAATATGTATATGGAATGTAATACTACCTATAATAGGGATTTTTTGGAGGTTCACAGTGTCTCTAATGGCCCAACTTCAACAATTGTAGTTAAACTGTACTTCAGATAGGTTTTGGTGCCTATGAGAGAGTTGTGGGTGATATGCTTGTGAAATCCCAGTGAATGAAACATTGCTTATGACTAGGAGAGTTGATTTTCACCCATTATAGGTTTTTGGTATGATATTTCCCGCTCTTAGTTGATTTTTTTGGTTGAGGTATTTTCCATGCATAACATATATGACTAGTCACTAGTCTTGGTCTCAGAGTGTGACTATCTAGTGTTCGCATCCAAATTTACACCTTGGAAGTGCATTCTAAAAATGTTGTTAGAGGAGGTTGACATGTGGTGTTTTGTGGAGGTTAGGGTTATAACTCCTACCAACCCTATGCAGTTGGGTTAATACACTAAGAAGATGAGGAAATTGAATATTTCTTGATTTTGTGAAACATCATTTGACCCTCACATTTTGAATAAATCGGTTCCAGATGATGCCTTGATCACTTTATATGATAGTGTGAAATTGTATGGTTCCTTGCAATTTCTTCCAAACCTGTAGTTCCTTCCAAAAACCCCTGGGGTTATATTTTTATTTCATTAGAAACTTTTACTTTTTTTTTTTTTTTAAATTCAATCTCTTTTGGCTTTACTAACAACATTGGAAAGTTCTCTATGCTTTGGTATTTTTCATATGGTTCTCTGGCCTTGTTACAATTCTCATCCATCCATGGATTCAATGGAATAATATTAGGTAAATTTCTATTAGAGAATTTATTGGAGTTAAAAGTCAACATCTACATAACTGTGGGTGGGATGAATTATTTTGTTGGTGACAACTCTAACCTAGTGAACATGTCAATGGGTGGAGTGGTGGCTAATGACTTGATGCTTTGAATCAACCATATTTGATATAGTTGATCCTGTCAACTTTATCTCAATTTGTGATATATTCAAAAGTTGATTTTGTCGTATGGTTAAATATGGTATTTGATGTACAAAGAATACATTAGGATGTGAGGTTGTGGGAGTGTATAGAAGGAGCCTCTAGAGCACCATTTCACAACAATTTTATGAGAAATGGTGCTCCAAGGGCTCCTTCTATACACTCTAGCAACAGTGGTCCAAAACCTCACATCCTAATATATTTTTTGTACATAAAATACCCATTTCAATCATACAACAAAATCATCGATTGAATCTATGAAAAAATTATGATATAAAGTTGATATTTACACATACACATTCAAAAAAACATGAAAAATATATACATAATTATCAAGCTTTAAACATGTCATCTTGGTGGATTAATCATGGACTATCAATTGTTAGTACTACCCAGATAATACTGTTGATATTGTAGTTACAAACTACACACTTAAACTAGAACTAGATAATAGGAAGAGTAAAAAATCATTTTATGAAATGTAGTAGGCCATCATGAATAAAAAGTTATCTTTACAAAATAGGTCATAATGACCAAAGAGTCATGTTTATGAAATAGGCCATGTGTCCACTTTCCAAAATAGAGATATTATATTACAAAATAGAAACTGAAAGTATGAAAATTGAAATATTTAATATCATAATAAAAGAAATGAAAACAGAGAATTATTCCAATAAGATAAGATAATTTTGTTAATGTCCAACAAATTATCAATATAGGGTCTACTTTTCCTGTCTATTAGCACTACCACAAGCAAACACATGGATGTAGATGTGGATGTAATTGCAAAGATGATTTTTTTCATGAAGCTCATGATGTTGTAGTCCTGGTGGGGCTTAACATGGCAGTAGGCGAGGGTGGCATTTCAACATGATGATGATTATCTGATCTGGGTATGTCAGCTACCGTATTTACCCATGATATTTTAATTCTCTGATGTAGTTAGAATTTCATTTTAAAAGAGCATAAAATGACATATATGAATATATAATTAAGAGGAAAACATGTCAATAATTACACAACATAATGCAAGACACTTAATAATGGAGGTCATCTAGTGTGGACTACATATCAGGGCCTTGGTGTCTCGATGGTGTTGCCCGCTTCATTTGGTGCTGGAAATGGTGATGATGTACATAGATGATGTTTATTTTTCATACAAGGAAATGTGCCCTCAACATGAGTGGCAAAGCCTCTCCACGATATGTTGTTCTATGAGGAACTCGCATTCATAGCAAACCTCCTACCAGCATGATAAACTCACACATGGTGACAAATAGTATCACTCCATCAAGGCAACAAAGGGATCTAAGAACATAAATGACCATCCATGATGAATACATATCACATGACATAACATCAATATTATGCATCATACATCAGGCAGGAATCGACACGACATAAAACATCTCAAAACAATAATCAATGAAGTGCATAGAAACAACACTTCATATACCTCAACTCTAAAGTTGACAGAAGAATAAAATGATCATTTGCTTGATTTGAATGCACCATTGAAGTCATGGCGTCGAATGACATGAAATAAACTATCCACACTCTGAAATCCGACATCATCATCCAGATTTGGGAAATTGTCAAAAAATAGAGACCTCTGTTACAAAAACTGACATCTTAATCAGATTCCTGTCACTGAGAGGTGTAAAATCCTTATAAATTTTGTCTAATTTGGACACCGGAAAATTCTGGCCCCTCTGAAAATGTGGCTCAAATCATGGTTCTGATGCCTCCTTGAATGGCTCAGGGTTCCACTTGGAATAAAAAATAACTCTACTTCGAACTAGGTGCCTTCATATACCTGCAATAAAATAATGCTTATGGAAATCTGCACCAGGTCTACCTTGAACTCCGTGCTCCTCCTTCATTGGGCTCGAATGGCAGGAATAGGGTTCATATACATAAGCCCGATGAAATTAATAATGAAGAGGTTGTTGGCCTAGTGGTAAATAAATGTATTTGTTGGAGGAGAGGTCAGGGGATCAAATCTCACCTCTCCATATTTGAACGTGATATTTTGTTTTAACCATACCATGCGGTTATGATATGATTTGGTTTGTTTAAATGTTGGTTTGAATGGCATGCTTATGGGGTCGCCCCTTGGGGGCCGATCCACGTGTACTAAGCAGGTTCGACCCTCGTCAATCCCCTAGAGCCCTGCCTCTGGTAGCGGGTTCTATACATAACAATACGCTGGCATTTTTTTTTTAAAGGTTTCAGGTGGGGAGGGTTCGCTCCATGTGACCCCGACCCGACCTACTTGAACTATGAACTGTCGATGTTTACATATGTGCACCATACATATTGTGGTTGTGGGCAGAGGGCATGACGGTGGTCATGGCCCGCTGCCTCACATTAATTTTAATATTTTTTGAAATAATAAGGTCTCACTAGGGTGGTGGGGGTCATGGCCCGCCACCACTTTTCTTAATATTTTCTTGTTATTTAAAACAACATTTTCACTTTTAAATTTAAGGAAAATAAGGGATATTGGGAAAAATAATGTGGCCATAATTTTTCCCATTTTCGGGAGCAGGGTTCCCTGCCAATTGATGGTGAACTTGTGGGATAGTTAAACCTGGCCCACTACCCAACTTTGACAAAAAATTTGAATCGCTCTAACTTCTCCATACGGGCCTGGATTAGAGATCCATTCATGCTATTGGAATCAAGACGACGAGTAATTCAATCTGAATATGGTTTGAGGGCAATCCGATGACTTT
Source organism: Pinus albicaulis (assembly GCA_034641835.2). Lineage (NCBI taxonomy): Eukaryota > Viridiplantae > Streptophyta > Pinopsida > Pinales > Pinaceae > Pinus > Pinus albicaulis. Next base: position 94,009,362 of record MU968411.1, read on the forward strand.
GAATTTTGACCTATCATCAGCCCTCTTGGTCTCCTGAGGGTGTCTGGAGTCACCTCGATCAATCCTCCCCACTAAGGAGCTTTTGGTCCACCAAAAGCATGAACATAATCTGTAGCTACTTTGTATCTTGTCTACACCACATATGTCTTGAAAGGTAACCCTTCATTCTCCTTCACCTTTTTCCTTCGGAGGCATAAGTGATGAGCTGACACCTGCATCTCCTGCAAAATTGTAGTAGAATATTTTGCAAATTACATGGTTAAATAAGTGACCAATCTATGACCCAAGAATTACCCACACTTACCATGAGTTTATAACCATACTCGATGGTCAAGGTTACATCAAATGGAATCAATACCCTAACTATAAATACAAGGCCAATTTAACATTGTTGCTTCATAAGTGATGGAAAACACATCACCAATTTTACATTTTAAATTGCGACACATGATTTACAACTTTGGCCAATACATCTAGAAAAACCATTTCTTAATGAACAGATTGAACATGATGAATGTGGTGGATTTTCTTGTTGAATAGTTTCAGTGACTCGTTTCTTCATGGATGCTTTGTCCTTTAGACGCTGCTATGGATGGAGTCTCCACCATATGGCTATTTGATGGACACTTTTATCACAATAACTGCAATGAGTCTTCTTCCTACATAATTGCTTAACCAATTAATTTCCCTATTGTGGAGAAGGCCTTTCATGCCTCATACTCTTTCATGTTGCCATTATCTTCCAACACTCAACAATGACATGGTTATGTAAACAAAAAAAATGACAAGTTTTTCTATGCCATGACTTATGTCCATGATTATCAACATTCTTATAATCAAAATTAACTTGAGAATATCGAGACTTGTTATACCTTTATTGGTTGTCTCTGGTGCGATCATGGTGACGAGAGCTTGCCTTGGCTCTCACTGTCATGTGCGATATCCTCAGATAATGGTGCAATGTTCCCATCATTATCTTTCCCCAATGGTTTCAACCATGCATTGGGACCTTTTTGCACCTTCGAGAACTATCCTTCAGTGTACCCCAAAATTGCTAATCAAGGTCTCTGCATGACCTGCAATGGATGAATCATGCCTTGGTCATTAACGCCAAGTCCTCCTCCCTTATATCCCATCTTGGTGAGGAGTCACATGCTAGTTCCTGTAATGGGTATCTCCATATTTCCCACAGAAATGATAGCATGTGAAGATGAAACTGAATAAACATCAACATTATTTACCTCAGATGTTGATGTAGAAACAGGTGATGATGGCTTCTTCAAGAATTTTTCATGCTTCAATTCCTCCAAAGCCTCTTCTGTGACTCACAACTCAAGTTGCAATGTTTTCTTCTCTGCTTTCTCTTCTTGGAGAAGCCTCCTTAATTCGACATCCTTTGCCTGGAGGCTATGGTGGTTGCACTCCAATTATTCCAAGGTTACCTCTGCGGCTTGCAACTGAAGCTACACTCTCTTCTTATCCTCTTTCTCCTCTCGTAGAAGCACTTTCAATTCAATGTTATCTTCTTGAAGGTCATAGTTGATATCCTCATTCGAATGATCAGAATACGATGAGGGTAAGGAATAGTCACTATAAGATGTCGATGAAGCATCTTTTTCTGCTTATTCTTTCTCCCATCTCTCGTAAGTTGCATGCATCATGTCTACAATTTTTGACATCCCGAGCATGCCCTCGTACATGTGTTTTCCATCCTCCATTTTTTCACATTCAATCATTGTTCATGATCGCAATTCGCATCAACAAGAAGACCGCTTTGATACCACTTGATCTGGGTGTGTTAGCTACTAGATTCACTCATGATATTTTACTTCGGTGATGTTTTTATAATTCCATTTTAAAAGATAGTAAAATAACACATATGCAGATATAATTAAGAGGAAAACATGTCAACAATCACACAACAAAATGCAAGAGGCTTAATAACGAAGTTCGTCCATTGTGGACTACATCTCCGAGCCTCAGTGTCTCGATGGTGTTTCCCACTTCATTTGGTGCTAGAAATGGTGATAATATACATGGACGATGTTTACTTCCCATACAAGGAAATGTTCCCTCAATATGAGTAGAAAATCCTCTCCACAGGACGTTCTACTACAAGGAACTCACACTCATAACAACCCTACTATCAACATCACAACCTCACACATGGTGGCAAATAGTATCCCACCATCAAGGAAAAAAGGGGATCTCACAACATAAATTAATATCCATGATGAATACATATCACATGACACAAACATCAAGATTCTGCATCATACATCATGCATGAATTGACATGACATAAAACATCTCATAATAATAATCGATGAAGTACATGGCAACAACACTTCATCTACCTCAACTCTGAAGTTGATTGAAAAACATAATGCTCATTTGTTGGATATAAATGCACCATTGAATTCGTGGCATCGAATGGCATGAAATCGACTATCCAAACTCTAAAATCCAACACCATCATCCCAATCTGGAAAATAGCCAAAAAATTGAGACCTCCATTGCAGAAACTAACATCTTCATCAGATTTCTGTAGCTGGGAGGTGTAAAATCCATTAACATTGGTAAAATTTGGACACCGTACAATTCTGGCCACTCTGAAAATGTGGCTCAGATCATGGTTCCACTACCTCCCTAAATGGCTCAGGGTTCTAGCTAAAATAAAAAATAAGTCTGCCTCAAATTGTGTGCATGCATGTACCTACAATAAAATAATTCTTATGGAAATATACGCTAGGTCTGCCTTGAACTTTGTGCTCCTCCTTCATTGGGCTCGAATGGCAAGAACAGGGTTAATATACATAATCCTGACAGAGTAAACAATGAAGAGGTCATTGGCCTAATGGTAAATAAAGGTAATTGTTGGGGGAGATGTCGGGGGATCAAATCCTGCCTCTCCATATTCGAATGGTGATATTTTGTTTTAATCATAACATGCAGTTATGATATGTTTTTTTTAGTTTAAACATTGGTATAAATGATGCATTTTTATTTTGGTTTGGCACATTTACAAGACCGCCCATTGGGGGCCCTCCCATGTGGGCCAGGTAGGTTCGACCCCCGCAAGTCCCCTACACCCCTACCTCTGGTAGCGGGTTCTATACATAGAAATATGGAGGTGTTGTTATTTTTTAAAGGTTTTGTGTGTGTGGGGTCTACTCCACGTGGCCCCGACCCGACCCACTTGACCCATGAACTGTCATCATTTACATATGTGCACCATACATATTGTGACCATGGGCGGAGGGTGTGGTGGGGGTCATCGCCCATCGCCCCACATTTTTTTTATATATTTTTTGATATAATAAGGTCTGACATGGATGGCAAGGGTCATGGCCTTCCACCCCTTTTCTTAATATTTTTTTTTTTATTTAAAACAACATTTCCGTTTTTAAATTTAATGAAAATAAGGGTTATTGGGAAAATTAACAAGGCCACAATTTCACCCATTTTCAGGAGTTGGGTTCCCTGCCGGATGACGATGAATTTGTGGGACAATGAAACCTGGCCCACTGCCCAACTTTGACCAAAAATTTGACTCGCTCTAACTTCTCCATATGGGCTTGGATTGGAGATATGTTCACATCATTGGAATCAGGACAAAAAGTACTTCAATATGAACCTAGTTCGAGAGTAATCCGACCACATTGAATTTTGACCTATCATCAGCCCTCATGGTCTCCTACGGGTGTCTAGAGCCACCTAGATCATCATCAAAAGGTGAAATATCCAAGTTCTCCAAGTCCAATTCTCCAGCTTCCAAATTTGTTCCTCTCGATAAATTTCCCAATTTTGATACATGTTTTATCAATCTTTGTCTCTTATAGGGAGAAAAGTACAATTTGTAATACACATAGACCAAGCCCTCTATCTAGTATAGATTCGACGTTTCTTTTCTTAACATTGTATGAAAGTGTCGGTGGTCCAACACATATTTGTAGAAGAAGTGTTTCCAACCCATGGAAGCACCCCATTTTTCAAAATGTTGCACCTTTGTAGTAGAAACATCATACATGTTCCGCCACTAGATTGAATTCATCATCTTCCATTATATATAAATGTTAGGATATTCCGACACATAGGAAATAGTTAAGTATAACCTGGTCTAGTGTAGAGTTAGGCAAAGTGTGTTTCCTTACTATGTACATTTGTAACTTTTAATCTGACGGTCACGATATGTAGTGATCCAACGGTTCACACTCTCCTCGGTATCACTGACACTTGATCTATTGCTCAACACCCGTTTGGTCCATGATCTCTATTTAAAGAGCATGGAGGGTCATTTTTCTGGTAACCGCTTATGAGAGAAAACTATGTAAATTTTCTGTATTATATTAAAAAATTATATGAAGTGGCAGCATTGACTCAGGTCATGGATTTTTCCCCCTTTCAGGGTTTTAACCACGTAAAATACTTGTGTACTAATTTGTGATATGTTTGTGAGCGGAGACCTTTGGTGTTTGATCTATGGGACTTACCCTATAAATTCCTACATCGTATCAGAGCCTGGAACCAGATTCGATTCCCTCGAGTTGCGTGAGTTTCGTTTCAGGGGGGAATTGATTCCCTCGAGCTACGTTTGAGGGGGGGGGGGGGTTGTTGGAGTAATCACCGCACCTCTATGGAATCTGTAATTCCCACCTTGGAGATCCTAGTTACCAGCTTAGAAGTTTACCAACACCTCCAAGTTTTGGTTTAATATAAAACCTCTACAATGGTGTTGGAGTAATCACCACACCTCTATTGAATCCGTAATTCCCACCATGGAGATCCTAGTTACTGGTTTGGAAGTTTACCAACATGAGCAGGTTTTGGTGTAATGACAAACCTCTACATGGTATCAGAGCTATTTTGAGGGCCGCATTTGTTTTTGATCCAAATCCGAAGCCGGTTTGACTTCATGCGACTATCGTTTTCTAGATATACTATTTTTTACCACTTTCGGGTTGGCAGAGTAGCGCTGTTGTTTCTGGAGCATCTGTTACAATGAGGAACCCCTTTTGTTTAATGAAAAAAGGTTTATGGTTGCCCGAGTTATGTAATTTTAGATTTTGAGGTATAAAGTATCTTTTTTGTAGTTATATTTATTAATCGTTTTGTTTATTTCGGTTCCCACTATTTATTTTGGTTTATAGTTTTTTTATTTGTTGGATCCATACCCTCTTCTCTGTGTATTCTCTTTTCTCTGTGCTATGTGCAATCTCAGCAAAACAGAAACATGAAGACGAGTTTTTTTTTTTGCTACATATGCTATTTCCCCGCGTCTTTGTGTGATTTTGGGAAATCAGAAATAATGGAAAAAAGGATAGTTGTCGGTAACAGTAACCGAGAATGTAACGTTTTTCCGTAAGGCCTGCATTTCATTTTTTTTCTGTGCACCATTTTATGTGATTTTTTGCAGGAAAAAGCATGCACATCAAAGAGAAAAAATAAAAAAAATAAAAAGGCCCTTCCTCCTTTTAAAAAATTACAGAATCCTTTTAATAGCTCACTTGGTGTAAAGTTAGTTTATGAGAATAGAGGTCTTGGGTTCAAGTCTCTCTCTCAAGATTCTTTTTGTAAATTTTTTTTTGTTAAGTTAAATTTTCTTATAAAGCCCTTTATAAAGCACATGTAAAAGTGACTCTCACTTATTTATAAAATTGGGTCACATAAAGTAGTTTTTTTTAAAAGTGAGCTTAATGTATTAAGTTTGAAAAGGGGGGATTATTTTTTCAAGTAGAACTTCATCATGAGCTTTCAACCTTTCATGTAACAATCCGACATCTACAACACATGTTTTTCAAAAATTCATAACTTCTTCATTTGGAAGCCATGTTTCGAGCCCTTCTTTTCTAACCAACCTAGTTTTTCGAGATCTTTCCATTGGAGAAGTTAATTTCAACCTTTTCAGCTCCATGTTTTACAAAAAAGGAATGTGGATGCTCGGTTATTATTAATAGCACCAACTATTTCCAATGGCTATCCTACATGATAAACTTACTTAGAATTAAAGGGCTTTATAGAATACCCCCAGGACAAGAAACTAAACCTCCCGATAAAGATAAAGTCGCTAAATGGGAAAATAAACAAGATCAAGCACGAGGGTTGATAGGAATGTCCATTGCTCAATATCTTTGGTTTAATATCTAATAAATTGACACCCCTGATGGAACTATGAAGAAGTTAAATACTATTTTTGGAATTCAAAATGAAATCAGGTCCCACCGGCTTGAAAATGAGTTGCTTTCTTTGGACCCCAATAGTTTCTTCTCTATTGAATTTTTTTTTTCCAAATTCAAGACCCTTAGACTTCTTTTAGAAGGTTGTAAGGTCAAAAAGGAAGATGGTAGCCTTATCTATTCCATTCTTTCTCAGCTTGGACTTGCATACTCTGTATGCATTTCCACCTTCCATTCCACTAGATAAGCCCTCATTTCTCAAGGAACAGCCTACGAGTCCCCCTCTTTTGATGTATTTTACAATTATTTGATAAGAGAACAAGAAAAAATATTACACCTTGGTCTTATCAATACTAGAAACTCTTCTAAGAAAGCCTTAACAGCCCAAAAACAACCATATCAAAATAATCCCAAGAAGCAGTATCCTAAAAAGGACAGTCCCAAACCAAACAAGGGTCTTAAGAAATTTCAACAACAAACTAAAAAAATAAGCTCACCAAAATGATAAGGCAAATACAAAAAAAGGGAAGAAAACATATAGACATTGCAACATTTGTAATCGTTATGGCCATGTAGTGTCCAAATGTTTTAAGAATATGGAAGCCTTGGAAGTAGCGATGAAGAAGCACCACATCAATTTTGAGAACTCTTCAACTTCATCTTCAGGAATGACACTTTCTTCTTGTGGTTGTCAAGCACCAAGATTTGGTTGTGAATTAAATGTATATTATTCTTCTCATTCTCATGAGTGGCTTTTTTATTATGGAGCTTCTTACCACATGGCCAAAAATAAAGACATTTATTTTCTTTAAATGATTGTAACAAAAAAAATATTTATGTTGGTGATGATAGATATCTTAGTGTTTTAGGATCTGGAACCATTCATCTAGATAATGGTCAGTTTAATGATGTATTATGTGTTCCTACCTTTTCCTGCAACCTTCTATATGTTTATCAAATAACTCATTCAGGTGAAGGGAAAACATTAGAATTCTCACCTCATGATGATGTAATCAAGGACATCAAATATCCTAGACATATTTTAGCTACTGGAATTGTTGATGATTCCACAAGGTTTTATAATTTTGACAAATTTGGGTCATCATGTCTTCCCTCCATTTTTGTTAGTCATAATGATGAAGTGAACAAACTTTGGCGTGATATATTTGGTCACATAAACTATCACTCTCTTCAAACTCTATGTAAAGAAAATATGGTGAGAGGTCTTCCTATGGTATCTTGCCGAGATGGTGTTTTCTCCAAATGTGTACTTGGAAAACATCATCAAGATAGTTTTGAAAAACATCTCTCTTGGCACACTTCAATCCCTTTGCAACTTGTGCACAGTGATTTATGCGGTCCTCTTCATGTTGTTTCTTTCTTTGGTTGCAAGTGCTTCTTAAATTTCATTGATTATTTTTCCAGATGCACTTGGGTATACTTCTTAAAACTCAAGAGTGAAGTTTTTAACATGATCTTGGCCTTTAAGGCCTTTGTTGAGAAATAATCTAGACATCAAATTCGTAAGTTAAGGTTAGACAATGGAGGAGAATATGTTAACAAAAAATTATCAACTTTTTCACTGGGCATGGAATTCAATTGCAACATACTGTTCCATATACTCCACAAAAAATGGTGTAGCTGAAAGGAAGAATCTCACCTTAAAATAAATGGCTAATTGTATGCTTCAATATAAAGGACTTAGTCTCAATTTTTGGGTAGAAGTAATTAACTGTGAAAATTACATAGTAAATTGCACTCCTACTAAGGTTTTATGGAATATAACTCGAGAAGAAGCCTAGAGCTCAATCAAACCACATGTAAGTCACTTCCGTGTTTTTGGAAGTGATGCTTGGCCCCATATTGCAGATGCAAATCATAAAGCCTTAGAACCTAGGAGTGAAAAATGCATTTTTGTTGGATATTCTGAAGATGTCAAAGGATATAAACTTCTCCAACCAAAATCAAAAAATATAATCATTAGAAGAGATGCAAAATTTGATGAAAATATATTGGGCTATGAACCTTGTTCAGCGGGTGTGCCACCTTTGGCTTGCGAGCCTAATTTGGCATATGTGCCACCTCTCTCTATCTCTTCTATTTTTTATAGCAATACTTCTAGTTCAGATGATGATATCAATGATGAAAATCCTCCTCCACCTCTTGAAGATATTCCTTCATCTTCACAGCTTGCAATATGGGTTCACTCTACTCGGGGTGAAGTAGGTTCTCTTGGAGGTGACCCTATAGATCGACGTCATACACGTTCTCAGTTCTGAAGAGCCTCTTCCTTATTGGCTCAAGTTCCAGAAAATCCTGATCCAGACACCTTTGAATAAGCTTTAGGTCATCCAGATTGGGATGAAGCTATGAATGATGAATATCATTCCTTATTGGAAAATGATACTTGGGATCATGTTCCTCTTCCAAAAGGAAGAAAAATTGTCATATGCCAATGGGTTTACAAAACAAAGTTTGGACCAGTTGGGAAAGTGGATAGACATAAAGATCATCTTGTTGCTAAAGTATTTTCAAAAGTTGAAGGCATTGACTATACTGAAACCTTCTCCCCTTTTTCAAAAATAAATTTTATCTGCCTTGTTCTTTCCCTTGATGCCTCCTTTAAATTGGAAGTCTATCAAATGGATGTTAAATCTGACTTCTTACATGGAGATTTGAATGAAGAAATCTACATGTAAAAACCCCTTGGATTTATCCAAAATGACTCTGGCCTTCTTTCACATCTTAGGAAGTCTCTATATGGTCTGAAATAAGCTCCTCGAGCTTGGTATGCCAAAATTGATAGATTTATCTTAGATAATAGCTTTTCTAGATGTCATTTTGACAACACTATCTACACCAAGAAAGTGGGTAATTCCTTCATCATCATTTTTCTTTATGTTGATTATCTTATCCTTACTAGTACTGATCCCAGCCATATAAACCATGTGAATTCTAGCCTCAAAAAGAAGTTTGAAATGACAAAATTAGGACACTTGCATTATTTCCTTGGTCTTCAAGTATTACAATCCAAAGAAGGTATTACCCTTTCTCAGTATAAGTATGCCTATGATATTCTATGCCGATTTCACATGGAAGACTCTAAGCCAACCCCTTCTCCCTTTCAATATGTATTCAAGCTTTCACTCACTTTTACTACCCCTGAAGTTGATGTTACCTTATACCATCAACTTCTTGGTAAAATTATGTATCTAAACCATACCCATTATGAACTTTCCTTTGTCATTGGTATTGTTGCTCAATATATGCACCAACCTCATGAAATTCAATGGAAAGCATATAAAAGAATACTTAGATATATTCAAGGTACATTTCAGTTAGGGATTCATTACAGAGAAGGAGAATCTCCATTGTTGATAGGTTTCATTGATTCTGATTGGGTTGGTGACCCTGATGATTGAAAGTCTACTGTAGGATATGTATTCACTCCTGGTTCAGGACCTGTTACATGGTATTGTAATAAAAAAAGTACCATCTCTCTTTCTTTGGCAGAAGAATAGTATCATGGTGTAGTTGAAGCCAACAAGAAAGACATTTTGCTTCGTCAGATCTTCTCTGAATTTGGTCTTCATCAGCAACATCTGACTACACTTTGGTGTGATAATCAAAGTGCCATTCAGGTGTGCAAAGATACACTTCAACATCAGCGTATGATACACATTGAGCTTCATATACACTTCATCGGAAATCTCATTAATGATCATGTTCTTGAAGTGCAATATTATTCAACCAATGATCAAGTTGTCAATATCTTTCCAAAGGATCTCAGAGAAGCGAATTTTATCAAACTTCGATCTATGCTTGGCGTTCAAGAAATTTATCATTAAGGGGGGATATGCTCTAATGAATCCTTCCTTCTCATATTGTGTCACCTTTGTAAATCCTTCAATCCTATCCCAAGTTTTTCTTAAGGGGGGATGTTAGCATATTTCAACACATAGGAAATAGTCTCCTTTTTTGTCAGCTTTGTAAATCCTTCAATCCTTTCCCAAGTTAATCTTAAGGGGAGATGTTAGGATATTCCAACACATAGGAAATAGTTAAGTATAACTTGGTCTAACGTAGAGTTAGGTAAAGTGTATTTCCTTACTATGTACATTTGTAACTTATAATCCAATGGTCATGATATGTATTAATCTAATGGTTCACTCTCTCCTCAGTATTACAGACACTTGATCCGTGGCTTAACACCTGATTTTTCCATGGTCTCTATTTAAAGAGAATGGAGGGTCATTTGTTTGGTAACCATTTGTGAGATAAAATTATGTAAATTTTATTTTTTATATTAATTAATTTCCTGAAGTGGCTGCGTTGGCTTAGGCCATGGATTGTCTCCCTATTCGAGGGTTTTAACCACGTCAAATATTGGTGTACTAATTTGTGATTTGTTTGTGAGCAGTGACCTTTGGTGTTTGATCTATGGAACTTACCCTGTAAATTCCTACAATAAACGGATATACATAATCAAATAATCCTTGGGCATATATGCAGGTACTCAATTGTTGTTGTATGATATCACACTCATTAGTGACAAGCTTCTCTAATGCTGAAATTTGACCACTCTGAACATTTGGATGCATTTGTAGTTTTCTCTTCACCCTACAAATAGGCACTGATGCTTTCAACCATGATCTAGAATATTTTTTGTTGTAACAATGTATGTTAAAAAATGGACTAGAGTATTTCTCTTTGTCAATTTTTTTTCAACTTATACTCAAATACAGTCATAGAGGTTCAAAAATTTCGTTAATTTGTCCTAGTATGGTGTCCTATTGCTCATGCAATTCCCCAATCATTTATTGATCACAATCTACGAATCGAGTCATGTTATATTTGATGAATTCCAAAACATATTAATATGTGACCAAAAACTAGGATAAAAAATGATATCTTACACTACAGAAGAACTATCTTTGTTTTTTGTATTGTATACTCAATTTATCCCATAAATCACTCACCATAATATTAGCCAATGCTCATATTATCTTCAACGTGAAATTAAAGGTGAGATAATGGCTACCAAATCTAGTTCTTGAGAGCTTAAGTAATTGTAACTTAGAGCGAATCTTGTAAATGTAGTGGACAAAAATATTCCTTGTGATGAATTTGATGATGTAATTCCATTCCTTCTACAAGGTATTGATCGAATCATTCTCTCTGTGCTTAAAAATATTATGTATTAAAAGATGCAACCTGTGAAACAAACAATCAGAGTGAAAATGTGAGGATGTGCATGCTCAATGGTTTTCTTGATATTTTACAATTAGCTACATTTTCTTTAATGACTTGGGTCATATTAGATGGACCTATATCACTATTAATTTTTGGTAAGAGGTATGCAATGCACCCACAAGATGGTACAAATGATGAGCGGTCTTCAAGGAAGATTGCATCACTAGCCAAGACACCAAGAACATTTAGCAAATGTTGGTTTTTAACATTTTTTGAGCCATCAAAGATGATGGAAACCCCAATATTCAACCACTCATCCATAAACTGTCCTAGAGAGCTCTCGACGTTATTTTTTTTCGTGTCTACCAACACAGTTCTTTGTTTTTCATATCTAGGGATTTTGTATCCATTAGGGGAAATTATTGATGGACTGAACCATAGCATACTAGTAGGGGGAGAGAAAAACATTGAATGGTATATGCACTGAGAAGCGTTCTTCTATAATTCCTAGGTATAATGTATTTTCACATCTTATTGTGTTTATAAAAATGACCCGAATATGTTATCATATGTTGTTTTATCAAAATTTACTAGGGTGTAACGAGTTATAAGAGTCCTCCGGTTTCACAGAAACAACTTTTATTTCATAATTGGTTTTTCTTTCCTTCATCTATTAGCATTATTGCTATTTATCGAGTAACTTGTAGAGGATTATGAATTTTTTAACAGTTTAATAATCATATGAGTAGGCTGGGACCAAGAATTGGTTACCATATTTTCACCTCTATCATTGTTTGTTGCCATTTTTGACATTAATTTCTTTTAAAATGTCACACATGATGTAAGATTTTCTTTGTCCCATATTTCCATGAAGTCTCATGGAATGTTAAATAAAGGATATATGTGTAATGACTTGCTACTTAAATTATTCTAAGAGCTTAAACGTGAAAATGGTGCTTGTTACCCTTTTTGTGTGTCCATTACTCTAGTTAGAATGATTTTTCTTTTAAGTGAATTTTTTTTGGATTCTAGAATTGCATATTGAGATGAAATTGAGATAGAAAAGAGTGTTAAATTAACTCATCATATAAAACTATGACACCTTATCAAATTAATTAATGTAAAAATGCCTATGGAAAAACCTGTCAATTGGAATATTTATCAAGTTAATGTGATTTAGACTACAAAGTTTACATTCATCATATCATATTACTTTACATAGTTACTATTGGAATGTCGATAGGTTTCTAAAGGACTATCCAATTGGAAATTTCTATATTCATGTCACATCAAGCAGGGGAAAGGAGATGCCTTACTTTAGAGCTTTGACATGCATATGCCACTCCACTTGTGTCCTTAACTATTGTTGGGAGAAAGGTTTCTTATTTTCCACAGGGTCATATTGAGAAGGTGAGGTGGTTTCTCACTAATATTTAATTTTCAATATTCTTTTGGATACAAATGACTGAAAATATTAAATGCTTATCTTCTTTTCATCATAAGATGTGACCCCAATATTTTGAATTTTTTATGTTCGTAATGAAAGTGATCATAATCAACGTGATTTCAGGTAGTTTCTTTAAAAAAAAGGATGTTTATGCTCATATATAAAACTATCTGAATCTTCCAACTCAATTAATCTGCCAACTTCACAATGTTACAATATATGTGTATTCTCTGCATTTCATCCTTACTCTAGTTGTGAACACTTTTATTCATAAAATCATATATACGAGACTTAAAATTTAATAAACACCTTACTGAATGTGAGGGAGATGTGGAAATGGAGGAAGTATATGATCAAATTACATTGCAACCTCTTAATGTTGTAATACATTTTCACTTTCATTATATCTTCTTTCTCGTAATTGCCAATTTTGGTGAGAAATGATTTGGTACTAGTTACATTTGTTGAAGGAACGAAAAATTAATGATACTGTGCAACATGAGCTAAAATATTGCTATCTTGGTTCTGACCTCGGCACACCAAGAAAGCAACCGAAAAAATACTTTTGTAAAATGTTTCCTGCAAGTAACACTAGCACCAATGAAAAGATTTATGTGCCACATCATGCTCTGGAAAAAGTTTTTCCTCCACTTGTGTGGTTCTTATTTTCCCATAGATGTTGTTCTATTTTTTATTTAATAGATAAGTGCTTATACCTTTAGACCTTTTTAAAGATAAGACTACATTATTTAAAGGATCAAAATGTAAGGGTATTTGTTATATTTGTCTCCTATTAAGTTTTGTTTTTTTTGGGCAAGATTTCACTTAGCAACCACCTTCCTAGGAACTCACAGCCAGGGATATTCATGACTATGAATGGAAATTTCAGCGTATTTTTCGGGGTAAGTTATAGCAGTTATTTGAATCTATTTTTGGAATAAAGGTGGATAGTGAATATGTAATTATGTGTACTTTCTTTTGATACTCTTATATCATTCCAATGCATTTTCAAATGTATACAGGTAGTGCATATGTCATTTTTTTTGCCACATTTGAGGTCATGCATGGCAGATCTATTTTAAAATCTTGTTAATGATGTTAGTAGATACTCATACACTCTTAAAAGTATCTGATATAGCTAGTCCCTAGTTACTTTACCTTTGAATGTGGAGCCAACATGTTTATTTTTTCTTTAGATATGATTTGTTGGCTTCTAGGAATTGGACTCCTTTTCCCCTAGAATAGTACGCTAAAAATTGGATATTTTTATATTGATGCTAAATTTCTGTTTAGTATTGCAATTTACAAAGTCTTGTCCTATTATTTTTTATTTTCTTCTTCTAATCTTGTGTCAGCAATACTTTTCTCAACCGTTACATTTCTACTAACAAGTTTTATTGTTTAAGTGTCACTTCTTCTTAAAGATAACTAGAGGAAAAAATACAATTACACAAGTGGAGCATGAAATATTCTTAGTAGAAATTGCTAGCTCTGTTGTGTTTGATTATGTTGGATAGAATCAAAATTGCAATGTACCATAAGCATAGGAATTCAAAATATTGGGATAGAAATGTGTGGTTCTATTTTCATTTATTAATTTAGTTGAAGATAAAATTTCATCAACAAATGTTGTACATCGAAAACACAATAGGTATAAAATTTATCCTATGGTGATGTTTTATTTTCTTTTTTTATATGGGTCATTTGGCCAGTTAGTGTCCACTATTGCCCAATTGAATAAAACTTGTTCGAGTTTCTTTCTTCTATGTCCAAAACTGACATTAACAATATTTCTTATGTTGAGGTATATATCATATAAATCATTTATAGTCTACTTTAGTTATATTCAAGTGTTCATCGACTTTCATGTCTTATACTCTGCACTGGATATTTTTTATTTGGAGAAAAGGAACTCATAATTAATGGTAAGAAGCAAGAATTGATGAAAGAGGAGAAAAATAATACTAGAGTGACAAAATGAAAATTAAAGAGAGATAGAAGAGAACTGGTCCAGTGGTACTTGTAGAGCCAATATCCTACATAAGACACACACATAGAGACTGATGATCAATTCTTTAGAGTTAGTGAATTCACATGAAATTTCTCAAGAACACAATGATAATGATTTGAAGTGATGAAACAGTATTTCATGTGTAAATTGTACTCCAACTAATATTAAGTTGAAAACACATATTGTAATACTTGGCATTTTATATAATATAATTCATGTGGTTGGAATTATTTATAGTTGCACTTGATATTACTTTGTATTGTAATTAACATATGTAACTTTGAGTTTTCATATTAGATGAGCACGTACATTACATCTTTTTTGTATTTTATTTTATTTTATTTAATAATTTAGTTACAAAATCAGACTAATTAGTTTATGTTGGTTAATAATAAACAAATAAAATCAGTCTAAGTAGGTAGGTTATGTTTATTAATGAGGAACATAAATAAAATGAATATACAACTAAATTAGTTGTTTATTATGATTGTTAATGAAAGTAAATGAAATTAATATAAACTACTAAAGTAGTCATTTATATAATGAAAATGAAACTACCAGTAAAGATAAATGACTAAATCAAATGATAATTTGTGATTACAAATGATGACTAACTTTTTCATATATACGACTATTAATAGATAATTTAAAGTATCTTATAACATGACTAAAATTTATTCATATTTCTTTGGTCATTAATTGGTTTCAAACAAAGACTAAAATATGCATATATACGACTAATAGTAGCTAATTTACAATATATTATAACATGAATAAAATTTATTTAAATTTATTTGGTCATTAATTGATTTCAAACAATGAATAAAATTTGCATATATACAACTATTACTAGCTAATTTACAATATCTTATAACATGACCAACATTTTGGTCATATTTTTTTGGTCATTAACTAGTTTTCTCGGGTGATCATTTAGTAATATATTTTGTTGTATCTTTGGTCATTAATTGTGACAATTAATGACCAGATATACTACTAGACAAGAAAATTTAGCCAACCAATTAATGACTAAGCTAAAAATGACTAAAATTTAGTCGCGTTATAAGGTACTGCAAATTAGCTACTATTGGTCACCGACCCAAAACTAGTCATTTATATGAAAATTTTAGTCATTTTTTTAGTAACTAATTTTCAATTTTGTACTAGTGGTGCACTCTCTTAGAACACATATGCTCTTAGTATGGTATTGAATTATCAGACTAGTGCCAGGTTTAAGGGTTACAAATAATTTAAATTATAACTATGATATGGTGCACGCTAGGCTTCATTACAACATATTCTTTAGGAATTTCATGTTGGGAAACCTCCAAATTTTTGCTGAGGAGAACTCAAGTTAAATGGAAAAAAAATTGTATAATGGTTTTGATTTATATGGATGCACATTAATATATATATATTCCTAAATTTGAATCATTTATGTATTTTTGGACAACCAATTTTTTGATGCAGTTTTTATATAGCTCTGATTCAATTCATACTTTTTAGGTTAACTATTTGATGAGAGTTCAAGTTCATGTAATTAGATAGAGCATAAAAGATAAAGTGGTATCTATGTGTTCATGATACTGTTGCATTCATAAGTAAGATGGGATTTACAAAAATCTTCAGTTATGCCCAATCGGAAAATTGGTGTGTCTTAGATGTAAGAAATGTGTAACAGAGTATACTAAATTTAGAAATAAGAATATTTTGATGTGTAATTGGGGAAACACTCAATCTGATCATGGATAAATAGAACTCCAAGTTGAATGAAATATCACAAAGAATTATGGAAAAAAAATAGTATGTATGTCATATTGTTTCTCCTCTTCTTTATGTGGAAGGCATAAATTTTTTATAAAAATAATGAAAATATAAAATAGGGAAATGTTGGAACCCAAAAATTTTCCTTGTCTGTATATAGTAAGAGAGGAATCATAGTCCATGAGATAGTAATTATGTCCATGTGAGATCATGATAGTGCTTTGAATGACAACCAAGCCACCAATAATGAATCATGATAATTGTAAATGGTCATAAATATATAAATATAACCATACTGGAATTTCCATGCAATTGAACCATATTTACAATTTCTCTTATGATTATGGATTCATCCAAATGAAATAAGTTAAGAAATTGGTTACACTTAAGAGTCAAACTTGTGTTGATAATAGCAAAGCATGGACCATTGAAAATTTGGATTATTGTCTATCTGTTGAATATCGGTGTCTCATCATTAGAGGGTCAAATTTGTAATCGTTTACTATGTTCTAGAATTTATTAACCAAAAAAGTAGTTGAAACCCTTGCCAACATAACCCAGGATCTAACTAATTCAAGAATAAATGAAACTTAAAATAGATACAACATACTTGATACCACTCTTAGGCTTTGGTTCAACTCGTAGAGGAAGAGGTATTGGAGGAGAAGAATCAGCCAAGCTTGCTACTCTATGAAAACAATGTCAAGAATATACAACTCAAAATAGGCATAACTAAAGGTTTAGGTAGGTAATACAATAATGCTAGGAAACTATCGAGGAAGTCATATTAATTTGTATAATTAATTGTGATAAATAAAACGATTTGCTAAAAATAGGATATACTATAAAATTCATGTTTTTCAACAACACAAGAAAATGCATAAACAAAGGACATCTTAAAGGCTGGAAAAGAAAATTTCTCTGTCCTCTAGAAAAGTCATCCAATATCTTCCTCGAATTCCATTTTTTATTTTGGATAAAGCAAATCAACACTGTGTGAAGCTATATTTTCCTCAACAAATGATGTCTTTGTTAAGAAATCTCAAATATCCGCAACTATATTCATAATGGCAGTTTGGAATCTCAATATTCTTATTAATCAAACAAATGCATCCATAGAAGGATGTATTGGAGTATTTTAAAAACCATTATTTGTTTCTCATTGAGAAATTTTGAGTCCAGTAAAGAGATAAATTATCAAAAATACTTAGTGATTGAGTATGATTATACACATTTTCTTTGGTTTCTCTTAGGAACTTGAGAGGATAAATTTATCCTCTGCAACCAAGTTCAATTGTCGCCTGTGACGTGATTTCTCTTTGTGAGAAAATTTTTTATTGGTATGAAAAAATTATATATTCTTGTAATATGATATAACTATGAATGTGGAATTGTTCAACTATAGTATTGAAGACATTGTATTTATGAAAATATGGCAGTCTAATATTTGAAATAACATAATTTATGCGAGTGAAAAGGTATGCCAGGAAGTGGTAAGCTCGAAGTCAAATCTGAAATAACACAATTAAAAAATAACTTAGGGTTTACAGCGGCTCCACCAAAGATAATCAGACATGGAGGATTTTCTTATGGTTATTTTCGATTGTTAGAGTACCTTTTGTGGAGCTATGGTTTCTCTCGGTTGTCCTATCTAGGGTTTTCAAAAGCATGGAGAATTATATGATAGGGTGTGATTTTTTTTATGGATTTCATTTCTTATTTCTATATATGAAGTTTTCGGGTGAATTCTCCAAGAAATACTAGCAGCTCAAGGCAAAAACACATAAACTACAAAGAAGATTGAATGAGAGAGAGAGAGAGAGAGAGAGAGTAGCACTACTCTTGCATCCCTTACCAAAGTATGAAAAGGAATATGCACAAGTGCATGATCCACTATAGTAACCACTCACTCCTTCTTTTGTTTGTATGAGAGGTAAAGGGGATTTACATTAACAAGTGGGCCTAGTCCACCTCAAGAAAAATTGAAAGACACAAGTAGGTATAACCATGTGAAGCACTCTACTCTACATGACATGTGTCAGCATCAAAGATGACAATGATTAACAAGAAATCACTCCATGGCATGAGAACTACTCCCCAAAGGTCCAACAATCCTCCAAAGGTCATAAGCTCCAATGCATCTCCAAGGTCATGTGTCTCCTTAAGGATAATGCATACTCAAGGTAATTTGTCACCTTAAGGACTCCCACAGCTACATATCCACTCCCTCAACCCAAGAGTTCACATTTAAAGAGATTTTGTGTGATAATGTCAATTTTGGGAGGTTTTTGTCATGGTGAAATACCCAAATCTACTCCAAGCAAAAAAACTCCCTTCGTGCATCAACAAAATGAATGCACCAAGCTCCATCCTTATCCAACACTTCGAGGAAGAATGTATTTCAAACATCCAAACAAGGTCTAGCAGAAAAAAATAAACCACCTCCAATGTCCCAGTCCATCATGGAAGAGCATGGGCCAACCATACACTATGCACCCCACATCTCATGAAGCACCCACAAGGCCAAAAAAATGGTGTTAAGCCTTGTATATGCACATTTTTCCATCGCATAGTACCATTATTCATAACCTAAATTTTGACACCCTTACACTCATTTCACATCATAATTACAAAATTTATCGCCAAATCACATCCTATGCTTTGTGGTTGATTATCATTAGTTTTATTAGCTCTTTGATGATTAGAGATGATTTAATCATGATTTAATAATTCTGGTTTCACTAAGTTCATTTCTCAAAGCATTTTATTGCCGGAAGTCTCCATAAGTCAATTTTTACTAGTTACTGCAGAGTTGAGTACGGAAATGTTGTAGGTGAAAATATAAATTTTCTGATCAAATAGGAAATAATCGTGAAATTGCGACATGCGATTTTTGCTCAGAGTACCTTTATTCATGTAACCCAGAAACCATTTGGAAAAACTCGTTACCATGAAGGAGTTATGGTTAGGGGAATTTTCCAATGTAGTTTTAAGTAGAGAATCGGGTCAAAATTCGGATTTGATTATTTTCAACAGTAACCACGGTTTGGACAAGTTTATTTATGCTTAAAAAAAGGGAATTAGTTCCTATAGCTAGGAAACCCAACCATAATTCATTTGAATATTTTCAAGAAGAATCAGATATGGAATTCATTAGTTTGTTCTTATGTTTTATTTGGAAAAAATTTATGCTCTGTTTCATCAACAACTCTATATAAAAATCCAGAGCTCTGCATTTATAGGGAGAGCTTCTAATCATGAGTGAAAAACATTGAATTGTCATGTGTTGTTCAAATATATCTATCTGTAATTGAAGACTGTGTTTCAATTCATAGAACATGGCTATGGCTTGAATCAAATCGTTCTGAGTTCAAGACTAATTGTGAGTTTCTAATTTGAAATTTTTAAATACTTCTTCTACTATAATTTTTTTAAGCTTACCCAGGTGCAACTAGGCCCACCATCATCTCGGAACAAGATTCTCTGTCGAATTATAGGTATTTAAATGTTTGTCATCTGTTATGTTCATTTCCATTTAGTTATTCACGAATTAGATTCAGTTTCTTTTAGTAGTTGTGTGATATATGTTATTTAATCTCAGAGTGTTTATGATTGTTTTTAGTTTCACATTCATCAATTGGTAATGAATGCAAGAGTGTTGGATATGAGTAGATCAATTTCCAAATCTGATATGACTGTGTTGATCTATTGTGAAAAGATATACTATGTCTCTTAGGAAAAGAATTGAGTCTCCACTGATTTCTGAGTCTAGAACAATTACAAGCATTATCTTATGGTGGAAATCATGAGTGAATTCTCATTTGAGTGCATCGAATAGGTTAAGCTTCAATTTAGCTTTGATTTGGTAAATAGTTCGAACATGTGTCGGCTTATATCAGATTGCAAATTATGGGTGCTTGAAGAATTTCAATTATGTTTATGAAATTAGGACCAAGAGTGATTGTTGTAGTATTCATTCTATAGTGTACATATAGTAAGTAGAGGTTGGAAGCGTGTTTCTATTAGATAGGCAAAATTTCATGACTGGTTCGAAACTGATAATCAAACTTTGAGTAGGATTGTGTGATATTTTCAGAACAATGAGAGTTATTTGGCAAGGATTTGTTTCATTAATTACAATAGCTTAATTTGAATAAGCATTGAGTGATTATTTAAAGGTATTATTCGTTCTTAGGATTGAATGTTTGGGGTTACCATTTGATTCAAGAGAATAGCTTTGAGATACAATAGAAATGTAGTATAATCATGATTCAAATTGATCATAGGTTACTGCTCTTTTTCGTAGGAAATTTTCTTCTGAGTTTATTTAAATTAGTTTCGAATTAGAAATCAAGCTTTGTGTTTTGAATTTAAGTGTGCTAAATGGAGTAGCATAGAGCATAGATTTTTAACTTCGTTTTGAATTGGAGTGCATTGAATTAGGCATTGATTTAAATTTTCAATTAGTTTCTTTTTCTTTTAGACTTAGATGTATGAATTAGATAGGATTAAAACGTTAGTTCAAAATTCTCTTTATCTTGTATTATTTTCCCTAGGGAATTGAAATTAGATTTGTTTGGATTAAGATTGCATACATTAATATTGACGTCATTTTTGGAATAAAGTTAGTTTAAAATTAATTTTCTTTTTTAGTAGGAATGGTTATATGGGTTGTGATTTCCATTTAATGTCTTGAAGCTTTACCTGAATGATAGATGTTTATTTTCTTCATTTCATATAAGGTTCCAATTAGAATTATTTCCATTCATTATTAAAATAGGTTGAAATTGTCTGTGGTGACTTAAATTAGTTTTGAATTAGAAGAGCATCAGTTTTTTCTTTTGAATGTTGAATTGTTTGAGGCAAGTAGCACATAAGGATTGATTTAAGTAGATTTATTTCAGATTTATTATGTTTTCTAAGAATGAGATGAGTTCTAGTTTGATTAATTAGTATTTTTTCTTTTCCATCATTTTTCACTTAACGATCAAAGGAATATTACATACTCTGCATTTCAACACTGAACCAAAAATGCAGTACAACTCATGTTTATGACTCCCTGATTAAAAATTAAATATTAAGAGGTTTAATTCACTAATTAAAACTCTCAACATTTTGGTGTCATTATTGGGGAGTTGTATTTTGGTTCACGTAAAATTATTATTATGGGGTTTAAAGGGTATTACAGGATAGTCAAAGGGTAG
The DNA here is from genome assembly GCA_034641835.2 of Pinus albicaulis. Lineage (NCBI taxonomy): Eukaryota > Viridiplantae > Streptophyta > Pinopsida > Pinales > Pinaceae > Pinus > Pinus albicaulis. The sequence goes on from MU968411.1 coordinate 94,031,157, forward strand.
AGAGTCCACGGTAAGACGTGAGTGAAGATCCATGCATCCACTATTGTGGGATTACTCCAAAGTCTGGTCGCTTTTTCTTATATTTGAAATTTTAACTCCTTTACTTTATGTGTAGAAGTAGAAGAAGGCCTTGGAATAGTATGAAACATTCTGTGAGACATTTAATTTCCAAATTGTTTCACTTTTAATCGATTAAATAGTACTTTAATCTAGATTTTTATGAGCGTAGTGAGCTTTATTTCATCCAATATCTTTTAATTTCATTTATCTTCATATTCCAATCTTTAACGTTATATCATTTTTTGGGTGTTTTAAGAACCCTTGGGTACTAATTGATGTTGCAAGACATGGATAATCAACCAACAGAAGAAATTGAAGAATGATTCAGAGCTTGAAGAATTTCCCTTAGAGCACTTTCTAAAATCCTAGCAGTAGCTGGGGTAGCTTCCTCTAAGGAAGATTTCATCCTGAACGCATTCATAAAATTATCTATCTCTCCATAACCAGAAAGAGATTTTGAAGTCTCCCTTGATTCATATTGCCTATATACCAAGGGAGATTGATGAATCATGTACCAAATCCAATGGGGAGAATCCAATTGAACCTGAGATCAAAGAAATTTCATCATGTCCAACAACAAGCCTTGTATGCATTCCAGAGACCAACTATCCAAGTTTTTTTGGCACGATCGAGGATGACATTCTGAGTGGTGCAAAAGAAGAAATGAGCCAATACCACCATAATTACATCGATCAGTGGGAATGATTATATATTTGTACCTATCCACACATGGCTTCATTGGAATTTCTCCTTCAGTTGAAGGAGGATGTATTCTCTTTAGTGTATTAGAAAAGTTAGTATTTTAAAAAATAAATAAATGAAAATAGTAAAGAGAAAAATAAGTCCTTTTGTGAAAACCAGATTTTCTGGCACAATTGGACACGCACGCTTGAAAATTAGGTAACTAGCAGAAAAGGTTTCCAATAAGTTTTTAAATTTGTATGAGTTCTTCAAATCATGTAGCTTTTGAGTTATTATGTTTTTACTCCGTTTGGATGATGTGGGATTCCTTAAGGCCCACCTGCCAACGAGCCTTGTCCCATCAACATCAACACATTATCTTGGACCAAGTTCAGGGTTAGATAAGGTACATGGGATCCTTCATGCCTTAATGGTAGGTATCCTTGTCATATACTAAGGAAATAAATCAATGTTTCTTAGTGGATTAATTATGCAGTCAGTTCGAATTTGACAAATCCATTCATGGCTAGTAGAATGTACCTAGTGCCTTCATTCCCATTGACATCAAAGATAGGATATCTCACATTGGTTATGACCATCATCAATGTTAGGTAATCCAATGATTCTTTCTTATATTGGACATCGACACCATTTATTCACATAATCAATATTGCACATGGGTGTGTAGCGGTTGAATACTATATGGTTTTGAGATCTCAATACAAGTTTGCAGCAGTTTCGTTCTTTGTACCAACGTTTCCTTTTCTTGCAGTAATCATCCTGTTTAAATAAAAGTTTCCATATAGAAGCTTGATCATAATTTGTAGCAGTCGTCTTCCTTATTTGTTTAGGGATATACAACTCCTCAGGCATGGGGGAGAAGAGGACTTTCATTTTTCAACCTTCTTCAGCAAATCCATATCATTATACACATCAGCTCCAACCATTCCATCCCCAGATCAACATTCATTCCAACTCCAAATTTCAACTGTGTTCCAATTCATCTTCCACATCATCCTACAACAACAAGTACATCAAAAGTAAAGGTAAAACTTGAGGTAAATTTGGCTTATGATTTTCTAATTCATTAGAAGGTTAAAGAAGTTTAATGATTCACCACTTCTCATTCCAAATATTTCATCCTTCATAAACCATTTTCTTCTATTCATTATGCATATACTCTGATTACAAGACCATGGTACATTAATAAAATAAGTCTCTATGGTGTCTTCTCCTTCGATGATAGCAAAAATTATGATGAAATCATTGCAGCGATGAAATGATAAAGGAAACCACCTATATACATTGGTCTTACAACGAAAAAGTATGCAAGAGTTCATCCACCACCTCATTTTCATCCATCCATCTCTTGTCCTCAATTTATATTTCTTGGTAAATTAGTATAATATGTTAATGTGAAGAGAGATTATCCACAAGAACTTACACCTCCAAACATTGAAATGAGTGCTGCTTCACAAGAACCAACACCTTCAAATATCCAAGCGATGTTGTCGCACAAGAACCAACATCTACAAAACAATGTCAAGAATTTGTCAATGAGCAAGATATTTGTTTGCACGAGGAAAAGAAAACCCTTAGTCATGGGGGGATTTTGAGCATCCTATATGCCCATTTTTCCATGGCATAGTACCATTATTCATAACCTAAATTTCGACACCCTTACACTCATTTCACGTCATAATTCCATCATTTATCGCCAAATCACATCCTATGGCTCGTGGTTGATTATCATTAGTTTCATTAGTTTTTTTATTATTAGAGATGATTTAGACGTGATTTACTAATGATGGTTCTACCAAGTTCATTTGTCGAAGTGTTTTATTGTCGGAAGTCTCCACAAGTCAATTTTAACTAGTTACTGCAGAGTTGAGTACCAAATTTTTGTAGGTGAAAATATAAATTTTGTGATCAAATAGGGAAGAATTATGAAATTTCGACACACGAGTTTTGTTTAGAGTAGCCTTTATTCATGTAACCCAGAAACTGTTTGGAAAAATTCATTACCGTGAAGTATTTATTGTCAGGGGAATTTTCCAATGTTGTTTGAAGTATAGAATTAGGTCGAAATTCAGATTTGATTATTTTCAACCACATCCATGGTTTTAATATGTTTCTTTGTGCTAAAAAAAAGGAATTAGTTCCTCAAGCTATGTAACCCAACCATAATTCATTTGAATACTTTCCAGAAGAATTAGATTCATTAATTTGTTGTTATGTTTTATTTGGAAAATGGTTATACTCTGTTTCATCAACAACACTACATAAAAAGGCAGAGCACTGCATGTACAGGGAGAGATTCTAATCATGAGTGAAAAAAATTTATTTTCAAGTCTTGTTTAGATATCTATATAAGTAATTGAAGATTTTGTTTCAATTAATAGAACATGGCTATGGCTTGAATCAAATCGTTCTGAGCTCTAGAGTGATTGTGAGTTTTTAATTTAAATGTTTTAAATACTTCTTCTACTGTAATCATTTTTAGTTTACCCATCTATGGGCAGGCCCAACATCATCTGGGAAAAAGATTCTCTATCGAATTATAGGCATTTAAAAGTGTGTCAATTGTTATGTTCATTTCCATTCATTCATTCATGAATTAGATTCAGTTTCTTTAAGAAGTTGTGTGATATATGTTATTTAATATCAGACTGTTTATGATTACTTTTAGTTTCGCGTTCATCAATTGGTAATGAAGGCAAGAGTGCTTGATATGCATAGATGAATTTCCAAATATTATATGATTGTGTGAATCTATTGTGAAAAGATATACTCTACCTCTCAAGAAAATAATTGATTCTCTATTGATTTCTAAGTCTAGAACAATTACATGCATTATCTTGCAGTGGAAATCATGACAGAATTCTCCTTTGAGTGCATCGAATAGGTTAAACTGTGATTTTATCTTTGATTTTTTAAATAGTTAGAACTTGTGTTGGCTTACATCGGATTGAAAATTATAGGTGCTTGAAGAATTTCAATTCTGTTTATCAAATTAGGATGAAGGATGATTGTTGTAGTATTCAGTTTATAGTGTGCATGCAATAAGTAGAGGTTGGCAGCGTGTTTCTATTAGATAGGAAATATTTCATGACTAGTTCAAAATTGATAGACAAGCTTTGAGTAGGATTGGGTGATCTTTTCAGAACAACGAGAGATATTTGGTAAGGTTTGGTTTCATTAATTAAATTAGCTTAATTTGAAGAAGCATTGAGTGATTAGTTAAAGTTATGATCTATTCATAGGAATGAATTTTTAGCATTACCATTTCATTCAAGAGCATAGATTTGAGATACAATAGAATTGTAGTATAATCGTGATTAAAATTGATCATAGGTTACTGCTATTTTTCATCAGAAGTTTTTTTATGAGTTTATCTAAATTAGTTTCGATTTAGAAATCAATCTTTGTCTTTTGAATTTAAGTGTGTTAAATGGAGTGGCATAGAGAATATATTTGAGTTGTAATTTAAATCGCTTTTGAATTGGAGTGCATTGAATTGGGCATTGATTTAAATTGTCATTTAGTTTATTTTTATTTTGGAATTAGGTGTATGAATTTTATAGGATTAAAAAATTAGTTTGAAATTCTCTTTAGCTTGTCTTATTTTCCCTGGGGAATTGAAATTATAATTTTTTAGATTGATATTGCATAGAATAATATTGACGTTGTTTTTGGAGTAAAGTTAGATTAAAATTAAAATTGTTTTGATTGGAATGGGTTATATGGATTGTGATTTCCATTTAATTTGTTGAAGCTTTACCTAAATGATAGCTGATTATTTTATTCATTTCATAGAAGGTTCCAATTATAATGATCTCCATTCATTATTAAAATAGGATGAAATTGTGTGTCATGACTTAGATTAGTTCTGAATTAGAAGAGCATCAATTTTTTCTTTTGAATGTTTAATTGTTTGAGGCAAGTGGCACATAAGGATTGAGTTAAGTAGATTTCTTTCAAATTTCTTATGTTTTCTAAAAATTAGATGAGTGATAGTTTGATTAATTAGTATTGTTTATTTTCCATCAATTTGAACTTAACGATCAAAGGAAGATTACATACTATACATTTCAACACTGAACCTAAAATGCAGTATAACTCATGTTTACGACTCTCAGATTGAAAATTAAATATTAAGAGGTTTAATTTGATAATTAAAACTCTCAACACATATCCAAGGTAATGTGTCACCTTAAGGACTCCTACATGTACATATCCACTCCCTCAACCCAAGAGTTCACATGTCAATGGAGTTTGTGTGATCATGTTGATTTTGGGAGGTTTTTGTCATGGTGAAATACCCAAATCTACTCCAAGCACACAGACTCCCTTCATGCATAAACGATATGAAGGCACCAAGCTCCATACTTATCCAATGCTTTGAGGAAGAATGTCTTTCAAACATCCAAACAAGGTCTAACGGCAAACAGTAAACCACCTCCAATGTCCAAGTCCATTGCAGAAGAGCATGGGCCAATCATACACTATGCACCCCACATCTCATGAAGCACCCACAAGACCCAAACATGGTGTAACCATTTTCAAAGTTACCCCGAAAAGATAAAAATTATGTCCCTCTCATCATAAAATCCTTTCTAACTCCATGCATATTCAATTACAACTTTCACTCATAAGTACCATTAATCAAAGTTTGCAGCTCCTCTTTTCTACAAAAAATGGGAAGACTAACTATAAAATTACCATTAGAAATTAGAGTAGATTCTTTTTATTAAGGTGGTATGAAAAATACCATTTGGGGCAAGGGCGGGAATCAAGATCCATACTTCCTTGGCCCTAAGTTGGCATCCATACATTAACGTAGTTGTTTTTGAAGTGTGCTATTGCATGGATTTTGGAAGAGAGTATTTGGGGTAAAGGAAACATCCATACTGCTATTTATTTGACATGAGTTGGCATTCATAGCTTCTTAGAAGAATTCCTTTGTAGCATACTTATTTTCTCGATTAGTTAGGTACAAACTACTTCCACCTAGCATTTACATTTTTTCTTCAAAGTCATTATCCAGTTCTGGTTGAAACCACTAGAATTTTTTGTTGTTGCTTGTCCCTATCTATTTTCTATTATTTTTTAATTATTCAAATTTTTTCTACATTTGGGGCCTTCTTAATTTCTGATTTTTGGTCTACTTTATTTTTTAGATTTCATATCTAGTTCCATAATTTCTGGATTTAAAATTTCAGTTATAATAGCAGAATTCTTGGTTGGCTCACATCATTCGTATTAGAACATCAATTAATAGTATATTCATATCAGTTGTTTCATTATAGTTCACATTAGTTACTTATGTTCAACAATCTATTTATCTTTCAAGGAATCCTTGTAAGGAAGATAGAGCAAATTACAACTCATATATATTTTCACCAACATACACATCAACTGAGATATATGGTCGCTAAGAGAGAGAGAGAGAGAGAGAGAGAGAGAGAGAGAGTATCACTACCCTTACATCCATAACCTAAGTAGTGAAAAGTAATATGCACAAGTGTATGATCGACTACAATAAAAACTCACACCTTCCTCTTTTTATATGAGTGATAAAGGGGATTTACAATAACAATTGGACATAGTACACTACAAGAAAACTTGCAAGACACAAGTAGGTCCACCCATGTGAAGCACTCTACTCTATATGACATGTGTCAACATTAAAGGTGACAATGGTTAACAAGAAATATTTTCATGGCATGCGCACTACTCCCCAAGGTCCAAAAATCCTCGAAGGTCCTAAGCTCTCATGTATCTCCTAGCTCAGGTGTCTGCTTAAGTACAATTCATATCCAAGGTAATGTACCACATTAAGGACTCCCACACCAACATATCCACTTCCTCAACCCAAGATTTCACATTTCAAGGGAGTTTGTGTCCTCATGTTGATTTTGGGAGGTTTTTTTCATGTTGAAATACCCAACTCTACTCCAAGCACACAAAATCCCTTCATTCATCAACAACAAGAATTCACCAAGCTCCGTACTAATCCAACAGCTCAAGGAAGAATGTCTTTCAGAAATCCAAAAAAGTTCTGGAAACAAACAATAAACCAACTCCAATGTCCAAGTCTATCATGGAAGAGCATGGGCCAACCATTCATTATGCACCCCACATCTCATGAAGCATCCACAAGGCCCAAACGTGGTGTAAAAATTTTAAAAGTAACCCAAAAAGCTAGAAATTATGTCTGTTTCATCATAAAACCATTTGTAACCCCATGCATATTCAATTACAACTTTCACTCATAAGTGTCACTAATCATAGTTTGCAGCTTCCCTTTTCTACAAAATTTAGGAAGACTAACTACAAAATTACCATTAGACATTAGAGTAAAGGTTTGTTATGAAGGTGGTATGAAAGAGACTATTTGGGGCAAGGGCACAAGGGGTCCAAAATTGGGAAGACTAACTACAAAATTACCATTAGACATTAGAGTAAAGTTTTTTTATGAACGTGGTATGGAAGAGACTGTTTGGAGCAAGGCATAAGGGGTCCCTTTCATATTTCCATCACTGAAAATTTAGAGATGCTCCCAATTTTCCTACAAATGTAGAGAAACAAGCATTTTCATAGATAAAGGTATTTGATTTGGGCTTCCACATCATGAGTGAATGATTGTGTCATGGTTTACAGTCTCAAGGGTCAAGAATAAAAATAATATATGTGTTAGCTTGTTTAGTTGAAGAACACTTCTCAATCATACATGTCATGGTGTAGGAAAATAAATTCCATTGCTTTAAAGAATAAGCTTCTATGTCTCCACAAAAGGATAAGTAAAAAATTTCTTAAAAACCAAACTACAAAAAGTTTATAAGCAACAAATATCTCTATATATTCAGTTGAAAGAAATGACATATTTTTAAATGATGGAGTCTTAGTATACTTTGTGTATTTGAGAAGAATACACAAATAATAAAAATTGTAAACTATGGTATTATGCTCCTAAGAAGTGAACCAACAAAAAAACAATAAAAAATACATTGAGGGTTTAATACTCATGGAAAAATACTCAAAAAACCATGGGCCATAAATGCATCACTAAAGTGAGATATCTCAAAATGTGATAAAATCCTTACAATATGTTGGTTGCTAGTTTATGAGACAACCTTATAAACCATTATTATGGTCTACGGATCTAGGCTGAGAAACCAACCATACTTATTTAAGAAAATTAATGTTCAAATGATGACACTAGCAGCAAGGAAAATTTCCTTCTCGTAGAATGTCGAAAAAATATTGTCTGTGTGTGAATATTTTCCTTTCCCTAAGAGAATTATGTTTCTCAAGAATTTTGGTAAACATATTTGTAAAGAGAATCAAACTTGATGCTTCAATTTAATTGGTAACTAATGTTCACTAGGACAAAACCAAATCAAATTTTTATTCATGGCCACCAAGAAAAATTAGGCTTTACTGAAGGAAACCAAACACAATTAATATTTCAATCATGAAAAACTAAGGCAAAAAGAAATTAGAATTTTTTTATTGACCCAACAATAATTATTTTAATAAAATGATAATATAAAATTGCAATCGAAGAGGTAGGGTGTGTCTACAGAACCTGAGTGGGGATATCTCTGGATCAAAATCTCCCCTCACTATTGTAGTAGCATTGATGTCTCATTTATTTCAATATTTATACTTAAAATCAATGATTTAATCTATGTCATTTCAAAAAATACAACAACAAAACCTTATGGCATAGTCTTGAGAATTATATTTTTGAAATCCTGACAAAGAAATGTATTATCATCTTTTGTTCTACCTAAAATATTGTGAGATTGAAGTAGAGAAAACATAAAACAGAAGTTTCGATACATAAATTTACCAAAATAATGTTACCTGTATATGGAGAAACATAAGAAAATTTTGATTATGTTGAGCTCGTGAGAAAGAAAAACTATCTTAATGTGAAAAAAATTTAACGAACTTCAAAGTTGCCAACATCCAGTGGATCTGGAATTTAGAAATAAATTCAATGTACACAAAACAATGAAGAAGCTCGGTAAGAGCGTCAAGATGTTTTAGTGTTTTGATAGCTCCCCGGATTTGTTAGGAGGGAAAATGAAAAAAAAAATACATTATTTACCAGTATTTATCATTTTTTTAAATAATAAGAAATTATGATTTTAAATTTGGAAGTACATTCATAAAATGTGTATGGGTTTGTATTAAACATTTCACTAAACAAGCATGATTATGAGTTTCTAGTCTAGTAGTATGGGTATGAGGTATATCAAGTAAAAAATTAAACACGTAAATATTTAACATTTTTAATATAATTTCGCCCTATTTAAAAGTCAATCTAATTATTATTCTGTATAAACACACTATAAATTTAAAATATAAAGAGGGTCATGAAAACTCAAAAAAGGGTATTGTAAATATATAAAAATATAAATAAACTATGTATGGTAAATAAGTAAAACCTATTTTAATAGTTACTGCAAAAGTATGTAAAATAAATTAAAATATAAGTAAACTAAATAAACTAAAGGTTTGGTAAATAAATAAAACCATTTTATATTTACTCCATAGACATCTTTATATTTAAGGAAACTCAAAAAGAGGTTTTATCTAGGTAAAGTCTATGGTCAAAATACCATTTTAATACCATGTGCTAAATACCATTGTCCAAATACCATATTCTAAAGATGTATGGTAGATAAATAAATGTAAAGTATGGTAAATTAGGTGAAGCCTATGAGCAAAATACCATTTTAATACCATCTGCTAAATGCCATGGTCCAAATACCATATTCTAAAAGATGTATGGTAGATAAATAAATGTAAAAGTATGGTAAATAAATAAAAATATATCAAATAGGATTAGAAATGAGCATCTAATTATATACCAAGCCTATCGGCCAAATACCATGGTAAATAAAATAGGTATAGTAAATATATAAAAAATAAATAAACCAAATATGGTAAACAAATAAAACATCTTTTTATCTTTACTTCATAGTCCTCTTTACTAATACTATGCAAAAAAAAAAAATTTATTAACCCTAATATCAATATTGAAATATTAATAAAATTAATATTATTAATTCTAATATTCATATTAATATATTAAAATATTATTACTGTGATGAAATTTAATAAATTTGGATTAATACAATATGAAATTTGTTATATTATAATATATATTAATATATGATGATATATATTAAATCTAGATATATATGAGAAGGAAGAACATAGACATAGAGTGATACAAGTGGAAAGATAGGAAGTCTACATGAGAATGAGAGATGGAATGCAATGAAGGAGGAAAATGAGAAGGAGAATTGGAAAAGAGAGAGAGAGGGCGGTGGAGTGAGAGAGGTAGAGAAGCATAAAAGAGGGAGAGAGTGACACAAATATGGAAGAGGGGGAGAGAGAAGGGGAGAGGGAGGGATATAGTGAGAGGATTTGAGGGTAGAGAGAGAGACATAGAGATGGGGGAAGAGAGAGGGAGGTAGGAGAGAAATGTGGAGAGGGGAAGGACAAGAGAGATGACTTGAGAGAGAGGAACCAATACCATATAAGAAAGAAGATCTGACTAGATTACTCTATAGGGAGCTGGGATATAGGGTCACCCTACTGTTGAAGGCCTCAAAAATCCATGGAAACAAGAAAGGGGGATAACCATCTGGTCCAGACCTTAAAGCCACTCCTTTTTCGTTTGGGGCAGTGGCTCTGACTCGGTGTGATGGGACCAGTTTCCCAGTTTTGGTTTCCCTTCTCTAAATGCATGAGAACGGACCAGTTTCCCAATGTTTATGGGACCAGTTTCCCTTCTCTAAATGCATGAGAACGGTTTAAATACTAAAATAACTATAAAATAAATTAAATATTTTACAAAAATGTAGAGGAGGTTTCAAACAACCTTCCTCTAACTTGAACAATAATCTAGAAATTTAAAACTAATAATGCTGATTTTAAGGATCCTGCATCTTTTGCGGAGTATGGTCACGCAGTTTGCAGATATCTAGAATTGTCTTGAGCTGAGGTGGCTGAGATATTCGTGACCGGATCTGATTTTTGAAGATGGAATTTGAAATTGTTGACTGGGAATTTTTAGCTGATTCTGTGAGAAGTAGAAGAGTTTGGTGTTGATGGTAAGGTTTGATCAGAAAATTCCAAGAATTTTCTTGATCAAACTTATTAACTTTCCTGATTACCTATTCCTGTGGTTTTTCCCTTTGTTTCCATTTTAATTATATTTCTTTTGTCAATGAAAACACATCAGACGTGTTTTCTTCAATAAGTCCCGTTTTGAACAATTGGTCACATAAAAGCTCTATGACCTCATTTGAATTGTTGAATGTATTAATCGTTGCTTTTTCTACTCGGGAAATCTGTGTTTTCCACTCTGTAAATAATAATTCTCCATGACGCTTATCTATCTGAGGTAGATTAGCTTGTTTTCCCATATCTGAATCTTTCCATTGAATATGTTCTTGAATTTGTTTTTGAAGTTTCTCACATTCAAGTTTTTGAATGGAAATTTACTGAATCGTTATTTTATTTGAATCACAGTAAGAATCAAACATAGCAACTTGATGACAAAATATCTTGTGTTGCTTTTTAATCATTGTATTTATCTCAAGTGCTTCTTTAATGAAATTTTCTGATTGTGATTGATTCTTTAATTCTGCCATGGTTCTCTCCAGTTGTGTCTGTTTATCTTTAAGCTCTGTATGATGTTCCAACTTAAGTTTTTGAAAATCTTTATGGAACTGTTCTAAATTTTCTCTGATCTGTTCTGTAGACTTGAATTTCTCTGTATCTAACATGTGTTCCAATTCCTGTATCCTTGATTCCTTCTACTTCAACAGTATTTTGATTTCACTTGCCTTATCTACAATAGTTGTAGCATAAGCTGCTGCATATTGTGATAGTTAGTCAAATGTTCGGTGGGATCCTCTAATGAATCTTTCCAAAGGACGTCAACTGATTCATCTGTAGATTTAATAGTTGTTTCATCAGTCCTTTTTCTCTTATTTATTTTAACCATAGCTCTATGCCTAGGACTGTAGAAGATATCCAATGATGGATGTATTCTATTTGAAAAATGATTTGATTTGTGGAGTAGGCTGCAATGATTTCTTTGCTCTGTGCTGCTGGGATTTTCTGTAAAGTGTTGACAGTATGAACTATCCTTTGGGAAGGCTCTGGCATTTGAAAACGTTCTTCTTGATCAGTATTGACATTTTCTTTAGAAGTATTTATTTCTTGGGAAAATTGTTCCCATTCATTTATTAAGTCTTTTCCTTCAAATGATTTAGATTGATCTTCTATGATATAACCCTTTGGAACTGCTTTTGTATTTGATTCAGTGGCATTGTTGTTTGTTTTTTCTTGTAACTCTATGTCTTGAATAATCTGGTCGATTTGCAAATTGGTTTTTGTAGATTCAGACTCATCTTCATATTGATCTGTCTTATCAGGTTGTTGTTAGGATTGACCAGATTCATCTTCGGAGTCATCCTTCATTTATTCATCACGACTAACACTTGGAGTGTGTTTTTCTTCTTCCATGACTAGCAAATTCAAAGGGACATTCTTTAATCTCTCATTTCTGTATACCTGAAAGGCTTCAACATCTTCTTGACTTGATTGATTAGAAACATTCTTAACAATATCAGAAAATTCTTCGACTCCTTGGAAGAAATCATCAAACTTATCTTCTTCATTTACGAAAGGTTTTGTCTTAATTCTTCCCATGTAATTATTAATTTCATCGTTAGGATCATATAGTCTCCCAGGAAAAAATGCTAGATTTAGCATCTGAATATTAGGAGCATCTTTGTATGTATGGCCAATATTGGCCAAAGCAAAAGTACCACATTGTACAGGGAATGAAGGCCAAATAGCCTTTTTGTCATCCTTTAAGTGTTTGGTGACACCATTAATAAGTTGATAAAATATTTATCTCCCAAACAATATATCTAGAACATAATATGGCAAAACATGTGGAAGAGCATAACTTCCAAATACTCGAACATATGTAAATTTTTCTTCAGCAAACCATCGGGCTATAGGAACAATATCGCTACTGACTTCATTGGAAACCCTAGGGATCTTTTTATCAAAAATCATTTGATACATAGGAAGCATAACTCCATAACAAATTTTATAGAAATGCAAGTGGTATTTGGAATCCCAGAGTTCTTTATGGTAAATATGGATTGGTGTAGGGTCTGTCATGGTCCATTTCCAACCCATGATTGGAAATGTAGAAGTATAACAGATGGAAACCATAACATAAGCGGACATGAAAAAGGGTGAAATTTATTGAGGTGAAGCATTCATTTTATTCCTATATTGAGCAATGTGTTTGGCTAAATAATTAGATAAAAGGTCTGCGCAAATCAAAATGGATGAATTGATGATTGCATCAATTAAGGGAACCCAGACTCTAGAGAACCTAGTACTATCAATTCTAGCAAATAACCTACACAAAATACCAGCAACAAAGCAATAGGGATGAGGGATTTGTGCAATGGGGTACGTACCAGATTTGTCTTGCTTTATTTTTCCCTCATTGTGCTTCCACTCATGGATGACCTTGATGAGATCTAGATGTTTAGCTTTTGTTTCGAAGCTGGTAAATGATACATGGCTACCAAATCTTCAGCTTTAAAATAACCCATAGTCTCTCCTCTGGAATTCTTAAACACTTTGTCTTCAATATTCAAATTTTCAACTGCCCACTTGATCATATCTGTGTAAGGGATAGTCTTTATACTTGTGGCTATCTTATGAATAAACGAGCATGCAACGTCGAAAAGGGTTGCATCAGAAGTGATATCAGTGCCTGTTGCAGATATCTTTGTTATCACTTTTGGCCTTTCATCCTCAAAGATCTTATACATAGCTTCCCATGACGAGATGCCTCAATCCTTGTTACAGACAGTGTCTTAAAACAACGAAGGCATATCTGAATCTTTTGTGGATCATGCTTGAGACACCTCTTTACCCTTATTACTCATCTCTGGCTTTCTTAACTTGATAATTAATTTCCTGAAAGTGAAATGAAATATATCATATAACAAGTATTTACAAAGATGTATTATAAATTTATTTCAAACTCACGCGAAAGACTGTCAATATTGTCAATCATCTCTTCATAATTCATTATGATTTCAAAAGTTAATGCTTGACATGGTTTCACTTGGCTTCGCATGCAATACTTAACAATCGTTTAAAGCCGTTAATATCTAAAATTCAATCTGATATGACATAAGTTTCTTTTCACATGCTCAAATCATTAAATGCGCAAATCGCAATGATTTCTTATAATATTTCGTGATTGTCTTGTAAACATTGTGAAATGCGATCTGCGCGAATCACAGATTGCAAGATTTAAAAGATATATTTAAGTTTATATTATAAGTCGTGCTCGATGTGATTTGTGAAAACCAAAATAGACGCGATGCGAAAAAAAATTATATTTTTGAGTTTATTCGCTTCGTCGGGTCCGCGGTCATCGCAACTTTTATCACTTTTTTCCTTTAAGTCTTAACTAAATCAAAGTGCGATGTGAAAAAGAAAAGTAAATCTTTATAAAGAGCACTTTTGCTTGTTCACAGATTTTGTGCTTTAAGATTTCTTTTTGAAAAAATAAAATATATGATTAGAGATGCGCTTTTTGGGTAGGAAGTTTATTTCCTAAGCGTTTTTTGAAATAATTAAAAAAAAGGATTTTCCTATTTATTTCTAAGGGTCCCTATTTATAAAAATAAATGGAGGGTTGTTGTATAGTACAAAAATTGGCGATTTACTTGGACGAACCATATATCTCTGATAAAAAAATTTGAAAACTCTAAATCCTTTTATATAAAAATAAAATAGTTAAAGAAATGAAATTTCAAATAAATAATATGTTTTTTCAAATAACGAAAATTTCATTTATTCACTTATTTCAGGAGAATTTCTCGATAAATATATAAGTATAAAAATCAATATTAGTCTTTACTTAGTTAAAAATAAGATAGGAAATAATCTTTACAGATAAATATTTTTATAATTTTACTCTTTTATTATAGATAGAGCCTCTGTACCAATAGGCAGTTTTAAGCTTTTGACAGGGTTACCTTTTAACCAGTTATGATCCATTTTTCCATCCAGTATTTCTCATCATTTTCATAAGTAATTTTTTTTTTATCTTCTTAAAAGCCATTGTCTTGGCTTGGTAACCAAATAGTGATAATTCCATTCACAAATAGTAATTAAACTGATCAAGTTGGCTCGTGATGAGATCCCTTGTCTATATGATATAATCTCAAGTCATTACATTTTTTTGGTAGACAATATTAGTAATGTGAGTTCAATTATTTTTTCATGAACATGGTAAACAAGCTCGTGATGAGACTTATTATCTTTTAAGTTTTCTCCAAACATTTTTTTTTCTTTTTTAATTTGTTTTGAAAATTATAAGATTTACTGGATGGGATGAATCAAATTTCTTTTTAGGATGCCAGATGATAATGTTGAGTTGTTAGATTGATTTTCTAAAAAATATTTCTTACTATAATATAATTTTCTTTTCATGACTAACAAAATAATTTTCATACTAGATAAAAATGAGATTTTTTCAAAGAAAGTAAGTGTTTTATTGGAATTCCATTTTTCTAGAAAGATAAAATGAATCTGTTTGTTCCTAAATCATTCGTTTTTTCTTTAACAGTTCTATTTTCTAATAAGTGGATGAAGAAAATGCAAAAAAGAAATTATCTAAGACTTATTTTGAAAAGTCAACTGTCAGTACTAAACAAATTTTATTTCTATATGAAAAAAAAATTTAATGTACAAAAATAGAAGGGTTACCTCCTATGAAAAATATTTTTTCAAAATTTGCCCATTAACAGGTAAAGATTCTTTCTTACCTGATAAATCCTATAACAGAAATGTTGTTGAGCCAATTTTTTCAATTATTTGAAATGGTCCTAACCAAAGTTTTTGGAACTTTGTCTGTTTACCCTTTTCTTCATGAGTTTTATCCCATTTTAATACCAAATCACCAATTTGAAGATCTTTTGAAGTAACAGATGTTAAATCAAAAGAGGCTTTTATTATTTGTTGATGATGAATATGAGTTTGTTTAGCTTTTTCTCTCTCTTATTCTAACTTAAGGATTTGATCTTGTCTAAGTTGAAGGGAGGAAGAAGGATTTTCATCAGTGAATTGTACTAAAGTAAATGATGGTATTGTTACATTTGAGGGTAGAATTGCTTCTTTTCCATAAACTAACATAAATGGTGAAGTGCCTATTGAAGCTTTTTGAGTGAGTCTATCTGCCCAGAGAGCAAATAATAATGCTTTATGCTAGTTCTTATGATTTTTCTCCATAGTTCTTTTAATGATTCTGATAAGGCTTTTATTCATAGATACAGATAATCTGTTTCCTTGTGGGTAATAATTAGTTGAGTATTTTAATTTAAAACCTCTTTTCAAAGAAAATTCTATCATGGCATTTCCAAAGAAATAAGATGCATTATCAAATATTAAATTTAATGGAATGCCAAACCTGGTAATTATGAATTCATCAATAAAATCGGTAATATTTTGTGTATTGACCGCTTTCAATGGGATATCTTCTACTCATTTTTTGAAATAATCAGTTGCAGTTAGAGTATATCTGTGATGTTTTGAAGAGTTTGGAGTTATTTCACCTATAATATCTAACCCCGATTGTTCAAATGGTTGTTGGATATTTACTGGTTGTAATGGAAATGCCAGTTTCCTTTCTCTTCCTGCTGTAGTTTGACATGTTTTACATTTTCTTTTATGTTCATGTGCATCTTTAAAAAAAGTTGGAAAATAGTAACCAGGATGCATTATTTTATGAGTTGTGATATTTCCTCCGAAATGACCTCTAGCTGGTCCATCATGTAGTTCCTGCAATACCTTTTTAGCTTCAGTTTTCTCTAAGCATCTTAATAATACATAATCATAATTCCTTCTAAATAAGACATCATTTACAAGTTGATATTGATTTTCTTCAAGTCTCAAAGCACGCTTTGTTGTATAATTGAGATTTAATGGAGCATGTCCATTTTTTTAAAAATATTTCAGATCAACATATTATGATTGAGAATCATTTAGTCTTACCTCAGATATTTGTATTTCTTCTGATTGATCTTCATATTTAGGAAAATGAGAAGATCCAGTTAATATCTTGTAAAGACCTTGTCCTTTAACAATTTTAGTTGGATGTATTGCTACATAATATCCCTGGAGTGCAGTAACCCAATTTGTTCTTTTCTCTCCTATTTATCATTGTATTAATAATTTCCTTACTACTGAGTAAGGTACTATTATCTTGGTGTGTGTTTTTAAGAGAAAAGGTCTAAAGTGTTTCAAAGATTTAAACACAACATAAGCTTGTTTTTCTACAGCTGAAAAATTTAACTCAGCACCTTGAAGATTAGAGCTAAAAAATGTAATTGGTGCTTCAATGTTTTGATCATTTAACTGTGTTAAAATAGCTGCATATGATGTATCTGAAGAAAATGTGGATAACACAAAGGATTTGAGAAAATCAGGAGTTGTTAAATAGGGAGCTTCAACAATAGCATTTTTAATTAACTCAAAAGAATTTATTTCTTCTTTTCCCCATTTAAAAATTGAATTTTTCTTGATCATTGATTGTAGGGGTAGGACAATTTGGGAGAAATCAAGAAAAAATATTTTTACAAAATTAATTTTTCCTAAAAATGATTGCATTATTTTTTTGTTATGAGGTAGAGGAATATTTTCCATTTCTTGAATCCTTTCAGGGCCGATGTGAATTCCTTATTTAGAAACAATGAATCCCAATAGATTATCTTCTGATAAAGAAAAATAACATTTTTTAGGATTGAGGGAAATGCCATATTTTCTGCATCTTTCAAAAAAAAAAAATTTAATTGTTAATATGATTGTTTGTATGCTTAGAATAAACAATAATGTCATCTAAGTATATAACAACCAAAATGTTAATTAATCCTCTGAAAGTTATTTCCATAGCACATTGAAACGTGGCTCCAACATTAATCAGTCCAAATGGCATTTTCTGATATGCGTATGTTCCCCATTTTGTTCTAAATGTTTCTTTTAATCTATCATTAGGATGAACCGTGATCTAATTATACCCTGAAAATCCGTCTAGAAAATACATCAATTCAGACCCTGCAACTGATTGTAATATCTGTTCCATGGTAGGTAAGGGAAAATTATCTTTCTGACAGGCTTTATTCAAATTCCTAAAATATATGCAAATTCTAATGACTCCATTCTTTTTCCTAATTGGAACCATATTTGACACCCATTTGGAATGTCTAACAGGAAAAATGATTTTAGCTTTAAGCATTTTATTCAGTTCAGATTTAATTTGACTTTCTAAATTTGGATGAACGTTTCTGAGTTCTTGTTGGACAGGTTTATCGTCTGATATCATAGGACTGGTATGTTGAATTATGGAAGTATCATATGTTTTAAGATCTGAATAATCCCACGCAAAGATATCTTTATATTTTTTAAATAATTTAGTGAATGATATCCTTTCTGCATGTCCTAGAACAAGACCTAAGTTGATATTTTGAGGTTTTTCTGAAGTACCAAGTTTAATGAATTCAAAATTTAAAGTAGAACTTTGAATTTTTGAATTGGTCACCTTTTTAAACCTATATTTCAAGTCATAAAGGTCTTCCATTTTGACTACAGATTTGGGAATTGAATTATTGTTTGTTTTATCTTTAATCTGTAAATCATGTTCATTTTCATCTAAAATTTGACCTTCATAAGCTCTGCCTGATGTAAGAAATTCTACTACATATGCATCATCATTAAATACTTTCCAATTTGTTATATTATCTAGAATGGATGGTCTAAAAATTAATTCAATTAAAAATCTATCTTGGCTAAATTATTCAGGTAGTATAAATCTAGATGCTACATTAGCAAGTAAATCAACGCCCGCATTTTGTAATCTAGGAATTGTAGAGATATTGAATGCTGTAAAATGAGAAATGAGATTCTGAGCTAGAGTTTGATAATGTCTCAAGTTTCTAGAAATACAATGAATCATGTTTCTGACTTGTTTGACTATTATTTCAGAATCTCCATATACTTGAAAATATTTAACATTTAATCCTATAGCTTTATACATACCTTGTATCAATGCTTCATATTCAACAGTATTATTGGTGGATTGAAACTCGAGTCTACATGATAGCATCTTTTTCTCTCCTTGATGATTGATTAAAACGCAACCTGCTCCTGCACCATCTTCTGATTTCGAACCATCAAAAAATAGAGCCCAAAACAAAGATTGTTCTAGAATTTGATTGCTAATATTAACACATCTAGAAGAGTCTATTTGAGAAAAAAATTCAACTTGAGAACTAACAGTATTTGCTGAAAAAGGTGAAACCTGAGCATTAAATGAACCAAGGGATGATTCTGCTGAATAATTCCTTATGATATTATTAGTAAAAGCTATAGGTTCATTTGGCCCTTCCAATTCAGTAACTGTGTGTTTCATAAATTTCTCACGTTCAATTCTGATTTGATTTGGTTTGCCATTATATGGTAACCACATATGTGACCAGTCAGTAGCAAAATATCCATGTAATTTCTCAGACCAATCCCTGCTTAAAATAAGGCCATAAAACTCAGGAATGTCTACGACCAAAATATCAATCACTTGTGATACTTTTGGATTAGATTATAATCTGATAGATACTGATAACATTTCTCCAATAACTTCAAATTTTGTTCTATCCAATTGAACTATATGTACAGATGTTTTTTGAGGAGTGATATTTAATTTTGTACACACTGTTCTTGGCATAATGTTTGGAGAAGACCCTGAATAAATAAGACAATTATGAACATTCTTGTAAAAAATTTCATAATTTAAAAGAAAAGGAGGAGTTTGAGAAATAGATCTATCATCAATTAAAACAAGATCGTTGAAATTCACTTTATTGATAGATGATGGAGGATTTCCCATATCTTTTTAAGCTTCTGCTATAACTGGTGGTTGTATCGGTTCTACAAGGATTGCTTTGAGTTCTCTAAGCAAAATTTTATGTTGTTGTTTGAGTTTGGTCATTTCATGGAATGAGATATTTTCCTTGATATTTTTCATAACTTCTACTATGTTGTATTTGACTGTATCTGATATAATCAAAGTTTTGGATTTTGTAGAACGATCTGATAAAATCGGATCTATCTGCACACTTTTAGATTTTTTTATTCTTTCTTTCATAGTAACATAATTTCGTTTGGGATTTGACACAATTGGATCTAAAGAAAGTTTACTTCTTCTATATACAGGCATAGCTTCATTTTCTTCCTTTGTTGGAAGAATGAAATCCCATAAACCATTCAATTCAACTTCTTCTTCAGATTCTAATTCATTTTCAGAAGGTGAGGGATCTTCAGTATCTTGGTCAGATTCAGCATTTGAAATTTCATTTGGAGGTTGAGATGTTGAAGAAGGATTTTTCTTGAATGGATGAAATGATTTTTTAGCAGCTGAAGTTTTTAGCAACTTGTTTCTTTATATCAATCATATCATTTGACATAGTCTTTAATACTTTTTGAAGACCTTCAAGATCAAATGGATCTTTTGAGATTTTCTTTTTGATGTCACTTTCTTTGTTCTCCTTTCTTCTATCTCTGATCATTTATCTAATGCTAAAATCCTTTTCTATACGGCAAGAGCTTCTTTCAAGTTTTCTAAAAGAGTAGATTTATTAGCTCTATCTACAAAAATAGCTATATTAGAAGGTAAAGAAGAAATATACCATTCTATTTGTACATCAACAACCAGTTTAGAAGCATTTGGGATTTTATTTAATAATCTGTTGAATCTGGAGTTGAAATCTTTAACCTTTTCACCTGAATTTGTTTTAAGATTGGAAAGAGCATTGATCAAAGATGCAACAGTTCTATCATCTCCAAATTTTGCAAGAAAAATTTGTTCAAAATTTTCCCAATCAGCAATAGATTCTACTGGAAGAGAAAAGTACCAGGATCCTCCAGATCCTTGTAAAATGTATGGAGACAATCTAACTACATCTTCATTAACAATTCCATTTAAATTTATGGCCAACATAAAATTATTGCTGTGTTCTTCAGCAGGAAGACCATCATCTAGATTATATTTAGGTAACCATATCTTTGGATGATTTGGAAGAGCATTAGGATTTTTTATTAATACAACACCAAGATTTGTCTAAGGCCGATTAGCCATAATTGGATTTGGATTTTGTGAAGATGTAGAAACAGGTCCAAAAGTAGAGGTAATGGAAGAAGAACTTACAACTAGAACATTACTACTCATGATAGCACTGATTGTTTGAGTGGAAGAAATGGAATATAGAGAAGAAGTAGATTGATTGGAGGAATATGAAGGAACAACTGAAGGAAAAATTGATGTGACTTCACTTGTTTCTGATTTTGATCTTTATATAGAAACTTTTTTGTGATGAGATTCTAATGGAAACTCCAAAGGGTAAATTCCAAGCTTCTCAGTTCTAGATCGCGTTAAAATACCAGTGTCTCTAAATAAAGAAGTAACACTTTCCTTGGATGTTTCTCGGTTAACAGGATTTTCAGCAAAGATAGATATTCCTTCTAATTGCTGAATTAAAGACTAAACTTCGAGAGATTCAGGAATGAATTCTGAAGTAGATGGACGACGTGATACTTCAAGGGATGATGGATAGGTTTCTACTACTTCTAATTTCTGAGTTGGTGATTTAGATTGTGATAGGGAAATCGTAGAATGCTTTTGAGGAGATCGACTCTTATGAGGGCTTTGAATTTTAGACTTATCTGCCATTCATAGTTAGGCCCTCCTTCTAGCACAAAAAATGTTGAAGGCCTTATAAATCTGTGGCAACAAAAAAGGGGGATAACCACCCCATCCAAACCTTAAAGCAGCTCCTTTTCCGTTTGCGGTAGTGGCTCCAATTGGGTGTGATGGGACCAGTTTCCCAGTTTTTGTTTTTGTATGATAACTTGTTGGGTTTCTACCAAAACATTTTGGAATGATGAATTACTACAAAATAAGGGAAATTTAACTCTAAATGCAAGACTTTGAATTAAATTTAATCTAACCCGGGATATAATATCTCAATGTGATCTAGAAAGATATCTATTGAATCTGTCATGAAATCAATTCAGATTTAATAGAATTATTACCATATAAGATGATTCTCTTGAAAAATTAGTTAATCAAAAGAAAATGAAACATATATCCCATTGTATGATGACCATATATAAAATAACTAATCTCTGTCTTTATACTGTACATTAGTGCAACAGATATTTCAGACATAAACAATTAATTTCATATATGATTCATGAAAGCTGTGTTCATAACTAATTTTCAGAAACAGAAATAACATACATGATATTAGTACCAATTGTGTATTACTTTGTCTATCAGATCAATGATAATAATTCGTATCCAATCCTTCAATCAAAGAGTTGTTCAAAGAATACAAAATTGCACCAGTCATTGACAACAAAATGATGTTTATAACTGAATAAGGCCGTGTTCCATTATTTCATCAAGGCATTCACAAACCTACTTACAATTAAGCATTCTTTGAAAATGTTCTTAATAAAATTCTCGACCCTTCTCTAAATGCATGAGAAGGGTTTAAATACTACAACTAACTACAAACTAAACTAATATTTTACAAAAATGTAGAGGAGGTTTCAAATAACCTTCCTCTAACTTGAACAATAATGTAGGAATTTAAAACTAATAATGTTGATTTTAAGGATACCGCATCTTTTGCGGAGTATGGTCACGCAGTTTGCAGATATCTGGTGTTGTCTTGAGCTGAGGTGGCTGAGATATTCGTGATCAAATTTGATTCTTGAAGATGGAATTTGAAATTTTTGACTGAGACTTTTTAGTTGATTCTGTGAGAAGTAGAAGAGTTTGTTGTTGATGGTAAGGTTTGATCAGAAAATTCCAAGAATTTTCTCGATCAAACTTATTAACTTTCCTGGTTACTTCTTCCTGTTGTTCTGCTCTTTTTTTCCATTTTAATTCTATTTCCATTTTCAATCAAAACACATCAGATGTGTTTTCTTCAATAATTCATGTTTTCAACAATTGGTCACATAAAAGCTGTATGACCTCATTTGATTTGTTGAATGTCTTAATCGTTGTTTTTTCTGCTCGGGAAATCTGTGTTTTCCACTCTGTAAATAATAATTCTCCATGAAGCTTATCTATCTGAGGTATATTAGCTTGTTTTCCCATATCTGAATCTTGCCATTGAATTTGTTCTTCAATTTGTTTTTGAAGTTTCTCACATTCAAGTTTTTGAATGGCAATTTGTTGAATCATTATTTTATTGGAATCACAGTAAGAATCAAACATAGCAACTTGATGACAAAATACCATTTTTTTCTTTTTAATCATTGTATTTATCTCAAGTGCCTCTTTAGTGAACTTTTCTGATTGTGATTGATTCTGTAATTCTACCATGGTTCTCTCCAGTTGTGTTTGTTTATCTTTAAGCTCTGCATGATGTTCCAACTTAACTTTTTCAAAATCTTTATGGAATTTCTCTAAATTTGCTCAGATTTGTTATGTAGACATGACTTTCTCTGTATCTAAAAGGTTTTGTATTAAGTCTTGCCATGTAATTCTTAAATTAATCATTAGGATCTATAGTATCCTGGGTATAAATACTAGATTTAACATCTAAATATTAGGAGCCTCTTTTTATGTATGGCCAATATTGGCCAAAGCAAAAGTACCGCACTGTACAGGGAATGAAGGAAAAATAGCCTTTTTTTCATCCTTTAATTGTTTGGTGACACCATTAATAAGTTGGTAAGCTATTTCTCTCCCAAACAATCTATCTGAAACATAATATGGAAAAACATGTGGAAGAGCGGAACTTCCAAATACTCGAACATATGTAAATTTCTCTTCAGCAAACCATCGGGCTATAGGAACAATATCTCTACTGACTTCCTTGGAAACCCTAGGGATATTTTTATCGAAAATCATTTGATACATAGACAGCATAACTCCATAACAAAATTTATAGAAATGCAAGTGCTATTTGGAATCCCATAGTTCTTTATGGTAAATATGGATTGGTGTAGGGTCTGTAATGGTCCATTTCCAACCCATGATTGAAAATGTAGAAGTATAGCATATGAAATCCATAACATAAGGGGACATGAAAAAGGGTGAATTTTCATGAGGTGAAGCACTCCTTTTATTCCTATATTTAGCAATGTGTTTGGCTAAATAATTAGATAAAAGGTCTGCCAAAATTCAAAATGGATGAATTGACGATTGCGTCAATTAAGGGAACCTAGTCTCTAGAGAACCTAGTGCTATCAGGTCTAGCAAATAACCTACACAACATACCAGCAGAAAAGAAATAGGGATGGGGGATTTGTGAAATGGGGTACGTACCAGATTTGTCTTGCTTCAGTTTTCCCTCATTGTCCTTCCACTCATGGATGACCTTGATGAGATCTGGATGTTTAGCTTTGAACATTTGCACATATCTATTGTCATATTTTTGTTGCGGAGCTGGTAAATGATACATGGCTGCCAAATATTTAGCTTTAAAAGAACCCATAGTCTATCCTCTGGAATTCTTAAACACTCTGTCTTCAATATTCATATTTTCAATTGCCCACTTGATCATATCTGTGTAAGGGATAATTTTTGGTCTTGCAGCTATCTTATGAATAAAATAGCATGCAACATCGAAAAGGGTTGCATCGGAAGTGATATTAGTGCCTGTTGTAGTTATATTTATTATCAGTTTTGGCCCTTCATCCTCAAGGAGCTTATACATAGCTTCCCATGATGAGATGCTGCAATCCTTGTTATAGACAGTGTTTGAAAACAATGAAGGCATATCTGAATCTTCTGAGGATGATGCTTGAGACACCTCTTTACCCTTCTTACTCATCTCTGGATTTCTTAACTCGATAATTTATTTCCTAAAAGTGAACCGAAATATATCATATAATGATTATTTACAAAGATGTATTAGAAATTTAATTCAAACGCGCGCAAAAGATTGTCAATCTTATCAATCATCTCTTCGTAATTCATTATGATTGCAAAATTTAATGCTTGAAATGGTTTCACCTGACTTCGCACGCAATACTTATCAATCGTTTAAAGCCGTTAAGATCTAAAATTCAATCTGATATGACATAAGTTTCTTTTCACATGCTGAGATCATTAAATGTGCAAATCGCAATGATTTCTTATAATATTTCGTGATTGCCTTGTAAACATTGCGAAATGAAATCTGCGCAAATCGCAGATCACAAGATTTAAAAGATATATTTAAGTCTATATTATAAGTCATCCACGATGCGATTTGCGAAAGCCAAAATAGATGCGATGCAAAAAATATTTATATTTTTGAGTTTATTCGGTTTGTCGGGTCCGTGATCATTGCAACTTTTATCATTTTGTTCCATTAAGTCTTAACTAAATCAAGTGCAATGCAAAAAAGGAAAGTAAAGCTTTCTAAAGAGTGCTTTTCGCTGTTCACGGATTTTATGCTTTAACAT
The DNA here is from genome assembly GCA_034641835.2 of Pinus albicaulis. NCBI lineage: Eukaryota > Viridiplantae > Streptophyta > Pinopsida > Pinales > Pinaceae > Pinus > Pinus albicaulis. The sequence continues at coordinate 94,056,495 of MU968411.1, forward strand.
TTCTTTTTGAAAAAATAACATATATGATGAGCGATGTGCTTTTTGGGCAGGAACTTTATTTCCTAAGTGTTTTTTGAAAGGATTTAAAAAAAAAGGATTTTCCTATTTATTTCTAAGGGTCCCTATTTATAAAAATAAATGGGGGGTTTTTGTATAGTAAAACACCTACCAGGAAAAATAAATGTCCACACCAAATATAGTGTAATCGTCTATAATGCTGGTAGATTATACAAGGCGATGATTTTATGAGGAGGCACCGGATTTTTAATGTGATATGAAAAAAACAAGTACCGAACCTAACCATTTCACATTCACCAATGTATTTGCATGTGCTAATCTAGTAGATTTGGAACGTGGACAAGGAGTCTTGTTTTTTTATCACCTCCCACGAGGATTCACCAATTGTGAGAACACAACACTTGTGATTGCATCTTCTAAATAATCATCACTTCCACCAACACCTCATCGAATAACGCTAGTATAAAAATTCTCAGGCTCTAGGAAGCCCAAAGGAACATAATTCATGTGCCCTCAATATCTTCTACATACTTGTAACACTCCTCCCAAACCGAAGCCACTAGTGTTGTGTGTTCACTTTTCCCTAAATCTTGCGCAAACCTCCTGAGGTAAGGAACTGTTGCACCAGGGTATGGATCCACTATGTTTCATATCCACTAAAGGAGAAAAATTTCCAAACAACAGGTAAATTTTCACAACTATCCCTCCAAGGGATGTTGAAAACTCCAAAATTCCACATTCTCATTAATGAAATCTATAAATTTATAACTTTCGTATAAGGCATTAATTCATACTAAACTTGGACCAAAAGGGTGAGGCTCTAGGTAGTGCAAAGGAGCATATGAAATATGATTTGTAATATTCTCATATAGATCATTTTGCATGGATAGCTCCTAGAGTTTAAATGCATATTCCAAGTTCCATAGAACATCTCCCATGGAAGGCATGTCGATACCCTTCTCTTCCAAGAACTTTTCGATAGACTCCCTAAACATTTTCATAGAACGAGAGTTCAAGGTCCCAACAAGGTGAGGGTCAATGATTTTTTCAAGTTTTCCCTTTCTCTGCCAGTGCATTTCCCACACTGCTATATTAAATTGTTCCCTAGGAAAAACAAGTTTAATAGTTTCCCTTACGCACAAGACCTCCAATAACACTACTCCAAAATAATACAGATCAAATTTCTCCACTATTTGTTTCCTTCTGACCTATTCAAGATCAAGGTACCTAAGGGACAAAACTAGATTTCATTGCAGTACTTACATTAGTCTAATATAGAGTGGATCCAACCTTTTAGTGTCCAAATTCCACCACCTCTGCCTGTGAGCCTGTTATCCTAGAGATATTTGAGATTTAGATAAGCGTAGAGGATTCATGACAAAGGAATCAGATTGCAATATTGACCAGATAATGGAGCTTCATTGGTATCACGAGTCAAACAGTTTTCCAACAAGTCAAGGGAGTCTAAATTGGTGCAGTTGAAAATCAAGATTTTTCCTCTGAGCAAAAATCCCATGATGGAAATCTTGAAAAACATCTCATTATTGCAGGTCACACCTTCGAGCTCCAAGATGGTGATGTTGTAGGGGTTTTTATCTTGTCTCTGATCCAAAGTCACACCTTCGAGCTCTAAGATGGTGAAATTGCAAGGGTTTTGATCTTGTTTATGGTCCACTGTGTGAAATTGGTTCCATTAACTTGGAACCCTGTCGAGTTAATGGGAATTATCAGTATTTGGAGAATAAATCTCGATAGAGAAATGAAATTCTCGAGACATTAGATATCATACATCTTTGGTTGCCTCCGTCAATGTATGAAATCCATCGGTCCTCCAAAAGGAGCCTTCTTCCCATTCTTTCCTCCAAAATCAGGCTTCATTAGTGTTGCCATATATTGTAATAAACCGCCTTCACTATCTCCCCCATCTGGAAATCCAAACTTTCTAACACAAATGTGAAGCTCAAGCTCTTCATCATCAAGGATTATATGGAATGTATTGTAACTGTGCAAAGAATATTATTTTCAATATATTTCTAGATGATGGTATGATGCATATATCTCATTTAATGTTTCTCGCTTACCTTATTACCAAGCTATCTAGCACTCTATTATAGCTAAAGGAAAAGGCTTCAAAGTCCCTACTTTGCATGACTTGAGGGGAGCTCTTTTGCAAAAAGAGATTTAGTACTTTGATTATTAATCAAATATAAAACCAATAATATTGTTTTATTTAAAGCTTATTTTGATATAATCATGTAAATTATGTATTAAATTAAATAAATATATTTATTGGTACAATTTTCATAGAAATTGATAAAACTAAACCCATTTATCCATTATTACACAATAAACCATACTTTAATATTTTGAATTACATATTTATAATCATTAATAAAGGTTTATATATTATTTAAAAATAAATAAATTTCGTACCTAAACAATTAACAAAAGTTAATAATACCATTAAAAATTAACCAACGTTCACATGAAACAATTAATAGAAGTTCATACACCATTAAAAATTAATTAAGGTTCATATCTAAATTAACAAGGGTTCAAACAATACTCCACGATGGGGGTTAGGTCTCGGAAACATGTGAAAGGTGTCTCTCATGAGTGAATACAAGTGGAGCAAGGGTGAGGGATGATACTCACACTCCCTTCACCATAATGCATGCAACGCGAGAGGTACTGACTTCATGTTGGAAATCCGTGTGAAAAATAATTGTGCATTGGAGTTCATAGGTTGTGAAAGGATAAGGTGAGGGAATATGAGGGAGCCTGACATTATACTCTTCACTCTGGTTTGGTGTGGTCCTGGCGGTGGACTTTAGAGAGGAAGCATAAACGTTGCAGGAAGGTTTATGTAAGCAATGGCTTGTGTGGGCTTCTCGTGGGATTTTGTTGCTGCGGTTTGTTCAACCAGTCCCTGCTCCTTAGTTTCTTATCCATTATCTGCGTTTGGGTTGAGGATAAGAATTTGAAGGGAAGTAAGCTCATTATCATGGATATCCCACTAGACAATTCATCATAACAGACAAGATAAAACTATATTTAAAAATGAATGAATAGGAGCTTGTGACAAGAAGTGTCAATGAGTTTCGGGTGTGCTAAGTAAGGAGTGACATCAATGTATGCTAGGAAGTATTAACGCATGATAGAGGCCAAGGAAACATGCCAAGATGTGCTAGGTACCAGGGTGTGCCAATGCATGCCATGCCAGAGTGTTTGGGAGTGCCAAGGAAAAACAAGGGAGCACTAGTCTCAAATGCATGGAAATGAATGAATAAGAGTGTGTAACATGGAGTATCAATGAGTTCTCGGTGTGCTAATGAGGGAGTGAAAAGGTATGCTCGGTGATGCCAAGTAATGCTAGAGTTCCAGGGCGACATGCCAAGATCTTCCAAGTTCTAGGTTGTGTCAATGCATGATAGGGAATGCCATGGAAACACAAGGGAGAACTAGTTGAAAATGCATTGAAATGAACGAATAAAGGTGTGTGATAGGGAGTTTTACTGAGTTTCAGGTGTGGTAAGTAGGGAGTAGCAACGTTATATGCTAGGAAATTCTAATGCATGCTAGAGTGCTAGGGCATGTAAGGGAGTGGTAGTGTGTGCTAGAGAGTGCCAAAGCATGCCAAGGAATGAAGGGGATGCTAACTTGTGCCAGATAATTCCAAGGAATTTTAAGGCATGGTAGGAAATTTGGAATGTTAAGATGTAAACTATGTTTCTTAGTTGTTTTAATACCACGGTTGGATGTGAGACTTCTCTTGGTAACTTGTTAAGTGGGATGAGCTGAGATTGGACATGAGTAGCATAAGATGAGTTATAAGTAGTTCTTAGGTGAAAAAGGCATATGTTCAATTTCCACGACACATGAGAATCTCGGTTTTGTCTTGGAATCTTTGATGCAAACACACTCAAGTTCCACAATAAATCTATTTTAATGTACAATGAAATCTACACAAATCAAGGAATCAACTAGTGCACATGATAATTTTACCTTTTTCAAACCCTTCTTCATTATATTACAAACTACAATACAACAAGCTAGAGCTTGTGTACCATGGATTTTTACCCTTTACGATCACACTGATACAAGGAATACAACTAGGGCTTGGTGTCAGTCCGTTGACAACCAATCTATCCTGAACAAGGCAACACTTGACCTACTTTATGATGGTGTCCACACACAACCCTTTCAATCCACATGTTTAATGAGAGCACCACAGGGTTAATGTTTGGAAAACAAGGGGCCACCCCCTTTTCCAATAGTTTTGATGGGTAATACATATCATTATGGAGCTCATGGGCTGCAGTATGCCTCCTAGAAAGCCCTATGACATAATTTTACCTCTATGATGCTTATTATTCCATGTATGAGCTAGTTTGGTGGGATTGTCATCCAAATTTAGGGTTACTTGCACAATATTTTATGTTTAAAGGCTAATGTAGCCCCATAAGATAATTCGATCAACTTTTAATCATTGTATAAATAGGAGTTAGTTTGATTCATTTGTATCATCACTTGACTTGGGATCTCTTTGTCTTTAGGGAACTTCACGTTTTTCCTTGGAGGACTATTTTGGATGATGGATGCATTTTGATGTATGGATTTGGGCTATTTTTATCTTGGAGATTTTTTTTTTTAAATATGAAGCTGTTTCGATATACTCTCTAACATTTTGAGTGAAAATTTAACGATATTCTTCTTGTTGCTACATACTATTGAATTTCACTATAACTAGCGCTAACTGCTGCATGATGGAAATGTGGAATTATGTGTCTATTTAGCTTATTTAATGTATGGGCCATTTTTATATGAATGAAATTTTCTACAGATTATTGTATCTCAAAAATGTTGGACCATTTTTATGAAGTATAAATTCTTGAACGTCACTTTTCTTTTTCCTCTAACATTGGACGAAGTTGACTTTCTGGGCATCCTTGATCAAAAAACCGAATTATTTTTCATTATCATCCCTAAATCCATACCCCCAAGTCAATTAGGCACTATTCCCTAAACAATGGTGATGATTCCCCCACCTTTTTTCACAATTTTCCATTTTTCCCTAGGTCTAGCCCCATTAGGTCACCTACGACATCAATTTCCCAGGAATATAGCACATGGATAACTTATATCTCCTAGAGGAAAATGCATTGGTGGGTCTGATCACTCTCCTCAACATTTGGGCCAATTGTGATGCTGTAATCTCTGGATACCTGAAGCCCTAGCTCTAGGATCACATTTTTCCTAGGTGTTCCCAAGGCTAGAACCTAGTAGGATCAATTTGACCTATCGAAGTAAAATCTCCTGCCTGGTCCTTTCCCTCACCTTGTCTATGATAGGAACATCATTGTTACAAAATTCCATCCTCGAACATGGGTCGGGTCCAGTTGGCCTCGTGTGGTCCCATTTTGTGTCAAAGGCCTTTCATCAAGGACCATTTGGGAATCCAAGTTCCCAAAGGATTTTAGGGGTTGAGAAATTCCTTCATAAGTCTTTTTATTCTTCCTCAACTCTTCAATCCCCCTCCTCTCTCCTTAGAATATCAAGTCCCTTGTTGAAAAGGAAGGCAATTCCCACTCTTTATTTTATCCTAGGGAAAGGGTTCCTAGGGTCACTTCCCACCTATTCATTGACCTATACTCTACATGTGAATTCCTAAACTATAGGGAATCCACCCATCTGTGAAAGTCCATTAAGAGCAAGGAGCCTTAGCTGTGGTGACAATGGACTAAGCCTCCACCGTTGCCTTTGTCCTAGCAATTGTCCTCTTAGGAACCTCTTTTAGGTCCACTAATAGTTTGAGTGGTAACAAGTTATTCAGAACTCCATTTGTGAAAAACTATTTGGTATGCCAACTTTTTCCATACTATGGCTCCAATATGAGAGTTTTATGGCTATGGAGGCTTCCCTTCTTCTCATTGAATCAACCCTCTACAATATAGTTATTTACGGCTAGTTGTTTGGCCCACTTGACTATTACTTGAGTTCTTCAAAGTCCACACATCCTTAGGCCCTAATGACTTGCCCTTCCACCAAAATTTTTGTCCTTCACAAAAACAATAGTTGGGGGTCTTCTTTAATAGTCACCTAACAACCCTCCAGCTGTACTTGGACTACCATCAATCTTCCCAACCATAGTCAATTTTTTTACCGATCTAGGGCCCACAATATTCTCTTCATCTAGGGATCTTCAAACTTTCCACCTAACAATGGTTTGATACCTCTCAAAATCATTGCTTTTATGTATCAACAATTTGATCTTTATTGTCCAATATATGAAAAAATCTGAACTACTCATCTTATCATTCTTCTAACAATATGTAGATGGTTGAAATAGAATCATAGGTCAACCAATAACAGTCCATTGACTAATTTTTTATAGGTTTCTTAAAATATATATCTAAAATTCTATGGAAAATCCACCAAAATAAACTCCTCTTCATGTCAACCCATTCTTCATATGGCACATTTCTTCTACAAGCTCCATCTTCTGCTTAGGGTCCACCCTCCTTTGGATATGTTGTCTCAACGCATACTGAAGCTTCAAACCATCTTCTAGATATGCGGTCTATATTGTAGAAATAAAACTTGCTCTAAGGGTCACAACCCATCTTCTTCTGCAGAAATTTGTCACAGTCTTAAAGGCACACCTTATGAACTAAAAATGCTAGGAAATTATCTTGACTAGGAAATTAAACTTATGTACTTCTAATTGTTGTAGAACAAACCCTATCCACCCATGAAAACAACATGACTCTTGCCTTCATAACAGACTTGACCTAGGTCATATGGATCCATAGATTCTGGGCATTTCTTTGAATGAATTTTGACATGAACTTCAGATATCAATATTGACCCTCAAACTAGGGTTACCTCAGTCAATATTACGCCTGCATCTACTTTTGTTCTGGCCCTAAATTATAGTGCAAGCCCTCCTCCATTTATGTTGGTATTTATCATATACCTTGTGCCCTACTAACCACTAGAAGGCAATATTGTATTAACCCTATCTTATATTTCATGTAGAAAATCTAACCAATGGGATTAAATTTGATCTTGTAATGTACTAAAATAAGATACTGAATCCTTCCTACAATTTGCATAGAAAAAACATGATCACACAATCACATATAAGTAAGAGAAAGAAATTATCAATCTCTCAACACAAGATGTATCGAGGGAAAGCAACTTCTCAAAAACCCTCTATCTCTATTATCTATTAATTCATAGAATCATGAAACAGTACAATGCTTAGAAATCTCTCATGAGATTCTCTAGCACTCTGCCAATTGTCTCCTACTAATCTAGGAAAAATCGGTCTAGTACTTAGCCAATTATCAACCTTCCTTCATCGTGCCTTGCTCACGCAATTCCTAGGAAATTATCTCCATTTTAATTAGGAAAATCAATCTACCTTGATTACGCAATCCATGATGGAATCCCAATGAATTTATAATTTCACATGGGAAATTTTATATAAATACAAATAGTAGGTATGTTCCCTTTAACCTCTGTCTCAACTAGGTATTCCTCGGAACTGACAAACATGCAGCTATTAATAGCGATTTATCAGTTATCATATTGATCACTCATTGTGAATTAAGTTTAATTTAATTCACTGGACCTCTCACTAGCTCATCACCCAGTTAGAACTAGTTAAACTGATTTTAACTCAATTAATTGTGTTAACTAATTCACAACTACAACCCACTAATGCATCAACTGCAACTGGACCCCAAAAATATTAGAATCCCTCTATAGGCATCATCTTATACCCTCATGATCCATACATATGTAGGAACATAAAAAAATAGAGAAATAAACATAAACACGGAGATGCAGCAGGAATAACACTTCATTTCATTAATATCAAATACTGAAAAATGCTAACAAACAAAATGGAAAGAAAACTAGCTCGAGTGATGGTATCTTCTATCTGAGAAGAGATGTGGTGGCTACATGCCTTTGGAATGTGTTACAATAAGGCTCAAGGGCCCTTTTATTATTGAAAAATAATATAAAACCCTAAACAACAAAAATCCTAACCTGAGGAGATGTAAAATCAAGAGTTTATGGGCCCTGTTGGGGTTTCTTGGGAAGCCAACTTCTCGGGGTTGTAACTTGGTCATATGATCTTTGTTTGATGCACATGATACCTCATTATAAATATCTCTCCAAGGAATATAATTGATGATATGATTTCTATGAAAACTCCAAACCTTTCATGCCCAAAAAATGTCGTTTGGGGCCTCAAAATGGCTCTGGAAGTTAGGGACCTAAAAAACTGAAAAAAATAGTAAATTGTGCTATAATGAAGGGAACTGAAAAATTGAAAGATAAAATGGCAATGAACCAAGTGGAATAGGTAGGTGGCCACCAATATCCAACTTGATAAGCTCAACTCAAATTTTTTGAGCTAACACAATCATCATGAATCAGTTAATTGACACAAGTTGTTATGAGATAAAATTACAATTTATTTTCCAATTTATTTAAGGGAAAAATAAATTAAACGCTTCACATTCCTCACTCCTGGTAGATCAAAATTCCTCACCAGTGTAGGTGCATTTTTTTTCTTTGTCCTTTATGGTTTCCAATTTGACTGTTTCTTGTTGAAAATTTCAACACTACCTCTCAACAAGAAAGGAATTCACTGTATCCCCACCCAGTACCTTTGGAATGTTTTGCATGCAACACTTATCTAGTGTTTTTTTCACCTACAAACCCTGAAACTGAATAGCCTTCTAACAACTGAATTAGTATAATGCATATGTCATCAGATTCTTCTTACTGTTGCTAGCTACTACACTTGTCTACTTGACTCTCTGCACTGCTGCTCACATCTGCATTCGTGTGCTTTGCACTATTTCTGACTCTGATTTGCGCTCCAATATCTAACATATGTCACTCACATTTCTCTCTTGCTGACATCTGGCTACATCAATCTAATTGATCCTTCTTGCTACTGTTGTAGTGTGGGATCCTTGTAGCCAAGTTTGATCAATGAGACACACCATATCATTGGACCCTACCCAAATTTCTTATTTTGGGATTATGTCTACGCATCACCCCAGCTTTGACCAAGAGGTATGGTTGCACGTTGTGCTCCCTCTACCCGTCTTTCTCAAAATCTCACCCTCATGGTGGTCTCTACTTGAGTTGACACTTCCACTCAGTCTCCACTATGCTTCTCCCATTGTGGCTTCTCAACAACCTTTTGAGGCTACTTCCGAGGCTGCATGTTGAGAGGTAATTTGTGCTCCTTCTCAACCACCAAGTCTCTAACCTCTTGTTTTCTACTCAAAGATTTTCATGCATCTGGTACCTCAAGTGAATATAGTTTCTTGACTCGTGCACATTGTAATTTTTCTACCGTTACAAAAGTTTCTAAAAAAGAGTTGATTTTAAATCAATGATATCTCCCTCATCTGAGGTTTGATTCGACTAATTTTGTTTTTCCATTTTAGTAGTTTTTCGCAAGTAAGAAAAATATCCTTTTTTTTTTTAATTTGACACCAAAAAATTCATATATTCTCTGCAAAATCTCAACTGAAAAAAAAAAAAAAAAAAAAATCTTCTCTGATACCATGTAGAAAATCTAATCAACGAGATTCAATCTAATCTTGTAATGTACTAAAAAAAGATATAGAATCCTTCCTACAATTTGTGGAAACAAAACATGATCCCACAATCACATATAAGAGAAATAAATTATCAATCGCACAACACAAGATGTATCTCGGGAAAGAAACTGCTCAAAACCCCTCTATCTCTACTGTGTACTAAGTCAAGGAATCATGAAAAAAGACATTGCTTAATCTCTCATGAGATTCTACACCACTCTACCAATTGTCTCGCGCTGATCTAGGCAAATTCGGTCTAGTACTTAGCCAATTGTCAGCCTTACTCAAGCTTGCCTTGATAATGCAATTCCTAGGGAATTAACTCCCTATTAATTATGAAAATTGTATACCTTGATTGTGAAATCCATCATGGAATCCAAATGAATTTATAATTGCACATGGGAAATTTTCTCTAAATATACCTGATAGTTATGTTACCTTTAACCTTTGTCTCAACTGGTTCTTCCTTAAAACTGACATGCATGCCATTATTAATAGAAAATTATCAGTTATCTAATTCATCACTCATTATGAATTAAATCTAATTTAATTCAGTTGAAATATCACTAGCTCATCACTCAGTTAGAACTAGTTAAACTAATTTTAACTCATTTAATTGAGTTAACTAATTCACACCTGTACCCCACTAATGCATCAACTGGAACTGGACCCAAAAAATATTAGAATGCCTGTAGATTCCTCATCTTATATCCTCAACTAAAATTCCTTGAGATAACTCATTCATCGTGACTTATTTAACTGACACAAGTTTTTAGGACATGAAATTACAATTTATTGTCCAATTTATTTAAGGGAAAAATGAATTAGACACCCCACATTCCTCACTCCTGGTGCATCCAAATTCCTCACCAATGTGGGTGCATTTTTTTTTTCCTTTCTGGTTTCCAATTTCACTATTTCTTGTTTCAAAATTTAACATTTTAGAAAAGTATGTGGCCTTCACACAAAGAAACCATTGAAATCACACGTCTATATTCTCATGAGCAACCTCTCTTTAGCTCGATCTGCCAGAAGAGAAGCAAAAATATGCCATCCTACTTCCTAGCTCAAACAGACCATTAAGGTATGAAAAATTATTATGAACCCCCCAGATGATGATCTTGCTTTTTGGAGGATGATCATAGCCTCCCTTTAGAAACCCTTACTCGGCCCTCTTACTGATCGACCTACTTTAGGACTACCTCTCTCTTCACCCCCTTGACAAATGAGCTCCTTCTCACTTTATTTTCTTTCCTTCATTCTAAGGCCTCCTTAAATATATTTTCCTAGACCTCTTAGAAACCCTCTAGAACTTATGGGTTTATCCACTTAGACCTTAGGAAATATTAATTTTCCTTTTTAATTTTCTTTTAGATTTCAAACCCCATTTTGGGTCCAAAATCCCTTTCCTTGGCGTCTTTTCCCACAAATCCTTTTGTGACCAAACTCACACAAACCCATCTCAATGGGCTTGTGGAGTACCTCCCAAGATACATAACTCAATAACATATTCTATTTGTAGTAGCCGTAACTTGGTTAATCTGTTGGAGGCAAGTGAGGGCTTGGTTGGGTTCCCAATTTGAAAATTATGTAAGGGTATTTGTGAGGGCATGATAGCTAGGGAGGGTTAGGGCATGCAAAAGAATAAAAATGCATGCTAACACATGTCAAACAATATTAGTGCATGATAAAGAGTGTTAGGGAGTGTCTAGGAATATGAAGGGATAACTAGGTCAAAATGCATGGAAAGGGATGAATAAGAGTGTTTGAAAGGGAGTGTCAGTGAATTCAAGTGTTCTAAGGATGAAGCATGTTAGGATAATTTCAAAATAGGATTTACAGGAGGCAAGCCTATGGTTGTTATAAGGGCCTCGACATAGCAGTTTTAGAGAAAGGGAGATCACTTTGTGTTAGGCACAACATTGTTTTTCCTTTAGCAATTTTTTTATATGAGATGTGGAACACTTTGGATACATGCTCATGCTTTAAAATATTCTAGATAATTGCATATTGTACATTTTTGTGTATAATTTTTGGGGCAATCAACTTGTGTCGGCATATATCTTGTGTGCCTTTTGCATCTTGCAGTTCTTGCAAACTCTGAGTTAATGTTCTACTATTTATATGAACTAAACATACATGTGTAAGCTATGTTGCATATTTGTTTTATGGCCATGGCTAGATCATGTGATCCTTGTCTTGGTAGCTAGTTAAGTGGGACAACTTGAGCTTGGACATGAGTGGCATACGATGAGTTATAGGTAGTTCTTACGTGAATAAGGAACAATCTACTTGTAGGTTTAATTGGTCAAGTTGTTGCGGTTGAAGTAGGCCAATATTTTCACATGAACTGCAGTATCCAAGGACTTGATTGGATTCCCAAGTTGCGAAAAAATGTAAAGGCTAGCTATGAGGACATGAGTGTCAATGTGTGCTAGGGAATGCTAAGATGTGTCAGATAGTGTGAAGGCATGCCAAACATGCTAATATGTGTCAAGTGTTAAGGCGTGCTTTTGATGGGCAAGGGTGTGTCAATGCTTGCGAAGGATTTCCAAGGAAAAAAAGTGGAGAAACAAGTCAAACTACAAGGAAATGAACACATAAGAGGGTTAATAAGTCATCAATTTACCTTTTCCAAGAGGATCATCCTAGGCACACCAACACTAGGTGGAAACATGTGCTAAGTCCAAAGTATTAGTGGATTCTAAGTGCCATGTCTTTCTTTGTTTCTTCTCATATACTTTCCAACAATTTATCTAAAAAACAATTAATATTAAACCATGTCAAATCATACCAAGGAATCTCAATGTATTCCATACATGCTAATACCTTCCAAGTGCCAACATGTGTCAAGCACAAATATGTGTTAGGGAATTTTATGCATGTTATGAAGTGGAAGGGAATGTTGAAGAGTGTTAAGGTGTGCTAGAGAGTGCTAATTCATGTTGGGGAGTGCTAAGGAGTACTAGGACAAAAAAATAAGGGAGCACTAGGTAAAAATTCATGGAAGTTAATGAATATGAGGAACGTGTGCCAGGGACTAGTGTTGATGAGTGCTATCTATCATGCTAAGGAGGGAGTGATAAGTTATGCTAAGCATTGGTAAGGCATGTGAGGGAATATCAAACCATCTAAATAATTCCCAAAGTGTGCTTGGGAGTTCCAAGGTGTGCTAATTATATGTGCTAATTAATAGTTCCAAGATATTCCAATACATGCTAGGTGCTAAGGATGTGCAGGGTGCCAGGGTATGTCAATATGTGTCAAGAAGTGTCAAGGAAACAAAACGAAGAACCAATAATAGGGTGAATAATTTGGGACTTTATCTTTTTCAAAAAGGGCATGCTAGGAACACTAATAATAGGTCCCAATGCATGCCAAGTGGCATTGTGTGCCAATTGCTAATGTATGTCAATGCATTCAACCAAGGTGTTCTAGGGCATGCTAGGGACTACATGCATGCCAACAGATGCTAGGATATTTCCATGTCGTGCTACCGCATGTCACCATGTGCTTGGGTGTCAGTGTCATGACAATATTTTCTAGGTACAAAGAAGTTCCAAGGCATGCGAGGTCCTAGGAAATGTTAGTGTGTGCCAAAGCATTAATTTTAGGTGTCTTCGAATTGTTGAGGAGTGTCAAGTATTTCTCATTAATAGAATTATCATAGCTTGCTTATGTATTAAATAATATATTTCCTACACACACTAGCGGAACTTTATATAAAGGGAATTTTATAGAGAATAATCTTAATAGATATGAATCATATGTTGACTCATAGGAAAACTCTATTCAACTAGTCATTACTTGAGGGAAATGATACACACTAATTACTTCTTAAAAAATTGACTGACTCTAACCACCATGGCCTTGGACATATTATAAAAAATACTCCACAATAATGTTCTTATATCGTTATATTTTCACAAAAAATATATTAATAGGTACATAGTGTCATCAAAAACTCATTGGAATGATCAATAATGATGAACATTTTTTGACTTTCACCAAAAGTAACAAAAAGGGGACTGGTGAGGTTATTTAAAAAAAATTCACTAGAAGTGTCACCAAAGGGAGAATTAGTGATGGGCCTCTAGCGACCCTCACCAAAAGTGTCATTGAAAATGGATTTGGTGACGAACCTTAAAGGATCATCAGTATATACACTTACATCGACTCTTTTTTGAGGACCATCCCCATATGTGAGATTGGTGATGGACCTTAAAGGTCTGTCACAAGCATGACCCTAACCAATGTCATTTTTTCTTGTAGTGTTTCCTGCACTGATGGAAAAGGAAGGTCTACAGATAATCCATCAAGAAAAAGTATACACTATAGAAGTTGACGACTCAAGACTAGCAATAAGAAATACTCTGATTAGGTCTATGTCAAGCCCAACGTTTGACAATTACTTGAGTCACACAATTATTATGAAATACCAGCAGTCTACAAAACCAAAGAACAACAACGAAACCATCAAGAAATTGAAAATGTTAGCCAAGAAAAATACAATAATAACAATGGAATAGAATAAATACTTCTCCAAATGACTAATCTCATTATAGTACCCCCCTACCATAGCTTGTAAACATTGAAGAAACTAAATGTTTAGAATCAGTCGATGAAGAGTCATGACCACAAATAAGTTGGTTCAAAGAATATATAGATAGGGATTTTCATACCGACAAGATACTAATCAATGATAGTGAAGAAGAAGATAGAAGGTATGTTAAGGAAAATGATCAAAATGACCAATTTCATTTGACGTTACCCAATACATGCAACATGGACCTAAATCATATACCCATTTATGAGGGTGATGAAGGCCCGAAAAGACATTGGTTTGTCTGTGAAAATTTTTGTATCACAAATGATATCAACGATGAAAATAATAAAATGGTACAGTTTTTTGCAGCTCTAAAGAAATGTGATCTAACATGGTTCATGAACCTAATAGAAAAGAAAAATAAAACAAAAGATGAGATTAAAAATATCTTCCTGATATTTTTCAAGGTACCAGATGTTAAACATTTGGCAAAACATAAAATAAAGGAAAACATGCAAATTCCAAATGAATAGGTTGGAGAGTACAAAAAATGGTTCAAAGACTTATTAATCCAGATCCTGTATACTATCGACGACAATCTCCTAGTACAATGGTATGTGGTGGGACTACTACAAAAAATTTGTGGACTGCCATGAATGCATGAAGTTGAAACATGAGAGGAAGACCTTAACTTAGCACAACAAATTGAACAAGAAGATGAAGTAAAATCTATCATCTCACCAACTAACAATGATATTGAAGATAAATTAGAACAAACAAAAAATTCTTTGATGCAATTGCCACTTCATAAGAACCATTTATGGTGTACCAATTATCATATTGAAGACAATATGAAAGACACCATTAATTCATTATAATATTTTAATCAAGATTTTAGAAGGATACAAACTAAGGTTTTTTTCGATATTTGTCAAAACTGCTTCTAGTCACTACTAAAGAATGCCATTATAATTTACAGAATTCTAAACCAACGTGTTGTGCAATTTGAAAAGACAACGTATATTCCACTCAGTAATACCCATCGAATGGGAAAAATAAACCTAACTACCACTTTGTGTATCATACTCAAGCTACTGATGAAATCCCATAATCATCCCCATACACTAGAAGAGCACGAGGCTATGGTGGCTATGCAGGACGCATAGGCGGTTATAATAGAAGAAGTCACAATGATGGCCGAGGAAGAGGGAGATTTTATTGCTATAATTGTTGGTAAGAGGAACATACTTCAACTGAATTCCCCTTAAAAGATAAGACCGATTTACATTTCTTTAATATGTGTGATGGAGGTGACCACTCATTGGAATACTGCCATAAAGTCATAGAAAAACTCCTAAATGAAAGGTCTCTCATGTTATTACCAATTGTTCTCAAACATGATATCCTAAATACTAAAAACCTTCATGTAGTCACAAGGTCTAGGGTAAGAAAAAATACTAACAACCAAGACCATCAAGTAATTTGTCCAGTAAAAAATATGACAAAATATGCTAACTTGTAGTATCATAATGACTCAATGGAACAAGTCGTCGAAATTTTTATAAAATAAAATGAAGGACAACGTCTCCCTAAGCACCTACTCTTAGAGGAATTCCTCGAACTCTTAAAATAATAACACTATGTCACTCGTCTTTTCGACTTGTTAAACATGTTGAGAAACTCCAAAGAGAACAAAGAAACGAAAGAATGTCAGACAACTATCACAAGGAAATCAGATAGAAAATCATGATACATAAGTGGACTTGGAAATACACACGTTTATGGTTAAACAAGTAGGTTTTTATTTTTGATCACAAGTAAATATTATTTCCACGAAAACATGGATTAATATGGGGCAACCAAATCTACACAAAACATCAAACTATATTAAGCTATACAACCAAATAATTAGCTAACCAGTTAACACATTACGACAAGCCCGAACATCTATAATGGGTATTCCGACAACAAGTGATTTTGACGTCATTGACCTAGTCGACATAATTACTGCTTATCCAACATTATTCATTGAAACTTAGGGATGAAGAATAAAGGAAATGATATCATTAGAGAAATACATAATCAAACTAAAAGGGAACAATAAAAATATCATCATTCCCTTCGACCCTCGAGATGGTGAACCGTGGGTAGAAGCCTCAAATGCAGAAGTTGAAATAAGGAAACTCTACAAAATATTACATGGTGAACGTGATAATTTCAAACAAAATACTTCACTTGAAATTCTAACTGGGTAACCTCTATCAATTAGACATAACTAAGAGGCAAAAATATATCAATGGCATATTGAAATATATGAAGCAAGGGAAAAATAGTGTTGGACAACTCAGGACACCCTGACATCAAATATTTGACCGTGTTGTTATGTTAAAGCGATGAAAATTATATGGGAAAGGAACTCTCGGGGTATGCCATATTTACTTCCAATAAATTTAACGAATGATTGTATTAAAAATATTTTTTCTAATTTAAAAGAGAGCCTCCCCTGTCAATTACATAGAGCAAGTATTTAAAAGTATTGGTGAATAGGGGCAATGCAAAACTTAGTTCAATATTTTATTGGGCGTGCAGACATATGGTGGAGAACCCATTTGTCCTAAATCCAAACATGGAAAACCACGACAAATTATTTTATTGAACGCTTTGGAGGGAAAACATTATCTACGTTATACCCATTTTCAGTGATGGTTAAGATCTTGTCGAACATATCAAATTTACAAAAGAGAATGGAAGGGAATTGGATATAAAGATGAAAGTGTTTGGTTGCGTATGTTCCCAAATACCCTCGATGGTTTACCAAATAAATTGTATAAGTTAGAGAAATGAAGGGGCCAATTACTACAATGAAAAGGAATAAAAGAAAAATTCATTAATGACTTTGAAATCAAACTAGAGGAGGAAGATTTAAAAGACGCAGTCCAAAAATTAAATAATTTATCAGAGAGAAACGAGTTGATCATCAAACCTTACTTAATGATTTAGTATCTTTTTACTACATATCCCACACTACAAACCAAAATTGGGCTAGTCACTTACAAATGGAAGAGACACCCATCGATGCTCAAAGTTTTTTCTTGAATAAGCATCATCCTAAAAATCACAATAAAATCTAATCAGTATACAAAGTGGTTAAAGAAGATATAGAGAAATCAGACAAGTTATACTTCTTGCCAGCTTAGCAAGAGGTAAAATTTTGGGAACAACCACCTAATTAATCAAAATCACCTTGATTGTATTGATGGAAAAATCAAAATACCTGAAGTAGACATATCAAATGATGATCAACCAAAAATTGCTCGACTTGGCGATCACTGGTCGGAGAAACAAATCGCATAATTTGTCAAATTATTTAAGAAGTATCAAGACACATTCGCCCAAGACTATAAATACATTAAAGGGTTATTCAAGGAAATGGGAGAAATGAATGTCAAACTTACTCCTGGGGATAAACCAATAAATAATATACCATACAAGTTAGCGCATAAATATAAACCAATTGTACATAAAGAAATAGAAGGGATGCTTGTCATTGGTATTATAGACCTCATAGAAACATCAGAATGGGTGAGTCCTATGTTTTTTAAACTGAGAACCCATGATAAAACAAGGCTACACATTTGTGTTGATTACTTAGGATTCCCTAAATTAACAGTTACTGATCCATTTCCAACCCTTTTTTTATGATGTTATCAGTGAAGTTGCAAGACACGAGTGTTACTCCTTTATAGACAGGTTCTCAAGACACAAAAAAGTACCCATAGCAGAAAAGGATAGAGGGAAAATGACCATTGTCAATGAATTTGGTTCATTCGTATACAGAGTGATGTAATTTAGACTAAAAATGCACCTATGCTATTTTCAAGAATCGTTTTTAATGAATTTCAGGAGTACATTTATAAGATCATTGTTGTATACTCTGATGACTAGACAATTTACATGTTATTAAAAGATATTATTCAATGGCTAATACTAATTCTTGAAAGATTTAGACGTATACAACTATCCCTGAATATTAAAAAATGTATCTTCGCAATTCCAATTGGAATAATTTCGGGCCATGTTGTTCCAAAATATGGTATTAAAGTCGATATTTCCAATAAGTACACCAAGTCAGACATATGATACAAAAGTTGTAGTGTCAGTTTGGTCTATAGAAAAAAATGATGGATGGTAAACTGCCTTAATAGTCAAAGTATGAGGTGGAGGAGAATCTCGTTGTTCTATTAGCTGAGGAGAATCATGAGGTAGTAGGCCATCGTGAGGTCAATGGTGAGGAAGTGGAGTACTACCTCAAGGACCATCAACAACATGATCATGATCCGACGGGGTAGTATGTCTGGGTCAAGATTGTGTATCTGAAGGACCACTATTAAGATCACCACATTGATCATCATGATTGATGGGGAAATACTGGGTGAAGACTCTAGTGTATATTATACATTCCCATCCCCCGTCACTATAAGTATCCTAGTAACTCCATCGATATGATGCAGAAAACTCATCATATTGCACCAACAGTCCCTCAAGATCTCTAGGAACCTAGGATCTATCCTTATGTCTAGAGTCACCGCAAGGCAACTTCCCTCCTCAACCAAACCTCTAGAGAGTCGGTCGCAGTACTCCATCCTGAATATGAAACCACCCTACACTGCACCTACATGACCATGCCCATCTGCATCTTAGGATCTGCCTCACCATCTGTGCCCTCAACCATCTCCACATCTCCCTCTGGTGGGGGATGAAGCATGCCCCTAATGAAACTGTTAATGTCTACAAAATATATAGTACACAAAAATAATTATATATTTTCATTTAAAAAATTAATAAAATAATTTAAATAACGTTCTAGAATCAATTTTATTTTAATTAATTAAATGAAACTAGATTAATTTAAATAAAGAACTAATATTACCTCTATCATCTGAAGGACATTCTGGTGTGAAGAATATGTTGGTACACTGTCTCCAATCCCTCCCCTCGCAAGGACACGACACCGGGGAAAAAAATTTCTCAACCTAACTACCTAGTAGTCCCAGTGCCTCAGCAAAAATCCTAGTCAAATACTCTAACAAACCCCTCTTGGGCATCATCTTGCGCCACATGCACATCTGCACCTCAGTCATCGACCTAGGAGAGAAATGGTTAAAAGTAGGCCTTGTCTATGGAAACCTCCCAAAAAATAAACAAAAAATATCTAATGTAAAAGGTAATTTCTCCCTCCCATGTATCATAGCACAACCTATATCTAAGTGCATACAAAAATGCCCCAAAAATAGCAGACCATATGATACATTGGGGCCTCTTCACCAAAGAATAAAAAAAAAGAGGGATGGTAATGTGTTTCCCATCACTAGTATAGTGTACAATGGTAATCACTAATAGTGAAAGACACATAACCTCCTAGGCAGTAAAAGATGTGATACACAACTATCCATGAGAGACCTAAAAAATTGTTGCATGCAATACATGATCCCCAACATATATCTTAGAGTATACAAGTTGACTCTCTATTGCAACACCATGGGGGACATTAGAGAACTAGGTAAAATCCTCTCCTCTCCTGGATAGGCCAATAATAAAATATATGTCCTCCTCAGTGGGACCATACCACGTGTTAGGATTGACACAAATATGTAGCCGTGGACATCCCACCGACATATCAATTGTACGAACAACCCAAAGTGCCCCTTTAGGGATATAGCCTCCTCATAGTTCTTAAGGAGTCCTACATTCCTCATGGGAACATGGGTCACATCAATAATAGGGCAAGGGTATAAATATCTCTCCCTCCCTCATGCCTCCCATGCTCAAACCACATTTTATTGGTCTTCCATTTTCTCCTATTGTTTTTTCTCCTTACTTTGTTGACGTCTCTACTGCATGATTAACATATAAACTACATCAACCTCATACATAAAATACAAAAATTATTAAATTAAAAAATTATTTATAAGTATGGAAATATAACTTTCAATTAAAAAAAAACATGTTTGGTTTGCTAAAAAAACAGTAACGCACCAGATACAGTGCACCACAAAATAGGATAGCACTGACAATGGTTCTTATATCTACTTGATGCATTGCTTAAGCATTTTTTGTTTTTATTTATTGATGTGATGCATCAACATAACACTACATACCAGTGTGTATGCATAACCTTTTCGCACTAAAACTTAATGTTCATGTTAATGAATGAACTGAGCTATATTGTTTAAAGATTTATGTATGTGCTGCATTTGGTAAAAACAAATGCACTAGGAAGTAACTTTTACTCAATGCACCACGGTAAAAACTATAAATTTCCCGGTGTCTATAAATTTACCAAATGAACCAGAAAATTTTGGTTCATTAATGGGGTCCACCGATTTTTGTTGCACCTTCTAAATTTATAGGGTGCACCACCATCGGTGCGAGTTGAACCAATCGTACACACTGCACAACAAAAAAAAATAGATCTCTTTATGTAATCTCAAATTATACTCCAATAAAAAATTAAATGAGAGAGAATCATGGACATTAACTAGAAATTTTCTTATCGAGGAGGCATGGTTATCACGTAAATGAAAAAACAAATTTGGGCATCGTTTGCGAAAGTTTTAAAGTAACGCACTCAACAATGGATGGAAGGATGGCGAGAAAATGAAGCACCAATGATGATAAGCTTGAAAAAGGAAACAGTAGCACCACTTATTGAGAGTTCTACAACACTAAAAACGGTAAAAATGAATTTTACGGCTAGTAGGGTTTTTTTATTTAAGCATGTTTTAGTGCACTGGGTAACTACACCGATGCATGCACTTTCCTAATAGCACCATTATTTTTTTTAATTAAAAACCCTATAGAACTGCACCTTATTATTTATGGAGCAATGCATTTCGATAAATGAATAAAACCAGTGAATCAATTGAGTATGGCATCGAAATGGTGAAAATGAATTTTACGACTAGAATTTTTCAAACATAATTTTTTTCTAGTTCTATTGAGTAGTATACACACCAGTGCACCTTATATAGGTAGCATATTTCTATTTTTATTTGTATAAGAAAAATAAAACTACAATGGTGCACCACTTTCTATTAAGGACAATGGAATTAAACTCAATTACCATCACCGATGTGTATAATATAATAAGTGAATCACTATTTTTAAGTTAAAATTGCCACAACATTGCAATATATTGGTTATGGAACAAGGTTTTCATGTACTTGTTTAGAAAGCGGGTGCCATGAGAGTATAACACGAGTCTAGGAAAAATGAATTTTACGATTTATATGTTTTTTAAATTCAACCCTTTCTGGTGCTATCGAGTACTATACACACCAGTGCACATTATGTACTTAGCACACTGTTACGTTTTTATTTTTAAAAAATATTAACTCTAACATGGTGCACCTATTCTATTAAGAAATAGTGCATATAATTATATAACACACTGGTGCATTTTGTTATTATAGATGCATCATTAAAAAACATCCCCGAAAACATTAGCCCATCTCTGCTAATGACCTCCACTACAAATGGATTTTTGGGCTATTTTTATAGGAGGTTCCACAAAAAAATTTGCTATAGGGTCTTTTCCTTATAGATTCATTGACAAAATCTTAGTGGTCTTCTTGAATATTATTCATCAATGCATAAATCATTGGCACGATATGTGCTATATCTCCCACAGTGCGAGCTTCCTACGCACTGTAGATATTTGGACCTATATTTTTTTTCTATGGGAAATATATTTTTTGTTGGTGTACTCCACATGCCCAAAAATGTAATGGATCTTTGGCCTCAAAATTGAATTTCTTTCCTGTAGGCTTATGTGCATGGACTTTACCAGTTAAACCTACCTTTGGTTGAAATCAACTTACATTGGTTTTAGTTGTGTTTCCTTCCTTCTCTGCAGTCTTCTTGGGATACTTCTTTTTATCTTTCCACTTCTCCTTCCTTTCCAATCACCTATATATTTTGGTATCTGTTTTTTCTTTCATATAACAACGCTTTCATTTCTTCATGGCATCATCTAATGTATGGGGTTCCAGAATCTCAATCCTATCCTTGAATGCTAGAGGTATCTTACTCATGAAATGTTGGACCTTTTATTTCTCACCCTCAAGATATGGCACATATCTCAACAACTCTAGGAATTTGATGATGTATTTTTCATCTGACATCTGTACCATTTTGAGCTCATAAAATTCCTTTTCCTTGTTATCATAATAAATTTTTGACAAATATTTGTCTCTGAAGAGACCCTCCAACTTCTTCCAAGTGAGCCCCTCTTCAATTATTCCCTTGACATTCTCTATATCTTCCCATCATGTGTCCAATTTTACCTTTATAATATAGGTGAATACCTTTGTCTCCATGTTCTCAGAATAATAATGGACCCTGAAGAACGTTTTAATACCAAGAAATGAAGCTTCTGCATCTTCAGATTTCTTCATTTCCCCATCAAATATGGGGGATTTAGCTTTCTTAAATTCCTTAGTCATGTAGTAACATTCTCTCTTCCTATGATGATGATGATAATGATGATGCCTACTAGAAGTAGAGCTACAATGCCTAATAAAGTGATTCCTCCAAGTGCTAGTTAGTCCCTATGGTTTATTCAATAGTACATCCCTCCTCACAGTGTCTTCACTCTCTCTTTTGTGCCTCTTCCTGGTTCTGCTCCCATCTTCCCCATTGGTTCTCTATTTTGATTTCAAAGGGTTAGCCCCCAACTCATGCTTCTTTTGTCTTTGTAAGTCTAAGATTCTTTGTAGTATGAATGAATTCATCTCAGCCTACCTCTCCTGAGCCCTTACCAACGTTTCATTATCTTCCATACAACTCCTAATCTCAACCTATAGACTCCTCAAGGTATCCATCCACTCACGAGATTTTTCCCCTCCACTATTATCCATTGAGGCCTCTTCATGCCCTTTTTGTGACATGTTAGAACTGTATTAAACCATCCTACTACTTTTTACTTACTTTCCACTATCCTTTTACTGCTTGTGGTGTGTTTTCAATCATACAAAACTATTAGATAAGTTATGATATAAATAAACAAATAAACATAATCATAACCATGATCTTTCTTACATGGAATTTATATGGTGGATAGCTATAAAAAAAGAAGCCGTGACAATGCATCATTAATAATAAACATCAAACCACACATAATATTACATCTTCATGCATACTCAATAAGAAATATAGTAGTCAATACAAGTTGTTAATTCCCATAATGATAATAAAATAATGTCAAATTTTAATACCCTGTTACATCATCAATTCACAAGGTACTGTATATCAACCATGCATTCAATTTAATTAATTACATACCATATTTTAAAACCAAAACATTAGTTTAGTTATTTTTATAGAAATAATTATGAGACTCCCTTATGGGATCCTATTGTTATGTGCCCATGATAGAGCCCATCTAGTCTAATTATGAGCTTGGATGCTTTGATACCACCTATAAATACCCCACCTTAACCTTGGTGAAGCATTTATTTACTAACCCAATTTCCCATGTGCCTTAAGATAAGTGGGGTATTTTTTTTGGTCTCCTTTTCGAGCCCTCAAAACTAAAAATAGGTATTTCCGATTATATATTTTTTTTTCCCAATTTGGACTCCTACATTGTATTCTAGGTTCCTTCAAATTTTGACTGGTTTGAGTGAGTCATCACTCTACTTGGTCATGTGCAACCCACATGGTCCCCACATGGCATGATTCCACTTCACCAGATTCCAGGGACTAGGACAATTTTCTCAATGAATGAAATACCAACTACATGTTGAAACAATGGCTCCAAAGGTTCCCTTACTTCCACCTACTAGCCGAATAATATTCAACCACCTAAACAAGGAATCGAATGGTCTGTTGCCTCCATCTTCAAACATATATCATAGAGTTACCACCCACTAATGGGGATCCAAAATCATATTCTAGAACATATATAACGAGTATTGGAGATTCAAGAGTTTTCCTTTACTAGGATTCTAGGGACTAATGCTCCACCCCAAGTGATCAAGGGACTCTACAGAAACCCTCCTATGCCCTTGAACCTTGAGGAAATAAGAGCTTCTCCCCATCTGGACGAGTCCCTCCCATGCTCCTAATAACCAACAAGAAATATAAGTAGCTCCTTTGAGAGACGAGTAACAGATCATGAATTCTCTCATTATTGCAAGGTGGTGTCCAAGAAGTCTCTTTGTATGGGAGTGCATATGGTTTTCCACCATCTAGCCCATGATTGGCTATATCTTTGTTGGGTCGCCATTCTATTAATTCCAAAGTCGTGAGCGTGAACAACTAGAGAATAAATCCCTATGCATTCTCCTCTCTTCTAATTTTTTTTATCTTCTCTACATGTGAGTTATTCTCAGTGTGATCAATGCTCTCTGAATCACCACATTCTCCCTGTGCTTGATGTCTCTTTTAGTTGAAATTGTGTTTTCTCTCTGGTATGATACTATTGTTCCATTCCCTCTCTATGCAATGGTTGTTCTTAGTGTACAACCAAAAATATCTCCCATGCTCCTCACTGTGAGTGATTGTTGTTGTTTTTTTTCTAAAAAAATATTCCTCTAACTATTGGCTTCTGCTTTCACACACCCTCTATCTCAATTTCCTACATTGTCCCTCTGTAATTAGTGTCCATCCTATTTTCCTTGTCATCTCCTACACTATCCAACTTTCCATTAATTTTTTTGTCCCTTTTTTGTATTATTTCATGCTATGAACAATATGGGTTTTTGTCATTTTGTGAAATTCATAAATTCTAAGCATCATATCATTAAACACATCAAACACTAGTATTTAGTGGTTCTCCCCAAGTTTTTATGGTTTTATGCAGCAAGAAAACTAATCATCCCAAGTATAACACATCCCCATTCCCCAGAATATTGGTCCCTACTCAACCCTCTTTTATTCTAACATAAAAATGCATGAAATGTTTACATGGAATTAAAAACAAAAACACAACTAGGGCTATAACATATTCTTTGAGTGAATGAAAAACTCCCCATCCTCTTTGATCACCTCTTGAGTAGCCCTTCATATGTTGTGGTTGTGCTCTCTCACAGGATGAAGTTTTTTATATTTGGATGAAGTGGATCCTCCTATATTGTAATGGGTCCCTTAGATTACCCCTCCAAATATACACTATTATGCATCCATTATACATACATATTGTAGAAATGTTGGATTTTCTCCATGAGGATATTTGCAACCTTTCCTCTAGTCCAAATTTTCAAGAACTCTACCCTCTCATATGGACTAAGGGTTTCTTGTCAATCATTGACTTCTAAGATCATATTGGTGTTGGCAAACAGTTCCTTGAGATTTTACATGTCAAAGGAGACTTCCAGGGTTTTTCAATTGGGGTTTGGTTTGTCTCTCAAAGTCTCTTCCTACACTTCAAGCTCCATTAGTTGCTCCACAGGCTAGATCAAATTTTTTAATCCTTCTATCACCTCTTCAATCTATGTGAATATCGTAAATTGAATTCCTTCTCAGGGTCCTTGCCTTGTCTCCACCTTCTCCCATGTCATCTTAGTTGTTTGAATGCAGGCATTATGACTTCTCCTATTAACAACCTCTTGGAATCCATGGTGGTTGCAATGGTTATTATTCTCCTGGTTTTCCTCACTAACTAGTAGATAATTCTGAATCAAATATCCATACTCGTGACATTGTCTACATTTAAACAAAACATGATCATAATGAAGTGGTTGAGTCTAAACCTCATCATGATACTTGATCTCAAGAGATTCAGCGATGGGTTTGTAGATATTCATTTATACACATATTCTAGCATCAGAGGCATACCTTATTCTCTTTGGGATTTCACAAATTATTTAATAGAGTTCCTAATTCCTATTAAGGCATTTGATGCCCAAAAATAATTTGGTAAAGAAAAGATTCACACCAAGACTGGGGCTACAAGGAACTTCTCTTTTTTTGGATTATAGAATTATTCCCAAAATATGATAAATAACATATTAATGAAATTGTGGCCATTTTCAAATATTAACTTGCTATCCTCCATATCTATAAAATAATTGTAAAAAACCCTTTATCTCCTAATCACAGTTCCACGGATCCATGTAGCCTCCACTTTGTTTGAATCCATTTCACTATATCCTGCGCCTTCGGCTAAATTCCCATAAACTAGCAGATCAAAGTGTGAACTTTCATAAATTGTAATGATTTTTCTAGCCAGTTGTTAAGAATGAAAAACTTAGGATTCTTTGATGTCTTTCAGATACAATGTCCCTTTATGTGAGATTATCACTGTGATCCTAGCATCGGGGTCTCATCGCTTCCTCGAGCAATGAATTTCTTTTTACGATATGCACTTTTACGATATCGATGACCCATGTCTCATTTATCTAGATTAACCCGCCATACAATGAAGTTTTATCTTCTTCTTTTTTGTATGATCCCATTACCACATTCCATATGAAGAGTTTCACCTCTCCTTGAGGCCTCACTTATATAGCTAATCAATAAAATCTATTTATGATAAAACACATATAATTGAAAAAACCAAATTCGTGTGCCATTTTCTAACCCTAATAATAAAATTTGCTATAGATATCCACTCCAATTTGTTGTTATTATATTTATATTAATTTATATAATTTCTTTCCCTTTTTTGTATCTAGAAGAATTAATAATTTGGATGGCCTCGCACTTGGGTGATACGGGGTCAATTCCAACCGCTACCACCATAACCTCTAGGTACCTACGTATACCCCTTCCGTAGGACATGTGAACTAGGAGATTTGAACCTGACATGTAACATTCCATTTTCACAGATATCACCAATTGAGATACCCCGAGAGACTTTAATTTATATAATTATATTAAAAATTTAATATTTTATATAATGTTATTTAATAATCTATTCTATCATTTCTATTTTAATAATGAAAGGTTCATGACCTATAAAAATATTACATTTTTTCCAATATGTTAAATTGTTATGTTTGATTAGCTAAATTTTTTAATTTTAATTTTTATATTTATTTCCATAATGCATAGTTATGTTAAACTATTTTGTTGAATTTCCCTTGATTAAAACTTAATATGAATTAACTATTGAGCCGAGAGACTCATTCTACACCCGAGTATGAGGGGATGTGTAACTTTGTTTGTTCATCTAGGCCCCTTTAAAATTAAAATTAAAATTAAAATTAAAATTATGTTCTAAATAGAAAACTAATGTAAGTTATAACAAAAAAAAATTGTTCTAAAGTAGTTAGAAGTAAAAAAATATGTGAATCCCATATTTTTCAAAAAAAATTCAAAAATAAATTTAAATAAACTATTTGAAGATCTATGTTGCTAATTTATGTCGATATAAACTTCATATATATCTATATATATAGGAAAAAAAATTATGGTTAGAAAATGTATTTGGTTCTATATATACTCTATTTACCATTCAAATATATAATTTAAACAATACAAAATAGCACATTATATTTTGCACTTTAAAAAAAAATTTAAGTAAAGAAATTTAATCCCTGTCCGCTCATGTTAAATCTATACTTAAAATAAATCTATCAATATAATAACATTTATTTAAACTAATCTTATATTAAACTTATGATGCTCACTTACCTAAAATTAATTCAAACTACTGACATTATACAGCTTTAACCATTCTTGTGCCACCGAGAGTATATATATATATATATATATATATATATATATAGTGATTGCTAACGAGAAGATATTGCACATACACGTCATCCTCTATCTTATATTTCGTTCCACCTTCATGGTTGTTTATTTTCTTATGGATAAGTTTAAGAAAATCCATGTATTTTCATTGTACCTTCATGGTTATCTTCTTTTGGATATGCTTAAGAAAATCTATGTATTTATTTGACAAATAAATTGAAAGGATATTTCTAAATTACCAAATAATTAATCGGACTAAATGGCTAAAAGTGAGTGTATATATACAAAGACGTCATTTCACGTCATATAAAGTCATTATAGGGTGTGAATTGTAAGGAGTTTAGGTAGACGAATAAATATAAGGTGCAGAAAGTAAAGGTTTTCTTGATAAATATATATATTATATTAAATGGTTCATATGAAATTTTCGTGGAACAATACGAGGACACATTTTATTGATCAAGCTCGTTCAAATCATTATGGAAAGGTGTTTATTGTCTCCCAAATAAGGAAATGTGGCATATCAATTTACTGTTTAATTAGTTACAAAGTCGTAGCTTGAATAGTAATGTGTGAAGTAAGTCATGATTTGAATAATGAGATGTGAGGCTGTTAACAGCCCCACCTGATTCCTGACATGTTGTTCAACAAATACATTGACTAACTATTACCATTTATCTATATTCTGATATGGGTTTTTTTCAAGTCTATCTGTTTTACTGGAATCTGTCAATTCCTATTCTTTTAAAATGTTAAGTTTAAATGGTATATATAATTAGTACGTTTGTATGAATATATAGGATAGGAATAGATATGAATCACTCAAAAAAATTTATATATAATATTTTGGTTTATTCTTTTTGGCTTGATTTATAAGGATTTGAATTTCGATTTTTATGATTTACATAATATTTCATAATATGATAATCATCAATTATGATTGACTAATTATTACCATTTATCTATATTCTGATATGGGTTGTTTTCAAGTCATCTCTTTTACTCGAATCTGTCAATTCCCATCCTTTTAAAATGTTAAGTTTAAATGGTATATATAATTAGTATATTTGTATGAATATATAGGATAGGAATAGATATGAATCACCCAAAAAAAATTATATATAATATTTTCGTTTATTTTTTTTGGCTTGATTTATAGGGATTTGAATTTGGATTTTTCTGATATACATAATATTTCATAATATGATAATCATCAATTATGATTGACTAATAATTACCATTTATCTATATTCTAATATGGGTTTTTTTCAAGTCATCTGTTTTACTGGAATCTGTCAATTCCCATCCTTTTAAAATGTTAAGTTTAAATGGTATATACAATTAGTATATTTGTATGAATATATAGGATAGGAATAGATATGAATCACCCAAAAAAATGATATATAATATTTTGGTTTATTTTTTTCGCTTGATTTATAGGGATTTGAATTTCGATTTTTATGATTTAAATAATATTTCATAATATGATAATCATCAATTAAGTTTTTTTATAAACTATAATAATTTAAATTTTATAATTATTATTAATTTAAAGTGTTTTAATAAAAATATTTCTAAATTTAAATAATCTTTTATAATATGAGTAAATTGAATTTGAACTTAACAAGATATTGTAAAGGAAAATTTCTATTGTTAAAAATAAAAATAAGTAAGATAGAAATCATAAGAAGTCATACATAACAAGAATACACATAAACCATAAACCGTGTATGTCGTGATTTGATTTGTGAAATTCAAGATGGGGAAAAAGCCTAATAATATCTATTATATTACAACTTAAATGTAACCAATTCGGCCAACACCCTAGCCATGACCAAGTGAACCTTGTGCTTGCTCAAGTCTGCCCCACTACAATGGAGAATCTCCAAGTCTTTTAAAGGCTTCAACTACATGAATAACAAGGGCTCCATACCATATTCCTAGTTCCTAAACCATCACTGTTGACCTATCAACCTTGATGTTTTTATTGAGTCAAGGGTACACAACAATCCCCCTTTGCCTCTGACTAGGGAAATTATTGAGATCCAATCTAGAATCCTCCTGCTTTCCTTCCCTATTACCTAGGTCGACATCTAGACTTTATTCGTAGGGTTACAAATTTAACTAGGTATTAGAGCTTTATGTCCACTTACAAATAGTTTGCAAATTTCCATCACCACATTAATGATTATTATGACTATTATTTATTATTGTTGTTTTCTCAACACTTATGCCTCCAATATATTTATTTAGCACACTCAATGATATTCTCTAGAGACATGGTTTGAAACTCATTCTACTCACCTTTGTTCCTTGCATCCATAGATTAAATCTCAATTAGGATTCCCATTGTCAAATTTAACCTCAATATACAAGTTTTCAACATTTTTAACCACCATCTCCTTTTCCAGGTCAATCCCTCGACTTTCATACTAATTGTTAGCGATAAAACATGAGAAAAATATATCATAATGCATCATAAATTGAATAAATGCTCATAGTCCATGCACACAATGGTTTACTCTAGAATACATAAGAGGGAAAAACCAAGCTAATAATAGGTATAATATTTTTACATTAAATGTAACATCCTTGACAAAAGTATAGCTTGGGAATAGTGAGCCTTATGCTGGCTCAACTCTAACACATCATAGTTGAGAACCTCCAAGGCTTTTAAAGGCTTTAACTATATGTAATACCACAGGCTCAATACCATGGGTGACCAATACTAGTGTCGAAAAGTGTCAAAAACTACCATTGTTGACCTAAAAACCTTGATTGTTTCATTGAGACAAGTTTCCCTAGCACACATAAAATATGTTTCTAATATCAAGCATAAATGGAGAGGAAATGATATAATCCATCACTAAAGTAGCTTTTGACCAATTATGCTTGTAACACCCTACTCCCACATCTACCTAAGTAACCGGCCAACCAAGGTAAACATGTGACAAAGACTTACTATGATATTATTCAACTTCCTATATCACCTTAAGGAAGTGGAATCAACACAAGAAAACCTTACTAGCCTTCCTTAGGAGCTACAGGACCCACATAAGTTAAACCACCCCTTCAAGTGCCCAAGACCTTAATCAAATTTACCTTTTAATGCATCAATCCCGCAGTCGCTCCCATAACATGGGCATGCATGTGACTGGGAACCTCCAGTTTCTCCCAGAATTCCCCTAAGAGAGAGACTAGAATATTTTTCCCTCAGTTCTATGCCACAGGCTGCGAGATTTAAGCCAATTTTTCAGGGCTAGTCTCCAATCATTTCCAAAAACTTGATGAGAATTTTCAAGACAGTGAATGACACCAATAAAAAACCTCTAACAGAAAACTTGATCAAGGATTTGACCTAACCAAGCCCACCCATGATAGTCATTTCATCAAACATGTCACAAATATACATTCTGCAAGTCATAATAATAGATTTGAGCATATGGGTCTCATATTTATCTAAGAAATGGCAAGAAGCACTAGGGACTACCCCGATCTTGCATGGTAATTTTGACCTACAAAATTACTATATTTTGGGTCAAGAATATTTTTTATGACTTCTACTTGTCGATATGTTTCTGTTGATATATGGCACGTCATGTAATTCTTCACGGTTTGAGATATATTCATGTTTGAAGTTTGTAACCCTAGTTAGCGTGCTAAAACCCCATGGGGTTGCGGCATGGGTCATTGAAAAGTCAATAATTAATCATTTTTAAGCTCCTAAAATCCCTCCAAAATTCACTTGTTGAAGCACCTCTCAATATAATCATTTATATAAATTGTGATCCTCATATCCTCCTTAGAAGAGGGTACTTCGCATCTAGAAACTGTGTTCGCTGCCTCTAAGAAAACCAATAAGGAAAAACAACATTCAAAGGCACAGACCTGCACCTGCAAGTGTCAAGAAAAAGAAGATGATGAAGAAGGTCTTTTAAATGGATAATATGCTTACTTTATGAGAAAACTAAAACATTGTAAGGGAAAATTCAAGGGTAAACTTCCATTGATATGTTTCGGCTGTGATGAGGTTGGGAATTTTGTAGCAAAATGTATGAACTGAAGTGATGGAAACTGAAAAGAAAAAAAACAGCTTTAAGAAATTCAACAAGCAAATAAAAAATAATGGATTTAAGAGGAACTTTCTCTGTAAAGAATATAGCTCATCATCCCATGAAGACAATGACAGCGAAGAAGAAGCCAATGAAAGACTATTTTTTATGGCCAAGGACATTAAACAAGAGGTATCAAACAATGAACAAGAAGGGGTTACCATAGAAGAATTTTCTAAGGAGGAAATCAATCATATAAAAGGGCTCAAGGCTGAGAATATCTCTTCCAATACAGTTGAAGAACAAGTTCAAGGTCTCAAAATTGAAGTTGAAGAACAAAAATGTATTGAAGAGTCACTTCAAAAGAAGTTGGAAGAGATAAACCAAGAAAGGGAAGCATTAGAAGCCGAAGCAGTCTCACTGCATAAGGAAGTGAAGAAGGGAAAAACTATCCAAAACTATGCCAACAACTCAAGGGCATTGGAAGAACTCATCAACAATCAATGATATTACAATTACAGAATTGGCCTCAGTTACAAAGAAGAAAATGCAGGACCTTCTACAAGAAAATACAATGAACCTATGAGATCTGACATGCATGTAGACTTCATTAGACAAGACTCACAAGAACATCCTTGGAAGACGATTCCTCGACAAATATTTCCATCCAATTACCAGCATATTTTTCATGGCTATTATTATTCGTGTGGAAAATTTGATCATAAAGCTGTAGAATGTCACATGTGCCCTAGGAACCAATACAATTCCAGGAGATCTGTCAAATATGAACCGCCCAGGGCTCAATGAAACATCAATAGATTTGAACATTTAAGAAATAATATGTAATGTTACAAATGTCAGAACTTTGGACACATAGCCAGAGACTGCAGACTTGAAAATCCTCCAGAAGAATCTTTGAAGCCACATAACAAATGAACATGGAAGAAGAAGAAGACTGATAATTGTGCTCTGGCTCTCAAGGCTCAAAACAAC
This sequence comes from Pinus albicaulis, assembly GCA_034641835.2. Lineage (NCBI taxonomy): Eukaryota > Viridiplantae > Streptophyta > Pinopsida > Pinales > Pinaceae > Pinus > Pinus albicaulis. The sequence goes on from MU968411.1 coordinate 94,089,440, forward strand.
AAATATGTGTGGTATGTTGATAGTGGTTTCTCAGCGCATATGATTGGAGATAGAAATAAATTTTTATCTCTGAAAGAGAAGAAGGATGGAACCGTGTCCATTGGAAATGATGGATCTTCAAATGTTATAGGATCAGGTATCGTCACTCTCAGAAGCAAATATTCTCTAGCCAAGAATGTTCTATTGGTTGAAAACAAGAATCACAATTTTCTCAGTGTTGGACAAATGTGTGATAAAGGACACAGAATACTATTCAAATCCACATAATTTGAAATCAGCAAAGGCAGGTATGGTGAAATTGTGGCTATAGCAATTCGAGCTCCAAATGACATATATGTTTTGGATGAAGCAACTAAAGCATGTCTAATAGCTAAAGAGGATGATATAATATTTGGTAGCAATGATGATCGACTATGTAAGAACTTTGCTACAAATATGCAAAGTGAGTTCGAGATGTTTTTGCTTGGTGACTTGACATACTTCTTAGGGATTTAAATATCTCAGCAAGAGAAAAAAATATTTATATGCCAAGCCAAGTACATCAAGGAAATCCTCAAGAAATTCAAAATGGAAGATTGCAAACCCATCCTTACTCCAATGGTAACATGTTGCAAATTGAGCACAGACGACTCATCTAAGGATGTGCATCAAAGGTTGTACAGATATTTGATTGGTATTCTTATATATGTAACAGCCTCCCGGCCAGATGTTATGCAAGCAGTTGGACAAGTAGCAAGATTCCAAGTAGCACCAAAATAATCACATATTATTTCCATCAAAAGAATTCTTCGATATATAAAGGGAAGAACAAAATATGGGTTGTGGTATCCCAAGGGTAACAATCTCATTATTCAAGCCTTCACAGATGCAAATTGGGATGGAAGCGTTGATGATCGTACGAGTACTCGTGAAGCAATGGAATATCTTCGCCATAAGCTTGGGATTGTCCCAAGTTCTCATTAGATTTTCCTTATTCAGAATATGAAGGGGGAGTGGAAGTGTGTACATGTATGTAGGATGGTTGTGTTTCAGGGGGAGTTACACTTTGCCATTTATGTTAAAGGGGGAGAGAATTTTGTAGGAAGAGGTGTTATGATCGCATGGGGAGTACTTTTGTTTCCATCAATGCGAAAGGGGAGATTATGGATCAGTGGTTGTCATTGATGTCAAACCAAGAAGCACCAAGGGATACCCCGATCATGCATGGTAATTTTGACCTACCAAATTACTATATTATAGGTCAAGAATATTTTTTATGGCTTCTACTTATCGAGATGTTTCTGTTGATATATGGCACACCATGTAATTCTCCACGGTTTAAGAGATATTCATGTTTGAAGTTTGTAACCCCATTTAGTGGGCTAAAACCCCATGGGGTTGTGGCATGGGTCATTGAAAAGTCAATAATTAATAATTTTTAAGATTCTTAAATCCCTCCCACGTTCACTTGTTGAAGCCCCTCTCAATCTAAGCATCTATATAAATTGCGATCCTCATACCCTCCCTATGTAGGGCTTTCTCTATTTGAAATAGGTCATCGTGGAAGTTTTGCTCTAAATTTTTTTTATATGAAGGTTTACAAGCCAAACATTTTATGAGGCAAAGCCAAAATCCTGAGGAAGCTCTAGTAAGAATTTTAGATCAAGTTGCACAGTATTTTCTGAGATAGGATCTGTGGAAGTCAGTCTTTTTGCAGGCTCGTGAACTTCATCTCAAAGAAGTGACCTTGGGAAAATATTCATAACTCTCTCTTTGAGTATCGGATTGGAATTATGTAAAAAGTGGAAGATAGTGCACAGAATATAGCTTTCTATGTATCAATTTTAGAGTTGAATAAAGAAACAGTGACACATGGTACACCGTACAACTTCGCTCTACTAAACGAGTCCATAATTAGGTCATTGTGAGAGATTGGGCATAACTCTCCCTTGAAGAATCCAAATTGGGTCAGACCTGTGGCATTAGAAAGAAGATGCATAAGAATACTAAAAAACTGAAAATCACATATTGGGGATCTGAAACAACAGAAATACACCAGATTCAATGTCGAGCTCCTAGAAGGCGAGAAAAAGCTAGATCATGTGTTGTCAATGGCTGCAAAGGAGTAGACTTTCTAGGGAAGCAAAACAAAGCAAGGTGCAACAAAGGGTAGCATGACAAGAGCAGTAATCAAGGTGTAGAAAAGAAGAGAGAAGTTCATCACATGAAGACTTCAAGTGGGAAGACCTGCATACAATCACTGTAAAGGTATCATTGTACTAAGTCATTGTAAATACAACTATGCAAAAATTGTACTAGTGTCTATCTTCCAAGAGTTGAAGAGGTAGTTTCAGGAGGTTTGGGATCATCATTAGTTGGTTGTGTCATAGTTGTGGTTCTGGTCTAGTGTGTCTTCTTCTTCTACATCATTCTATATCATTGTAAAGTGGACCATTTTCCCTGGTACGAGAGTCCATTCTTATTTTATTCTTCTACAAGGTGGTAGGGTGGTGCTAGGGTGAGTTGTAGCTCATTAGGTGTTGGGGCATCCATTTAGTTGACTACTGAAGAATCTCGGGCATTGGAGCGTCCATCTAGTGGGAGCTGGAGAAGAATTCTTTTCTAGGTTCTAGGAAGTTGGAGCTTTATTTCCAATTGGAGTTGAATATTAAAGAATTATTAGAAAAACATTCAGGTGGTTTTTGTCCCGGAGAGGGTTTCCACCTTAAAAACTATGTGCATTTGTGTTCCTTTTGTTTACTATTATCATTGTATAAACACAGATAATAGTTGAAGATTAACTAATGCTCTAATTGAAAGGAATATTGATTCACCCCCCTTCTCAGTATTTCCAACATTATCAAATTAGTTGAATTATCATCTATTAGGTCATATATTCATTGTTTATTTATTTACTGGTAAAAACTAGATGAGAGTCGTACATCATGATTTTCATAAAACATGCTCATAACCATCATATAACTGACCGAAATAAAAGAGATATAACAACCATCAAAACGACATATAAGAAAGTATATTTACCTATCAATACAAGAGGAAAGAACCTCTTATTAACATATGAAAAATGCAATGAGGTCTAGGACTTCCATGTAACACCTGACTATAGACTAGGATGAATAAAAAATTTATTTCAATGAGTCACCCTCGTGCCATATTCCAAGTATAAATGTGGGACCTCATAAAACACATCAATCAAAACCAAACCAGGGCTCTGAGAGGCCAAATACCTCCAACCTCAATGAGTGATTCCAACTCATGGTCGGACATCACTAACCATCGCCAGATTGGTCTCTACCAAACTTGTATAGGGCTCCATAGTGTTTGTTCCAACCAGGCATTCGAGGACTAGTAACTCAACCCACAGTTGTCATCGGGCTTTGAGAGCGTTTCTACAATTAGGGCTTCCACTAATAGTTACTCAACCTACCAAGGGATTATAGAGTGTTTTTCCAACCAAGGCTTCTAGGACTAGTAACTCAACCCAAGTTGTTACAATTCTTCTAGACAACCTTTCCAATTGAGACTTCCAAGAACTAATAACTCAACACATAACCAAAGGCAAATGAAAACCAAACAGAAAACAAAAGTAAAACCCACAACACCATGGCTATCCAGAAACTTTAAAGGTTAGGAAAAACAATTGTTAATCCGAACTATCCTCCATGCCAATGACAGATCATTAACAAATAACCACAATCATGCTCCATGCATGCCAAAACTAGTAAGGAAACCATGGCATGCAACTCAAAATATGCAAGGAAATCTAGCTATAGTCATTGATCCTGGTATCCTCTAATTATTTCTTGTCTTTCCTTTTCCATCTTGCTCCAAACACCAAGTATTCCACACTCCTCCAGGAGTTCTCCAAGAAACTCTAAGCGTCCAAGAGTATAAAAGAGAGAATATAAGAGAACTCCACCATGCAACTGACAAAAAAATGAAAAAAATCATGTGAACTAGTCCTCAGAAGACTTTTTATCAATGAAGCCTCTAATTTCTTCATCTTCCATTATTTTCCTTCAATTTCCTCATCACATGCAACATATGACCTTTCACCTTCTTTTTCTCCTATTTTCCATTATTTTCATAAATAAAATTCCAATTAATTCGTCATGCATTTCCAAAGCCCTTTCCATTTCCTTTTCCAATTTCCTTAGCCATAATAAACCAAAATGAACACCCACTAGGATGTATTTTCCCACCATTCAACATGGAATACATGTCCCATGACCTTGGTATTATATCTTTTACATGGATTTTGACTAGGGTTGTTACAGAACCATTCCCCTTGGGTGAACACTATCCTTCGTTTTCAATGACACCTACAACTAGCAAACCACTAAATGACCAAAACATATTACCTATTCATATTTATAACATAGCTCGTTTAGGTATTTACAATGACCATCGCTGAAACATGATAATAATATCGTTTACTGGAGCTTTATAACACATCCCATTATGGTATTTACATTAATAACCACATATACATTCAAACACATTTTCTTCATCCATAAAATAACCATATTGTTCATGGAGATTTATAAATTCAACTCAATACATTATTTACAATAACATACACATATATAGAGATACACATTTGATCAACCAACAAATAGAAGGATATGACGGTCATATCAGAAATGAGGAAATTGAGAGGCTCGGACCTCCACCCTCAAAGAATACAAGGATTCACCTACTTCGAAGGAAGCCCATAATCTAATTCCAAAGTCAAATTTTCATCCATTGTGTAGCGTTGCAATCCTGTGCCACTTGTTCCCTCAGTGAACACTCCCAATGTGAATATGATTCCATTTGGAAATGCTAATGACCAAAAAAATACATCCCAAACCTTCCCTTCTCTACTACATAGTCCCTCAGGAAATTTTGTCACCCTCTTCCAGGCACTCACACACCTTCCAAGTTCCATGAGAATCAACTTCTCTGCTACAAAGTCCGTCAGGTGTGTTGGTGTCCCATTTTTTGATAGTTTGGCAAATCAAAAGACAGGGCAACATCAGAACCAATATTTAGAGTTACAGGATCTAGTCCTCCTATTCTCAAAGAGGGATCTCTCAAAAGTTTGTTTGCAATGGTTTATCTTGTGTGCTTTTAGTATTGGTTTTAGACTAGTTATTAAGTGCATGTGTTTATTGGTTTGTTTTTTTGGTTGGAATGATACAGTAGAACATGAAAGGCCTAGGAAACATATATAGGACAGATAAATATCTGGTTCATTGGGTAATGGAGTCAAGAAAAGGTCATAACAAACTCATCAATGGATATGGGATATCAAAGGGCAAATCTAACTTGGCCATAGGATCCTTTTGTTTTTGGAATGAGATGAACATTAATGATTTGGAAAGAGAGGTTTAATTCTCAAGAAAGGGAATTTGAAAAATAAAGATCTCTTTGATAGACAGGGCTAACCATCAATTCTACAAATCACACATTTAAGCAAATAATGATTTCAAAACAACTTTTAAAATGAAATCTAAGATTCGGGGAACACCCTATTTCCTCAAAGATTTATTTTAAAGGACTTAGAAACATAAAATGTTTACTGATAATTACAGTCATAGAAGAGGGAACACCTAAAAACATCTATGATAATAATTATAATGACCTTTAAGCCAACTGTTTAAGTGAGGACAAAGGGCAAGATCAAAACAGACCTCTTTAATTTACTGTAAGCAAAGAACTTCAAAGGGAGACTTCAATAACAGTTTTTAAGTGGCAGCAGACAAGCAGGGAGAAAAATAAATCATGCTGAAACCAACTATTCAAACTATTAAGGAAATAAGTAAGCATGAAGATTAAAGAGAGAGATTAAAGACTCTAAAATACTTTAGCAGAAGAAAACATGAAACAGTGAAGGATGAACAGGTCTAAGGTGCTTCCAAGAGTCATTTCTTAGCCTAAAACTTTCAACCTACTGTAGTAATAAATTATGGAACATAATGAAAACAGAGGAAAACATAAAACAATTTAGAATACTTCACCAATAGACAAGCTCATGGATCCAATGATAGAGCCTTCTCAGGAACAAGCATGCAACAACATCATCAAGGTTTCTAAGACATCAATTTCTTCTTCAACTTCAACGGACTATGTATTTATTTCAGAGAGTTTCAGTATTACAACTGGTGATCAAACAACAACCAACAACCAACCCCTGACTCATCTTCTCCAGAAGTATATATACAAGAATGAGGAGGTGAGATCTGATAAAAAGATCTCCAATTACAATTAATACAGATTTAATGACCTCTTGGCCTTTGAGGAGCTCAATGAAGAAACTTACATTGGTGTACTCTGTATTAAATGTTTTTACATAAAGTTTAAGCTCGGTGGGAGCTTTTATTGACCTTTGAGGCTCTGTGTGGCATCAAAGTAACTCTGCAGATATTTTTTGCATTGAAGTTCCCTGCAGAAGTAACTCTTCGGCTACGTTTTGAGACAAATATCTGATCCCGATCAATAAATTCAGCTTTTGATTGAATACTTTGAGGCACAGGTGGCATTTCAGCAGATGGGAGGAATAAATCTGTCTTAATGTGGCGGTGGAGCCTTTCCTGTTTGATAAAACACTTAAAATTCTCTTCAAACTATGTTTTAATCGGGGATTAGGATCTTGATAAACATTCTTAGCCGTGATCCCCACAAAATCTGTCTTTTGTCTTATGTCTTGATATATTTTTGCCTTCGGCACTAATACTCTTTGATTTGTGTCTAATTCACTATGCTTTGTTGGTATGCAGGGTCGCACAGGGATGATATGGCATCAATGCCTCGCGGATGATTGATGAAACGTGAACTTTAAACCCTGCAAATGATTTTTGTATAACAAATCGAAGGTGGGAGGATCGCCATCCTCTACCTTCGAATTTTCTTCATACATAGTGGAAAAACCCTTTGAACCCTGCAAAATACAAAAAATATTAGAAATTCCTGCATTTATAGGTTATATTACTTCAGAGGACATGTGGGGGGAGTGCGGCCGTTGGATGGCATCATCCAACGGTCGGGATTTATCGATAGAATTCATAGAGAGGCGGAAGAATCGTTTAAATCAGAGCCGTCGATTGCGCAAAGATCGACGGTCGAGAGCGGAAACAGAATGTCAAAGCGGAAGATGTTGGCTGGGTGATTGAATCAGGGCAATGAAATATGGGTCATCGATCTATAGATCAGATCGACGGCGGAGATGCTCGAATGACCGCGCCGTATCCCGGTTAACCATCAGGAATTTTCGGTGAGCGATAGTCGTTGGATGGGCGGCCTCAGATCGGATGGCACGCATGAATATCACGCCGAGTCCACGTCCGAATGTTAACGCACGATGGACGACGGTTTTATGAACAGTGCCTAGGACACGTGTCAGCTAGCGTATGGAATCGCTGCCGATCGGAAAAAAACCATCGTCGCCCAAACGCGGTGTGATGAATACTGCACGGTTTTCAGAATGGTGAGTGGAATGCGGGGACCATCGGGGAGACAGACTCCGCACCGTCGATCTGAAGATCAGATCGACGGTGGAGATCGACTGAAATTTTGAACCAGCGGAAAATTATAATATAATAAAACCGACGAGTTTTAATATATAACCAAAGGTTTTAAACTTTGGGTGGAAATAATTAAAAAATGGCTTGGCGCCGGATTGCGAGGCTGTAGGGCACATGGGAGATAATAATACTAGAGGCTTATGAAGAAAGGGGCTTAAGACTTAGCCCGAGGGGGCTTAAGTCCACAATACATAAAAATATGATTTTTATGAATTTTCAATTGTTTTCAAGGGAATCTGAGGGTTCCGATAAGGCAAAGAAGGAGTCTTTAAACCTTATAAAAGGGATTTTGATGAAAGGGGAATGGGAAAAACATGAAAATGAGGGATTTTCATGGAAAATAGAGGGATAGAAAATGAGGTTAGCTTTGAAAAAGGGGAAAGGGGGAAAAGGGTATTGCAGCAGTATTCTGGCTTGGAAATCAGCACAATTTCTGAATGGGGAAATAGGCACAGTAGTGAACATTGGGACAGAGGCAGGAGGCCTTCAAGAGTATTTAAGAGCCAACACTTTTTAGTCATAAATTTTTTTCCTTGAAGGCTCCAAAGAGTTTTTTAGCCAGCATTTGGTATAACAAATTTTATAGTTGGTTAACAGTGGCTCCACTTGTGTTGGGAAACCAGCTCCAAAAAGAGAAGAAAAGAGATATAAACGCCTTATAAATAAGCCACTTCGAGCGGGAAACCTCCAATACATTACATGAATGAACAATTCTTAGATGATACAATTTACAAAACCTCCTTTCTATATATAGGAGTCCATGGGGCCATAATGTAATCCTAGTGGGCCACAATGTAATCCTGGCCGACCTAACAATAATAATTTAAGGGCACAATAATAACAAAATGGGGGTTACAAGGGTACAATAATAACAATAATGGGGTTACACTAACAACAATAAGGGACTATACTAGTAATATAGGGACCTAACATGCCCCTCTCCTTCAAAAAAGTGTTGTCCTCAACGCCTGAGTAGCTCTGGGTGCTTCTGTATAAAATTCTCATCCTCCCATGTAGAATCTTCAGTGGGTAAGTTCTTCCACTTGATGAGATACTCTGAAATTGATCGATTCCGTAGCTGTCGAGTTCTTGTTTCCATGACCGCTTCAGGTTCCAATATGATTTTCCTTCCTCATCAAGTTCTGGCAATATTGTTTGAACTGGAAGATTTTCACCTATAACCTTCTTTAAGCATGAAACATGGAAAACTGGATGCACTCGTGAAGAAGCAGGAAGCTCCAATTTGTATGCCATAGTACCAATCTTTTGCAACACCTTGTAAGGACCATATTACTTTGGTGATAATTTATTATCCTTCTTAGCTTGCTTGAGGAACATTTGTTTGTATGGTTGTAGCCGTAAAAATACCCAATCTCCTACATCAAAACTTCTCTCGCTCCGATGTTGATCTGCCTGTTGTTTCATTCGATTTTGTGCCAAATTCAGGTTATCCTTTAAGAGTTTGAGAACTTCTTGCTGATGCTCGATGTGATATTCCACTGCTTGAACCTTCGAATTTTCCCTTAAAGATGATGTGATGGATGGTGGATGATATCCATAAAGTACCATAAATGGGGTCATTTTTGCTGCAGTATGGAAGGAAGTGTTATACCACCATTCAGCAAGAGGTAACCACTTGACCCATTGTGTTTGTTTATCAGATACAAAACAACGAAGATATCCTTCCAAACATTTATTTACTATCTCGGTTTGACCATCGGATTGAGGATGATAAGATGAGCTATGAGCTAATTGAGTACCCAAACAAGAAAATAACTCCGTCCAAAAATTTCCAGTAAAAATGGGATCTCTGTCGCTCACAATAACCCTTGGGGTTCCATGTAGCTTTTGAATTCTATCCATAAATGTAGTAGCAACTGTACTTGCTTTAAATGGATGAGATAATGCACAAAAGTGTGCATACTTGGTAAGTCTATCAACTACCACCATGATGGCATTCTTTCCTTCAGACTTAGGTAAACCTGTGATAAAATCCATTGAAATCTCCTCCCAACGCTGACTTGGAATGGATAAAGGTTGTAGAAGTCCCGGGGTCTTAATTGTCTCCACTTTATTCTGCTGGCAAACCAAACATTCCGCCACAAACTTTTGAATATCGGATTTAAGGCCATCCCAAAAAAATTCTTTCTTCACCCTGTGGTAAGTTTTTAAAAATCCTGAGTGTCCTCCTAAAGGAGAAGTGTGCAATTCTAGAAGAATCTTTTGTTTTAGTTGGGAATTCTTACAAAGATATAAGCGATCTTTGTACCATAAGGAATCATTTTCCAACTAAATGTATCAGATGTACTAGGATCTTGCTGCAACTTTTGAATGAGTGTCCATACATCTTTGTCCTTCTTCCATTCATCTCTTGCTTTGGTTATCCAATCTTGTTGGATAATAGAAATGGCACAAAGAAATGCTTCCACCTCTTCATTCTTTCTTGAGAGTGCATCTGCAACAACATTAAGCTTTCCTTTTTTGTAGATTATTTCAAAGTCATAACCCAACATCTTTGTGACCCATTTTTTGCTGCTCTTCTGAAGATAGTCTTTGTTCCAAAAAGTGTTTAAGACTATCATGATCAGTTTTTACCTTGAAGTGTCTTCCCATTAGGTAAGTTCGCCATTTCTTTAGTGCATGCGGTATTGCTAACATTTCCTTCTCATAAATAGGTTTTTGTAAATACTTTCCTTTGATTGGACGACTTTCAAAAGCAATGGGTCTTCCTTCCTGCATTAAAACAACACCAATTCCATTTCCTGAGGCATCACATTCCATGATAAAGGTTTTTGTGAAGTCTGGCGTAGCTAAGACCGGTGCTAGACACATTGCCTCTTTAAGATGTTCAAAGGCCTTAGTTGCTTCAGGAGTCCATGAAAATGCATCTTTCTTCAATAATGTTGTTAGAGGTGCTGCTATTCTCCCATAATTCTTAACAAAATTGCGATAATACCCTGTCAACCCAAGAAATCCTCGCAACTACTTTATGGTTGTAGGGACTTTCCATTCCTTAATGGCTTTAATTTTGTTAGGGTCTACCTTAACACCCTCGTGAGATACAATATGACCCAGATATTCCACCTCTTGTACTCCAAAGAAACATTTGGATGTGTTTGCATATAATTGTTTCTCCTGCAATAGTTTGAGCACCCTGTCAACATGTTCAACATGATCCTTCCAAGACCTGCTATAGATTAGTATATCATCAAAAAATACTAGCACAAATTTTCTAAGGAAGGGTTTGAAAATGGAATTCATCGACCCTTGAAATGTAGAAGGTGCATTGGTAAGGCCAAAAGGCATGACCAAAAATTCATAATGACCCTCATGAGTTCGAAATGTTGTTTTTGGAATATCTTCAGTCTTCATTCCAATTTGATGATATCCTGAACGAAGATCCAACTTGGTAAAATAAATTGCTCCATGTAATTCATCCAATAATTCATAAATCACAGGAATGGGAAATTTATCTTTAATGGTGAGCTTATTGAGCTCCCTATAATCCGGACACATTTGCCATGATCCATCCTTCTTGTGTACCAGTACTACAGGAGCAGAGAAGGAACTTTGACTCGGTTGAATTATACTCACCTCTAACATTTCTGCAATCATACGTTCAATTTTGCTCTTTTGGACGTAAGGATATCTATAAGGCCTGATGTTTGGAGGAACACTTCCTGGAATCAAATGAATAGCATGATCATGATCACGAATAGGTGGGAGTCCTTTGGGAGTTTCGAACACCTTGGAATGATTGTCCAAGACTTGTTGGAGATCTGCAGAAATAGATGATTTTGATGTCAGAACTTCTAGTGAGCATAATTGTGCAATTACGCCTCGTTGTTCTTTCTTTAGAAGCTTTGTCATGACATTAGAGCTTATTATCCTTCCTGGCTTCCCTGCAACACCTCGTAATTCAACTTCCTTTCCTTCTGAAAAAAATTTCAAGAAAAGTTCTTGAAAATTAAAAGCCACCATCCCCAAAGATTGTAACCATTGTACTCCTAGTACAACATCAGCACCTCCCATATGAATGGAAAGCATTGGACTAGTCAATACATATTCCCCCATTGTTAGCTTGATATTATGGCATTTCCTAGAGTAATTTATAGTTCCTCCATTTGCAACCATCACTTGACATTCTGGTGCTAGGTATAGGAAAAAATTTAATTCCTTGGCTACCTTACAATGAATAAAATTATGGGTGCTACCTGAATCAATCAACATTATTACCTTTTTCTTCTTGATCTGTCCTTCTATCTTGAGAGTTTGAGGAGTGGTAATTCCTGCCAGTGCATTACATGATATGGTCAGATTCATTTCTTCCTCTTCTAGGGCCGGTTCCTGGAGTATGTCCTCTTCTTGTTCATTTTCTTCTTCTTCTTCACAATCTATGTAAAATAATTTCTTTTCAGCACACTTATGACCTTTAGTGTATTTGCTATCACAACTGTAGCAAAGCCCTTTTCTCTTTTTTCTTCTAATTGTTGTGGTGTCAACCTTGTAGGTTGTGGAAATCTTAGCATAGCAACACTTCCTTCTTTATAGAATTGAGTGGTAGGCTTCCTTGTCGCCACAATTTTACATTCAAATTTTCTTTCCAACCTGAATGCCTTCTCCAATGAATCAAGTTCCAAAACACAAACTTCATGTTGGATGTTATCCTTTAGAGTGCCTATGAAGAGATCAATCCCGTGTTCCTACGGAATATCAGTTACCCTTATATTCAATTTTTGGAAGTCCTCAATGTGTTGCCCCACTAAACCTTTTTGTTTGAGATTTATCAATTGGCTAAAGAAGGTGTTGCTCTTTGTATCCTCATAATGTGCTATCATTTCCTCCGTAAAAATTGACCAAGTGACAATTTTTTTACGGGAGCAAAGCCATCGATACCATACAAATGTATTTTGTTCTAAATGTAAAGTTGCAATGCGTACCTTTTGTGTGTTTGCACGTTATGGAGATCAAAATATTGCTCCATCTGTAGTATCCATGTTACAGGATCCTTTCCATCAAACTTCCTCATATCCATCTTTGGAATATGGTAGTTCTTCCCGCCAACATTAGAGTTTATGAAATCACAATTAACATTTATTTTGTTCTCATCATGAGGTTCTTCTACTATCTTTTCACTATTAGGAAACCTTTCTTGTATCAACTTTGTCAAACCTTCCATGTCTGCTTTTAGAACATTCTTCATGTTTTCTATTTTCTCATCGATCTTAGCTTCCATGCCAGCCTCCATGCCATCAATCTTAGATTCAATGCCATCTATCTTAGATTCCACGCCTTTCTTCAAAACTTCCATGTCATTTTTTGTTGCTCTTTGCGAGAGCAAAATTTGTTGCACTTGCTCTTGTAATTTTGATATGTCATGTTGCCATTCTTCGTCTTCATGAGTCATAGTAGAGTTTTCCAAAGGCTTAATGGGTGTTGAATTCTTTTTAGGAGCCATTTTATAATCCAATACTGATATCTATTCTACAATATGCCCTTGCAATCAATTCAACTTGATTCTTCAAACAAGACTTATGCAATTCGGAAAAAAAATACACACCTTTTACTTGCTTTTGAGGAGATCGATATTGAAATTGTATTATCTCTATGATTTTGGTTCTTAAATATTGAAATTTAGCCTATGAAGTAGCCTAATAATTCTGAGTTCTCTTTTTAATGCCACGGGTCTGACTTGATTTGGATTCTCCAAGACAAAGTTATGTCCAATCTCCCACAATGACCTAATTATGGACTGGTTCAGTATGGTGAACTTGTCCGACTTGCCACGTGTCACTGTTTCGTCCTTCACCTTTGAAATTGATAGCCAAGAAACGGCAGTCTGTGTACTTGCGACCACCTTTTACGACACTCCAATCCGATGCTCAGAGAGAGAGTTATTGAAATTTTCCCATGATCACCTTTTTGAGATGAAATTCGGGAGCCTGAAAAAGCACTACCTTCCACAGATCATATCTCCAAAAATTTTGCAAACCAAGCTCTGAAATTTTTTGAAGAGTTTCCTTAGGATTTCAGCTTCGCACCATAAAAATTTCAGATTCTGAACGTCAGTAGAAAAAAATGTATAGTGCTAATGTCACGATGACCTGTTTAGGAGCCTGAAAAAAGACCTAACTTCCACAGATTATATCTCCGAAAGTATTGCGAAGCAAGCTCTGAAATTTTTAGAAAATATTCCTCAGGATTTCGGCTTTGCACCCTAAACATTTCTGCTTCTGAAACTCTGTAGAAAAAAAGTTATAGCGAAAATTCAACGATGACCTGTTTGGAGTAGCGAAGCCCTAGAATCCAAAGCTTTGATACCAAATGTTGGGAAACCAGCTCCAAAAAGAGAAGAAAAGAGATGTAAACACCTTATAAATAAGCCACTGCGAGGTGGAAACCTCCAGTACATTACATGAATGAACAATTCTTGGATGATACAATTTACAAAACCTTCTTTCTATATATAGGAGTCCATGGGGCCATAATGTAATCCTAGTGGGCCACAATGTAATCCTAGCCGACCTAACAATAATAATTTAAGGGCACAATAATAAAAAAATGGGGGTTACAAGGGTACAATAATAACAATAAGGGGTTTACACTAACAATAATAAGGGACTATACTAGTGATATAGGGACCTGACAACTTGGGGATGATGCCTTCCTGAAGGCATCAAGAACTTCAGACTTGGATTCTCTGGGAGGCTAATCAGTTGCCACATCCATTGGGCTGCCCTTCCTTTGCTGAGATGATTTTCTCTGAAAACATATTAGCAGCCATAAAAACAATGGTTCTTTCATCAACAATCTTTCTACCTACCCAATCTTACTGATCTAACATTTTCTCTTCATTAGAGTGCACTTAGATTGGAAAACTCTTTTACAACATTTTATTCTTTTGAAAGCAGGAAATATAATCTATTTCTACTCCTTATTTCTCCATGGACCCAAATTAAACAGTTGAGCCCATATGATTCTCTACCTAATCTACTATCTGTTGGGATTAAACTGTCCAACAGATTTTTATTCTCTAAATTCTACAACAGAAATTGAAAAGCATTCAAGTTAGGATTGGACAGTCTAACTTGATGCTGGTCTATGGCATAAAAGACAAGCTGCACATAGCCATTTATTTTGCACAAAATTTAAAACAAAAATGGAAGGCTTGAGATCTGAAATTTGAAAACATTTCCTTCCTCTTTTCTACAACTCTGTTTTGATCTTTGTTTTGAGCTATCTTTGCTTTTCTTCTGGTTCAGGTTTTAATCTTATTAGAAATAGATTTTTACATCTTTTGACTCAGAATTTGAAACAGATTTGAGTAATTTTCTCTTTGAAACTTTAGGTTCATATTTTGAGCATGTTTGAACCTTTAATTTCTATCCTAAACTATCTATTGATAAGCCAAGATTAAATAGTTTGGCAAATCAAATTCACTATCCTATCAGGAGAAAATTTAAAGCTAATTAGTCAAGATTGAACTGTTTGACTAACTAGAAGTGTGTTTTTCAAGAGTGGAATTTGAGCTTGCAGACTTTCAGATTTGTTTCTCTTTTTTGGTATGGGGCTATACCTTTCTTGTTTTCACCATCTTCCCTCTTTTCTTTCTTTTCTTTGTTTTTGTATTTTTTATTTTTATAACTTTGAATGCAATGGTTAGACTATGATATTTACAATGAAAAATAAAATGCTTTGAAACTTAAGATTCTTGGCAGAAGTAATACTTGAGCATCCTGCCATTGACAAGACGTCTATAGATATCTTCTCCATAAAATTCTTTCAAGAAAACTGCATTGTGACCCCTCCCAGTATGGATAATATAGGGCCCTTTCCACAAGTTCTCAAATTTTCCATGTTTTCCCTTCTCTTCTTTTCTTGAATCCCACTTAAGAACAACATTTTCAACTTGGAAATTGTTTTCCTTAGTCCTCTTATCAAATAGCTTCTTCATATTTTCTTGGAATAACTGTGTTCTTTCATAGACTTCCTCTCTGGTCTACTGTAAATGGATTGTTTGGTTGATTCTTCTCTACATAGCATTCTCTTCAATTTGCCCTTCTTGAAGGAGCTTCATGATTGGCACTCCCAATGAGGTGGGAAAGACTGCATTCATGCCATAAACTAACTGATAGGGGTACATGTTTATTGATTTCTTTGTAGTTAACCTATCAGCCCATAAGGCATGAACCAGTTTACTGTGCCATGATTTTTGATTTTGTTCCAACAGCTTTTTAATGATATTAATGAGGCTCTTTTTGGAAGATTCAACTAATCCATTTCCTTGGGGATAGTAAGCAGTGGAAGGGCCCAAGGTTATGTGGTATTTGTAACAAAAATCAACCATCTTCTTAGATTTAAAAGCAGAAGCATTGTCTTTTATGATTTTTTTGGGACAACCAAATCTGGATAGGATATTTGTTTCAAGGAACTTGATAATGACAGAGTCATTGGCATTTATGGAAGGTATAGCTTCTATCCACTTGGTAAAGAAGTCAGTAGCTGTGAGGATCCACTTATGTTGAGCTGAGGAGGATGGGTGAATTTCCCCAATGAAGTCTAAACCCCATTGTTGAAAAGGTGCCTCAACTCTGATAGGATGTAAGGGTAAGGGAAGAAGTTTTCTTTTGCCATAAAAAATTTGACACTTATGGAAAGACATGACTAACTTTTGAGTGTCTGGGAAAAGGCTAGGCAAATAGTGACCAGATATAAGAATTTTGTTTACTGTGGCCTTCCAGTAGAGGTGTCCTCCACATTCTCCATCATGCAATTCATGCATGATTTTTCCTGCATCATCTTCAAGTAAACATTTAAGCAAAATTCCAACAACATTTTTTCAATATAATACTCCATCTAATATGCAAAAACTCAAAGCATTTTGTTTCAAAAATCTAGCTCTAGTTTTGGACAAAGAAGGAGAGGCATTTAGATATAAAAGCACATAAATAATGTCAGCATCCCAAGGAGAATTCAGAAATGTTTCTTCAACAAAAGGGGCAGCAGATTCTTCTATTCCTTCCAACACATCTACCATGTTGATGTCTAGTGCTTGGAAGTTAGACTCAGCCATAAGTTTTGCTAACCCCTACCCTTTAACTAGTTTGGTGGGGCTGATTTCTAAGTCATATTCAAGAATAGTTGTGATCCATTTTCCCCTTTTACCATCAGGGTCTTGACTTAGAATGTCCTTGACAATAGTATTTGGAACAAAAGAAATTATGTGAGAGTGTAAAATATAGACCCTAAAGTCTTTTAATGCTTTCACTAATGTTAAGGCTTGCTTCTCCATGATGTTATATTTGAGAGGAGCATCTCTTAAGGCCCTACTAAAGAAATATATTGGTTTTTCTTGCCCCAAGTCATTCTTTTGAAGTAATACTGCAGCTATTGTATGCTCATATGCAAAAGAAAAGATATAAAAGTCTTTGGTGAAATCTGGACTAATCAAGATTGGTGTTTGAGTAAGAGCTTGTTTGACCAGTTCGAATGATTGTTTAGCTGGTAAAGTCCATTTTACACCGACATCTTTCTTAAACATGTTTGTAATGTTTTTTAATAGCTCATCAAGATAAGGAATGAACCTCCTTAGAAAATTAATCTTTCCGATGAAATATTGCAATTCTTTGAGGCTCCTTGGATGGCTGATCTGCAATATTCCATCTATCCTTGTAGGGTCTATTTTGATTCCCTCTTCTGAAATTATATGTCCAAGAATTTTACCTTCTTGGGGACCAAAGAGTGTCTTCTTGGGATTCAATGACAAGCCAAATTTCCTACACTTCTCAAAAAAAATTCTTAAGTGAGTCAAATGTTCTTCATCATTTTTTGAAAAGACAGTTATGTCATCAAGGTAAATAATTATGAAATAGCCAATATCTTCAGAAAAGGCTATGTCCATGGCCCTTTGGAAGGTGGCCCCTGCATTCATTAATTCGAAAGGAATTTTGACATACATAAAGGTGCCCCAAGGTGTTGTAAAGGAAGTTTTGATTTGATCACTTGGGAGCACTAACACCTGGTTGTAACCTGAGAACCCATCTAAGAGGGATATCCTTTTTGACCCAAATACCCTTTGAAGTATATGGTCCATCTTGGGTAAGGGGTAGTTGTCTTTTAAATAAGCTCTATTTAAATTTCTGAAATCAATACAGACCCTGATTTCCCCTATTTTCTTTCTAATAGAAACTAATTTTGAGATCCACTCTGAATACCTAATTGGTACAATGATCCCAGCAGCATGCATATTTTCAATTTCTGCCTTAACTAAAGGTAATAAAACAGGTTTTATTCTCTTTAGTTTTTTTCTAAAAGGCTTTTGATTTTCCTTCATAGGGATTTTATGTTGGCTGATGCTGGTATCATATGATTTTAGGTCTTTGTATCTCCAAGCAAAAACATCTTTAAACTCTTTGAACAACTCTATGTACTGCAATTTTATGTGAGCTGGGAGAGTGTTGGATAGCTTGATCATCTTGGGTTCTGTTAGACTGCCTATGCTATGTTCTTCTACATTTGTTTCCACGGGCTCCATTCTTGGTTCTTTGGCTACATCGTTAAAGTCAAAAAGGTGTTCTAAAGGTGCTAGACCTCTTGGAATTTTATCATTTTTGTATTTTAAAACTTCCAAGTCTTCTTGGTCTGCGTTGTCAATTACCTCTGCTTCAAAAGTATTCTCATAATGGTTTATATCAGCAATATATGTCATTTGAGCTTGTGAGATTTGTTCAACATACAAACGATTTTATTTATGGCTGGTTTCTGATATTGGTATGCTGAAATCATTTTCTGATTTCAAGAAATCATCTATGTGTTTGTTGGAATCAAACACTTGCTAGTGATCTTCGTTATTAGGTACAGCAGGCTTGTGTTTTACCTTCACACTGAATATTTTTTTTTATTTCAGGTATCTGGCAATTGCTGGCATTGAAGGCGAGTTCATTTGCTAGATGATTCAGTTCTCTTGGAATAAAAAAAAGTTCATACTTTTCAAATGTTTTTAATATATCAAGGGCAGCGTTTCGGTATTCCCTAAGTCTTGGATTTTTAGCTGAGTATTCCCCTTTGATTTTCTGTATGATAATTTCAGAATCTCCTAAGATTGATATCTTCTGGGCTTCTAACTGTTTAAGCAGTTGTAAGCCTAGGAGAGGTGCTTCATACTCAGAAATATTTTTAGTGCATGGGAAATCCAATTTGTATGAAAAACTATGTTTTGTATTTTGAATCCACACACCTGCTCCTACACTTGTTTGATTACAAGACCCATCAAATTTTATTTTCCAAAGTATGTCATCTTTATTTTCATTCTCTTGTTATTGTTGATTGTAAATGTTTTGAATTTGATTCAAGGGAAGATCTAATTGTTCTGGTGAACTGATTTGGTCTACGTTTTCCTTATCTTGTTGAGTAATTTCATATTCGTTACATAAGATAAAGGAATCTAAACTTGATTGAATGGAATAGATGGGAGAGTTGTTTGGTTTTTCTATGTTGCTGACCATGTACTTCATGTGAGATTCCCTGTATAATCTTCTGTTTTGGTTAAAAACGGGAATGGTGACATAAGACATGTCCATTTGAAGGCTTCCCTGAAGTTTGGCTCCCCAAGATCTGGATAAAAGCATTCCATACTTAGGGGGAATGTCAGCTACAACTATGTCCATGACTAAACTTTTAGCAGAGATTTGAGCTAAATTAACACACAAATCTTTGATTAAACCCAAACATTTGACTCTACTTGAGTCAAAGGAATACAAGTCTTTGTATGGTTTTGTAATTTCTAAGCCTAAGCTTTCCATCACTACCTTGGGCATTAGATTATGTGAAGCTCTTGAGTCTAACATGGCATTGTGTAAAATTTTCTCATGTATGTTCAAACTAACATAGAAGGGAGTAACAACCCCTTCTTGGTATTTTCCTTCAACCTCTGGACCAAACAACAACTCGGGTCTGTCATCTGTCAAGTTTAAGGTTTCAGTATCACTTCCTAAGTTCAAAGCTTTCAAAACGTGGTTTTTGTACACTTCTTGGGTTACTAGTTCAGCTAGGGGGATGGTAATTTTTATCTTAGCAATCTCTCCCTCAAGGCTTAAAGGAATAATAGACTTGTTGATATTTACATCATCCCTTTCAATTGAATTCTTTTCAGCAACTTTGATTTGCTGAACCTTGTTTGGACTGGTAATTGAGAGAGTTTTATTAGGACCACTAGCTAAAGTGCTAGGGGTGCTCTGTTCAAAGTTTAGCTGGACACCTTTGTCTTTGTTTAAATCTGGTTTCTTGGCCAAAATGTTGGTTTTCTTTGCTGTATTTTTGGGCTTGTTTTCTGCGTTTTTCTTGACAGCAGTGGTAGTGTTATTATATTTTGAATTATCTATGCTTCCCTTGCTCCTAAGATCATACTGTTTGTGTACCTCCATGATTGCATTTTCAAAACCCAATCTATAGTCATCAGAATCTTCGTAGGTGTTTGTATTTTTATCATAAGAGAAGAAATCTTGTTCTTCCTCAGTGAGGAAAACATCATCCCCACTATCTGATCCAATCAAGTTTACATGGGATTCTTCCAACCTTTCCAACTCCCTATCTTCTTCATATTGATCAACATAGTTCTGTTGAAAGGGAGGTCTAATCTATTGGTCACTTTATTTTTGCTTATATTGATAGTTGTCCCTTCTATAATTCTGATTTCTATTTCTGCTTTGATTGTTTTGAGGTTGTGTTCTCTCAAGTATGTTCATCCTTTTCATGATCTCTTCCAACATCTGTTATGTTTTTGAGCTAGATGTGGAGGGTGTAGTGCCATCTTTATAAGTTACCCTCTTCTCTGATCTTAACCTATTTATTTTCTCAATTATGTTTGCTTCTACACTCATAGCTCCTTTCTGCATGTCTTCTAAGGTTAAGTAATCCCTCTCCCTTAACTGATACATCATTTCAACATCAAGGCCTTCGGGATATCTTACTAAGGCCATGCCTTGAGGAGGTTTCATGTGAGGTGGAAGAGCATTGTAAATGCTATTAAACCTAGTGGAGTAGTCATGAATATTCTCTCCTTGATTTCTCTTGAGGCTGCTATATTCTGCTAGTATTTGGAGAGGATTCTTTTTGAGTTCCCATTTGTTGATAAATGTTTGATGCAAGGAAGGGAGATCATTTATGCTATTAGGAGGTAAGTTTTTGAACCATTTCTTTACATCTCCTCCTAAAATATGGGTGAAGATCCTCATCTTCATAGTTTCTTCTTCTATCTCCATGTAATCAAATGCATATTCCATCTTATCTACATGATGTTGGGCTGTTGTAGACTCTTTTCCAGTGAAGTGACGGATTTTAGATTGGTAATCATTTGGTAAGGGAAGTAGAGGTTGTGGTAACACTAACGGGGCATACCATGTTGCCATGGCTAGAAATAAGGGTGGATTTTACAGCAGTGAAAGTGAGCTAAACCGGAGTGTTTTGCATAGTGGTAGTATGAATTGGAGTGGAAGAAAAACTTGGGCCAGCAAACTGATCTTGAGCAGACTTGTTATGAAAAAGGCTAAAGTGATAAAGAAGCTGGGAATCAGGAGGAGTGGAAGGTGAGGTTTCTCTACTGAAGCTTTGTTGAAAATATGTAATATCAAGGTCAGTTTGGTTTAAGTCACCTTGAGATCTGGTTCTAAAGATGTTCTTTGTATGATGTAAATCAAAGTGTGAATCCTCTAGGACCACAAGGTTTTTAGGGATAGAATTTGTTCTTAAGAGGCTCCTATTAGCAGTTGAATTTCGAGAGCTAGAAGTCTGCCACAAAATTCTCTCAGGATTGTCAATGATTAAGGAGGATTTGGGTCTGGATGGGATCTAGTATTGATCCTATGTGAAGCTAGACTGCTTTTCAAAAATGAGAGAGGTGAGGGTTTTTAGGGGTTGTTTTTGGAAGCTTCACCTCTCAGGATGTTTTGTCTAAAATGGGACTAGGATTCTAAACCTCTTCAAGGCTGGTTAACACATTCCTAAAGAGACTTGGGAACCTAGATGAGTAATAGGCCTACTGGGGCTAGTGGAGTCGCCAGGTGGAAACTTTTATTTTTTTATGAAGGTAAGATATTGGATGGTTCCACCACCATGCTTATTATGAAGCCAAACTGAAATGTTTTTGGGTTTTTTTGAGTTTCTTGATTTTATAGGTTATGAGAGTGTCCAAAATCTGACCTAACACTTAACTAGGGTGTCAAAACATACAGAGTTCACTCTTATGGCTTGGTAACTAATTCCTTCAAGGTTTGATAAGGTTTAAAGAGAATCCTAAGGGTTACTTAGTTTGTCACTAATTCAATTAAGTCCTATCATGATTACCATTGCTTGGTAGTGCTTGAGGGAGGTTACTTATGTTATAATTAGATGGTGAGTGTTTTTTTTTGAAGATTTTACTTAGTGTCCCAACGTGATCGCCATTATGTTGGTGTCCCGTGTTTTGATAGTTTGGCAAATCAAAATACAAGGCAACATCAGAACCAATCTTTAGAGTTACAGGATCTAGTTCTCCTGTTCTCAGAGAGGGATCTCTCAAAATTTTGTTTGCAAAGGTTTATCTTATGTGCTTTGAGTATTGGTTTTAGACTATTTATTAAGTGCAGGTGTTTATTTGTTTTTTTTTTTGGTTGGAATGATACAACAGAACATGAAAGGCCTAGGAAATATATATAGGACAAAGAAATATCTGGTTCATTGGGAAATGGAGTCAAGAAAAGGTCATAACAAAATCATCAATGGATATGGGATATCAAAGGGAAAATCTAACTTGGCCATAGGATCCTTTTGTTTTTGGAATGAGATGAACATTAATTATTTGGAAAGAGAGGTTTAATTCTCAACAAAGGGAATTCGAAAGCATAATTTGAACAATAAAGAGCTCTTTGATAGACAGGGCTAACCATCAATTCTACAAATCATACCTTTAAGCAAATAATGATTTCAAAACAACTTTTAAAATGAAATATAAGATTCGGGGAACACCCTATTTCCTCAAAGATTTATTTTAAAGGACTTAGAAACATAAAATATTTACTGATAATTACAGTCATAGAAGAGGGAACACCTAAAAACATCTATGATCATAATTATAACAAACTTTAAGCCAGTTGTTTAAGTGAGGACAAAGGGCAAGATGAAAATAGACCTCTTTGATTCATTGTAAGCAAAGAACTTCAAAGGGAGACTTCAATAACAATTTTTAAGTGGCAGCAGGCAAGAAGGGAGAACCATAAATCATGCTGAAACCAACTGTTTGAACTATTAAGGAAATAAACAAGCATGAAGATTAAAGAGAGAGATTAAAGACTCTAAAATAGTTCAGCAGAAGAAAACATGAAACAGTGAAGGATGAACAGGTCTAAGGTGCTTCCAAGAGTCATTTCTTAGCCTAAAAATTTCAACCTATTGTAGTAAGAAATTAGGGAACATAATGAAAATAGAGGAAAACATAAAACAGTTCAGAATACTTCACCAAGAGCCAAGCTCATGGATCCAATGATAGAGCCTTCTTAGGAACAAGCATGCAACAACATCATCAAGGTTTCCAAGACTTCAGTTTCTTCTTCAACTTCAACGGACTATGTATTTATTTCAGAGAGTTTCAGTATTACAACTGGTGATCAAACAACAACCAACAACCAACCCCTCACTCATCTTCTCCAGAAGTATATATAGAAGAATGAGGAGGTGAGATCTGATAAAAATATCTCCAATTACAATTAATATGGATTTAATGACCTCTTGGCCTTTGAGGAGCTCAATGAAGAAACTTACATGGGTGTACTCTGTATTAAATGTTTTTACATAAAGTTTAAGCTCGGTGGGAGCTTTTATTGACCTTTGAGGCTCTGTGTGGCATCGAAGTAACTCTGCAGATATTTTTTGCATTGAAGTTCCTTGCAGAAGTAACTCTTCAGCTTCTTTTTGAGACAAATATCTGATCTCAATCAATAAATTCAACTTTTGATTGAATATTTTGAGGCACAGGTGGCATTTCAGCAGCTGGGAGGAATAAATCTGTCTTAATGTGGCAGTGGAGGCTTTCCTGTTTGATAAAACACTTAAAATTCTCTTCAAACTGTGTTTTAATCGGGGATTAGGCTTTTGATAAACATTCTTAGCCGTGATCCCCGCAAAATCTGTCTTCATTCTTCTGTCTTGATATATTTTTTCCTTCGGCACTGATACTCTTTGATTTGTGTCTAATTCACTGTTCTTTTCTACTATGCAGGGTTGCACAGGGATGATATGGCATCAATGCCTCATGGATGATTGATGAAACGTGAATTTTAAACCCTACAAATGATTTTTGTATAAAAAATCGAAGGTGGGAGGATCGTCATCCTCTACCTTCGAATTTTCTTCATACATAGTGGAAAAACCCTTTGAACCCTGCAAAATACGAAAAAGATTAGAAAATCCTACATTTATAGGTTATATTGCTTCAGAGGATATGTGGGGGGAGCGTGGCCGTTGGATGGCATCATCCAATGGTCGGGATTTATCGAGAGAAGTCATAGAGAGGCAGAAGAATCGTTTAAATCAGAGCCGTCGATCATGCAGAGATCGATGGTCGGGAGCAGAAACAAAAGGTCAAAGTGGAAGACGTTGACTGGGCAATCGAATCAGGTCGATGAAATGTGGGCCATCGATCTGCAGATCAAATCGACGATGGATATGCTCCAATGACCACGCCGTAGCCCGATTAACCGTCGGGCATCTTCGGTGAGTGATATTCGTCGGATGGGTGGCCTCAGATCAGACGGCACACTTCAATATGGCGCCGGGTCCACTTCCAGACGTTAAAGCGTGATGGACGACAGTTTTATGAACAGTACCCAAGACACATGTCGGCCAGCGTATGAAATCGCTATCGATCGGGAAAAAACCGTCGTCGTCCAAAGGCGGTGCAATGAGTACCGCGTGGTTTTCGGAATGGTGAGTGGAATGCAGGTACCACCGGGGAGACGGACTCTGCACCGTCGATCTACAGATCAGATCGACGGTGGAGATCGGCTGAAATTTTGAACCAGCGGAAAATTATAATATAATAAAACTGACGAGTTTTAATATATAACCAAAGGTTTTAAACTTTCGGCAGAAATAATTAAAAAATGGCTTGGCGCCTGATTGCGAGGGCACGGGGCACATGGGAGATAATAAGACCGGAGGCTTATGAAGAAAGGGGCTTAAGACTTAGCTCGAGGGGGCTTAAGTCCACAATACATAAAAATATGATTTTTATGAATTTTCAATGGTTTTCAAGGGAATCTGAGGGTTCCGATAAGGCAAAGAAGGAGTCTTTAAACCTTATAAAAGGGATTTTCATGAAGGGGGAATGGGAAAAACATGAAAATGAGGGATTTTCATGGAAAATAGAGGGATAGAAAATGAGGTTAGCTTTCAAAAAGGGGAAAAGGGGGAAAAGGTTCTTGCAACAATATTCTGGCTTGGAAATCAGCAAGATTTCTGAATGGGGAAATAGGCACAGTAGTGAATATTGGGACAGAGGCAGGAGGCCTTTAAGAGTCTTTAAGAGCCAACACTTTTTAGTCATAAAATTTCTTCCTTGAAGGTTCCAAAGAGTTTTTTAGCCAGCATTTGGTATAAAAAATTTTATAGCTAGCTAACAAGGTGACCCCTCCCTTGGTAAGGCTTCCTGGCATCGGAAGGTACAAAAACCAAAGTATGTCCTTTCCTCAAAACCGTCATACCAGCCATAGCGTTCTCATGAAAATCAATGGACACTTTTGGGTACGAGTGTCCCATAATGGCCATACTCCTTAAGTAGTTTACCATCATATTGTTGCTTGTTTCAATTCATTTTTATTGTTGCTGCTAATCCTTGCTTTCAGTTTCAACCACCCAAGTGGGTAGGTCAATGCATTATTATACTAAGCACATAACTGAAATTAGATTCAAAATAAATTGAAACAAATTCACATCATACCTCATTGATAGCTCATCAACAAGGTAACGCTTGCAATTTTGTTCACTTCCCGTCTCAAAAAGTCAAACTAGTTGTTTGATCAAATCACCATATATAAACATATCACATCTAGATAGCTCAAACGCAACCATAATAAATCATAATCATAGATCACATGTAACCTGTTATGCTCCTATACCAATAGGTGTCATATATCATGATTGACTTGATGGGCTATGTAATATGTTCATACCTTCCATTGTTGCAAAGGTTTTCCATATTGTCAAAAAATCAAAAAATTAAAAACAATGTAAAGAGGGTATACCCTAAAAGAAAAATCAAAGGGTGAAAAGAATAAAATGGCCAAAAAAGTGAAAGAAAATGAACCCTGCCAAAAGAAAGGCCAAGGAAAGTGTGCAAGTCTAAATGCCACTACTTTTTTCTCTTATGTAATAAACAAATTGTGTGCAACTTGTAACTTATGCCACAATTGGTGAACATTCAAACAACTTAAGCTTGGCTAGTTCATGTTTGAATTTTATGTTTTAGAGATAGAGAATAAAACCTGACCAAACTGTTTAATCTTGGCAGATAAGTAGATAGGTAGAGTAAATAAAAGGAGCTCAACATCTTAATCTAAGCCGTTGGATGTAAGAAGCTTAGACTCAGATAGATTTCTACATGTAAAATAAAAGAAAGTGTGATAAGGGTTTGCCAGTCTAAGTGCACAGTAATAAAGAAGAAAAAATGCTAGGTTAAAGTAGGTAGCGTAGGTAGATGATGTTGTAGAATTACATGTGATGGATAATGACTCTAAATGTGTTAATCTTTACTTTCATCACAAATGCAAGGCAGACATTACACTAAAGGAATTTCAAGCAAAACAAAGTCAAATGATTAACTCCCCTTCTCATTTTTCCCTAAAAATTTCACTAATTTTCCCTAAGTACTACGGCATTTGAAAATTAGAGGGGCTTAGAGAATTTCTCTAAGTTCTGGAGGGACCAGACCCTCGGCCCAATAATTTAAAAGCCTAAGTACTTAAAACCACCCATAATTCATTTATTTACTTCCATAAGTCTTTTCCTAAGAAAAATCCTATTTTACATAGGAAAATTGCACAATATCCCATAAAAACCTTTTTTCATTCAAGCCTAAGTTAAATACACAATCCTAATGTTTTTTTTTACTTAATGTTTTTCATTCATTATCACATATTAACTTTTAACTGATATTATTTATTTCCCTATTAAAATCTACCTGTTCCCGTATTATTATAACTATGCAAAATCCCCAGATTTTACATATCCCACCCCTTGGTTAAAAATAACCATAATACAACATTAATTTAAAAAAGGATTAATTAATCCCCATGGTTAATTAATAACTTTCCCGACCAATCATGTTGCTCCCGATATGGTGAAATAATCTTTGATCGTATTGGGCCCGCCCTCATTAAACATCCATCACCTCGCCTCCCCGATAGCCGTCTGATCAAGCACCCAACATCCAATGGCCGTCGTGCATTTTGCAAGGACCTCCATGACCAAACGTTACCGTGCGATCACGGAACGGTTTTGTGAACAATGCCCCGCCAAGCATCGCAAATCCTATGGAATCGTTGTCTCCCGGCTAAATACCGCCTGTCCCAAAAAGCAGTGAGATATCATACCGCTTACAGCCCTCCGCATACGACAAAAAAAAGTTCCCACATACGTCATTCGCCCGAATAACAAAAACCCCTGCACCCTCACCCACCTTGACTTTGTTAATAAAACAAACAAAACTTCATTTCCATTATTCTATGCTGCGACTAGTTTCCCATGCAAAGAACGTCAAAGTCAACTGTCGAAGATTTCCAACCACCACCTTGCTAAGAAAATTGCAGTCGAACCAGTCCAGAACCTATCAGATATTGCCTGTACCTTTTTTTGCACTATTGACTTCCCAAACACAGGTATTTATCCAATTTCTGCCAAAACCCTGCAAGTCTTGATTTTATACTCTAATTCCACAGAAAAAAACTAAAATAGAGTATAATTCAATCTTTGTTTTACCACATAAGCTCCCAGACCTATACATTTTGCCCATTTTCCACTGAAAATCCAAATTCCTTTCTGAATCCACAAGAACCAGAAATGGAAACCCCTATGGCTTTGACTGTTGCACCCCTGAATTCTCCACACAAATATTTAGACTATCTGCCTCTAGCGGTTAGGGATTTCCAGATAAAAGGCCTCACCTTTAGCGAAAATCCTCTCAGAATATTTTGAAAAAGCAGAAATAATTACCTGGATGGCTCTGATATTTTTGGATTGTGGGAATCCAATCTTCCAATGTATTTTTTACCCTCAGTTCATGTCTTTCCTGAAATAATTTATCACTGCCATGCCAATTACAACCCTAATCAACAAGCAGTTATGTCCCTAAGTCAAACAATTATTTTTCCAATAACTGCTCAATCCATCAATGAAATGTTACAATTTCATCCCAGTCAACCCCTGACACCTCTTTCCATGGAAGATTTACTTGAAAAATCCACAAAATTATCCCAAGAAGAACTAAATCACCTCTGTCAAACTTTCATGCTACAAGAAAATCAACCCAAAGGCCCCCCTCCTTATGGACATGCCTTTTTCACAGATATGGCCAGAATTATAGTGAGTATGATATCTTTAGTAATGGGATTCAACACTTGTGAATACGTTGATGAAATAACCCTAGTGTTGTTATCAATTCTTACTCTTGGATAGCCCCCTGCTGTCAAGTATGACTTTGCCTCTTACATTGCTGACAAGATTCATGATCAGTTCATGAGACTGGATGATGAAAAAGTTTTCAAATAATCCACATTTATATACCATCTTATGCTCTCTTATTAGTCATAGAACTTCCCCTTCCCTGTCATTAAACTTGACACTAGAGGAAATCCAAGGTCTGTAATCTTCTGGTCTGCAGTCTTCCATAGTTCCTTTGAGTCCCCTTACTCATACAATGAATTCATTAACCTATTTTTTCACCCAGAAACCACCTTATTAACAGGATTTTCCCCTCCTAGGATTAATAGTGATATGAAGAAAATCCTCCAACTCTCCAAACAATACAGGGTAGGTGATTGGTACCTATACAAGAACCATACAGAAATCAAGATATATGGGTGTGAGCTCTGCCCTTTTAAGCTACCAAAGTATGCTCCAATGAGACTCTTTGCCCTGGAATATTTTAGGAAAATGATAAATTCAGACCTAGTCCATTTCTGTAATGCCAAGAAGAAAGCCCAGCTTAGAATCAAGAATCAGTTAGGCCCTTTTTTCTGTAACAGTAGGGATGTATGGAAAGAAGCAGAAAGAATTCTTGAACATTATCTTAAGTTACAAAATATTTTTCAGTGGGTAACATATGACCCTAACAGTTTTATATGTGATAGAAGAATGAAGAACAGATTGTCACCATACATTCACCATAGGATTCCAGAGATTGAACACTTTTCCAATATGGATGAATGGATGCAAGGGACTCTAGTAGAAAAATATAGTGAACAGGTCGATGTTGAGAATGTTATGAAAGATCTTGAGAAAATAATTGACCTGGATCCTTATGGGTAGGTAGGAAGATCAGGGATTAGTCCCTCCTCTACTAGAACCTCTCAGCAACATTCACAGGAAATCAGCACACCAGCCATAACAAAATCCAAAGGTAAGGAAAAAGAAACCAGTACACAGGTCACAGAGCAATACGCAATGTCTGAGCAGCCCGAAACTTCCAAGGACCTGTCCCAAATGTAGAACTCTCCCACTCAGGTCAATATGGTAGAACCTCGAATCTTGCAAACTCCCTTAAATGAGGAAAGAAGTAAAAAGAGAGACAGTGAAATAGCTACCCCTGCCAGTAAACTTTCAGAACAGTGTGGTACCAAAAGACAAATATTAAATCCCCTCTTAGAAGAAGAAATTGTTAAAGAGATCACTAATAGTTAGGGGAAAGAAGGAATAGACACCCATCAAAAATTCCCAGTCAGTGGGACATCTACCAGTCAACAGAAAAAAGGAGCTAGAAAGACAACAAAGTGCAGAGGTATCATCCTTCATACCATAAGTGAAGGACGCTTGGAATATCAAGAAGACATTTATAGACATAAAAGCCAGAAATGATCCATTGAGACTTCAAGTTTATAATCAATATTTGAAAATGCCCCCCACAAATCAACAGATATTGATGTCGGCCTATGACATCAAGGAAGGAAAAATGGTAATGAATGATTTCAAGCCTAAAGTGCAACAACCTCAAACAGTAGCGGACTATCTTAGAACCAATTTTTAAGTCATGGAAAAGGATATTCATCCTTTGGATCAGATTGAATTACATAAACAAACTGGAGAAATGATTTATTCAACCTTGACTAGTAAGGCAATGATGGCCCAAAGGTTGCAAAATTCCTTGGATAATACAACTGCCCAACTGCATCTGGAAAAGGTTTCCTCCTAGGCCAAAGATAACAAAATAAAGTCTTTAGAAGAAATACTCATTGGATTAGGTCATGATCCCAAAGATGTTAAGGCTACAGAAGCCTTAATCAAAAAGAAAGATGATGATATTTTTGCCCTAAGGAAACAACTAAAGTTGCCACCTTCAAGGCATCCACAGTCTGCTGAGGTCATAAAGCAAAAATCTGAAGAAGAGCTGATGGATTTTCTCTTAAAACTTAATGAACGACTGAATGAGACTGAACAAGAACTTGAAAAATCATTGAAGGACAAGCAGGGAGAGTTGACCTCTCAGCCTCCCAATGTGATACTAGTAGTTTCAACAGTAGTCCCTTCTACATTTGGGACAACACTAGCACAAAACATCCTAGCAGCCACAACAGAAGTGGTCACAGGTACAACAACAATAGGGAAGTCAGCAGGACTAGCACAGGGCAACACTGCCAATTTGAGCACTGAGGGACTAATAAAATCAATGGAGGAATTGAAGCTCCAAGTTACAGAACTCCAAAAAAAAAAGAAACAATTTACTACCTTGGAACAAAAGTATGATCTCTCAAAGACAAATGTTGCAGAAAAGACAAGAGAGATCAACAGGTTAGAAAAATTGGTGAAATCATTATAAAAGGATCTCACATTGGAGAAACCTTTGAAAGAAATCAAGGAAATTCTTTGGGCCAACATCACTCAATAAATAAATGATGTTTGGCCATCAATCCAAATAATCTATGAGCAAAATGATTTAGTTAAACTGGCTCTAGAAGAACTTCAAAATGCAAGGGCAGAATTAGGAAATATGCCTGAAGAAGCCAGCAAGCTCATACTGTTTTTAAATACCAAGAACAAATATCAGCTTGAAGAGCTGGGCATTCAAGATAGAACAAGGACAATTTTGGAAGTAAAAAAGGTCTTTACTAAAAGAACTCTGATGCAAAACTTAGAAAGAAGGTGCCATGATATGCAGGAAGAAATCAATACTTTTGCGAAAAGATTTGATATTTTGCAGAATAAAGGGTTGCCAAGTCCTTTACTTATTCATGATAAACTAATGAGCCATCAAGACTATATGGAGAAATTGAATCAGTATGCAGACAACTAGGCAGGTCCATCAACAAGTTCATCAGCAGCAAAAGCGTTTCCTACAGGTAGAGTTCTTTATGACAGTTTAGAAAATTTGTTCTATGTCGAAAATGAGATAAAGCACTTGTTTCCCTACCTTTTTCTGATACACAGAAACTGATGAGACCCTGAGAAAGCTTTAGAGAACCAGAATACCAGAAGCACAATGGTGGGAAGATATGTTGGACATATTGTAAAAATATCGTTGGATGAATTTTGGTTATTTACTACAGTAAGTAAGGGTAAAAAGGATAAATAAAGATCAAACAGGTCAAAGTGTATCAGTACAAGTAAAGAGTATTAGTAAAAATAGGGCAGCCAGCACAGAGTTACCAAAGAAGACATCAACAAGCCAAATCATAGGGCCTGCCTCCAACACACTCACAAAAATAGGAACAACAACATCGGTTTACCTTTTCTCCTATCTACGAGACTATTTGTCTCTATTTTCTTGTAACTTTTTCATGAGTCATCCTAAAATATATCTCACTCTGTTAGGAGATATTTTTTATAATTTTTGTATAAATACTCTCTCAATTAGAGTATTAAGGATGTGGATTCTTAGACTTTGCTGTAATATTGATTATTTTGGAATAAAGTGTTGTTGGACAAATTTTGTATGTCTAGATGGATGAAGAATTGATTAAAAGGACTTTTCACAAGATTCTTGAGTCAGACACCAGATCAATAAGTTTTCTATAACTTATGTTTTGAAGTTTTCCTTGTTTATTATACCATCTATGTTTCATATCTGAATGATAAATGAAAAATAATAATTCAGAAAGTGCTTGAGTGCAATCTGTTTTCAATCGTTGTTATTCTTAATGTTTTCCTCCGAACTAGTATGAACAGTGAATTCTTAAGTGCTCCTATTTCCTAGTTTATTCATTCTGATTATTTGGTAAAGAATTCTTAATTTCCCATTATTAATAATCATTCAAGTTCCCTCTTTCGAATATGTTGAAGGATTATTAATTTCCCTTCACCCATTTTGAGTCCATTCCATTCATTTTAAGTCTTTATTTGTTCCCTATTTGACTACCTTGCCCTGTGAAACCCTCCCTTGTTAAGAAACCAAATCTAGTTAAGCCATCTTCTTTGAATCCGTTAGCCCAATGGCATAAAATACTCAGTTATACCCCTCTACTATTCAATTCCACCACCCAAACATAATCAAAATCCATAAATTTTCATAAATAGCCTAATATCTTTCAAAACCAAGCTCAAACATAAAGAGAGAGCCCTCTCTGGGTATATATTCGCTAGATTATGTACCTAAAAGTGGGTTTCTGGTTACCTCAGACTCCTTTCCTCTTCCCAACAACTTCAAGTAAAATCTGAGTGATAACATAATGGCGACTCCACTGGGAAACCAAATAATTTGCTTGTTACTATTGTTTGCTTTATAAACTACAAACATAGCCTGAAAGTTAGATAGGTAGCCTTTGAACTGCTCTTGCTTTGCAATTGCATAAGTAAATGAATGCAGCTTCAGTCTATCTCTGGTCTAGTTTATGAACTGAACATCTGGTTTCAAACACTTGATCAGTTCCTCTAGTCAAATAAATATTTAAGAAAATATAAATTTAATATCTAAAACCTCTTAAAGAAATTGTTGAAGTTGTATTGTTAATTCCATTTAGACAACAAACTAAAAAAAAATTCACCTAGAAATATGGCTTCAGAGAGGATTCATTACACCAGGGCTAATCCTTATCCAAATCCACCACCTGTGTTTGAAAATCCTAATCTGATCCCGAGAATTCTTAGGAGACAGGAGAGCCAAGAGAGCTTTGCTAGTTCTCGACCTCTCTATAGATCAAGTTCTTGTCCTGTGAAGTGGATTTACCTTGAGGACAAACCCTTTGATGAGCAATTTGAAACCTCTTTATTTGTAACTTTTTCTGAATCTGAGTTGGCCCACTTGGTTCAAGGCCGAGTATTTATTGAAGATTTACAACTTGAATTTGTTACTTCACATCTTGAAAAACATTTGCGGAACTCCGTACAATCTGAGCTTTCCTCTGAAGCAACACTAAATCTTTCTGTGATCACTTCAACCTCTCCAAGTTCATCAACATTTCCTCAAACATCTCAACCTCAAACCACCCCTTCTACCCCTCCATCCACCACTCCTAGATCAACCTCGGCCATTGTTTCATCACTACCTACTGCAATGGCGAACATATATTCTCCCTTGGTATTACCAGCCAATCCAGGGGTTATGCCCCAATACTACCAAAGTAAAATCACTCCATTTTATGGTTCTGGTACCTACATTGCACAACAGCATACTAAAAAAATGACCGATTATTTTGAAATATATGAAATAGATGCAGATGATGTAAGAATGAGAATATTTGTTCAAAGTCTGACTGAGGAAGTTAGAACCTGGTTTAGAGCCCTTCCTGCAAACAGTATCAATGACCCAGAAGCTCTTTATAGAAGATTCTTAAACAGATGGGAAAAGAATAAAGACCCTCTCCAAATCTTATCAGAATATGAAAACCTAAAGAGAGGAACACAAGAAACTATGCAAGATTACTGCACTAGGTTCAATAATGTTTACAATGCTATCCCCCAAAACCTCAGACCTCCTCCAGATTTAGCATTAATAAAATTCCTTGATGGATTTGATTCTGATATGGCATACCAGCTTAGGGAAATATCTCCTCGGACTTTAGAAGATATGCAAAATATAGCTGTAAGTGTTGAAGAAAACCTAATATCTAAACGAGCTAAAGCCAGAAGCGAAAGGAGGATACCATTAAAAGAAGAACCCTCAGCCTTTGAACAGAAACTGGATGCTATTATTAAAAGGATGGATAGGCTAGGAGATAGAGTAGAAACAATTGAAAGGAAATCTCCTTGGGATGGTCAACCAAGCAATACTGGGAGAAATTTAAATTTCAAAAATAACCAAAACCAAAACACTGGAAAAACTGGTCCTGACCAAAACATTAGACCCCCATTCTAGGAAAATTATGCTGAAGCCTCAAATTCTGATGAACCAACAGAAGATACTCAAATAAACTTAATGGGACTCAATAATGAACAACAAATTTTCTTTACCTAAGACGATCAAGAAGCTCACATTCTCAAACAATTCCAAACTCAGTCAGGAGAATCATTTGACTTCAAGGAGGGATATGATACAACCATTTATGAAGTCCACAAGAAATATAATTTGAGGAGCAGAAGAATTGATGTCTTTGAAACCAATAAACAGAAAGCTACAAAATAGCCCCTCAAAGGTAAAATCAATACTACCCCTATACATATCCTTTCTAGATCAAATCCTAATCTCGCTAACCCAATTATTGAAGATGTATCCAATAATCAACCTAATAATAGACAACTCTCCAATACTCTTCCTCCCAAAAAAAATGTAGAGGAACCTCCAAAATTTGATTTGGAAACAACCTCAACCCACAACCCCACTCCTGAGAAGGAGAAAAATACAGAAAATACTAAAGATAAAGAGAATCCAACTCTCCGAAATACAAGAACTCAGACTGGAAAATATTTTAATCTAGAGGCTGAAGTAGGCAAATTAAAAATAGCTATTCCATTGTCTATATTAGCTAAACATTATGTCTACCGAAGTCAAATCAATAGATCACTCAAGATCACTGGAAGTGAAGACTCTGTAAACGTTTTTGATGACCAATCTAAATTACTCTTTGTCCCTGAAATAAATGGAAAACCAGAAAATGGAGGAACTCCTCCATTCTATGTAAGTTTAAACATACATGATAAAATACTTTATAATGCCATGTTTGATTCTGGGGCATCTCACAACCTAATTCCTAAATCTGTAATGGAGAAATTAAACCTAGATATCACCAGGCCATACAAAGACCTCTTTTCTTTTGATTCAAGTCAGGTAAGATGTTTAGGATTAATCAAAGACTTGTGTGTCTCACTGGTTCAATACCTTGCAAAAACAATCTTGATGGACATAGTAGTAGCAGATATTCCTCCAAAGTATGGCATGTTATTGTCGAGATCTTGAGGTGCAAAGCTTCAAGGATCTCTTCAATTGGACATGTCATACGCTACTATTTCAGTGTTCGACCAACCTAAGAAACTATACAGAGAAACTTTAATGAAATATGTAGTTAGTAGTCAGGAGAAACCCAAAAATTTCCCCATCTACTCAGTACACTCTGATATGGATTCATTTATTCTTTATAATGCCGAAATTGATCCTCCCGCTGAATTAGAAGTTCTAGCACCAGAACCAAAAGAAATTACAAATGAAAAATCTAGTGCTTAAATCTAGGAAATATTTGAGAACAATGAAACGTCAAATACCCAAGAGAAACAAGAAGAAAGTAAAGAACTAGATCTCACTGTTAAAAAAGTTCCTGAAACATCTGATACCAATTATGAACATGAAATTCTTTGGCACTTAGAATTTGATGGATCGCTTAACAAATTAGGAGCTAGAGCATGAGTTTGGGTGCACAACCTTGAAAATGATCATGCTGAAGGCCATCCCTATAGATTAAACTTTAAATGCACCAATAATATGGCAGAATATGAAGCTCTTTTGCTAGGTCTTAAAGTTGTCAAAAAATTAGGGGCAATTAGAGTATCTGTCATAGGAGATTCTGATTTAATCATTCAACAGATCAAAGTACACTATCTAACAAACGATCCCAGACTGAGAGAATATAGAGGAACAGTTGTAGAGATACTCAATAATTTTCTGCAAGCTCAGCTTGCGAAAATCCTAAGAAAACAAAACTTGCATGCCCATAGTCTAGCAATGTTTGCCAGCACCTGCAAATTACCATTCAAACCTAATCATCAGTTCACAGCTGAGATTAGACACAGAGCAACCATACCTGACAATTTAAAGAACTGGCAAGTATTTCAAAGTGATGAGCAGATTAACAATTTCCTAACTTTAGATAAAGAATTTTCTAACAGTAACATAAATGTATATACAGTCATTGAATTTGATCAAACAAATGAGCCAGAAACAGACATTTCTGAAGAAAGTGCAATTCAAATGCTTCATCCAACAAAGTTCATCAACAAAGAAATGCAGGACCTTAAACAAATGGATGTTGATGAGATTATGGAAGGAGAATCTGAGGTCATTAATTCAAAAGATAATCATTTGCCTAAAGGATTAACTCCTATGGAAGATCTCTTTGATTCTAATGATATTCCAAATAAACCTAAGATGGAACCATTAAAACCAGATATTGAGGAATATAACCTAGGGACTGAAGAAAATCCAAAAATGATAAAGTTTTATAAATCTTTGCCTCCTGACCAAAAACTAAAATATGTTGAATTAGTGAGAGAATTCCAGGATGTCTTTGCCTGGAGCTATGAAGACTTGAAATCATATGACACCTCTATAATTCAGCATACAATACCTCTGAAATAAAATCAAAAACCATTCAAACAAAAACTCAGAAGAATTAACCCTGTACTGCTGCGCTTAATTGAAAAAGAAATCAAACGTATGTATGAAGTAGGGACAATTGCTCCCATTAGGTTTTCAGAGTGGGTATCTAATTTAGTACCTACTAGGAAGAAAACTGGAGAAATCAGATTGTGTTGATTTAAGAAATGTAAATAAGGTTTCTCTTAAGGATAATTACCCTTCAACTAAGATGGATCACATTTTACAAAGGGTAGTAGGTGCTTCTAGGATTTCACTTGTAGATGGGTTCTTAGGATATAACCAGATTCTGGTTCATCCTGATAACCAGGAAAAAACGGCTTTCACAACACCATGGGGCACATTAAAGTATGTTAAATTTCCATTTGTACTTTAAAATGCAGGAGCAACCTTCCAAGGAGCAATGGACATAGCATTTGCAAAATAAATTCATGATTTTCTTGTTATATATCTGGATGACTTAACTGTTTTTTCTAAATCAGATTAGTAGCATTTGGACCATCTCAGATAAGTATTCCTAAAATGCAGAAAGTATGGTATCTCTTTGAATCCAAAGAAGTCCTTGTTTGTTTTAGAGGAAGGTAAACTCTTGGGCCATATCATCTCCAAAGATGGTATTAGAATTGATCCTGCTAGAATAGAAGCTATACTGCAGATACCTCACCCTAGAAATGTCAAATAACTTCAAGCTTTTCTAGGAAAAATAATTTTTTTGAGAAGATTCATATCTAGCTTAGTTGAAATAATTATATTGCTTAATAATATGTTAAAAAAGGATTCAAGTATTAAATGGAAAGTAGAAGCCAAACAAGAATTTAAAGAAATTAAAATGGCTTTGACCAGAACACCGGTCCTTACAAGTCCACCATTTGATAGAGACTTCATAATATTTTCGTTTGCATCAGAACACACCATAGCAGTTGTTTTATTACAAAAGGAAGATCAAGGATGTGAGAAACCCATAGCCTTTTTTAGTAAAGCACTGAGGGATGCATCATTAAAATACAACATCATGGAAAAACAAGCTTTTGCACCCGTAAAAGCCATTAAAGAATTTAGAATCTACATCTTGTACTCCCATGTGATAGCCTATGTACCAAATGCTGTTGCCAAAGAAATATTAACCCAGGATGGAATTGAGGGAAAAAGA
Source organism: Pinus albicaulis (assembly GCA_034641835.2). Taxonomy (NCBI): domain Eukaryota; kingdom Viridiplantae; phylum Streptophyta; class Pinopsida; order Pinales; family Pinaceae; genus Pinus; species Pinus albicaulis. The sequence goes on from MU968411.1 coordinate 94,127,130, forward strand.
GGTAAATGGATTGCTACCATATTAGAGTATGATATTGAAATAAAGCATACAAAACTTATAAAGGGACAGAGATTGGCCAAGCTCATGACAAAAACAAATTGTCAAGCCCTGGACATTAATGAACTGGATAACGAACAAGAGATGGAGACTCCACAAATCAGCTAGGACTTCTTAGATTCACCTTGGTATGCTGATATAATTTATGTACTATTAAACCTACAAGCTCCTCCAACATTATCCAGAACAAAGAAAAGGTTTTTAAAGATGAAATATTTAAAGTTTTGTATTTTACATAACGTTATTTTTTGGAAAAATCATGAAGGTATTCTATTGAATTGTTTACTAAAAGAAGAAGCTAACAAGGCTCTCTAAGAATTTCATGCAGGAGATTGTGGTGGACACCTTTACTAGAAATCAACTGCAGACAAGATCCTAAGCGCTAGATTTTATTGGCCAACCTTGTTCACTGATGTAAAGAAAGTTTTCACTGCTTGCCATAAATGTCAAATTTTTGAAGGCAAGAGAAAACTATTACCTTTACTCCTGAAACCAATTTCCACTGAAAAACCCTTCCAACAATGGGGCTTGCACTTCATTGGAGAAATTCATCCTCCCTCTTCTGGCCAACACAAATGGATCCTCACTGCCACAGACTATTTCACCAAATGGATAGAAGCCATTCCTTCCAGACAAGCCAATGACACCGTGATCATAGGATTCTTAGAAACCAACATATTATCTAGATTTGGCTATCCTGATAAAATCATAACTGATAATGCTGCTGCCTTCAAATGCAAGAAGACGTTAAGTTTCTGTAACAAATGACATATCACCTTAGGCCATTCCATAGCCTACTACCCTCAAGGTAATGGACTGGCCGAGTCCTCCAACAAGAGTCTCATTAATATTATTAAAAAATTATTGGAGGAAAACAAGAAAAATTGGCACAAGAAACTTACAAATGCATTATGGGCAGACAGACTCACCACCAAAAAATCTATTGGGACCAGTCCTTATGAGTTATTCTATGGCATGGAGGCTATATTTCCTTCATCTTTAGGAGTTCCTGTAATGAAATTACTTCAAGAAGCTCAGGTTGAACCTAATGATATTCAAAGGAGTATAAACCAGACCATCAATCTGCAGCAGACCAGAGAGGAAGTATATCAAAGATCCCAAGTATTGCAAGAGAAGCTTAAGAAGATATTTGATAAAAGAACCAAGGCAAAAGATTTCTACCTTGGAGACGAAGTGTTAAGATGGGATTCCAGAAGAGAGGATAAGGGAAAACATGGGAAGTTTGACTTCTTGTGGAAAGGACCTTATATTATCTATGCCTTACAAGGAGGCAATACATATTATCTAAAAAACTTGGGTGGTACAGAAACGGAAGATGGGCCAGTTAATGGTCGAATGTTGAAACATTACTTTGATCCTACTTATTAATGTATCCTGATTTTTAACATGTACATATTATATCCTTTGTAATGTTACAGTTTTGATTGGATAGTAACTTGCTAGAGTTGAAGCCCAAAGAGAAGGCCCTAAGCTTCAGAAGTATCACTGTCATACATACAATAAAGCAACAAGCAGAAGAAGATTACATAGTTTAGCCAAAATCATTCTGAGGCCAACTGACCTACTGTTCTTGACTTTTCACCAGGAAAATCCATCTCCAAGTGGAGCCAGTGTTATGCTCCTATACCAATAGGTGTCATATATCATTATTGACTTGATGGGCTATGTAATATGTTCATACCTTTCCTTGTTGCAAAGGTTTTCCATATTGTCAAAAAATCAAAAAATTAAAAAAAATGTAAAGAGGGTATACCCTAAAAGAAAAATCAAAGGGTGAAAAGAATAAAATGGCCAAAAAAGTGAAATAAAATGAACCCCGCCAAAAGAAAGGCCAAGGAAAGTGTGCAAGTCTAAATGCCACTACTTTTTGCTCTTATGTAATAAACAAATTGTGTGCAACTTGTAACTTATGCCACAATTGGTGAACATTCAAACAACTTAAGCTTGGCTAGTTCATGTTTGAATTTTATGTTTTAGAGATAGAGAATAAAATCTGACCAAATTGTTTAATCTTGGCAGATAAGTAGATAGGTAGTGTAAAGAAAAGGAGCTCAACAGCTTAATATGAGCCCTTGGATTTAATAAGTTTAGACTCAGATAGATTTCAACATGTAAAAGAAAAGAAATTGTGATAAGGGTTTGCCAGTCTAAGTGCACCCTAATAAAGAAGAAAAAATGCTAGGTTAAAGTAGGTAGGGTAGGTAGATGATGTTGCAGAATTACATGTGATGGATAATGCCTCTAAATGTGTTAATATTTACTTTCATCACAAATTCAAGGCAGACATTACACTAGAGGAATTTCAAGCAAAACAAAGTTAAATGATTAACTCCCATTCTCATTTTTCCCTAAAAATTTCACTAATTTCCCCTAAGTACTAAGGCATTTGAAAATTAGAGGGGCTCAGAGCATTTCTCTGACTTCTGGAAGGACCGGACCCTCAGCCTAATAATTTAAAAGCCTAAGTACTTAAAACCATCCATAAGTCATTCATTTACTTCCATAAGTCTTTTTCTAAGTAAAATCCTATTTTACTTAGGAAAATTGCACAATATCCCATAAAAACCTTTTTTCATTCGAGCCTAAGTTAAATACACAATCCTAATGTTTTCTTTTTACTTCGCGCTTTTCATTCATTATCATATATTAACTTTTAGCCGATATTATTTATTTCCCTATTAAAATCTACCTGTTCCCATATTATTATAACTATGAAAAATCCCTAGATTTTACATATCCCGCCCCTTGGTTAAAATATAACCATAATACAACATTAATTTATAAAAAGATTAATTAACCCCCATGGTTAATTAATAACTTTCCCGACCATTCACGTTGCTCCCGATATGATTAAATAATCTTTGATCGTATTGGGCCTGCCCTCATTAAACGTCTGTCACCTCGCCTCCCCGATAGCCGTCTGATCAAGCACCCCACATCCAATGGCCTTCGTGCATTTCGCAAGGCCCTCCATGACCGAACGTTAGCATGTGATCGCGGAGCGGTTTTGTGAACAATGCCCCACCATGCGTCGCAAATCCTATGGAATCGTTGTCTCTCGGCTAAATACCGCCCGTCCCCAAAAGCGGTGCGATATCATACCGCTTACCGCCCTCCGCATATGACAAAAAACAATTCCTGCATACGTCATCTGCCTGAATGACAAAAACCCCTGCACCCACGCCCACCTTGACTTTTTTAATAAAACAAAAAAAACGTCATTTCCATTATTCTATGCTGCGACCAATTTCCTATGCAAAGAACCTCGAAGTCAACTGTCGAATATTTTGAACCACCACCTTGCTAAGAAAATTTCAGCCGAACAAGTCCATAACGTGCCAGATATTTCCTGTACTTGTTTTCGCACTATTCACTTCCCAAACACAGGTATTTATCCAATTTCCGCCGAAACCCTCCAAGTCTTGATTTTATACTCTAATTCCATAGAAAAATATTAAAATAGAGTATAACTCAATCTTTGTTTTACCACATAAGCTCCCAGACCTGTACATTTTTCCCATTTTCCACTAAAAATCCAAATTTCTTTCTGAATCCATAAGAACCAGAAATGGAAACCCCTGTGGCTTTGACAGTTGCACCCCTGAATTCTCCCCACAAATATTTAGACTATCTGCCTCTAGCGGATAGGGATTTCCAAATAAAAGACCTCACCTTTAGCGAAAATCCTCTCAGAATCTTTTTCCGAAGCAGAAATAATTACCTGAATGGCTCTGATATTTTTGGATTGTGGGAATCCAATCTTCCAATGTATTTTTTACCCTCAGTTCATGTCTCTCCTGAAATAATTTATCACTGCCATGCCAATTATGACCCTAATCAGCGAGCAACTATATCCTCAAGTCAAACCATTCTTTTTCCAATAACTTCTCAATCCATCAATGAAATGTTACAATTTCATCTCGGTCAAGCCCTGACTCCTCTTTCCATGGAAGATTTACTTGAAAAATCCACAAAATTATCTTAAGAAGAATTGAATCACCTTTGTCAAACTTTCATGCTACAAGAACATCAACCAAAAGGCCCCCCTCCTTATGGACATACCTTTTTCAAAGATATGGGCAGACTTATAGTGAGTACGATGTATTTAGTAATGGGATTCAACACTAGTGAATATGTTGATGAAATAACCCTAGTGTTTTTATCAATTTTTACTCCTGGACAGCCCCCTGTTGTCAAGTATGACTTTGTCTCTTACATTGCTGACAAGATTCATGATCAGTTCATGAGACTGGATGATGAAAAAAATTTCAAATACTCCACTCTTATATACCATCTTATGCTCTATTATCAGTCAAAGAAATTCCCCTTCCCTGTCATGAAACTTGACACCAGAGGAAATCCAAGGTCTGTAATCTTATGGTCAGCAGTCTTCCATAGTTCCTTTGAGTCCCCTTACTCATACAATGAATTCATTGACCTATTTTTTCACCCAGCAACCACCTTATTAACAGGAGTTTCCCCTCCTAGGATTAATTGTGATATGAAGAAAATCCTCCAGCTCTCCATACAATACAGGATAGGTGATTGGTACCTATACAAGAACCATACAAAAATTAGGATATATGGGTGTGAGCTCTGCCCTTTTAAGCTACCAAAGTATGTTCCAATGAGACTCTTTGCCTTGGAATATTTCAGGCAAATGATAAATTCAGACCTGGTCCATTTTTGTAATGCCAAGAAGAAAGCTCAGTTTAGAATCAAGAATCAGTTAGGCCCTTTTGTCTGTAACTGTAGGGATGCATGGAAAGAAGCAGAAAGAATTCTTGAAGATTATCTTAAGTTACAAAAGAGTTTTCGGTGGGTACCATATCACCCTAATATATTTATATGTGATAGAAGAATGAAGAACAGATTGTCACCATACATTCACCATAGGATTCCAGAGATTGAACAATTTGCAAATATGGATGAATGGATGGAAGGGACCCTAGTAGAAAAAGATAGTCAATAGGTCGATGTTGAGAATGTTATGAAATATCTTGAGAAAATACTTGACCTGGATCCTTTTGGGTAGGTACGAAGATCGAGGATTAGTCCCTCCTCTGCTAGAACCTCTCAGCAACATTCACAGGAAACCAGCACACCAACCACAACAAAATCCAAAGGTAAGGAAAAAGAGACTAGTACACAGGTCACAGAGAAATACGCAATGTCCGAGCATCCCAAAACTTCCAAGGACATGTCCCAAATGCAGACCTCTCGCACTCATGTCAATATGGCAGAAAATTCAATTTTGAAAACTCCCTTAAATGAGGAAAGAAGTAAAAAGAGAGACAGTGAAACAGCTACCCCTGCTAGTAAACTTTCAGAACAGCCTGGTACCAAAAGACAAAGATTAAATCCCCTCTCAGAAGAAGAAATTGTGAAAGATATCACTAATAGTCAGGGGAAAGAAGGAATAGACAACCAACAAACATTCCCAGTCAGTGGGACATCTACCAGTTCACAGAAAAAGGAGCTAGAAAGACAACAAAGTGGAGAGGTATCATCCTTCAAACCACCAGTGAAGGATGCTTGGAATATCAAGAAGACATTTATAGAAATAAAAGCCAGAAATGATTCATTGAGACTTCAATTTTATAATCAATATTTGAAAATGGCCCCCACAAATCAATAGAGATTGATGTCAGCCTATGACATCAAGGAAGGAAAAATGGTAACGAGTCATTTCAAGCCTAAAGTGCAGCAGCCTCAAACAGTAGCCGACTATCTTAGAACCAATTTTGAAGTCATGGCAAAGGATATTCATCCTTTGGATCAGATTGGATTACATAAACAAACTGGAGAAATGATTTATTCAACCTTGACTGGTAAGGCAATGATGGCCCAAAGGTTTCAAAATTCCTTGGATAATACAACTGCCCAACTACATCTGGAAAAAGCTTCCTCCCAGGCCAAAGATAACAGAATAAAGTATTTAGAAGAAATAATTATTGGATTAGGTTATCATCCCAAAGATGTTAAGCCTACAGAAGCCTTAATAAAAAAGAAAGATGATGATATTGCTACCCTAAGGAAACAACTAAAGCTGCCACCTTCAAGGCATCCATAGACTGTTGAGGTCATAAAGAAAAAATTAGAAGAAGAGCTGAAGTATTTGCTCTTAAAACTTAATGAACAACTAAGTGACACTGAACAAGAACTTGAAAAGGCATTGAAGGACAAGCAGGGAAAGTCGACCTCTCAGCCTCCCAATGTGATACCAGTAATTTCAATAGTAGTCGCTTCTACATTTGGGACAACACTACCACTAAACATCCCAGCAGCCACAGCAGAAGTGGCCATAGGTACAACAACAACAGGGCAGTTAGCAGGACTAGCACAGGGCAACACTGCCAATTTGAGCACCGAGGAACTAATAAAATCAATGGAGGAATTGAAGCTCCAAGTTACAGAACTCCAAAAAACAAAGAAACAATTTACTACCTTAGAATAAAAGTATGATCTATCAAAGATAAATGTTGCAGAAAAGAGAAGAGAGATCAACATGTTAGAAAAATTGGTGAAAGCATTAGAAAAGGATCTCACATTGGAGAAACCTTTGAAAGAAATCAAGGAAATTCTTTGGGCCAACATCACTCAATCAATAAATGATGTTTGGCCATCAATACAAATAATTTATGAGAAAAATGATTTAGTTAAACTGGCTCTAGAAGAAGTTCAAAATGCAAGGGAATAATTAGGAAATATTCCTGAATAGGCGAGCAAGCTCATACAGTTTTTAAATACCAAGAACAAATATCATCTTGAAGAGCTGAGCATTCAAGATAGAATAGGGACAATTTTGGAAGTAAAAAAGGTCTTTACTAAAAGAACTCTGATGCAAAAATTAGAAAGAAAGTGCCATGATATGCAGGAAGAAATGAATACTTTTTCGAAAAGATTTGATATTTTGCAGAATAAAGGGTTGAAAAGTCCTTTACTTATTCATGATAAACTAATGAGCCATCAAGACTATATGGAGAAATTGAATCAGTATGCAGACAACCAGGCAGGTCCATCAACAATTTCATCAGCATCAAAAGCGTTGCCTACAGGCAGAGTTCTTTATGACAGTTTAGAAAACTTGTTTTATGTCGAAAATGAGATAAAGCACTTGTTTCCCTACCTTTTTCTGATACACAGAAACTGATGAGACCCTGAGAAAGCTTCAAAGAACCAGAATACTAGAAGCACAATGCTGGGAAGATATGTTGGACATATTGTAAAAATATCCTTGGATGAATTTTGGTTATGTACTACAATAAGTAAGGGTAAAAAGGATAAACAAAGATCAAATAGGTGAAAGTGTATCAGTACAGGTAAAGAGTATCAGTAAGAACAGGGCAGCCAACACAGAGTTACCAAAATAAGACAGCAGCAAGCCAAATCATAGGGCCTGCCTCCAGCAAACTCACAAAAATAGGAACGACACAACATCGGTTTACCTTTTCTCCTATCTACGAGACTATCTGTCCCTATTTTCTTGTAACTTATTCATGAGTCATCCTAAAATATATCTCACTCTGTTAGGAGATATTTTTTATAATTTTTGTATAAATACTCTCTCAATTAGAGTATTGAGGGGGTGGATTCTTAGACTTTGCTGTAATATTGATTATTTTGGAATAAAGTGTTGTTGGACAAATTTTGTATGGCTAGCTGGATGAAGAATTGATGCAAAGGACTTTTCATAGGATTCTTGAGTCAGACACCAGATCAATAATTTTTCTATACCTTATCTTTTGAAGTTTTCCTTTTTATTATACCATCTATGTTTCATATCTAAATGATAAATGAAAAAGAATAATTCAGAAAGTGCTTGAGTGCAATCTGTTTTCAATTGTTGTTATTCTTAATGTTTTCCTCCGAACTAGTATGAACAGTGAATTTTTAAGTGCTCCGGTTTCCTAGTTTATTCATTCTGATTATTTGGTAACGAGTTTTAATTGCCCCTTATTAATAATCATTGAAGTTCCCTCTTTCAAATATGTTGGAGGATTCTTAATTGTCCTTCCCAGATTTTGAGTCCATTCCATTCATTTTAAGTCTTTATTTGTTCCCTATTTGACTACCTTGCCCTGTGAAACCCTCCCTTGTTAAGAAACCAAATCTAGTTAAGCCATGTTCTTTGACTCTATTATCCCAATGGCCTAAAATACTCAGTGATACCCCTCTGCTATTGAATTCCACCACCCAAACATAATCAAAATCCCTAAACTTTCATAACTATCCTAATATCTTTCAAAACAAAGCTAAAACTTAAAGAGAGAGCCCTCTCTGGGTACAGATTGGCTACATTCTGTACCTAAAAGTTGGTTTGTGGTTACCTCAGACTCCTTTCCTCTTCCCAACAACTTCAATGAAAATATGAGTGATAACATAACCATCATAAACCATAATCATATATCACATGCATAATCAAAACTAAAATAATCATTAATATATATCCTTCAATCGGTCCTTTGCTTCTACTGTTATCCTTTCTCTTTTTGATATCCACACTGGATCAATTGCCATGCCTGCCAAGAACCCATTGCATTTTCTTCTATTCAATAATGTACATATACACATGGTCTACATTAAAACAGATACATCCACACACGGTGTACAACACCACACAATAAATACACCCACACCTGACATACAACATAACACATACACCTACACCTATTGTACAACATAGCACATACACGTATATTTGGTGCACAACACAACACATACACCTACATATGATGTACAACTCAAAAAATACACCTAAATCCATTGTACAACATAATACATATACATACACCTACACCCCTACACAACACAATACATATACAAGCACAAAGTAAAACACAACAAATACACATTCCATGATACCATGACTAAGAAATGCGCATACACAGTACCACACGTACACGAAACAACGTGTACAACATGCACAACCCAACATGTATGCATGCACACAATACCACATTTACAACATGTACACATTACCACCACCACCTGCACAATGTGTACACATCATCACATGTACAAGGAACCACCTACACAATGTGTACGTAGTTCCACATGTACACTTCACAACAATTAGAATGTCTACACAAAACCACATACATGAAATGTACATGACATCACATTTACATAGCATCACATGCATGACATGTACACAAAATCGCCTACATACAACACCACATGTAAAAAATGTATACAACACCACATTTACAAGCATGCACAAAACACAATATGTACATAGTACCACTTGTACAACATGCACACAACAACATGTGTACATAGAATTTCATATAAAACATGTAGTTAGCATCATATGTACACATCACCACATATGCAACATGCACACAATACTACATATCCAACATGTGCACAATACAATATGTATACCACACCACATATCCAACATGTACATAACACCATATATACCCAAAACTACATACACTATATACTAAAAACACCATATATACTACAGGCAAAAAACATCATATGTACACAATACTACATATGATACATGTACACAACACTAGTACTGCATATCCTAAGATCATATTATCCTTACCAAATGACCTTGCTTCTAGTATCTTATCCATGCTTCTCCCATCATGTCGCAAAGCACACTGATTTCATTCCATTGATGTATCCTTAGCATAGCCTATCCATAACTTAAACAATACGTAGTATAATCACATAATATCAACTCATATCCACATGATATTGACCTCAGACATTTGTCAGGGCTAATCTTCCCACTCGATTCTATGAATTTATTTGTGCCATTCTCATACATAAGAAATCATTCCTCCACAACAATTATCTCTAACAACCTTGTCATATACTGACATAAAAACATATATACATACATATCTATAATAATTAACATAAAATAATCATGATCTTGTCAGATGACGATATGCATACATACAGATATACATATATTCATATAAAGATCATGATAAAATAATCCTAATCCCTAACGAACCTGTTAGATAAGTGCATATATATATATATATATATATATATATATATATATATATATATATATATATATATATATATATATATATATATATATATATATATATATATATATATATATATATATATATATACATACTAGCACAAAAAAATAGTAACAACCCTTTAATCAAATTATATAGATACATACATACATACACGTATGCATATATAAACATAAACATAACCATAGTCACGACACATTTAGAAAAATATAGTGAGGCCAGGGTTAAGAGAACTTCCTTTATCTGTGCACAACATGCACAACATTGAGAACCACAGTTCCCAAATTTTCCAAGGCATGTAATGCCTCAAATTCATTTACTTTACCTTTCGAGTTACCTTTCTCATGATTTTACTGGCATCGTCCATTTTTTGGTAAAACTTGTCAATGCTGTCAATATGGCATTGTTGGAGATGGAAAATGTCCTAACCCTTCTCGTGGATGAATAGCTCTTTTGTGATGTATCCCTAACATCATTTGAATCCCAGGAGAGAACCCTGAGCATGAAGATGATGCATATTCAAGTGACATGATGCATATGCCAAATTTCCTAGCTACATGATAAAACCATAAAATCATTAATCCTAATAAATAACACACTTGGAGCCCTAAGAATCACTATAATACGGTGAGACCATAAAACCTACCATATGATTAAATAATCATGATAGATCATAAATTTTATTTTATTTATGATTAAAATGACCTTATTTAAGGGTGGAATTAGCATAGGCTTGTAGATGAAATTTTCCCCTTTCCAACAACCCCGTACTCACCTTCTAGCTCCTCTTAAATAGAGAGAAAATTCTTTTTCAAGATAAAATATAATAATTTTTTAATTTTGGCCAACATGAGCCTACATGCACAAGTCGACTCCATGTCCAAGGGTTGTGTCTCTTTGTTTATGGTCAAAAAATTGTATAAATACAAGTTTGAACTCATCATTTTAGCATCCATTTCAATGAAGCATTCAGAGAAGGAGCATTGAAGCAAGAAGGTTGAGGAGAGATAAAAGAAGATTAAATTTTGGGAAAAATTTACTGTTAAGGCAGCCCTTCTAGCTTGGATTTGTGATAGGCAATAAACAATCCATTTTGGAGGCTACCTTTAGGGCTCAATCAATCATATTTTTAAGCTCACATTTTCATGAACCTGTGATTTGTGGATAGTGTCATATGAGTAGAATTTTGGTCAAAGAGCTACCTTAGCTCGGACCTCTGAAGAGAAGGCTAGAACCTGAGCAAAACTCAAAGATATGGTTAAGCACAATTAACGAGGGCTAATAATAGAAAACAATCAAATGTGTGGATAGTCCTGTATTTTGCTGAATTGTGGAGGAACAATGAGCTCAAAATTGTAGACATACCCTATGGAGAGTTAGTCACACAGCTGCTTGTGGGAGACTTTATCTCACTTCGGAACTATGGAAGTGTTGTTGGCCCGGACTTATCATTTTTTTAATAACCTCGTACCTGTGAGAAGCTTTTCTTGTTAAAGGCTCTGTGTAAAGAGTGGATATTGGACTTAGCTTAGATGACAATGTTTTTGTAGCTAGGATTTATTTGTAGAGGAACTAAGACAGTCTCCTATATATATTCTTTGAACGTATGTTTAGAAACCATTGGAAAACTATGATCAGTATCCTACAGAAGATCGGAAATTCTTAAGCTCGGATTATGGACCTTATTGGGAACTTAGAGCTTAGATTTTTTGGAGAGCTCGGAATAGGGAGGACAACCACCTGTGGGCAGTGAACCAGACCTCATATTAGTAGCACAATCACCTTACATGCTTAGACCTAAAAAGGGTAGTCACACATTGTGTAAATTTGGAAATATAAAAGGACTTCTCCTCTAGTGACCTTGGTTGGAATTGAAAGACCTTATTTTGGAGACATCTCTTGACATTCTTTTCTAAATTTGGAGCTTCCTTAAGGATACTCTTGAATACAACCTTGGATTTTCCTCCTTTAAAATCATTTTTTATTAACTTAAATATTTGTGTAGCAGACCTTGAAGCATCATTGAAGTCATACCTTGGTTGAAAACATTGTGGAAAAGTTGAAGAATTGTTTGGTAGAGTTCTTGAGAAACCTATTGAATACACCTTGAGGAATTATTAAAGACATATTGGAGAAGAATTTGTAGGTTTATCTTGGAGATATTTTTCAGAATACCTATTGTGTATTTATTGGAGAATACCCCAATTAAAGTGTTCCTGACTACTATTATGGAGCTTTTTGAGCCTTGTGGATATTGGATATTAATTCTGATTTGACATTGAAGACACATTGAAGGAAATTGGAAGCATAATAGAAGCTGATCTTGGAGACATTACCGGAGATCATGATGTGCTGTTGATGGCCGTCATGATGTGACCCTGGAGTACTTTTTTTGGTAACATGAAGATCTATGGAGACACCTTCTAAGAAGACAAAGTTTTCATGGATGAGCTCAGTGCATTGGAGATCGATTGAGGGAAGTTTTGAAGGTGAAGATATTGTTAGGGATTATTGCAAAGGATATTGGGAGACTTTAAGAATCATTAAAATTATCTTGAAAATTGAAGTATAGTGTTGGAGCCCTATAGGATAGGAGTCCTCAAGAAGACTAGGTTGGAGCATGTACAAGAGAGAGGGTTGGAGCCATAGATGTTGGTTCCTCATAGAGACAATGTTGGAGCCTAGAGGTTGGAGCCTTGTGAAGTCCAAGCTTGTGCTTAGAAAATTACAGGTTAGATCCTGGTGGATTGGAGATGGTGCCTTCATCTAGGGTTTGATCCCTAAACTATTATTGTACTTGATTACTTTGAAAGAAGAGGATTGGATTCCTTATAATTTCTAATTAATAAAATCATTTATTCTATATTATTAATTTTTTGTTATGGTTATAAGTGATCTAAAAAATGGTAAATAACAATTGTAGAATAGATATTGATTCACCCCCACTATCAATATTTCCAACAATTGGTATAAGAGCTAGTACCTTTGCTTACAACCTAACCACTAGAGGGTAGATCCTTAGAACAAAAATTTCAAATCCAATGAAGAAAGCCTCCAATCCCTGTAAATATGTATCTTCGTCAACTCTGAAAACGTAAGATAATAAAATTTTGGAAAACTCCATTTTTCAATGGAAACTTTGAAATATGGAAGGCAAGAATGAAGAATTTTTTAATGGCTCAAGGTTTTAAATTCTAGGAATCAGTGGTTACTAGAATCACAGTGGAATAATAATCCAATTAACATAATGAAATAGAAATAAAACAAATATTGATGCACTACCAGATCCTATAAAGGATAAGGTGGAAAATCATTCATTGGAAAAATATATGTGGGACAAGCTTCAAGATATTTACTCAAAAGGATAATTTACCATGACCTCTAGTCAAGAAGAAGATGGAAGTCAATAAGGAAATCCAAAACCCATCAAGGAATCTAAAAAAAAAAGATTAAAGACATCAAGTCCAAGGAAGACCTAGAATATGAAGAAAATGAAGAAGATCTCAAATAATATCTCAAGGTAAAACTTGCTGCTACCTTAGAAGAGATAAGAAGTTTGAAAAAGGAAAATTAGGAGCTCAAGAATCACTCATAACATGGTGAACATGACCTTCAGAAGACAGGGAATGAAATTGACCTATTCAAGCTTCAAGTACAAGAAAGAGATAAGCTTAAGGAGGAATTCCATAAAAACAATAAAACGCATCACGGAGAAGTCATATTCATGACAATTCAATTGGATAAAGCAAAGAAAATGAAAGACACTTTGTCAATCCATATTGAAAAAAGACAAAAGGACTTGAATAAATTTGAAGAGAAAATTGGTTAATATAAGGAAGAGGTCTCCTCCCTTAAATATGAACTAGAAGAAGAAAAGAAACAAGCACAAGGAGCTCAAAATGTGATGGAAGTTTTGACCCTCCCAAAAGGACAAGTGAATGAAGCAGAATAGGAAAGAAATGTGAGAACATGCCAACTAGAAGAAAAGGGTGAATATATCAACAAATTAAAATCATGTATCACCGTTCTCATGGTCTAAACATGTGAAGCAACAAGGATGAAGGAATCAATGGAGATCAATCTAGTAAAGAAGGATGAAGAATGAAAGATGATGAATGAAGAAATGAATCTCCTAAGAGATGAAATTGATGATTTCAACAAGAGTGTAAACATCTCTCAAACCGTAAAAGACATCCTAAGTCATCAAATATCTCCTCTTAATCAATCATGTCTTGGTTATGCAGGTGAACCTTCAAATAGAAATGATTCAAATCCTAATGCTTCAAATGAAAAGAATGTGGAAAATATTAGAAGAAATATTCATGCCCCCAATTCCATTAAAAGAAAGGAGAAGAGTCAAGACGACAATGGAAGAAACCCTACTCCAAGAAGATATGGAGATGGTGTCAAGGATCCAAGAGGTAATAAATTTGAACAAAATATCCCAAGGCAAAATGAATTTAGAATTACATCAAAGAAACCTCCATCCTATAGGTACCAAATTTTAATTTTTGGTTATTTCTATTCTTGTACAAATTTTGGGCATATGGGAAAGGATTTAAGGGAATATCACAAAGACAAATATAATGGTCCCATTAGTCTCCTAGAAGAAGATTTGCAAGAATAAATCATGTGTCCTCATTGATGAAAAATAATGTTATGTCCCTATAGTAGTAGTATAGTTCCTTATTGTTGTTATTATAACCCCCTTACTGTTATTGTTGTACCCTTGTAACCCCAATATTGTTATTATTGTGCCCTTACATTAGTATTGTTAAGTTAGCTAGGATTATATTGTGACCCCATGGACCTATATATATAGAAGGATATTTTGTTCATTTGTATCATCTAAGAATTTTTCATTTATGTAATGTATTGGACGTTTCCCCCCTCGAAGTGGCTGATTTCTAAGGCATTGATCTCTCTTTTCTTCTATTTTTGGAGCTTGTTTCATAACATTTGGTATCAGAGAAACTTATAGTCCCTCCATTTTCAACCCTCACTTGAAATTATGGTGCTGGGTATAGGAAGCAATTAAATTCCTTGGCTACCTTACAATGAATAAAATTATGGGTACTACCTGAATCAATCAACACTATTACCTTTTTCTTCTTGATATGTTCATCTATCTTAAGAGTTTGAGGAGTGGTTATTCCTATGAATGGATTACACTATATGGTCAGACTCATTTCTTCTTCTTCTAGGGTTGGTTCCTGGTGTATATCCTATTCTTTTGAAGTTTATTGTTCATTTTCTTCCTCCTCTTCACAATATATGTAAAATAATTTCTTCTCGGCACACTTATGACCTTTCGTGCATTTGCTATCACAACTGTAGCAAAGCCCTTTTTCTATTTTTTCCTCCAATTTTTGTGGTTTCAACCTTGTAGGTTGTGGAAGTATAGGAGTAGCAACACTTCTGTATTTATAGATGTGAGTGGTATGGTTTAGAAGTTAAGATGGATGGCATGGAAGTTGGCATGGAATCCTAGATGGATGACATGGAAGCTAAGATCGATGAAAAAATGAAAGGAAACATGGAACACATGAAGAATGATCTAAAAGTAGACATCAAAGGTTTCACAAATTTGATACAAGAAATATTCCCTAATGCCATAATATCAAGCTATCGATGGGGGAATATGTATTGAATAGTCTAATGATTTCCATTCCAATGGGAGGTTCCGATGTTGTACTAGGAGTACAATGGTTACAATCTTTGGGGATGGTAAAGAACTTTTCTTGAATTTTTTTTCCAAAGGAAAGTATTTGTAGAAAGTTATTTATGAGAAGGAAATGTTCGAAATACTACATGCACTAAAGAAATGGCGACCTTACCTAATGGGAAGACACTTCAAGGTAAAAACTGATCATGATAGTCTTAAAAACTTTTTGGCGCAAAGACTATCTTCAAAAGAGCAGCAAAAATGGGTCACAAAGATGTTGGGTTATGACTTTGAAATCATATACAAAAAAGGGAAGCTAAATGTTGTTGCAGATGCACTCTCAAGAAAGTATGAAGAGATGGAAGAATTTCTTTGTGCCATTTCTATTATCCAACCATATTGGATAACCGAAGCAAGGGATGAATGGAAGAAGGATGAAGAAGTGTGGACACTCATTCAAAAGTTGCAGCAAGATCCTAGTACATCAGATACATTGAGTTGGAAAAATGATTCCTTATTATGCAAATATCGCTTATATATTTGCAAGAATTCCCAACTAAAGCAAAATATTCTTTTGGAATTGCATTTATCCTTTAGGAGGACACTCAGGATTTTTAAAAACTTACCACAGGGTGAAGAAAGATTTTTTTTGGGATGGCCTTAAATCTGATATTTAAAAGTTTGTGGCAGAATTTTTGGTTTTCCATCAAAATAAAGTCGAGATAATTAAGACCCGGGGTCTTCTATAGCCTTTATCCATTCGAAGTCAACGTTGGGAGGAGATTTCAATGGATTTTATCACAGGTTTAACCAAGTCCAAAGGAAAGAGTGTCATCATGGTGGTAGTTGATAGAATTACCAAGTATGCACACTTTTATGCATTATATCATCCATTTAAATCAAGTAAGTTGCTACGACATTTATGGAAACAATTAAAAAGTGACATGGAAACCCAAGGATTATTGTAAGTGACAGAGATCCCATTTTTACTGGAAATTTTTGGACAAAATTATTTTCTTGTTTGGGTACTGAACTAGCTCATAGCTCATCTTATCATCCTCAATCCGATGGTAAAACTGAGATAGTGAATAAATGTTTGGAAGGATATCTTTGTTGTTTTGTATCTAATAAGCAAACACAAAGGGTCAAGTGGTTACCTCTCATTGAATGGTGGTATAATGCTTCCTTCCATACTACATAAAAAATGACCCCATTTATGGCACTTTATGGATAAAATCCACAATCCATCATGTCTTATTTAAGATAAAATTCTAAGGTTCAAGCAGTGAAAGATCACATCGGGCATGAACAAGAAGTTCTCCAACTCTTAAAAGATAACCTAAATTTGGCACAAAATCGAATGAAACAACAGGTAGATCAACGTCGCAGCAAGAGAAGTTTTGATGGAGGAAACTAGGTATTCTTATGACTACAACCATATAGACAAGTGTCCCTCAAGCAAGCTAAGAAAGATAATAAATTATCGCCAAAGTACTATGGTCCTTACAAGGTGTTTCAAAATATTGGTACTATGGCATATAAATCGGAGCTTCCCACTTCTTCATAAGTGCATCCAGTCTTCCATGATTCATGCTTAAAGAAGGTTATAGGGGACAAAGTTCCAGCTCAAACATTATTGGCAGAGCTTGATGAGGAAGAAAAAATCATATTTGAACCTGAAGCAGTCATGAAAACAAGAACTCAACAGCTACAAAATCGATCAATTTCAGAGTATCTCATCAAATGGAAGAACTTACCCACTGAAGATTCTACATGGGTGGATGATAATTTTATACAAAAGCATTCAGAGCTACTCAAGCATTTAGGACAACACTTTTTTGAAGGAGAGGGGCATGTTAGGTCCCTATATTAGTAGTATCGTCCCTTATTGTTGTTAGTATAACCCCATTATTGTTATTGTTGTACCCTTGTAACCCTAATATTGTTATTATTGTGCCCTTACATTATTATTGCTAGGTTGGCTAGGATTATATTGTGACCCCATGGACCCCTATATATAGAAGGAGGTTTTGTTCATTTGTATCATCTAACAATATTTCATTTATGTAATGTATTGGAGGTTTTCCCCTCAAAGTGGTTGATTTATAAGGCGTTAATATCTTTTTTCTTTTATTTTTGGAGCTAGTTTCATAACAAATATGGAATGATTCAAATGTCCTAATATTGGAAATATGTCTTGTGATTGTAACTTGACTTCGGTCCATAAAAAAGCTAGAAGCAAGATTTCCAAGCAAGAAAAGGAAATTACACAAATATGGAGAAAGAAGAAAATTGGATCAAAAATCCTTTTGAAAACTCAAGGTATAAACTCATGTTGTTGATCTAATGAGTACATATTTGGCATATATATTCCAAGCCTTGATGATGAATTCTACCAAAAATGATACCATGCATATTGTTAGGAGGAGCTTGTAATTATTGACTATTATTGCAGAAGCTATCTAAGAAGAGCCCTATGAAACCCTTGATGATTCAGACATGGGAAATCTATATAGATCATATCTGGGGAGTAATTCCATTTAAGATAATCATGATATTTTGAATATGTCTTCCACTTGATCACAAGGAAGAAATATTTCCTGTCTTGAGGAAAAAGAAGAGCTAGAGGAATTTATGCATTAAGGGGGAGTTGTTTGATCATCTACCTCATCCATTTCCATGAATAAATGCAAAGTCTTAGGGGGAGAAACTCCATTAAAGAAAAAAATAATGACAGAGGGAGTTTCAATGAGCAATATAACAAGAAGGAGCACCATGACAGGGGGAGAAACACATCTATCATGGAGAATTATCATTGATGAAGAAAATACAATGGAGCAGCATGTCAAGAAACAGCTTGATAGAGAGAGTACTTGAACACCCCATTTTCCATTGATGTCAAAGGAGGAGAGAATGTTAAAAGGGTGAGAATATTCCCATCAATGAAAAAGGGAGATATTTTTGGTAAAAGTTGTCATTGATGTCAATATGGCATTGCTAGAGATGACAAATGTCCTAACCCTTGTGATGGACGAATAACCCTTTTGTGATCTTTCCCTAAGTTCATGAAAACCCTATGAGAAAACCATAAGCATGAATATGATTCATATTCAAGTCACATGATGCATATTCCAAATTTTCTGGCTACATGATAAAACCTTAAAATCCATAATCCTAATAGAGAACACACTTGGAGCCCTAAGAAGCCCTATCATACGATGAGACCCTAAAAGCTACCATATGATGAAATAATGATGAAAAATCATAACTACTATTTTATTGATGATAAAATTACCTTATTTCAGTGTGTAATTGGTAGAGGCTTGCATATGACATTTTACCCTTTCCAAAAAGCCCTTACTCACCTTCTAACTCGTCTTAGATTGAGAGAAAATGATTTTTCAAGTTAAAATATAATAATTGTTTAATGTTGGATGACATGAGCCTACATGCACAAGTAAACTCCATGTCCAAGGGCTATGTCCTTTCATTTATGGTCAAAACATTGTATAAATAGAAGTTCAAATTCATCATTTTAGCATCCATTTCGGTGAAAAATTCAGAGAAAGAGCATTGAAGCAAGAATTTTGATGAGAGATAGAAGAAGATTAAAGTTTTGGCACAATTTAATATTAAGGTATCCTTTCCAGCTCATTCTACATTGTACAATGACCTATTGCAGCTCGGGTAAGAAACATGTGGTAAACGTGTGAGATGGATAGTCACTCTCTTACAACTCTGATTTGTGACAGGAAGTAAACAATTAGTTTTGGAGGCCATATTTAGGGTTCATTCAGTCATCTTTTGAAGCTCGTTTTTACATGAACTTGCGATTTTTGGATAGTGTTATGTGAGCATACTTTCGGAAGAGATACCTTAGATGGAACATGTGAAGAGAAGGCTACAACCTGAACAAAACTCGGAACTGTGGTTAATGACAACTAAGGAGGGCTCAGAATAGAAAACAATCAAACTTTTGGAAAGTGTTGTAGTTTGCATATCTATGGAGGAACAATGAGCTTAGAATTATAGAATACCCTGTGGACGGTCACTTGGACAACTGCCTCTGGGAGAGTTTACCTCACTTCATAACCGTGGAAGTGTTGCTGGCCTAGAATTAGCATTTGTTTCATAACGTTGGACCTGTGAGAAGATTTTCTCATCGAAGGCTCCGTCAAAAGAGTGGATCTCGCACTTAGCTCAGATGACATAACTTTTGTAGGTCAGATATATTTGTGGAGGAACTAAGAGAGTATCCTATATAGATACTTTGAGCCTATGTTCAATAACCATTGGAGAATTGTGATTAGTAGCCTACAGTAGCTCAGAAAATCTTAAGCTGAGATTGCATATCATCTTGGGAACTTGGAGCTTAGATTTTTTGAAAAGCTCATACTAGGAAGGACAACCACCTGTCAGCAGTGTTAAGTCCTTATATTACTAGTGTACTCCCTTATTTTTGTTAGTGTAGCGCCCTTATTGTTATTTTTGTACCCCTGTAGTCCCTATATTCTTATTATTGTGCCCCATAAAACTCCACTATTGTTATTGTTGTGCCCCTATATTATTATTGATAGGTCGGCTAGGATTATATTGTGACCCCATGGACTCCTATATATAGAAAGGAGGTTTTTTCATTTGTATCATCCAAGAATTTTTCATTTATGTAATCTAAAAGAGGTTTCCCCCTCAAAGAATCGTATTTCTAAGTCGTTGATCTATCTTTTATTTTATTTTGTGAGTTGGGTTCATAACATTTGGTTTCAGAGCATTGGATTCTAGGGTTTTGATGATTGAATAGGTCATTATGGAATTTCCACTATAATTTTTTTTATACAAAGGTTAAGAATCTAAAAACAAAAAAAATTTACAAATAAATTGTGAGGAACTTCATGTAAAAATTATAGATCTTGGTTTGCAATATTTTCAGAGATATGATATGTGGAAGTTAGGGTTTTTACAGGCTTCTGAATTTCATCTGAAAGAGGTGACTTTGGGAAAATCTTCATAACTCGCTCTCTCTGAGCATCCGATTGAAATTTTGTACAAGGTTTCTGAAAATACACAGACAATAGTTTTTTGGTATCGATTTCGGAGCTGAAGGAGGAAAAAATGACACGTCGTACGTTGCACAAGTTCACTCTACTCAAATAGTCAATAATTAGGTCATTGTGGGATATTGGGCATAAATTTTTCTCGAAGGATCCAAATCATGTCAGACCCAAGGCATTGGAAAGAAGATCAAGAGGGTTAAAGAAGGACTAAATAAAAAATCTCGGGGATCCGAAATTACAAAGATAAATCAGTTTAAATATCGATCTCCTCAAAAGCAAGAAAAAGGTGTGTATTTTTTTTTTTAATTGCATAAATATTGTTTGAAGGATCAATTTGAAGTGATTCCAAGGGGATATTGAAGCGTAGATATCTGTATTGGGTTATAAAATGGCCGCTAAAAATAATTCAACACCCATTAAGCTCTCAGAAGGCTCTCATATGAATCATGAAGAGGAAGAAGTGCAACATGATATATCAAAATTACAAGACCAAGTGCAACAAATTTCGCTGTCGCAAAGATTCAAAAAAAATTAAATGGAAGCTATGATAGATTGTTTGAAGAAATACATGGAAACTAAGACAGATGGTTTGAAGAAAGGCATGGAAGCTAATATGGATGTTTTGAAGAATGGCATGGAAGCTCAGATGGATGGCATGGAAGATAAGATCAATTAAAAAATGAAAGGCAACATGGAAGAGATGAAGAATTATTTAAAAGAAGACATGGAAGGTTTGATGAAGTTGATACAAGAAATGATTCCTAATGGAGAAAAGGTAGTAGAGAGAACTAATGATGAGAATGAAATAAATGTTAATCGTGATTTCATAAACTCTAATGTTGGATTGAAGACCCACCATATTCCAAAGACCGATATGAGAAAGTTTGATGGAAAGGATCCCATAACATGGATACTATAGATGGAGCAAAATTTTGATCTTCATAATGTGAAAAACACACAAAAGGTACACATTGCAAATTTATATTTAGAAAAAAATAAATTTGCATGGTATCGATGGCTTTTCTCTCGTAAAAAAATTGTCACTTGGTCAATTTTTATGAAGTAAATGACAACAAATTTTATGAGGATACAAAGAGAAACACCTTGTTTAGACAATTGATAAATTTCAAACAAAAGGGTTCAATGGTGAAGCACATTTAGGACTTCCAAAAATTGAATATAATGGTAACTGAAATTCCAGAGGAACACAAGGCTGATGTCTACATAGGGATTTTAAAGGATAACATCCCACATGAGGTTCGCCTGGGAACCTGATTCATTGGAGAAGGCATTTAGGTTGGCAAGAAATATTTAAAGTAATATTATGGCGAAAAGGAAGCCTACCACTCACATCTATAAATATAGAATTTTTTCTACTCCTAGACTTCCACAACCTACAAGGTTGACACCACAATAATTGGAAGAAAAAATAGCAAATACACTAAAGGTCATAAGTGTGCTTAAAAGAAATTATTTTACATAGATTATGAAGAGGAGGAAGAAAATGAACAAGAAAATTCAAGATAAGAGGATATACACCAGGATCCAACCCTAGAGAAAGAAGAAATGAGTTCGACCATATCGTGTAATGCATTGGTAGTAATTAACACTCCTCAAACTCTCAAGACAGAAGGACATATCAAGAAGAAAAATGTAGTAGTGTTGATTGATTCAGGTAGTACCCATAATTTTATTCATTGTAAGGTATTCAAGGAATTGAATTGCTTCCTATACACAGCTACACCAGAGTTTCAAGTGATGGTTGCAAATGGAGGAACTATAAATTTCTCTTGAAAGTGCCATAATATCAAGATAACCATGGGGGAATATATATTGAATAGTCCAATCCTTTCCATTCCAATGGGAGGTGTTGATGTTGTACTAAGAGTACAATGGTTACAATCTTTGGGGATGATAGCTTTTAATTTTCAAGAACTTTTCTTGAATTTTTTTTTAGAAGGAAAGGAAGTTGAATTATGGGTTATCACAGGGAAGTGGGGAAAGATAATAATCTCTAATGTCATGACAAAGCTTCTGAAGAAAGATCAATGAGGTGTAATTGCACAATTATGCTCATTAGAAGTTCCAACATCAAAATCATCTATTTAGCCAGATCTCCAAAATGTCTTGGACAATTATTCGAAGGTGTTTGAAACTCACAAAGGAATCCCACCTATTCATGACCATGATCATGCTATTCATTTGATTCGAGGAAGTGTTCCCCAAATAGTAGGCCTTACAAATATCCTTATGTCCAAAAGAGCGAAATTGGACGTATTATTGCAGAAATGTTAGAGGTTGGTGTAATTCAACCTAGTCAAAGTTCTTTCTCTACTCCAATATTATTGGTGCATAAGGAGGATGGATCATGGCGCATGTTCCTAGACTATTAGGAGCTCAATAAGCTCACTATTAAAGATACATTTCCTAGTCCCGTGATTGATGAATTATTGGATAAATTACATGGAGAAATTTATTTTACGAAGTTGGATCTTTGTTCAGGATATCTTCAAATTGGAATGGAGACTGAAGATATTCCTTAAACAACATTTCGAACTCATGAGCGTCATTATGAATATTTGGTCATGCATTTTGGCCTTACCAATTCACCTTCTACATTTCAAGGGTTGATGAATTCCATTTTCAAACCCTTCCTTAGAAATGTTTTGTTGGTATTTTTTGATGATATACTAATCTACAACATGTCTTGGAAGGATCATGTTCAACATATTGACAGGGTGTTCAAACTATTGGAGGAGAAACAATTATATAATAAAACCTCCAAATGTTTCTTTGGAGTATAAGAGGTGGAATATCTCGGTCATATTGTATCTCAGGAGGGTGTTAAGGTAGACCCTAACAAAATTAAAGCCATTAAGGAATGGAAATTCCCCACAACCATAAAGCAGTTGCGAGGATTTCTAGGGTTAACAGGGAATTGTCATGTTTTTTTTAAGAATTATGGGAGAATAATTGTGTTCTAACAACGTTATTGAAGAAATATGCATTTTCATGGACTCCATAAGAAACTAAGGCCTTTGAAATCTTAAAGATGCAATGTGCCAAGCACCAATCTTAGCTATGCTAGACTTCACAAAAAACTTTATTGTGGAATGTGATGCCTCACGAAATGGAATTGGTGTTATTTTAATGCAAAAAGGAAGACATATTACTTTTGAAAGCCATACAATCAAAGGAAAGTATTTACAAAAAGCTATTTATGAGAAGGAAATGTTGGAAATACTACATGCACTAAAGAAATGGTGACCTTACCTTATGGGAAGACACTTCAAGGTAAAAATTGATCATGATAGTCTTAAATATTTTTTTGGAAAACATACTATCTTCAAAAAAGTAGCAAAAATAGGTCACAAAAATGTTGATTTATGAATTTGAAATCATCTGCAAAAAAGGGAAGCTAAATGTTGTTACAGATGCACTCTCAAGAAAGGATGATGGGGTGGAAGCATAGCTTTGTGTCATTTCTATTATCCAACCAGATTGGATAACTGAAGAAAGAGAGGAATGGGAGAATGACAAAGAAGTGTGGACACATTCAAAAGTTGCAGCAAGATCCCAGTACATATGATACATTTAGTTCGAAAAATAATTCCTTATGGTACAAAGATCGCTTATATCTTTGTAATAATTCCCAACTAAAACAAAATATTCTTTTGGAATTTCACACCTCTCCCTTAGGAGGACACTCAGGATTTTTAAAAACCTACCACAGGGTGAAGAAAGAATTTTTTTGGGAGGGCCTTAAATCTGATATTCAAATGTTTGTGGCAGAATGTTGGTTTGCCAAAAAAATAAAATTGAGACAATTAAGACCCCAGCTCTACTACGGTATTTATCCATTCCAACTCAACATTCAGAGAATTTTTCAATATATTTTGTCACAGGTTTACCTAAGTTTGAAGGAAAGAGTTTCATCATGGTGGTAGTTGATAAAATTACTAGGTATGCACACTTTTGTGCGTGATCTCATCCATTTAAAGCAAGTACAATTTCTACTGCATTTATGGAAACAATTCAAAAGCTACATGGAAACCCAAATATTATTGTAAACGATAAAGATCCCATTTTTATTGGAAATTTTTGGACGGAATTATTTTCTTGTTTTCTCACTCAACTAACTCATAGCTCATTTTATCATCCTCAATCCGATGGGAAAACGGAGATAGTGAACAAATGTTTGGAAGGATATCTTCGTTATTTTGTATCTAATAAACAAACATAATGGGTCAAGTGGTTACGTCTTGCTGAATGGTGGTATAACACTTCCTTCCATACTGTAGCAAAAATGACACCATTTATGGAAATTTATGGATATCATCCACCTTACATCATGTTAGCACTCCACCAGTTCTCTGAAGGCTAAGAAGGAGACGAGCAAAGGGAACCACAGACCACTTTGACCTAGTAGCTAGCCCTACTAGGCTGAGAGGGCTCTCTCAATGAGGTCATAGCAAAATTGACTGGATCATGGAGATTTTAGGATAGATATGTAGATTAGGTTTTTGATTGATTTTATTTTTATGCTGGATGAAATTGGACCTTTATAAACTAGGATTGAAAACTCTTTTAGCATTACAAGAGAAAAATTTGCAGGGGAATCAATGGGTAAGGTAGGTAAGCTCAAATGGCTAAAGAGGTTGCATGATTATGGTATACCATGAGAAGATAGATCAGGAACAAGCATAGAAATATGAATTCGTTCCTTATGAAAAAAGTAAACACAACATCATCATCTCATCAAAACAGGGCATGCATTACTCATGAATCTTGCTTAAAGTATTGTAAAGACAATGAGTGAGATAAATAGATATGTAATGGAAAGAGAAATTATTCAATGGAGTGAATTAATGAAAATAAACATAGCCATACAATCTCACCACATGAATCCTTAAATTTTAGTTTCAACTTTTCTCTCTATTCACTGTATTACTTGATCAAAATAAAATACAGTAGCTCAATGTCCAAGACTCCAACCCTTGAAACTGATTACAAACTAACTCACATAGCCACTCTGGTCGAAATCCTCCCTTGGAGGTTGAATTTTCCAGCAAGAATGTCAAATACATGCATCTATCCAAATTCTACTACACACTCAGGGGGTTACTTAAAAAATTCCTCCTTTATCTAACCATCAAGAGACATATCCTCAAAGAAATAAATGGAGGATAAGACACCTATTCAAATCCATTTTTACCATCTACGTTTTTAATTTTATATTCACCTACTTTCACATTTTGACTTTAAAAAACGTCAAACCAGAAATTGGAGAAAATTACAGATTGAAAATTTAATTAAAATCTCGGAAAAATTGCAGAAGCGTAGCGCCATCTTGGAGTCCATTTCTAGGAACCTTCCTAAAGTCAAAATTGAAATTTGAAAGAATAGTAAACTAGCCTTGTCTATCTAGCTTCCAAAACATATTTAATTTTTGAAAATTATCCATGGGAAGGCCTTCACAAACTCATTCTCCCAAGTTGTCTCCAGAAATTCCGCGCTTGCTCCAAAACAGTGGAAAAAGCATAGAAGTAAGGTGGTTTTTTATATTTTTCTTCAAAACCTGATCTTGTCATGGAATAAAATCTCCAGATATGGAATTTAATCGTCAATATTTATCCATCCATGTAGAAAAAGGTTCATTTTTATGCCCAGGGAAAACAAGTTGCGCCCCTTGTGTGATGCTTCTATGTGCCAATGTTTGCAAAATTTCTAGGTTTTCTCGAAACAAATGTCTCAAATATGGAGTCATATCACTTTCCCGATGAAACATTTTGCAAATATTAGAGTTTTTTTTTGTTATTTTGCATGTTAGGGACAAAAACCTCCTCCAGTTTCCTAATATGCTTCTCTTATTAACCACAATATTCTCTGCAAAATGATGACTAAACCGGGAGATTGCATAGTCAAAAAAATAGGCTGTGAAGATGTGAATGGATATCTCATTCCGTAATATTTTTGTAAAAAATGAGTGTGTTTTTTATTTTTTAGGATGTTAGAAACAAAAACCTGCTCCATTTTCCCAAAATTCGGATCAAGTTGTTCACAATATTCTCTGAAAAAAGATATCTAAATTTGGACTTTTCTGGAAATTTTTATAAAAGGGTCGCGCAAAAGGTTCGCTCTGTGCAAAAAGGGTCACGCCACATTGAGAGGGATTTTGGAGGTCTTCCCAGAGAAGTGTGGGGCTGAAAGTGGTATGGTTGGAAAACTTGGGATGTATGCTACAAAGTATAGTCATTAAGCACTACAAATCCCTCAAAATTTGATTTGAAGACAACCTGTCCAAAAGTGCAAAAAATGACCTGGAGCAACTTTATTTTGAGACATTATCTCAAACCATAACACTTGTGCATAAACATAAGGTCATTTTTGTTCTTTGGCCCATTATGGAAAAAAACTCTTTCACTTTTGTAAAATTCATCTCCATTACTTCAGAAACAGATTTTGAATTAAAACTATCAGTGTGTGCACTATGAACCCTAGCAAATGATCACAAAAATCTGAAAATGATGCCATGGGTTTGAGTTCACTCAAACCTAGAAACTTTCCCTCCTTTTTTGCAATTTTTCTTCTCATTTTCCATTGTGTTTCTTTGTATGATATAAACCCTAGTTTGATGGGAAGGAAGGAAAGGGCAGAATCTAGGAAAATAGGGGAAAATGAGGTAGCAAGTTTAGGGAGGGGAATGGAGGGGATACAAGTTAGGGAAAAATATGAAAAAATTAGGGGTGATAGGGGAGTTTTTTAGGAACACATTTCAAGTGGAATTCCTTGAAATGGATAAGGGAAATAGGGGGAAAAGGCTAAAACGTGTTCCTAACCAAGAATCTCTGCAAAAAAGCAGTGATAATTAGGATTTGAGTGAAAATGGGAGTAATGACAGGTATGAATGATATGTAATGATTTGGTAAGGCATATAGTTGATTTGTAAAGGTTTTTATGTGATAAAACTCAGGGTTTTCCAGCTGAAAGCAACCAAACATCTCAGCAATCCAAAAACTAGTTCGAAAACCATAAAAGAGGTAATCAACTCTTTGTTGAAGAAATTAACTTGAAGGAGGAGTAAGGAATGTTCAATTACTATTTTGGAAGCACCTGCACCTTTAAGAAATGATGAATTGACCCTTGTTTCACCTTCTTATGACAGAATCTAGACATTTATGGTGGCAAAATGAAAGACAGGTAGACACTGACCTAGGTGAAAACATGGTGACTGACCTAAGACTCTATATGATAATGTTCGACATAAATCGTGAAATGATGATGACCATGAGTGAATGGAGGGAGCATCGCTGACCTAGAAAACAACCAATTATCAAATTTTATTTGAAAACTTATTTGAAACTATAAAATTTGACCTAAGACTGTATCAACTAATTTTGAAAGAGTACATTTCATCATTTTGACAGGATGTAAAGACTAACACTAAGATTGACTTCATCTAGGGATGGAAGCTCCTTGGAGGTGTCAACAACACCATAGACCAAGTAGCCTAACCATTGGGCATGGAGTCAAAATTTAAAAACCAAACTTAATACTGAAAAATTGACATGATAAACTGACCGACTCTTACTGAAATAAAAGCTTACAAAAATTATTGATGGTAGCATATCATCAAGAATTGAGAGCTTCAAATCATGATGAAAACCACCTGCCTCTTAAAGAAATTTGTACAATAATTTGAAGTGATCCTTCCAGTGTAATCAATCTAGGAGATGGCTGCTTACTTTAATTTTTCCCTCACTTTCCTTGAGCAGGCATTAAAAAAAAAAAAAAAAGATAGGCAACTCTGAGTGTTCACTGAAAATGTACTCATGATCCATAAATTCAAGAAAATATATCATCCTTATTGGTTGTATAAGATCAATGTAACGATCTTCAATAATTTGAAATTTTACCTTGTCTCAAGATCCAACAAAAACACAAGCACACCCTTGATTCTGATATGAAATAACACTTGGTTGTTGATCCATAGGAAGGCATAGGGAAGTATGAATTTCTAGTATCTGAGTGTTGGCTGTAAATTCCTAAAGCATGGTAAAATCTGATTCTATCTCTGACCTACTATCTCTCCCTTACTCTGACTCCTCAAAGTCATAGTCTATATCATCCTTGAACAAGAAAAATTCTTTAAGATTGTTGAGCATGACAACCCTATCCACTTCATGAAAGACAATTGTCTCTATTAGGTAATATCTTTGCAAGAAATAATGATCACAAATTTCCTTTCTCACAAAAACTTCCTGTATAGTTTCATCAGTTTCATGACTATCATCATTTAAACTCATATTTTAATTTTCAATGATGGAAGAACTTTCACTAACATATTATTGAATATGTGAACAGTGCAAACCTGCACTAGCTTGGGTTGTAACATGGCTTTTCAAGAGTTGATATATTTCATCTTTAGAGAGAGGAGAAACTTGAGTTTTACAATAGTTATTATTGGCTTGATGATTTTCATTTTCACTATCGGGAATAGGCATTTCTCTTTTTTTGGTGTGAGTGTGTTTCATCTAAGGAAGAAGATACTTGTTCTTCTTGGTGTTGTAAATGGTTCTCATACAAAGCCTCAAGGATCTGTTCATCCATGAACTCTTCATCACCACAAGTATTATCTAGATTTTGAATGAAAACCTCAAAATGTTCATAGCAATACTCAACCAATGACAAAGAAGGATGAGATTCTCTATATTTTCCAAAAAATGTTGAATGCAAATATTTAAGAGAATAAATACTAGCTGATGGAAGACCTTCATACCAAGATCACACTTTTCCTTCTAAGTTTTCCATGAACATCTTCATCATATAATATTCGGGAAATATAACATTCAACTTGTGTGTATGCATGTGAAATTTCGTGAGATGTAGAGCAACATGATCTCGTTTCTAATCTTTGAACTTTGGGAGATAAGTCTGCCAATCTACAGAAGGCATGTGTTTCAAAAAACCTGGAATGTGATCTCATTTTAAAGGAGAATACCTTTGAGCACTTGAATCCATCTTGAAAACAATGAAGTCACCAAGAAGTTCTTCACACTACCGGTTCTTGAAGACTGGAATCACCATGAAAATTTTGAACCTTTTAATTCTTCGACACTGGAGTCATCAGGTGAAATATAAACAGCCTTCTTGTGCTTGATCACTACCCACCATTAGCATTCAGATCTAAACGTTGATGATATTTCTCGAGTAAGATCTGTCACTTCGTTCTCCGACAATGGCGCCAAGATGTTTTCACTCCACCATTTCTCCGAAGGCTGAGAAGCAAACCAACAAAGGTAACCATATACCACTATGAATTAGTAGCTAGCCCTACTAGGCTGAGAGGTCTCTCTCAATGAGATCACAACAAAATTGACTAGATCATGAATATTTTAGGCTAGATATGCAGATTATGGTTTTGATTGATTGGATTTTTGTGCTCGATGAAATTGGACATTTAGAAACTAGCCTTGAAAACTCTTTTAGGGATAGAAGAGAAAAAATTGTAGGGGATTGAACGGGAAAGGTAGGTAAGCTCAAATTACCAAATAGGTTGTACGATTGTGGTATAGGATGATTAGAGAGATCAGGAAAATGCATAGAAATATGAATTCATTCCTTAATAATAAAGTAAACACAAGATCATCATCTCTTCAAAACAGGGCATGTATTACTCATGAATCCTGCTTAAAGAAATGTAAAGACAATGAGTGAAAGAAATAGATATGTAATGGAAAGAGAAATTATTAAATGGATTCATTTAATAAAAAGAAACATAGTCATACAGACTCACCACATGAATCCCTAAATTTTAGCTTCAAATTTTCTTTGTATTCATTGTATTACTTGATCAAAATACAATACACTAGCTCAATGTCCAACAATCCAACCCTTGAAATTGATTACAAAGTACCTCATATAGCCATTGAGGTCAAAATCCTCCCTTGGAGGTCAATTTTCTGGCAAGAAAGTCAAATACATGCATCTATCCAAATTCTGCTTCACACTAGGGAGGTTATTTAACAAATTCCTCCTTTATCTAACCATCAAGAGACATATCCTCAAAGAAATAAATGGAGGATAATAAACCTATTCAACCCCATTTTTACCATTTAAATTTACATTTTGAATTTTACATTCATCTACTTTCACCTTTTGAATTTTACAAAAGTCAAACTAGAAATTGGATAAAATTACAGAGTGAATATTTAACTAAAATCTTAGAAAATAGTAGAAGCATAGTTACATCTTGGAGGCCATTTTTAAGAACCTTCTTGAAGTCAAAATTATAATCTGAAACAATGGTAAACTAGCCTTATCTATCTAGTTTCAATAACATCTTGAAATTTTTAAAATTACCCATGGGAGGGCCTTAAAAAAATCATTCTCCCAAGGTGTCTCCAGAAATGGAGCCCTCACTCCAAAACAATGTCAAAAGCATAGAAACAAGGATGTTTTGTGCATTTTTATTCAAAACCTGATCTTTTTGTAGAAAAACAATTCCAGATATGGCATGTACCCATCAATATCTATCCATCCATGTATAAAAAAAAAATCATTTGGATTCCCAAGGAAAAAGGGTCGTGCCCCTTGCGCGACACTTCTATGTGGCAATTTCTACAAATTTCCTGGGTTTTCGAGAAACAAAGGTCTCATAGATGGAGTCATATCGCTTTAAACATGAAATTTTTTGCAAAAATGAGAGACGTTTTTGTTCTTTTTGATGTTAGGGGACAAAAATATCCTCCAGTTTCCTAATATGCTTCTCTAATTTCCCACAATCTTCTCTGCAAAAAGGTGTCTAAAACAGGAAGTTGTAGACTTAGAAAAATAGGTTGTGAAGAGGTGAATGGATATATCATTATGTAATACTTGTGTAAACAAGGATATAGGTTTTTTTTCTTGGTAATTTTAGGAACGAAATCCTTCTCCAGTTTCTGCAAAATTTGGCTCCATGTGTTTAGAATATTCTCTAAAAAAAAGATGTGTAAAACAAGATTTTTCTTGAAAATTTCACAAAAGGGTCGCGTCGTGAAAAAAGGGTCATGCCACTTTGAGAGGGATTTTTTAGGTATTTTGGGAGGATTTTGGGTCTGCAAGTGGTATGGTTGGAAATATTAGGATGTCTGCTACAAAATGGAGTCATTAAGCACTACAAAACCCTTCCCCAAACCCCTAAAATATTGATTTGAAGACAACATGGCCAAAAGTGCAGAAATGACCTTGAGCAACTGTATTTTGATGATTTATATCAAACCATAACACATTTGCATAAACGGAAGTAGGTTTTTGTTGTTTTTCCTATTACGGACAAAAAAATATTTCACTTTTGTAAAATTCATCTCCATTACGTCAGAAACTTATTTTGAAGCAAAATTGTCCCTATGTGCACTGTGAACCCTAGCAAATGATCACAAATATTTGAAACTGATGCCATGGGTCTAAGTTGAGTCAAACCTGGAAAATTGACCTCCTTTTTTGTAATTTTTCTTCTCATTTTCCATGGTGTTTGTTTGTATGATATAAACCCTAGCTTTATGGGAAGGAAGGAAAGAGTGGAATATAGGAAAACATGGGAAAATGGGGCAACAAGTTTAGGGAGGGAAATGGAGGGGATAGGAGTTATGGAAAAATATAAAAAAACTCGGGGGGGTAGGGGAGTATTTTAGGAATAGAGTGAAATTGTAATTCCTTGAAATGGATAAGGGAAACAGTGGAAAAAGGTTAAAATAGAGTCCTAACCCAGAATCTCTAAAAAAACGCAGCGAGAATTAGTGTTTGAGTGAAAATGGGAGTAATGAGAGGTATGAATTATATGGAATGATTTGGTAAGGCATAAGGGTGATGTATGATTTTTTTTTATGTGATAAAACTATTGGTTTTCTAGCTGAAAGAATCAAACATATCACTAATCCAAAAACTAGGTTGAAAACCCTAGAATAGGGAATCCACTCTTTGTTGAAGAAACTCACTTGAAGGAGAACTAAGGATTGTTCACTTACTGTTTTGGAAGCACCTAAACCTTTAAGAAATTATTAATTGACCCTTCTTTCACCTTCTTATGAAAGAGTTTGGAAATTTATGGTGGTGAAATAAAAGACACCTAGACAGTGACCTAGGTGAAAGCATGGTGACTGAGCTAGGACTCTAGATGATAGTGGTGGATATGACTCATGAAATGATGATGACCATGAGGGAATGGAGGGAGAATCACTGACCTAAAAAACAACCAATGATCAAATTTTATTTGAAAACTTATTTGAAACTATTAAATTTGACCTATGACCCTATCAACTAATTTTGAAAGAGTACATTTGATCACTAGTGACAGGATTTAAAGACTGAAACTAACACATCACATCATCTATAAGAGAAAGTTATAAGGTTCAAGTAGTGGAATATAAAATTGAGAATCAACAACAGGTTCTCCAACTCTTAAAGGATAAACTAAATTTGGCACAAAATCGAATGAAACAAGAAACAGATCAACATCACAACGAGAGTAGATTTGATGTAGGAGACTAGGTATTTTTATGGCTACAACCATACAAACAAATCTCTCTCAAGAAAGCTAAGAAGGATAATAAATTATCTCTAAAGTAATATGTCCCTTACAAGTTTTTGCAAAAGATTGGTACTATGACACACAAATTGGAGACTCTTTCTTCTTCTCGAGTGTGCCTAGTTTTCCATGTTTCATGCTTAAAAAAGGTCATAGGTGACAAACTTCTAGTTAAAACAATATTTTCTGAACTTGATGAGGAAGGAAAAATCATATTGGAACCTGAAGCTGACACAGAAACAAAAACTTGACAGCTACGAAATTGATCAAATTCAAAGTATCTCATGAAGTGGAAGAACTTACCAACTGAAGGTTCCACATGGGTAGATGAGAATTTTATACAGGAACATATCGAACTACTCAAGTGTTGAGGACAACACCTTTTTGAAGGAGAATAGCATTTTATGTCCCTATATTACTAGTGTAGTCCCTTATTTTTGTTAGTGTAGCCCCCTTATTGTTATTGTTGTACCCCTGTAGTCCCCATATTATTATTATTGTGCCCAATAAAAGCCCACTATTTTTATTGTTGTTCCCTTACATTATTATTGTTAGGTCGGCAAGGATTATATTGTGACCCCATGGAATCCTATATATAAAAGGAGGTTTTTTCATTTGTATCATCATTAAATTGTTCATTTATGTAATATAAAGGAGGTTTCCCCCTCGAAGAGTCTTATTTATAAGTTTGTGGGTTGGTTTCGCAACAGGTAGTGAACCAGACCTCAGATTAGTAGCACAATCACCTTTCAAGCTCAACACTAAAAAGGGTAGTGAGATATTATGGAAAGTGTGGAAAGATAAAAGGACTCTGCCTCTAGTTTCCTTGGTTGTAATATTGGAAGTACATATTTGACATTGGTTTGCAAGAAGTTATTTTGGAAACATCTCTTGATAGTCTTCTTTGACTTTCGAGCTTCCTTGTGGAAACACTTAAAGACAACCTTGGAGTGGCCTCATTTAAAAGCATTTTTTATTAACTTAAGGATTTGTTTACCAGACCTTAGAGCATCATTGAGGTTGTACCTTGTTTGAAAACATTGTGGAGCACTTGAAGAATTGATTGGTGCATATGTTAAGAAGCCTATTGAAGACATCTTGAGGAATTCTTGAAGACATATTGGAGAAGAATTTGTAGGTTTATATTGGAGATATTTTGTAGAAGACCTATCATGAATTAGTTGTAGGAGACCCTAATTAGAGGACCGTTGAAGAATATTTTAGAGCCTTTGTAACCTTGTGGACCTTGGAGAGTACTTTGGAACTCACATTGAAGACCCATTGAAGGAAATTGGAACCATAATAGAAGTTGATCTTCGAGAAATTCTTGGAGATAATGATTTTTTGTTGAAGTCCCTCATGATCTGACCTTGGAGAATTTGTTTGGGCATCATGAAGATTTGTGGAGACACCTTCTAAGAAGAGACATTTTTCATTGATGAGATAAGGGAATTGGAGATCAATTAAGGGCAGTGTTGAAGGTGAAAAAATTGGAAGGCCTTATTTTAAAGGATATTGGGAGCCATGCAGAATCAATTATTAAGCTTATCTTGACAAATTGAAGTATAGGGTTGGAGCCGTAGAGGATACGATTCCTCAATAAGACCAAGTTTGAGCCTGTACCAAAGAGAGGGTTGGAGCCCTAGTGGTTTCTACCTCATAGTGACAAGGTTGGAGCCTTATAATATAGGGTTGGAGCCTTAGATATTGGAGCCTCGTGAAGTCCAAGTTGGTGTTTGGAAAAGTACAGGTTGGAGCCTGGTGGATTGGAGATTGTTGTATTAATATAGGGTTGGAGCCCTAAACTATTATTGTAATTGATTCATTGTAAATAATTTCATTGGAATCCTCATCATTTCTAATTAAAAAAAAAAGTATTCTATATTTTTCATTTTTTGTTCTCGATATAAGTGATCTAAAAACTGGTAAATTAATAATTGTAAAATAAATACCGATTCAACCCCCCTCTCAGTATTTCCAACACCATTTATCAAAATTCACCCAACCAGTCCAACTGAATATCATATTATTACTTTGTGCTCCCCTTTACTCATGCATCGAGCTTCATCCAGATCTTACATTACCTGTCGGGTACCACAGAGCTTGCTCTGACCTCCATTATCTTTCCTCTTTCCTAAATCAATTCCCAACTTTCAAAACATAAGAGGCAAGAACAAGAACAAATAATAACAATACTATGAAAAACCAAAATAAATATGACACCACAAACAAAGTATTATGGCCATACAACAAACATAAAGAAAACTGAAAATGAAGGAAAAAAAATAAAAAAAATACCTAAAGCACAAAACTAGCAACAAACACCATGACTCAATCCCCATGGCTTCCCAATAATTCCAAAGGACATCTCAACCTGAACCTTCTCCAATTTCTCATGTGAGTCTCTTTGCCATGCAATCCAATGCATCATACTGTCGTAAGAACATAACTATCAATCTATAAATAGATATACAATATACTAGTTATCTTCCCTTGTTGTGCCAATCACTTTGCCTTGTCACCGAACACATCCATTCCATATCTCAAGGGACTCCAATTCCTTGACAAATCGAGCTATAACTAGAAACTAGCTGATATACCTGTAAAATACAAGTTCATTACTATATCACATATCCACATAAATTCATACAAAACCAAGGTTAAGAAGCCTTCCTGTATGCAAAGAACTCCTTCATTTGGAATTAGGGTTTCCAAACATAGGGAAAGGAATTCTTTCCCAATTCCTTTATTTTACCTTTATACCTTGTTTTAATCGAGCCTTAATATGTACTGTCACATCCCCCAACTATTAGTTATGTAAACATATCAATTTTACCTTTTCATGTTAATACCAAACATGTTTCTTGTAACTTTTTACACATGTGAGTCACATGTTCCACAAATCAAGGAATCATGTCTATGAATTTGAAATCAATATTTACCAAAACTAACAACCATGTCATACTCAACAATCAACTCACACTCGTTAGCCATAATACAAAATGCTACAACTATCACCTACTTACACTCAAGTACACATATCAATTGTCTCAACACATATCTGTTAGTGCAACCATCTTAAAAAAATATCATTTCTTCGTGCAATATTATAGCCACATACTCAGATCATGTAAGTTATCACATAGTCTGACAACAACTAAATGACATAATATGCACCAAATACCCAAACACACAATAAACGACATAATAAAACATTCAAAAACCAAGTATACGCCATTTAAGAAATCTCATACATTGATGTATCTGAGGGGATGTTATCTTGTCTGCACAATAAATCTATATTAGCATGATATGACTTCACAACATATGAACTTAAACATAAATAAAGCCATTATATCCATAATAATAACTAGCTAACATGTTCACATCATAAATTCATAAACAAATTTCATTCATGCATAACAATCACATATGCACAACGAGTCTATATTAATACAAAACACTATCATAATTATGTTGACTCATACCTGAATGTCATAACCTTACCCGTTTGCATAGGCCAATCCAAATTTGCATGATACCTATAACATAAAGATATTAATGCAATAACCCTAATCATAAATTTAACTAACATATAACAACAAGTTAACATATAACATGCTCATCAACAACATATAACATAATCATCAAGCTAACTAACATAAAACAACAACAAAAATGCATATAAAAACAAATTACTATCATTCATGACTATTCAACACACATGCATATGACCACACTGATTCACTAGCATCTAGCATGCATGTAACCAAAACAACAATAAAATGACAAACATGTATACAACACTAATTCATATAACAATAAAATAACTAACATACCTTCATACCAATCATACAATATATTTATGACCATTTTGTCTTACCCCAAAGTCTAGTTTTGCAACTTCACTTTGATGATCTACATATCCTTCTCTATCTCAACCAACACATCAGCATCATACCATATGAACAACATCATGATGACCTAAAATTCCTACAATGACCTCATGGAAAACAACCTTAACAATGAAGATCCATTCATAAGAACATATAGACACTGACATGCATAGCAAATGCATAACCGACTGCACTCATGATGATCACATCCAACAACAACACCATCAACTTCCACATGCCAGCAACACAATTGCATCAAGACCACCACAATGCATACACAACAAACACATAGTCCACAAATATACATAACACATATACATATGACATGTATGCATGAAAAATACATTTATCCCATCCAATCTATGTGTTGAACCATGCTCTGATACCACTATCATGTCATATATCACACAAGGAGAATGAAAACAAGACAACACTCAAAGAGAACGAAACTTTCTCTTGTACCACTCTATAACAACCTCCTCCCACGTCTACCCAAGTAACCAACCAACCAGGGTAAACATGTGGAGAAGAGTTCCTATGATATGATTCAACATCCTAGGTCACCTTAAGGAAGTGGAATTGACACAAGAAAACCTTAGTGACCTTCCTCATGAGCTACGAGACCCAAAAAAGCTAAACCACCCCTCCAAGTGCCCAAGCCCTGAGTCAAATTGGCCTTTTAGTGCATCAGTATCTTAGTCACTCCCATGAAATGGGCATGTATGCGAATAAGACCCCACAATCACTCCCACAATGCTTGCAAGGGAGAGACTGTCATATTTTTTAGTAAGTTATGTGCCACAGACTATGACATTTAGTCCAAATTTTCAAGTCTAGTCTCCAACCACTGTCCAGAACTTGACATGACTTTTCAGGACATTGAATGACACCAAGAAAAAGCCTCTAACACAAAATTATCAATGGATTTTCCTAAACAAGCCCAACCATGATATTAATTACATCAAACATATCACAAATATACATTCTGCAGGTCATAATAACAAATATCAACATAGGAGTCTCATACTGATGTGAGAATTGCTAAGAATCATTGATGCATTATCACATTGGCTGCATTATCATCTATTAGGTCATATATTCATTTTTCATTCATTTATAAGATCAGAACATGATGAGAGCTATACATCATCATTGTCATAAAATATGCTTATAACCAACAGATAACCACTATAAATAACAAAGATATAACGGTCATGAAAACCACATATAAAAAATATATATTTACTCATTAATAAAAGAGGAAAGGAGCTCTTATTAACATATGCAAAATGCAACTAGGTCTCAGAATTCCACATACCACCCAACCATAAACTAAGCTGAACCAAATATTTATTTCAGCCACCAACCTCATGCCATATTCCAAGCATGAAAGTGGGATCTAATAAAACACATCAACCAAAACCAAACGAAGGATTCCATAGGCCAAGCACCCCTACCCTCAACTAGTGATCCCACCTCATGGTCGTACATCACTAACCATCACCAGATTCGTCTCTACTAAGGATGTCGAAGGCTTTAAAACGTTTTTTCCAACCAGGGCTTTGAGGACTAGTAACTCAACCCAAAGTGTCTTCGAGCTTCCAGAGTGTTTTTCCAACCAGGGATTCCAAGACTAGTAACTCAACCTACCAAAGGCTTCGAGAGAATTTTTCCAACCAAGGCTTCCAGGACTAGTGACTCAACCAAAGCTGTTATAGGGACAGGGAAAATTTTAAGGATGGAAATTTATCTTAAAATTTAGAAACCTTGGTGAATCCCACTAGTCCATAATATGCAATCTGTAAAATGTTTGGAGATATTTTTGTAAAAATATTCAAATTTCTAATAATTTTATATAGTCTCTATATATTTTTTTGGTTATTTTGAGGGTAAAATAGTTTCACACTATAAAATTTGGGCGAATCATTTTTAGAAAAAAAATGCAAATTAGCAAATCTTTTTTTTTTTTTAAGTATAGAAAATTAGCCCACCAGCGAATATTAGCCCCTAAATTTTTCCCTGTAGAGGGATTCCAGAGCGTTTGTCCAACCAAGACTTCCAGGAACTAATAACTCAACCCAAAGCCAAAGGCACATGAAAACCAACCAGAAAATAAAAGTAAAATCCACAACACCATGGCTATCCATGAACTGAAAAATCTAGACAAAGCCACTGTCAATCAAGGCGAACCTCCATGCCAATGAATGATCATAAACTAATAACCATAAGCATGTACCATGCATGCCAAAACTAGCAAGGAAACCATACATTCAACTCTATACCTAAGCAATCCAGCTTTAGTCACTAATCCTGATGTCCTCTTGTGTTTTCTTGCCTTTCCTTTGCCTTCTTGCTCCAAATCCAAAATATGTCATACTCCTCCAAGAAAATCTAAGTGTCCAATAGTATGAGAGAGAGAATAGAAGAGAGCTCCACAATAGAACTAAAAAAAGGTTAAGCAAAAGCTTGTGAACTGATCCTCAAAAGCCTTTTTTTTCAATGAGGCCTCTAATTTTTTCATTCTCCATTATTTTCCTTCAATTTCCTCCTCAAATGCAACTTGTGACTTATAAATTTCCTTTTCTCCTATTTTCCATTATTTTCATAAATAAAATGTCAATTAATGCCTTAGGTATTTCCCTTTCCATTGCTTTTTCCAATTTCCTTAGCCATAATAAACGGAAATGAACACCCACGGGGATTTTTTTTCCCACCACTGAACTTGGAATATGTGTCCTATAATCTTGGTCTTATATTTTTTACGTGGATTTTGACTAGGGTTGTTACAATGCCTAGGAGGGGAGACCTCAATGAATCATCCACTAAAAAAGGACCTAGATTTTATAAGAGACTATAGTGAGAAGAAACCCACCTAGCATTGAGAATTGACCCGAAATCATAGTCCTGATCCAAAATTAAAGTTTATGAGAAGCATACTAAATTTTCTGAAACTCCAGTGACAAACTCTCAAATGTGGGTCATCCATATTAATCTTCATCTTGAAAAAGTTATTCTAGAGAATGATCTTGATGATCTCCATAAATGAAATTGTTCTGTAAAGGACACACAAATTCCTCCATAAATAATAAGTGAAATATAAAAGATCCATTTGAAGAGAAATGTTCTTTCCATTAAACATTTTTGCTTGAAAACTAGACATATCAAAATGGGCATTTGCTTGTTGGAAACTCCCGCAAATGTGTTTTTGATAGTGAGATTAATTCTTCAATTACTTTTATGAATTATGAAGACATGAGGTATGTGTTCAACTACTGAGTAAAATAATCAATATTAATAAAAAATATGAAACTATTAAATCCAAATTCTTTTTTAGATTTCGTGGGTGGTTTGGTTACTTTCAAAAAAAAATATACTCTTTCTTTTCTTTTTCCAATTATATATATATCAAATTGTAAAAGAATAAAAAGAATATGATTATTGAGTATATTCACCATTCAATTTTGCATTTGTTTATGATTAACGAAATTTGAAATCATGAATTTTTATCTCATTTTTAAAACCATAAAACTCTAATATCTTATGACTAAGAATATTTGAAATCATGAATGAGATTATTTTTAAAGTTAAATATTTCGAAATACAATTTTCTAATGTGAAAGGAAATATTTAAAAGTAATAATAACACTAATAGAACAACTATATTAATTTACAAAAAGAATAGAAATTAGATCGCAGTAAAAAGTAAGAAAATATGATTATGGGATCTGTCCCTTCTAGCCAATCCTACATTCTTCATCTCATTCGGACGATTGTAAGAGTTTAACAAATATTAAAAAATGTGATGCGCTATTTTTGGCCTGTATTTTCTTTTTTAAAAGAATATTTTAAAGACTCAACCTTATAGTCTGATTTATGATGTACTTGTATTCGCCGACAAAGGAAAAGAAGCGCAATATATCCCAGAAAATGTGAACGCTGGACTTCAACAAATTTAGCAATCAGCGCCTCGAATCCGCCCCATCCGTGACCCGGAAATGTCCGGAAGGTGCGCCCACCAATGAAATATAAAAAGCGAAAAGCAGTGTATTCGCTTGTACGTAATGCTTGTGGCGTGCCCGAGGACGGTTGGTTTTGGAGGGCTAACAGTCGAATGTGGGGTAGCGAAACGATTGAATATAAGTTTCAAAATCATGCGCTCCATCTGCCCATCTTTCTCGACTTTTCTTCCGCTACAATTCTCGCCGTGTCCCCGGCGTAAAGCAAGACCTAAATTTCCCTAGGGTTTAATTATAGTTTAAGCATGACACCCAGAATATTCTCATCTTGGAAAGAGCTATAAATTGAGAAGCAGGCAGTCCAAGGCATTCTTCCCCGTGTCTGTTGTCTGATTTGCTTTTCCAGTAAGTAATCGAGCCAGGAGGCCTCCGATTTTTGGTATCTGTATTTAGGTTTTCAGAGTTGTTTTCTCTTCATTATGTCTGATTTTCGTGTCTGATTTTCGAATATGTCCAACGTTCCCCGATCTCTGTGTGACGTCTGTCTGACTCTGTTCAGGTTAGCCATTTCCGTGGCAGATCCCTGGCCCTTTTCTTTCAGAGCCTCCCAAATTTCTTATCCTGGCTGTGGCATCTTCCTCTAGCCCTAATCCGTTCATTCCAAGTTTTCTAGGGTTTAGCCCCTTCGGCCCTGGGATTCGGTAATGACGTACACTAGCGCTCTGAAATTGAGTTCTGGTAGCCTCGCTGGTAACTACAACTTTACCTTTGGAAACCCTAAAGGCAGCTTGGTGCACATGGGAGGCAACGATCCACATCTTCATATTCATCGCCCTCATTTCAGAATGCCCCATTCGCTGCATCTCCCTCACTTCCATTTGCATTTGCATTTTCATCATCATGATGCCCACGGTGGCTCCAAGAAAGAGGGTCACGATTTTCACAAGGCCGTTCCCAAGGGCTGCGTGGCCGTCTATGTGGGCAGCGCAGGAGAACAGCAGCAGCGTTTCGTAATACCGGTGGTGTATATAAACCATCCGTTGTTTGAGAAACTTCTCAAGGAAGCCGAAGAGGAATATGGATTTGAGCAGAAGGGCACCATCACGATTCCTTGCCATGTCTCTGATTTCCAGTACGTTCAGGGGCTTATCGATGAAGAACGACACCATTCTCACACCAGCGGTGCCAGCAACAGCCTTTGTTTTCGCTAGGTTGTCATTAGAAACCCAAGGTTTCCAAGGAATTCGATCTCTTTGGATAATCTATTGGACAGTTCGTAGTTTGTGGGTGGTGGTGGGTTTGGATAATCTATTGGACAGTTCATGGTCATAGTCATGATTTGATAAAATTATATTGAAAATCTGAAATTCTACATTATTACCGTTTTATTTCAGAATATGTAGATTACTGTTAATAGTCGATTATCGATGATAATCCATGGAGAATAAATTATCATAAAACTGTACTGCTGGGTTATTGAGACCTTTGAATTTAGGGTTACACAAATTTGTGGACTGTTTATCCCAACAATGTGTAAGGCCTTATTCATATTGATGTGTATCTGTATAATAGAAATCTTTGTTGAATGGAAGCTTGCGACGATATTTTAATTTTTTTTTTTTGTGTGGCTGCCATGGGATGAGGCAACGTCTAGAACAAGCAATCTGTTTGTGTGGATTTTCAAGTTTCAGTAGTTGTGTATATCCACTTACCTATCTTTGTACGTATTTGTCCATCCATCTTCTTTCGATTTGGTGTTGGATTGCACGGTACACATAATACAATTCAAGATTTTTTTTCAATGTCCAGACCCATCTTGTCCATTACCACACGCCAATGGTTGTGATGTTAGTGGTCCAAAGAGCAGATGTGCAATCGCACTCATCACCTACTTAATTGAAGGGTTGGCAATATTCCCATGATGGACGGCTTTAACACCCTAGATGGGTCCATTGGGCCATCATAATCATGATGTTGTATTTATTAGGAACCATATAAATATCAATTAGTTTGTGTATTGGTTAAACTCAGCTTTACCATTTCTATCATATCAGTTGTAATATAACAATTAAATTATTAAATTAAAAAAAAATATTGAATAATAAAAAATATCATTTATATTCAATTATTGAATTTTTAATCATATCATTTGTAATATAACAATTAAACTATTAAATTAAAAAATATATATATTTATTAAATGTAATTTTCGTATTTCAACATGTTATTTTAGATATTTGACTTATTCTCAAAATAAGAGAGTTATCAACACAATTAACTTTTAATAAACATAAACAAATATATAAACAGGAACAAATTTATAATTTTTCTTTTTTCACTAAAATTTGATTTTCTTCCGTTGAAGTTTTCCATTGAATTAATGATCCATCTTGGCTCCTTTCTCCTGCCACCTAAGCATCATCATTTTACTTCGTCTTTTTTTCATTGTTTCTTTACTTACTTTCTTTATCCATTATGTGTGCCTTTATCTTTTTCCTTTTGAAATGGATGGTTGTGATGGTGGATTACCTTATAGTGGAAGTCTAACCACTAAAGTTGACTACATGCTCATACGCTTCTTTGCGTTTTGTTTTGTTTTATTTATTTCTCGCCATTATTGTGGATTGTGAACATGTCTTGTGTTCAGAAATAATATTAAACTTGAGAGATGTGTGTTAAAAGCATTATTCTTTTTAATGTTTAATTACATTTCATTAAGGCAGCTCCATCTCTCAACGATGCTCTCCCACTTCCCATATTTTAGAATGTGTTAGGTACTTCGAGAGGATTAACAATACATCATCGAGAGAGACCGTAAGCTATGACTGTGACATTGCATTTATGCATTTTATATATGTGGCAAACGTACTATGTCAGTGTAGGAGGATTTTAAATCTTTCCGTGTGTCAAACACACACGGTGCTGATTGTGTGGCTGTGGCTCTTAACCATTCACAGCGGAGATTGACATGACAGGCTTGAATCACTTTGCCTCTATATTTGTTTTACTTTCTGTGTTTTTCATATCATGGATGGTTTGTTTATGATTACATCATTTTGATGTATTAATTTATACATTATGATTAAACAGATTTTAATATAGGTTAACATCCTCTTACCTTTTCTGACATATGTTATTAAATTTAATTATTTCTTATTTCATTTCCTTATATA
Organism: Pinus albicaulis; assembly: GCA_034641835.2. Taxonomy (NCBI): domain Eukaryota; kingdom Viridiplantae; phylum Streptophyta; class Pinopsida; order Pinales; family Pinaceae; genus Pinus; species Pinus albicaulis. The sequence goes on from MU968411.1 coordinate 94,171,536, forward strand.
TTAAAATTTAATTTATATTATTAATTTGTGGCATGTTTTCTGATAGTATATAAATTTTAATGCTACACAGTTATAGGTTTATATGTTTGTAATATTATATATTGGTTTAAAATTGTTTTTTTCTTAATATTATATAATTTGTTATCTATTTAGTATTTTTATGTGCAAATAATGAAGTTATTAGTTTGAAAGATTCATTTTAATGATAAATTTAGTACTAAAATTTTTTAATTTAAAAATTTTTAAATAATGTTTAATATATTAATGATCATTTTTTAGTGAAAATTTAGGAAAGTTCTCAGTTTTCCAACATAATGAAGATCACCTCAAATAGGGTTAGTATGTGGCAGTTATTTCTAGCACCATTTTACCTATTTCTTTAACCATTATGATATCAAGTAAATGCCACATCATCTAACATTACTCACATATGTGGAGCTAATGACATGTGGATTTTCAAAAAAAATTGTAGAGGGTTTAAAAGCCTAACTATAATCTCCAGATAAGACATGTAAAAAACTTAACCATAACTTCGATTCCTATAGAGTAATAGAAAGTCAAAAAAACTTTCTTATATTTTCATTTAATGAAATGTTGCACAGTATTATTATTTTATGAATAATAATAAAATATACATTACATTTTACATATCATGATTTCATATATTATTTTTTTCTTGTGTTATAAAATGTATTCAAGTATGTCTTCAAATAATTGAGACTTCATTATTTTGAACATGATTTATATGGGATAGATGCATAAACTCTTCACTTGTTACACAAACTAAGTTGATACATATTGTTTAATGTAATGAAATACTTGGGATTTTTTGTGTGATATCTTTTCATCACTATAACATAGAATGTTAAATAAATAACAATAATGATTTTTTTTTTTTTAATTCCAATACAAATACAAATATATGAGTTGATTACTTTAATATAAATTTTAATCTATTAAATAAAAATAAAATCTTATTCAAAAAATTTATTAACATATAAAAAAATTATTTATTATATATATATATATATATATATATATATATATATATATATATATATATATATATATATACTTACTTTCTTGAAATTATATATTTATCTTATTTCAATATATACAAAATATTTTCATTATATTTTTCTTCTTATAATTATGTTTTTCTAATACAAAATATGCTTTAATGTTAGCTAAACTAAAAGATATTCTTATTTCATATCAATTTAAAAGGGTGTTAAATTTCATATCAATATAAAATATTATTTAATAACATAAAATGAATATTATTTAATAACATCAACCATTTTATGTAGGTTCATGAAAAAAAAAATATAAACATTTTTCTAAAATTAGACCTTGTATATAAAGTTTTCCACATTGAAATGGAATACGGAGATTGAAAGGTCGCCTTGAGGAAAAAATGGACGTGAAGGCCACAAATTAAAGTGAATGAGTATGTTTTATTGAATGTATTTTATTGAGAACACTTATTTCAAACATCTATTTCAAATAAGAAATTTTCTTTTATCTCTGTTGATGTACATCAAAAATTTACAATAGAAGTAATTACATTTTAATAAAAAATGTAGTCGCTAGTCTGTTCATTTAATTTAAAGATAGAAAAATTAATCTAAAAATATAGAATTAAGTTAGTGTTAACCTTTGGAATCTAGTAAATTTAGGATTTAATTATTCTAAAATTAAGGTATTTTTTTAATGGCAATTTTGCACTTTGTTGTGAGGGAATATTATTTTACTCGATGAAAATAATAATATTTTATTATAGTGGAATCTTATCTTACTCAATGCCAATAATAATGTCTTATTGTAGTGATAATGCTTTTGTTGAGAAAGTTGTGTAGAAGGATTTACATTTTATAAGTATAGTTAAATATATTTTAAAGAGTAGTTATTTGTAATACTCCTTAATAATTTTGCAAATATTCTAATTACTTTTTTTAAGTTACTTAACAAAATATGGGTAAGTAATTAACATGAATGCTTTCTAATTTTCATTAATAAAATAATTGAAAATAGTCAATCATGAAATTACTATGGCAAAATATATGCGAAGAAAGGAATTCATGAGCATGCTTGCTAGTGGAATTCCATACTGAACCATTTGTGGTCAGTTTAGACTAGACTTGGTGAGGCTAGAGAATGTCTTCGGCTCGACCTGGTGGTCTCTACCAGAACTATTTTGGATGTGAAACTCGCTTAGTGGGGATTTTGGTAGAGGGGATGTGAAACTCGCTTAGTGGGGATTTTGGTAGAGGGTAGAAGTTCTATTTGGTTGGGTGGAGTATGCTTTTACCCATTGTGATTTCATGGAAAGCTTAGTTACGAGAAAACATATAAGTATAATAGTGTGAATGGTTTTCCTATTTGTATCTAATTTCTTTTCTATGTGCTTTGTAAATGCTTAAGTTTAATTTTGATAATATGAGATATATTGATGTCGAATAACTTTAAGTTAGTTCCAGGCCTACATTTATAGGGAAATAAGTATCCCTACACCTCGAAGAATCCTAATCCCCAAAGTAAATAGGACTAGGTGTTGTGTGGGAGGTCCTGATGTTAGATCTCACTCACCTCCTAAAACAATAATAATGTTGTATTTATGAATATCACAGTGTGTGACCTAAAGTAAACAATTTATTTATTACAAATATAATTGACGCTAATAAAATAATTTATTTATATTATGGAGAAGAGGTATAAGTTGTTTCCAAACAAATAAAGAATCGGTCTTTAACCTATAACCACTGACCTGAAACCTTTCAAGGTAAGAAAATAATAGAACAAGAAAGGGGCATCACAACCATCAATTACATACAAAGTTTAATAAATACTCTAAAACTCTCTTAATCACATTACATAGAACCAAAACAAGTACGTGAAAATTGAAATGAATAATCTAAACAAAAAACAAAGATTAAAATGTTTGAACATTTTTTTTAAAATCGCATAACAATTATTCATAAAGTCCATAGGTTGCATTAACTATCCATCATAGCAATGGTGGAATCTTGGGTTGAATCAAGACAATGCTAGTGCACATCCCTAAATATATTTCATAGTAAAAGTTTCAAATAAAAGATCAATTTAATACAACCAAATCATCCTTTTAGTTGAGTATTGAGTGCTACTTGGCCACGAATAAAGCTTACATCATAACTTATACAAGAACCTAAGACAAAATGACATTACACAAACTTAAAATTTAAAACTTAGAACCCTGAACTCCTTGGTTTAAGTTAACTACTTAAGAACTTGGAGCATATAAAATAATTTATAGTGATTTAATTAGTGTTGATTTTTCATGACCTTCAGTCTAGGATAGTATCTTAAAATATCTGACACTAGAAAACCTAGAAAACCAAGAATCTCAACAGAACTACTTTGCACAAAAAAATATAAGGAAAATTAAATTACACATGCACAAAATATAAACAACTTTTTACAATTTCCAACACAACTTCATTATATTAAACAACATAAAATAAAATAGTGTAGGGCTCCCATACGAGGGACAGTGACCCTCATACATCCACTAGTACAAGATACAGAACACGATACTCTCACCATATGGTTGTCGTGCACTCTCTCAAATCCTCTTCGTCGTACCCTGTACCTTCCTGGTCTTTTGGCGCAGGATCTACAACTCCTTCCTCTATCACTTCTCCAAGTCCATCTCACCACTGAACTATGAAAATTCCAACTGTGTAATCCTATTGTAGCCAACTGAAAATAATTCACCTACTTGTATTTAAATGAACAAGTTATTTATGGTGTTCTACTGTAAACAATGAAGAAAATTACTACTATAGCCTTCACTTAATTAATTAAATATGTTGAAAGAAGAAACTGAGCAATACAAAAAAAAATCACACACGACATAGTTCTTTTTAGACAAACGTCCCTGGAAAAACCCAATGTGTGAAAGCTGGTGCAACAAATATGAGGGTTTTATTATTAAGCAACATTTATGTCTGAATACATATATTGATGCCTTTCTGGCTATCTAGTACAAATAATCAGTGAGTTTACCTACACTGCAAGTCTCGACTGATCCGATAGGTGAAACAATGTCCTCCCGACACCCTTTGCGTTGCCTCTATGTAGTAATTACATGGACCTATGTGGGGGAATTTATGGGTCTCTGTCACCTCCTATGCTCAATCGATATGCTCCGAGGAGCCTCAAATCTACCCCTCATGGCTCAAAATATCGATCTCCCAGTAAAATCTCAGACTTATGCTTGGAAACATTGTGTTGCCTCTCTATATGGATTTTGTGTCCCTACGTCACCCTCTTTAGGAACTACACTACCTCCTTTGTGTATCTCTCTCCCTCTCTTCTGATTATTCTTGGCTCCGGAGATGATCCTCCGGTCAAAACTATCTCTTCCCCTCTGTGCGTGAGAATCTCTCTATCAAAGTTTTCCTATGAGAACTTCTCACTTCAAAATATTTCATCTCTTGATCTCTTGGTGTATATCCAAATGACCCTCAAGCCTTCCTTAAATGATATTCTCGTTGACATTTAGCGCCCCATATTAGAAGCTAATTAACAGGTAATATAATTTTGGCTTGATCCCCGTCTTATTCTAGAAGTTACACCCACAATTTAGATTAGTACCCATTAATTATTCTAATTACCTAAGTTTATACTGATGGCCTAATTAAAAATAATTAATTAAATAAAATTGTCTCCATGTGGAAGTTCCCTAAACGGTTTCTTGGTTATCTAGAATACATGTGTCTAAGCTTCTCCACAAAATTTGAGACTTAGAGAACATATGATGCTATCCCAAATCAACAATACCTCTTAGTGAGGAATGTGCTCTAGTAATACACATTACTACATACTGCTATGACCATGTAGCATCTCCCTTTGCAGTGTTGATGTCTCACATGTTGTCCACCAACTATTGTGATGTTGCTGCAACTTTACTATTGCTGACACTGCATTGCGAGCACTGCATTGGTACTATAACTCACTCTAAAGTGTTGCATCTGTGCTTATGCTAGCACTGCCATTGCTAACTCTACATTGCAACTCAGTTACTGAGAGAAGCAACTGAAAAACATGTAAAATATTAACAAGTGTTTAGTATGGATACATCTCGATGCGAAAACTATGAATATTGCTAGTCCCATGTTGTCCCTCTAAACCACTGCGCTGCTATTGCTCTACGTTGTGCCTCTCTACACTACTGCAACTCTGTACTGCACTACTAATATTTAGCTCCCTATTTATCGCATATGTCACTCCAACACTCCTTTGCACCAACCAAAACTCCTGGAGCCTGCTACGACTGATCTTGGGCTCTCGTAGCAAGGTCGTGATCCAAGAGGTGGTCTCCTCAAGGATCCTTCCCAAATGAATTTATTGTGAGATTAAACTTCAATATCACCCTATCTCCCTCCTAGAGAAGCGTGGGCACTCATGGCATACACATCTTCTTTGATATTTGCGAACACAGCCTTCAGATCATTCTTCTCATCGTTGTCCTTTTTGTTCAGAGGATGCTACATGGCTTAGTGACAAAGATCACCACACCTGAAGAATTTTATCTTATAGACGTCCCTCTTGCATCTACGTTGCTCTTGTTGTCCCTTAGATGCAAAGGAAAAATTATCCTCCTCTTCCTTTGACTTCGACACAATGACACTTTTTCCATTAAGTTTACACTTGACTAGGTCACTCCTTAGCTCTTCTTCTTGAAGAGCATCCCACATCTCCTCCCAGATCGACAATATTTCTCTACCCATAACACTTTGGACGAAGACCTAACATTCCTCTGTGACTGTGTGCAGGGTGAGCCTTTACCATCGCAGTAGGCTGAGGTGTGGACCCCACAGCTGCCAGTTGATTATGAGTTTCTTGAAGCCTTGATAGAAATGTATCTATATGCTCCCCTTTCTTCATCTGTGTTTTCCATAGTTTCTACTGTAAGTACATCTTCCGGTACTCGAAAAATCCTTCATATAGAGCTGCAAAGGCTTCCAAAATCTCCCTAGCTGTGTCCTTGCTTGCTATGTGGGACACTATGTGATCCTTGACTCCATCTAGTAGCAACCTATTAGACTTCACCATATCAACCTTGTACTTCTTCAATGGATTTGGATCTGCACGAATAACTATTGTACTCTCCATGAAATGCTTGAGATCATACTCATCTAGAAGGCACAAAATTCTTGCCTTCCAGATTACATAGTTGGGTGCTCCCTCCAGCCGATCCTATTCTATGAGCCTGTGAGCTGGCATTTTTATCGTCAAGAAAATGTCGAATCAAATCCCTCTCTTTATCCTTTGTGCAACGATGGAATTTCTCACACACTCCTTGCTGGATATGGTAGATCAATCACCCATATCTATTGCTCAAATATTTAAAATAGAATTCTTAGGCAAGGAACTCTCTGAGGAAGAAAATTTCCTCAATGTGCTTCTTTTATTCCTTCTGACGACTTTCTCCTCAGCAAAAGAGCATATTTATGCAGAAAATTGTGTCCCACAAGAACTAACATTGAGGTTATATGTTTCTCCCTCTTCCATGACAAAAAATCAATCTAGAAGCCCTTGCTCTCTGTTGACTCACTGAGAGAGAAACTTTCCTCAAATGTTCAGATCTCCTCACCTAGATTGCGCAATCTCTCATAGGATTAGAACTATTGCCTCTGATAGCTATTCCAACTCCTGCCCAGCGTTGGCTCTGCTCTTATTGTTTCACCTAGAACACTCTTATACCATGTGAAAATTCCAAGTCTCGAATCCTACTGCATCCAACTGAAAATACTTCACCTAGTTGTATTTAAATGAATAGGTTATTTACAATGTTCTACTATAAAGACTGAAGAAACTAACTACTGCATATTTTATTTAATTAATTAAATATGAACAAATAATAAACTAAGAAATGAATAAAAACATCACACATGACACCATTTTTTTCGGACAAACATCCCCAGAAAAACCGAATGAGGGAAAACCTGTGTAGAAAATATAAGGGTTTTCTTATTAAGCACCGATTATTTCTGAATACATCTATGTATGTCTTGTTGGCTATCCGGTATAAATAATAGCACTTGAAAAACAAAAATAGTGATTTTACCTCACTCTACACTGCAAGTCCTGACTGATCTCGTAGCTGAAACAAAGTCCTCTTAGCACCCTCTATAGTGCCTCTACATAGTAGTTACGTGGGCATGCATGGGGGACTGTGGAATACTGTGTCACCTCCTCTGCTTGGCTGATATGCTCTCATGAGCCTCAAATCTGTCCCTCCTGACTAAGAATCTTGGTATCCCACCAAAATCTAAGACTTTTTTTTGGAAGTGTTGTGCTTCCTCTGCATGTGGCCTTCATGGCCCTGCGTTACCCTCTTTTGGAACTACAATACCTCCTCTACATATCTCTTTACATATCTGTTGAGTATTCTTGGCTCTAGAGAAGTTCCTTTGACCAAAAATATCTATGCCCCTCCCTGTGTGAGAATCTCCTGATGAAATTTTTCCTCTGAGCATTTCTCACTTCAAAAAATTGAATCTCTTGATCTCTAAGTGTATATCCAAATGGCCCTCAAGCCTTCCTTAAATAATATTCTCATTGACATTCAATGACCCATATTAGAAGATAATTAATTGCTAAGATAATTTTTTCTTTATACTCGTCTTCTCCTATAAGTTACAACCACAATTTAGATTAATACCCATTAATTATTTTAATTACCTAAGTTCAGACGTAGGGTCTCCTTAAAATAATTAATTAAATAAAAATATCTCTCGATGGAATTTCCCCAAATGATTTCTGGGTTATATGGAATATGTGTGTATAAGCCTCTCCACAAAATTTGAGACTTAGAGAACATCTAATACTACCCGAAATAAACATGAACCTAGACTCTCAATATACTCACTAGTTGATCGTTTGTCCACCAATGCATCAACAAATGGAGACTCCTGTCGAGTGTTGGGTACTAAAAGGTGTCTTTTAAAACTCCTAATTGCCTCACATTAATTATCAACCTGGGTAAGTCTTTTTGTTTCAAGAGTGTACGCAATATGTGCAAGCTATAGACCTAGAGAGTAATGGTAAAACCAATCGTTGAATACAGATGCAATCATAAATCTGAAGCTTTAAAGAAAGTAATTCATCTATCCATTATAATCCAAAACTGTGATTCATTCTCTAATTCAAATAATTAAATCAACTGAGAGCACTGAAGCATTAACTGAGCTCTTTCAGCTGGATCTAAATAATCAGATAGAAGGAAAGTAATAGAAATAATAGTCTATACTTTTAATAATCAAAACCGATTCTTGTTAACAAACAAATAATAAATTGGAAATGCGAACGTAGAGGAATAAATGCAGAAATATAAGTCATCAAAAGAAATTCACTGTAAAGCAGAAAAGCATAGTATACTTGTAGTAAATGGAAAGGTATAGCACAAATAATAACAGCGAAATTCACCAGAGACCGGGCCCTTAGCCGCCAGCGAACACTTGCTAGTTACTCCAGAACAATTGAATGAACAACAACGCAAACTATGTATTAATCATCGCAATCATTACAATACAAAATCTGTCTTTCAGAAATACGTTCTGTTCATTACAAATGATGCGTAAATGAAAGATACACAACACAATACATGATACGATCTGATTTACATTCCCCACTTTCTGCTATGTCCTCCTCCCATCTCCAATCTAATAATCCTCTAATAATCCCATTCTAATCCCATTCCAATCATATAAATCATGTGCTTCTTTGATCTCTGTTTTTCATTTAAATACACAGAAAGCAGAGAGGAGTTACAACATAAATTATTACAAAATGATTCTCATAGCAAAATTGGATTGTTCACAACAAATTGATCAGCAAGATCATATCTGAAATATCTTTCCATTAATCATTCAACAAGAACAGGTCGAATTTTGTATTGCAACTGAGATAATTTGGAAAACGGCCACAAAAACGAATATAAGAAAATCATCTTCAAGGAACCTTCATTTTCTATTAATACGAACCGAATTTGGGAAAACTACTCTTTTATAAAGTCAATTCGGTCCGTTCTGGACGAAACCCATGTTTCAAATTTTCCAGATTCTTCTTTATTTTCCCAAAACGTCCAATGCAAAACTGTCACTTCTTATTCCAGCGAATTTTTGAGTTTGAATATTTAATGATGAGCTAGAGATCAAATCTGCAATCTGGAAAATATCTTAGAGGCTAAAATGCTAAGTGATGTTACAACAAATTTATTAATAAACCATCATTGGTAGAATCATGCATAATAATCATCAATTTATTAAAAATAAAGGAGAAAAAATAATATTTATCCATAAGAGCATAAATAATTATAAAATGGAATTATATGATAAACCATGGTAAATGACATGATAAAGAATGGCAGAAATGGATGAAATAGGTGTTAAAAAGTGATAATAATAATGACAAAATTGTGGCCCAACATTGAGTTGTTCATAGTTCCAATTGTGAATAACTCTCAACATGCCCATTGTTTCTCCTTAGCTACTCAGGTACTTTAGCCCACTATGGTCTTCCTGTGCTTCATCGATAAAGACCAACATAGGTCACGAAGGGTTACCACCTAAGATGTCGAACTCCCAAAATGAATATAGGGTACGAGGAATTCCCATCATAAGTTGTATAAGTCCTTCTCCACATACAAGTCTCAGGCTCCAGAAACTTCTCCTAGCTTATCATACCCTTAAGCTCATCAACAAATGGCACTCTAGCAACTAATTGTGTTAATCAAGGTGTTGCACACTGAGCTCCAACTTGAGCACTATCACGTGGTCCTCTGGTAGAAAATAGATTCCTAATCACGTCCACACTTTCTCCACTCTAACGTTGCCCTCCAACATTCCATGAATGACCAATTCCACGTTGTAACATATGCACTCATCTAGGGAATCCTCACACCTAAGAGACCCTGACATGACTCCCAAAATACTTCTCATCAACTGCACTTTGCTTCTGTAATAGAGGAGCTATTACAAAAATCTAGGCTCCAATGTATTGTTCTTCACTGTGTTCATGGAATGAATTTTTATTATTGGCTAGGGCTTCCACTGAAGCCTATAACAACCCACTAGCCCAATGAAAACACACCTGATTTGATGTGGCTTCTTCTCTTTACCAATTATGGAAACGCGCTCTCCTATATGAATGCTCCTACACCCTTTAAATTTTATTTAGCCTTCTAAGCAGTTCTTTCAAGACTATGACAAGTTCACCAAAGTTTTGTCACCTTCTTGGACTAATTCCCATGCCACATCTAGCCCATAAAAACTCTTCTTCTACACCTTCAAATAGATTCCTCACTATAGAATTTGTCAACTTGTTAGGGCAGCTAACCATCAAATCCACTACTCCTATTTGAATTTCACAGGGTGCTCCTAAAATGATCCACCACTGGTCAAAGCAATGACCCAACATAAAACTTAGATGCTGCTCCATATCATTGTTTAAGGGTATTATTGACTACTGCAACTCTGGTTCTGGTTAAGGCACAAAACACAGTCCTAACAACCCTCATAAAACTACTACAACATTCCTCCTTTGATGCAGATTCCCATTTCTAGCAGTCCCTCTACCCATGCTTCCTAGTTCTCTTCTCTAGCACTATTCTATCCATAACAGACATGTGGTGCCTCTAAGGCCTGTGGCCTTCCTAAAAAGGGACCTCCACCATTAATAAAACACTTAAAACAAACCCTAAGGCTGTGGCTTTTCTAGCAAGGGTACTCAGTCCTTCTCCAGTTCCCAGTCACCCTAACACGGGCTTCAAACAACCTCCTTCTCCCACACTGGTTTTGCCTCTCCCTTGTTGCGCCTAACCCAAAAAAATGTTGCTGACTGCATACAATTGGAGGTTAGGTACAATTTCCTCCATGCCTAAAAATTCTCCATGAGGAATAAAAAATTATATGGCTGACGTCACAAAACCAGTAGGAATAAAAAACCTATAAGACAACTTGAAGCATGAGGAGTATTATGGTATGACACTAGAGTACTGGTTGCAAAGAAATATAAGAAACATTTAATATTGAAGAAGAGTTTTTTTTTGTGAATTTAAGTTACCTAATAATAGCCAAACCATTGCAGGTTTGGAAAAACTAGAAACGGTGAACCTTCGGTTGCAGAGCTAGCTCTCATAGAGTGAAATATCAAACTAAGATAAAGTTACTCCAATAATTTCATGTTATCATCTAACACCATGGATTCAATCCCAAATTGTTTGAACCATTTATCTCACGACCTATCATTAATTACAAGTAGATATATCCCAAAGAACAATAATGTTGTATGATTGTGTTAAATTTGGAGAGTTCGAAAGCAATGTATCGAAAAAATTATGATAAATCTCATTTATAATACCATAATTGTGTACATATTGAAGCATATAAGGGACACAAATATGGAATAAACGGTTTATAAATCACTTATCCCTCACTATAATAGTGTTAAGTGATATATTTCAAACCTTAAGGTTAAAACATTATTGTAAATCCCATAAGTTCATGAGATGGGCAAGAATCTATGTATAAGAACATATAACATATAATATATAGAACGGGATCACTTTAAAAGAGACTCAAGAACTATAGAGTGTATATAGATTTATAAAATTTTGTGATACAAGATGAACTAGAGCCACATGGTGGCAATGTCATTGTTGTTTCACATTGCCACCATCTGGTTTTTTTTCGGGTAAAAACATGTAAAATTTTCCAAATTTGGCAATCTTGAAATGAAAAAATGTTAGTTTCAATTCAAGGCTACATTTAGAGCACTAAAAGTATTTGATTAAAATTAAATTATGAAATTTTATACTTAAGAGTTACAATTCTACTAGTTTAACATGGTTTTTATTAATTTGCAAATCAAAATATTAATTTTCCTATATTATTTTTGTTAAAATATGTAATTAACTCCCGCATGCAGAGTTAGACAATAAGTTAAGTAAGCCTCAAGTTGTGTGATAGATAAATTTGGTGAGTGAATTAGACAGTCAACTAAGTGAACATTGAGCAAGTTCAGCTATGTGATAGATGAGTTTGGTAAGTGTGTGCATGTCAAGTGAGTTAGGATAAATACACTTCACTAAGTTCATTGTATTAAGAAATACTGTGTGATTAATATAGACCAGTAATTTGTGTTTGTGTTATTGTGTGAAATCTTTGTGTAATTTGTGCCTTTACTCTTCTGTCATTCCAACAAATTGGTATCAGAGCGAGGTTACAAAAAACCATGGGAAGACGGATTAGCAATCATCCATGTGTGAGAAGACGTTTTTTTTCTCTCTACTATAAACCATCTGGTAGTTATACTCAAAGTGTTATAAGGCTAGTGAGCTCATAAAAGAGCCATGTTACCGCAAGATTCTTTTAATTTTTCGTGCTTTAAGGCACTAACACAGGAAAATCATAGCCTGTACAGTGTTAGCACGATGGCGGCCATAGCGTGTATAGCGTTAAATACACTTCCCTCATAAGTTAACAACGCATTATTTTCGTATCAAAGGAGGTTTCAAACGAGTCAACAAAATTAGAAAAGGCCATTTTTTTCGTATTGAATTTAATGAGTTGAGACATATTTTAATTGGTCCTCTCATAACGGTTACATGAGTATATAAGAGAAAAGTCATTTCAAAGGGTTTTTCGAAACCATTTTATGATAATATTTTAGAACGGAGTTTTAAAATGAATTTTTTTAAGTTTTCATAAATATTATAATAAGCTTTTTTAAAAAGGGTTTATTATATCATATTTTTTATATAAATATTTTTTTATAAAAGAAATTTTATATAAAAAAAAAAAAACCTAGGGTTTTATTAGAAAGTTGTTTTTTTGGAGCTTAGAAAACCTTACAAAAGCAGAAACTTAGGGTTTCATTAGAGAAGTGATTTTGTTTACAAAATATGGCAACAAGCAGCTTCCAGCCATAATTTCCTTCTTTTAGAGGGAAGGATTATGATGTGTAGGCCATTAAGATGGAGACCATGCTAAAAGTGCATGATGTTTCGGATCATGTCAAGTTTGGGTTTGTAGATTCTCAGGATGATGCAGAAGAACAAGCCCTCAATAATGCAGAGAGGGAACAATGAAAGAAAGTCAAAAGGAATAATGCACAAGCCTTGCTTCTTATCCAGGAGGGAGTGGACCGAGCAGTGTTCTAGAAGATAATGATCACATCTTCAGCAAAGGAAGCATGGTAAACCCTCGTGATAAGCTATCAAGGTATGGAAAAATTCAATATTGTTAAATTTATGAATACTGGGAGAGATTCCAAAATTCTACTGGTGAAGGAGACAGAGGACATTGATTCCTTCATGAATAGGGTCATGTCTGTCATCAATCAGTTAAAAATTTATGGTGAAGACATTAGAAATTGAACAGTGATTGAGACGGTCCTTAGATCTTTGTCCACCAAGTTTGATGTTATGGTAGCAGCTATAGAAGAAGCAAAGGATTTGGAAATACTGACAATTGATGAGTTGATGGGATCACTTCTATCACATGAGGCAAGGATAGACAAAAATGAGGATTCCACTTTAGAAACTCTTTTCAAAAGTCAATTTTCTATTTCAAGAGGTCAAGGAAGCAGTCGATCTAGAGGTAGAGGACAAGGCAGAAGATATGGTGATCAGAGAGATGGCCGAGAAGATCATGAACATGAAAGTGGAAGCAATAGTAGAAGAAGCTTCAACAATAATTACAGATCAGTCAAATCAAATTTGAGATGTTATTATTGCAATAAATCTGGTCGCTATGCTCATGATTGCAGGAAAAAGCTAGTTTATCTAGGAAATCAGAGAGTTGTTCCTAGCATGCAACAACATTCGTGAACCATTTGATAAGGTGTGGCTCTTAGACAATGGTTGAGGTAACCACATGACAGTCAACAAGAATTTGGTTGCAAATTTGGATCAATATGACAAGGTAGAGATAAAGTTGGGGACTAAAAAGACTATGGATGTAGATGGCAAAGGAGTGGTCAACATTCTGACTAGGCAAGGGGAGCCAAAGACAATATTAGAAGTATATTATGTCCCTGGTCTTAAACAAAATTTGATTAGTGTTGGTAAATTGACGTAGGAAGGATACATAGTTACCTTTCATGGGAAAGAGTTTGTTTTTTATGACAAACCCCCCAGAAACTAGCTGATAGCAAGGGTGCAGATGATGAGGAAAAAATTATTTCCTTTTATTATAAAGTACAACAATCAAGTTAGTTCTTTTACAACTATATGTTCTAATGATTACTGGTTATGGCACTTTTGGTTTGGACATTTGCACTTTTTCGGTTTAAGATTTTTGCAACAAACAGATGGTTAGAGGATTACCTCTCATCAAAGAGTATGCTAGCACCTGTGAGTGTTGCATCTTGGGAACACAACACCATGAAATTTTTCCGAAGGGAGTTTCATACAAAGCAAAGTAACCACTTCAGTTGGTGCATACAGACTTGTGTGGACCTCTGATGACAAAGTCGATTGGTGGAAGTTGTTACTTCCTCACTTTTATTTATGATTATAGCAGAAAGACTTGGTTTAGTTCTTTAAGTAGAAGTATGGAACTTTTGGAAAGTCAAAAGAGTTTAAAGACTTAGTAGAGAACCAAAGTGATTGAAAAATAAAGGTATTGAGATCAGATCTTGGTGGAGAATATGATTCGAAGGCATTCCATGAGTACTGCAAACAACATGGAATCAGAAGACATTTTACAACCAGATACACACCGCAACAGAATGGTGTAGCAGAGAGAAAAAATAGAACAATCATGAACATGACAAGGAGCATGTTGAAAGAAAGACATTTGTCTAATGAGTATTGGGAAGAAGCAGTTGCATGTGTTTTTTATGTGATAAACAAATCACCTACAAAGAGTGTGATGAGCAAAGTTCCAGAGGAAGCATGGTCATGTATGTCATTTAGTGTATCTCATTTAAGAGTTTTTGGATCTGTAGCCTATGCACATGTACCTAAATAGATAAGAGGAAAATTGGATGATCAAAGTGAAAAATGCATATTTATTGGTTATAGTGAGCAGTCAAAAGCTTACAAATTGTATAACCCTGTCACTAAGAAGACAATAATCGACAAAGATGTTGTGTTCAAATAACAAGAGTCATGGAATGGGACTGCAAACAAACCAATCGATGCACAAGAACCATTGATGGAAGAGGAAGATGTAGCAGAAAATGGGCAACAAGAATCAATAGAGAAAACACCAAACAGACTCACACTAGCAAGGACTCTAAGATATTCAGAGCAGCATGGATCTTCAAGCAGATCAACAGATCAGAATTCTCCAAGTAGCCAATTAGGTAATGAATCAAGCAATGATAATAAAAATATGAGAAGTCTGAAAGATATATATGATGATTTGGATGTTAGTTCAAATTTTGCATTGTTATCATTCCAATATTCTTCGTTTGAAGAGGCAATCAAAGATGAAAATTGGGTACAAGCCATGGATGAAGAGATTGATTCTATTGAAAAGATTGATACATGGGATTTGGTTTATTTACCAAACGATAAAAATATCAATGGTGTGAAGTGGGTGTACAAGACAAAGTTGAATGAGAAAGGTGAGATTGACATATGTAAAGCAAGACTTGTAGCAAAAGGATTCTCGCAGCAACCGAGAATAGACTGCGGGGAAACATTTTCTTTGGTAGCTAGATTGGATACTGTAAGAGAAGTTGTAGCGAAAACAACTCAGAACAAGTGGAAAGTATATCAAATGGATGTCAAATCAGCCTTGATGGATGGAATTCTAGAAGAATAAATTTATGTGCAGAAACCTCCAAGTTATGAAGTTGAAGGCAAAGAAGATAAAGTTTACAGGTTGAAGAAAGCGCTCTATGGACTGTAGCAAGCACCTAGAGCATGGTATAGTAGAGTTGACAGCTACATGATTAAGAATGGATTTTGCAGAAGTAACATTGAGCCTACCTTCCACACAAAGGTAAATGAGCATGGACAGATTTTGATTGTTTGAATATATGTTTATGACATGATTTTTATAGGTGATATTGAGTTAGATGAATTTAAAGCAGCCATGATGAAATAATTTGACAGGAAATATCTTGGTCGCATGAAATATTTTCAGGGCATTAAAGTCAAGAAATCTAAAAAAAGACTTTTTGTTTTCCAAAATAAATGTACCAGAGATTCGCTGAAAAGATTCAGGATGGATAATTGTAAACTTGTACCTACACCAGTTACAACATGTACAAACTTAAGTAAGGATGATGAAGGATCAGAAGTCAATCCAACTCTATTCAAAAGATTGGTTGGTTGCCTCATGTATCTCACAACTACAAGACGATATATTATTCAAGGAGTGAGCTTGATTTCTAGATTTATGGAGACTCCAAAAAACACACATTGGAGTGTTAGAAAAATACTTCTGAGATACATATCAGGAACGAGAGATTTTGGCATAATGTATGCAAGTACACGAATACAATATTTGATCAGATACACAGATAATGATTTTGCAGGCAGTTTTGGATGATTGAAAGAGCACATCCAGTTATGTGTTCCATCTTGGTTGAGGTGTGATAGCATGGGCATCAAAGAAGCAGCCCATTGTGACACTACCATCAGTAGAAGAAGAATATGTAGCTGCAACTTCGACATCATGTCAAGAAGTATGGTTAAGAATAGTATTGGATGGAATCAAGTAGAAACAACAAGGATCAACAATGATATATTGTGACAACACTTCAGGGATTGCACTATCTAAGAATAGTGTGTTTCATCAAAAGAGAAAGCATATTGATACTAGATATCATTTTATTAGAGAAATTGTGAGCAATGGAGAAGTTCACTTGAAGCCCTGTAAATCTAGTGATCAATTGGCTGATATATTTATAAAGCCATTTGCAATAGTTGTGTTTGAGTTTCACAAAATAAATTTGGGTCTTGTAAGCCTAGTTGAGACATAGACCAGCAGACGTGTTTGAGTTTTCATGAGTTATGTTTTAGTTTAGCGGTCATAATTAAGGAGGAGTGTTAAAATATGTAATTAAATCTCACATGAAGAGTTAGACAATCAGTTAAGTAAGCATTGAGTTGTGTGATAGATCAATTTTGTGAGTGAGTTAGAGAGTGAGTTAAGTGAGCGTTGAGAAAGTTCAGTTATGTGATAGATGAGTTTGGTAAGTGTGAGCATGTCAAGTGAGTTAAGTTAAAAACCCTTCACCAGGTTTATTTTATTAAGAAAGATTGTGTGAATGAAGTGCGTGTGATTAATACAGAGCAACAAATCATGTTTGTGTTATTGTGTGAAATATTTGTGTAATTTGTGCATTTACTCTTTCCAACAATTTTGAATGAAAACAATAAATTCGATTTATTACATATTTGATTTGCAAACCATGAAAAATTACTTGCTCAAACATATAATTATATCTAGAATACATAGCTTTATCTTCACAAATAAGATAGAAAAATCCAAATTTCCCATACCTATGCAATATTTTCATGTGACTTAGCCAAATTTCATTCTCATAAAATGCTAGATAAAAAAGTCTAGAAAGTCTCTGATACAAAGCACAAAAACTTTGAAAAGGAATATGTGGTACACAAAGACTACATATTTATAAACAAATACAATAAAGCGACTGAAATATATTAGCATAAGGCATTGCTCAAAAGCAATCTGAAAAAGAACGAGGTTTTTGTATTTACTATATAAACAATATGAATTATACATGTTATCCATTATACCATATTTCCTAGTTGTTTCTCCATCTTACACATATCAACGAAATGCCAATTTTTCATTGAATACCCAAATCTACAGCCTAAGAATAAATTCCATTAAGGTAATCACAACAAGTGTTTTGAAGTCAATACTTATGCATACAGCTAGCATAAAGTTCAACTAGCACTATATTTGTAGGTTGTGCCATAGTGTAATGGATTATCACTTTCTCTCAAGGTCATCAGAAACTCTTTGCTTTGTAAGAACCAACAAAAAAAGAGCACAAACCTTATATAAACAACGTTTTTTTTCCTGAAAAAAAAAGGCACAAACCGATTTGGATAAATGATCGGAGAAAACTTTCAAAATCATAATCTCTTTTAGACACGAGGAACCGAAGTGCATATAAGTAATTAAATATATTTTATAGGTGGTTTTCCTCTTTCCAGGAATGAGAAAGTGGTCTGCACATAAATAATTAAAGAGTTTTTACAACTTGTGACATCAATTTGCAATCATAGTTATTATATCGGAGAATTTCTTAATTTGTTTTACTTGAAGTTTCAATGTTTGCAAAACTTGTGAGTGTTTGAAACACACAAAAAAAGGATAATGTGGACCAACAAAGTTGCTTGATGGTTTTTTTGTATCTGCCAATGACAAGAATAAGAAACTTTCTCTATCAAAATACTAACACTAATAACAAGACTAATCTCATATAGTAGTATATTCTATTGACTGCTTGATGTAGATATTCTGCATAAATCAGAGTAGAGCGCATAGAAGGGTGTGTATTTCCTTTTATCATGAAAATCCTCATGAAAATATTCATTAAAACCACATTCAATTCAACTCAAAATATAAATAAAGAAGAGATAACCGAACATAAACAAAATACTGGTATATAATAACAACAAGAATTCCAGATTCAAACCATTTTGGACGAATATTACAATTGTTGACCTCTCGGCTCTCGCCCCCTTCACATAAACTCTCACACCATTTCTCTCTATCTCTTTCTGACCTATTCCATTATCTGTGTCTCTTTATACTCACACAAACCTCATTTTTATACATAATTGTGGATTAATTTCAATCCATGATTTCCTCCACCAATAACTCAACCAAATTCTAAAATAGCTTTATCCCTTTTTTGACTCAACTAAGTTCCATTTAAGGAATTCGTAATCCCTAAGATATCTATCCAACCCAACTCCACTCATATTCTTAATTAATTAAGAGAATATTTACAATAAATATCACACTCAGATTTTTCTCTTAATTTAAACAAAAATGTGGATAATTTATAAAATAATTAAAAAAAACATCACCCCCTAAATCACACAAATAAATAATGAAATTTTTTCTCGATGCTCCTGCATCACACTCCCCATGTAGAGAAGTTTCCATAGACTCTTGTCTATGAGGTCTAGCACTTTTCTATAATAATGGGACAACTACAAGTCTCAATTACTTGCTTCCTCCAGGATTCCAAACTCTGTTTTATCGCTGGTCTTCTAATGTATCAACTCCATTTTGTAAATTTGCACAGAATTTCTAGAATAGTATTTTCAGAATACTATTGAATGTAACTCTCGCTTTTCCATACCACATCATATTTATTTCAAAAATTACAGACATGTGTAGAATCAAGGATATGCATTCTTCTGGTCTCCAAACTTTGAAAGAATCTCGAACTGGTTTTACATCAACATCACTAACATCACTCATTTTGTCAATCGCATTCCATCAGCCTCTCCAATAACTTATTTCGCCAATTCCTCACCGTAATTTCTTTTTGTTTGATGCTTCTGTCTCCAATTGCGTTGAACACTCAACTTCCTGAAATGAAGAATAATCAAGAACTTCTCCTTGATCACAACTATAGTCATTGATTGCTCCTATAGTAACAAATTTCTCATCTGGTGTTGTACCTGCATTCATTAACAAATTATTAGTTTTAAAAAGATAAGACATTTTGGCCTCTTTTGCTACTTCAAGCAGTAATCTCCCATCATAGACTTTCTGGATTTTAGTAGATCCTATTTTGAATTAATGGCTACTATCATCTTTATCCTGCTGGTTCAAGACTTATTTTTTCTTTATGTCTCTAAGGACATAACTTCCTTCTTGCTCCAAATCTGTCATCTCATCTCCAAATACTTTCTCCTCAATTTCTCTGATTTCAACATTATATTTATTAATGTTTCCTTTTGTACCTACAACCACATTATTATTTGAAGATTCAAAGCATTCACTTAACTCTATAAAATTTAGAAATATTTCGTTGTTATCGTGCATAACAACTGCAATCTCTTCTTTATCAGGTTCTGCAAGCTTCATCTCCCCTTCAGGTTCCTTGAGCCATCTTTCCAAGAACTTTATTTCCATGTGAAATCTTTCCAGCATTTCATCATAACCTTCATTCTCAGTTTCATTCTTCTTCTGGAAATCCTTCTGAGTTATCATGTTTTTTGTATCATCACATTGCAAAATTATTTCATCAATTTCATTAAACAAATTCATTTGTTTACGTCCTTGGAATATCACTACGACATTTTCATTATGTATCTGCTCAATAACAAATTCAACTGGCTGTCTTACACCAAACATGAATTCATCTATGAATTCTTTCTGCGGCAACAAATCAATACCTTCCTCCTTTGAAAGGCATTCTCCATCATACTTCACCTTCAGATTTTCATTCATCTCTGTGACAGTTTCACCATACTATCTAGCATCTTTTGCAAATCCTGCAAATATACAAAAACTGTGAGATTTAAAAATACAAGGCTTCATAGCCTCATATGCTTCTCTTGTCAACATATCTTCCAATTCTTCTGAACTATTCCAATAGTCCATGAGATCTTTCTCATTGATGTCTTCACCGAGAATTTCACCCTGTTCTGGGCCACAAATGGAAACTTCCATTTTCAACTCAGCCTCTCTGAGTTCTTCACATCTCAATTGCACACTCATCATCTGCTCGAGCTTCCTTAGCTCTTCTATCAACTGTATGTTTACCTGTTGTTCCATATTTGCATGTAGCCTCTGCCATTTCACTTTCTTCCTCATGGTCCAACCATGTCTCCTGTCTTTCGTATTTCTCTTCAACAATTCCATCAATAGGTGAAATTTTATCTCAGCCATCTCCCTCTCATATTCTTCATCAGTGAACTACTTAAGTATGCCATTTTCCTTGGCATTTTCCTTCTTCTTTCTTCTGTTGTGGTCTTTCTCAGATCCTCTGAAACGACTATCACCAGTCATCTTCTCCTCCTTTGTGAACTTCATATGTTCATGTGTGGATTTCATTTAATACCCTTTTCATCAAGCCTTCATACATGTCATCCAACAATACAAGCTCCCTTCCTACACTCGTTATATTTTTTTCTCTATCTTGGAATCATTTCTAGGCAACTCTCTTGCTCCTCTGTGCTGCAAACAACAACTGCAGTATTTCATGTGTTATAATGATCAAACTCTTTGGGTGTCGGGCTCTGCTGATCATGCACCCAATTACATTCAAACCTTTGACTTGATTTAAGACTTTTTGACTCCATATTTGACCTCAACTCTTCATATTGGATGAAAAGTGCACCCAATTGTATAATAACTCAATGATTTAACTTGAATCCAGAGATCCAATTTTCTCAATTGACATTAACATCTTATTTGACTTCAAAGATTGACCCAATAATTACAATAGTGGATATTTTGACTCTAATTCAAGTTATCCAATATACCAATGAACATCCGCCCTTAATACATTCTCATGATGTAAAATATCATCATTACCAATTCTCTCTCATACTCCATTCTTATGATAATATCATAAGTCACTAATTACATCATCTTCCATTATCATTTTCAAATGATACTTAAGCTTTTAAATCAAAATGAAATCCACTTTTCCCAATATTTATTTTATGGTGAAAATAAATAAACCATTTAATTTTCAACATTTAAAATACCTTTTGGAAATGAATTTTCATACCTTATGCTCCCTTAAAGGTTATCTAATAAACCTTTTCTTTGCAATTTCAACTCTCCGAATTTCATTCCTCTATGTCGTTCTTATCACATCTTAGCGCAGATAGTTTTCCTCTACTTCCATGAAGCTCCTTCTTTGCAGTGACAGTTCTCATGCAACACCATCTCTATTTAACGCATAAAACAATTCATTCATAGGAATTTTCCAAAATTTTCTTTTAACATGGTGGCATCAACATATTTCTCTGGAAACAACACGCAAAAACTGCACTATCTTCGGGATAGAACAATGTGAACACTTTCACTTGTGCTACAAGCAATGATCAATCATATCTTTAACTTATAGAAATCATAGATGCTCCTTTACTGGCTTGCTCCACCATTTGTTTTTCCACACATGATAAGTATTGAAAAAATCCGAAAAAACATATCCTACACGTGATAAGTTCTTCATCCAGTTCTCTTATGTTTTCAAGAGTTCCCATAGAGTTTTCTTTGCAACACAATAGAGCGCTTCCAAAAAAAATCATGAGCTATATTTAGTTTCCATGCCTCTATTGCAATTAAAAAGACTACAATATTTCTAAACCGTCATTGTCTCCACCATAGTGTTCCATCCCTATCGAGATGACAAGTTGCAGTTCCAAAATTACACTTTCTCTTGTTGCGGCTAGTCTACAAATTGCGGCGTTCTTTGGATCCTTCTCACACATATTTTTTAAAATCAGCAACACCGTATAAAATTCAACGTAGCAGAAAATGAGTCGGTCACTTCGATTACAATTCGGTATTTTTTGTATCTGTGAGCCTCATAATAATCTCTGTAAAAAAAATTCTTCATGCATATTCAATCCAAGACACTACAATAGAATATATTTTCTTAATTTAATTTAAAACTTCAACAAATTTTAGCATAGGCATTTGTTGCATCCATGAATTTATCTGGTTGTTGTACTCCAGAAAACGCTTGAATCCTCCAGCTCATAACTCGTGATGCTGTAACAAAATTATAATTTTACCAGTGTTTATATTTCTAGGATGAAATTTTTACCAAAATATAACAAGAACCCTTTCCACAAATGGAGTGTAGTGATATCTTGATGTCGTTTGACCTTCAAGTTATTGAAACCACCACAAAATTAATGAATCTTACTCTTTGTTACATTCCAGAGGTCGTCAGGCACAACGCTTCAGTATAGACATAGCTCCAACAGCTTACCACTATCCTTCTGCTCTTGAAAAATTGCTCAGATGCTCCAAAATATTGAAATCGATGGTCAGTTCCAATGTCTTTTATGTGCACCATACTTAACATAAAAACTCTCAAAACCTCAACTCCAGAAACACAACCTTTGAAAATGGTTTTTTTTTCTACACAAAAACGAAGCCTCAACTAATGATGTCGCACAAGAATGAACAAGTCAAACAGTCACAGTCAATGCCACACTAACTTGACCAAAATTTGGTATTTTGGAAATGAATGCTGAAATTATTCACAGTATCCTTCACCTCGTCAACGCTCAGAATGAAATGTTTCAAAAGTTCATATTTTTTTAAGAATTAAAAAAAAATGAAGATAAATATAATTAACTTGAAATTCTGCTTCGTATTTACCGATTAACTATAATTTCACATCAACAGTGCTTTGGTCTCCAAATTGTAGTCATTGTAAACCTCACGAAGCAATGAAACCTTCAAAGTCTGAAAAGCAACTAAGAAATGGTGTTGAATCTTCAATAACCATGATAAATGCACACGATCATCAATAATTTAATGTGCTCCAATCGTATCTCCTCCATGCGTGAGTAATATGCATTACAACAATCAATTTTCCATATTTACAATGCTCCCATGTAGTCTCTCTTATGCACTCCCATGAATATTTAAAACAACACTTCACACAATGCCACAAACTCAACAACGCTTCACACATCTTCCTTAATCCATGCCTTCAAACACTAGTTACATTGTGTCCTTGAAGGAACACACTATTGTGAGTTTCACACTAGCAACGCAAAATGTTTCAGAGTCTTTGCTTCTCCTTGATCCTCCACTGATGTTCCCACGAGGTGACATGGAGATGCATGATATTTTCTCTGTTTCAACCAATGCAAGCGTCAATATCAAGTGGAATATAAACTCTAATGCAGACTATGGTATAAGTTCACACTACTTCACTTTTTCGTCACTGGTCTATGGTCACTTCCATCAATCTCAAGGATTTTGAATGCTCCACGACAACGAAAAACAAGAATTCCATCGAAAGTTTCTAGCAAATTCTTCAACGCCTCAACACTTGGCTCAGTGCTTCCTCTATCTCGCATTCGGAAAAATACTCGACCTTGATCTAGTTGGATTCGTCTTCCAGAAAATAGTCTTGGCCCAACAGAGAACTTAACCCAGCAAGGAATTTAGCTTCCAGCAAATAAAACGCAGCCCAGTAATGAATTCGGCCTCCAATAATTGAACTCATCTACTGCATATACAATGCACTCATCTCTCATCCACGACTACGTAGATTAATTATATCTTTGGGCTCTGGTACCAAATGATGCAGAGATTCTGCATAAATTAGAGTAGAGCGCATTGAAGGGTGTGTATTTCCTTTATCATGAAAATCCTCATCAAAACCTTCATTAAAACCACATTCAATTCAACTCAAAATATATACAAAGAAGAGAGAACCGAACATAAATAAAATACTGATATATAATAACAACAAGAATTCCATATTAAAACCATTTTGGCCAAATATTACAATTGTTGGCCTCTCGGCTCTCGCCCCCTTTACATAAACTCTCACACCATTTTTCTCTATATATCTTTGACCTATTCCATTCTTTGTGTCTCTCTATCCTCACACAAACCTCATCTTTATACATAATTTTGGATTAATCTCAATCCATGATTTCCTCCACCAATAACTCAACCAAATTCTAAAATAGCTTTGTCCCCTTTTTGACTCAACTAAGTTCCATTTAAGGAATTCCTAATCCCTAAAATATCTATCCAACCCAACTCCACTCATATTCTCAATTAATTAAGATAATAGTTACAATAAATCTCACACTCATATTTTTCTCTTAATTTAAATAAAAATGTTGATAATTTATAAAATAATTAAAAAAACATCACCCCCTAAATCACAAAAATAAATAATGAAATTTTTTCTCGATGCTCCTACATCAGACTCCCCACGTAGAGAAGTTTCCATAGACTCTTGTCTATGAGGTCTGTCACTTTTCTATAATAATGCGACAGCCACAAGTCTCAATTACTTGCTTCCTCCCGGATTCCAAACTCTATTTTGTCATTGGTATTTTAAAGTAACAACTCCATTTTGTAAATTTGCAAATAATTTCCAGAATAATATTTTCAGAATACTATTGAATCTAACTCTATCTTTTCCATACCACATCATATTTATTTCTAAAATTACAGAGTTGTGTAGAATCGCTGATACCCATTCTTCTGGTCTCCAAACTTTGAAAGAATCTTGAACTAGTTTTACATTAGCATCACCAACATCATTCATTTTGTCAACTGCATTCCATCGACCCCTCCAATAATTTCTTTCACCAATTCCTCGGAGTAATTCCTCTTTTTTTGATGCTTCCATCTCCGATTGCATTGAACACTCAACTTCTTGAAATGAAGAATAATCAAGAACTTCTCCTTGATCACAACTATAGTCATTGATTGCTCCTATAGTAACAAATTTCTCATCCGGTTATGTACCTGCATTCATAAAAAAGTTATTAGTTTTAAAAATATAAGACCTTTCAGCCTCTTTTGATGCTTCAAGCACTAATATACCATCATAGACTTTCCGGATTTCAGTAGATCTTGTTTTGAATTGTTGGCTGCTGTAATCTTTATCTTGCTGGTTCAAGAGTTCTTTTTTCTTTATGTGTCTAAGGACATAAATTCCTTGCTGCTCCTGATATTTCATCTCATCTCAAAATACTTTCTGCTCAATTTCTCTGATTTCAACATTATATTTATTAATGTTTCTTTTTGTACCTATAGCCACATTATTATTTGAAGAGCCAAAGCATTCACATAACTCTATAAAATTTAGAAACATTTCCTCCTTATCATGCACGACAACTGCAATCTCTTCTTTATTAGGTTCTGCAAGCTTCATCTCCCCTTCAGGTTCCTTCAGCCATCTTTCCAATAACTTTAATTCCATGTGAAATATTTCTAGCATTTCATCATAACCTTCATTCCCAGTTTCATTCTTCTTCTAGCAATCCTTCTGAGTTATCCTGTTTTTTGTATCATCACATTGCAAAATTCTTTCTTCAATTTCATTAAACAAATTCATTTGTTTACCTCATTGGAATATCACTATGGCATTCTCATTATGCCTCTGCACCATAATAGCTTCAACTGGTTGTCTTACACCAAACATGAATTCATCTATGAATTCTTTCTACAACAACAAATCAGTACCTTCCTCCTTTGAAGGGCATTCTCCATCATAATTCACCTTAAGAGTTTCATTCATCTCTGTGACAGTTTCACTAGACTGTCCACCATCTTCTGCACAACCCGCAAACATACACAAACTATGATATTTAAAAATACAAGGCTTCATAGCCTCATATGCTTCTCTTGTCAACATATCTTCCAATTCTTCTAAACTATCCAATAGTCCATGAGATCTTTATCATTCATCTCTTCACCCAGAATTTCACCCTGTTCTGGGCCACAAATAAAAAAATTCAATTTTCAACTCAGCCTCTCTGAGTTCTTCACATCTCAATTGCACACTCATTATTTGCTCGAGCTTCCTCAACTCTTCTGTCAACTATATGTTTACCTGTTGTTCCTCTTTGCATGTTGCCTCGGCCATTTCACTCTCTTCCTTATGGTCCAACCATGTCTATGGTCTTTCATATTTCTCTACAATAATTCCATCAATAACTGAAGGTGAACTGTTATCTCAACCTTCTCCCTCTCATATTATTCATGAGTGAACTTCTTCTATATGCCATTTTCCTTGGAATTTTCCTTCTATTTTATTCTGTTGTGGTCTTTCTTAGATCCTCTAAAATGACTATCACCAGTCATCTTCTCCTCCTTTGTGAACTTCATCTGTTCACGTGTGGATTTCATTCAATCCCATTTTCATCAAGCCTTCATACCTGCCATCCAACAATACAAGCTCTCTTCCTGTGCTTGGTATCTTTTGTTCTCTATTATGGAATCATTTCTGGGAAACTCTCTTGCTCCTCTCTGCCACAAACAACAACTGAAGTATTTCATGTGTTATAATGATCGAACTCTTTGGGTGTCGAGCTCTGCCAATCATGTACCCAATTACATTCAAACCTTTGACTTGATTTAATACTTTTTGACTCCAGATTTCACATTAACTCTTCATCTTGGATGAAAAATGCACCCACCTGTACAATAACTCAATGATTTTACTTGACTCAAGATATCCAAATTTTTTAATTGACCTTAACATCTTATTTGACTTCAAAGCTTGACCTAATAATTACAACAATGGATATTTTGACTCTAATTCAGGTTATACAATATACCAATGAACATCCACCCTTAATACATTCTCATGATGTAAAATATCTCCATTACCAATTATCTCTCATACTCCATTCTTATGATAATATCATAAGTCACCAATTACATCATCTTACATTATCATTTTCACATGATACTTAAGCTTTTAAATCGAAATGCAATCCACTTTTCCCAAGATTTATTTTATGGTGAAAATAAATAAACCATTTAATTTTCAACGTTTAAAATACCTTTTGAAAATGAATAGTCACACCTTATGCTCCCTTCAAGGTTATTTAATAAACCTTTTCTTTGCAATTTCAACTCTCTGTATTTCATTCCTCTATGTCGTTCTTATCACATCTTAGCGTAGAGTGTTTTCCTATACTTCCATGCAGCTCCATATTTGCAGTGAAAACTCTCATGCAACATCATCTCTCTTCAGTGCACAAAACAATTCATTCATAGGAATTTTCCAAAACTTTCTTTTAACATGGTGTCATCAATATATTTCTCCGATAGCGACAAACATAAGCTGCACTATCTTCGGGACAAAAAAATGTGAACACTTTCACATGTGCTACAAGCAATCATCAATCATGATCTTTAACTTATAGAAATCATACATTCTCCTTTACCGGCTTGCTCCACCATTTTTTTTCCACACATGATGAGTATTGCAAAAATCCAAACAAACTTATCCTACATGTGATAATTTCTTCATCCACTTCTCTTATGTTTTCAAGAGTTCCAATAGAGTCTTCCTTGCAACACAATAGAGTGCTTCCCGAAAAAATCATGAGCTAGATTTAATTTCAACGCCTTTGTTGGAATTAAAGAGACTGCAATATTTCTAACCCGTCATTGTCTCCATCATAGTGTTCCATCCCTATTGGGATTACACTCTGCAGTTCCAAAATAACACTTGCTCTTCCAAAATTGCACTTTCTCGTGTTGTGGCTAGTCTATAAATTGTGGCTTTATTTGGATCCTTTTCACATATAATTTTTAAAACCAGCAACACCGTATAAAATTCAACGTAGAAAAAAATGAGTTAGCCACTTAGCTTACAATTCGACGATATCCATATATGTGAGACTCATAATAATCTCTGTAAAAAAAATTCTTCGTGCAGATTCAATGTTAGACACTACAATAGAACACATTTTCTTAATTAATTTAAAACTTCAGCACATTTCAAGATAGGCATGTGTTTCATCCATGCATTTATCTAGTTGTTGTACTCCAGAAAATGCTTGAACACTCCAGCTCATAACTCGTGATGTTGTAACACAATTATAATTTTACCAGTGTTTATCTTTCTAGGATGAAATGTTTACCAAAATATAACAAGAACATTTTCCACAAATGGAGTGTAGTGATATCTGGATGCCATTTTACCTTCAAGTTACTGAATTAGCCACAAAATTAATGAATCTTACTCTCTGTTACATTCCAGAGCTCGTCAAGAACAACGGTTCAGTACAAACATAGCTCGAACTACTTACCATGATTGTTCTGATCTTACAACGTTGCTCAACTGCTCCACGCTATTGAAATCAACGGTTAGTTCCAATGCCTTTTATGTGCACCATACTCAACATAAAAAATCTCAAAACCTCAACTTTAGAAATGCAACCTTCAACAATGGTTTTTTTTTGCAAAACAACGAAGCCTCAACTAATGATGTCACAAACTATTGAACAAGTCAAACAGTCATAGTCAATGCCACACTAACTTGACCAAACTATGGTATTTTAGAAATTAACGTTGAAATTATTTGCGGTATCCTTCACCTCTTCAACAATCAGAAAGAAATGTTTTTAAAGTTCATATTTTTTTAAGAATTAGAAAAAAAATGAAGATAAAGGTGATTCACTTGAAATTCTACTCCGTATTTACCAATTAAATGTAATTTCACATCAAATGTGCTTTGGTCTCCAAATTGCAGTCGTTGTCAACCTCACGAAGCACTGAAACCTTCGAAGTTCGAAAAGCAGCTGAGAAATGGTGTTGAATCTTCAATAACCATGATAAATGCACACGATCATCAATAATTCAATGCGCTTCAATCGGATCTCTTCCATGCATGAGTAATATGCATCACAACAATCAATTTTCCATATTTACAATGCTCCCATGTAGTCTCTCTTTTGCGATCCCACGAATATTTTAAAACAACACTTCACACAGTGCCACAAACTCAACAACGCTTCACACATCTTCCTTGATCCATGCCTTCAAACACTAGTTACATTATGTCCTTGAAGGAGCACACTATTGTGAGTTTCACACCAGCAGCACAAAATGTTTTAGAGTCTTTTCTTGTCCTCAATCCTCCACCGATATTCCCATGAGGTGACATGGAGATGCATGATATTTTCTCTGTTGCAACCAATGCAAGAATTAGTATCAAGTGGAATAGAAACTCCAATGCAGACTCTGGTACAAGTTCACACTACTTCATTTTTTCGTCACTGGTCTATGGTCACTTCCATCGATCTCAGAGATTTTGAACGCTCCACGATAGTGACAAACAAGAATTCCACAGATAGTTTCTAGCACATGCTTTACACCCCAACACCTTGCTCAGTGCTTCCTCTCTCTCGCATTTTGAAAAATATCTCGAACTTCCTACAGTTGGATTCATCTCCCAGAAAAATAGTCTTGGCCCAACACAGAACTTAAACCAGCAAGGAATTTAGCTTCGAGCAAATAAAACGCAGCCCAGTAATGAATTCATCCTCCAATAGTTGAACTCATCTACTGCATATACAATGCACTCAAATCTCATTCGCGGCTGCACAGAAGGGTGTGTATTTCCTTGATCATGAAAATCCTCATCAAAACCTTCATTAAAACCACATTCAATTCAACTCAAAATATATATAAAGAGGAGAGAACCGAACATAAATAAAATACTGGTATATGATAATAACAAGAATTCCATATTTAAACCATTTTGGCCAAATATTATAATTGGTCGTGGCCTCTCGGCTCTCGCCCCCTTTACATAAACTCTCACACCATTTCTCTCTATATCTCTTTGACCTATTCCATTCTCTGTATCTATTTATCCTCACACAAACCTCATATTTATACATAATTGTGGATTAATTTCAATCCATGATTTCCTCCACCAATAACTCAACCAAATTCTAAAATAGATTTATCCCTTTTTTGACTCAACTAAGTTCCATTTAAGGAATTCCCAATCCCTAAAATATCTATCCAACCCAACTCCACTCATATTCTCAATTAATTAAGAGAATATTTACAATAAATCTCACACTCAGAATTTTCTATTAATTTAAATAAAAATGTGCATATTTTATAAAATAATTAAGAAAACATCACCCCCTAAATCACACAAATAAATAATGAAATTTTTTCTCGATGCTCCTGCATCACTGCTTAATTGTATGATAAACTTGGAAGTGAATGATGTTCTATGGCACTACTATGAAGCTGACTTTAGGCATCAAACCCACGCTACTATGAAATATTTCACTTTATTTACAATAATTTGCATATACACCTCAGAGAAATCGATGTATTTTTTGAGCTGAAAAATAATGAACTTGGGATCAAAGAAAAATTACATTCTATGCATAGGCCACACCGACTTTGCTAGTTTCAAGAAATATTGATAGAAAGGAGTTATTGGATGGTTACCATTGAGAATATGATTGGTTAGTTAGAAATTAGCAATGAATAATTCCTATATCATGTATCCTGGGATGAAGAATATGAAGGTATTCATGGTGACAAAAATTTTAGGTGGATTAGTTATGTTTGGAAAAGTGATTATACTAAGGGGTTCAATATTTCCATGAAGATTTCAAAACATCAAGACATAGAAATTTGATATGTTACTACAATGCATTTGACTTTGTGAGATCATCAGTGTGTGGAAAACATATATGAAGAATAAAAGTTCCAAATCAGGAAAAATAATATATAGATTCTAAGGCATGTTTTTGGTTCACAATACTAGAATGCACAAAGAAAAATTATCAACAATCAAACATCTTGAGGCATATTTTCTCGAACACAAGAGTAATAGCTAAATGGTATATTTGGTTTTATTCATGGGAACAATTATAGCCATATCATATTACATTTGTCTATAAGAGAGAAAAAATGAATATTGTAGCTATACCATTGGTTACTTTAGTATTAGGAAAAAAAACATTGTTTCTTTTGACTACTCGCAAATTTTTATTTTATTTTTAATGAAAAACATATCTAGTACAAACTAAACTGGATATGCATGTCATTTTCATTGGTACTATAAAAGTTCTTCTCCAATTGATGCAATTTTCTAATTAACAACTTAACAAAATATGTGATAATGAGTAACAGGTAAATATTAGTGCAATACAACAAATGCTAATACAAGGTTTATGTTGTTCAAAGTATTCAATAAAATGTGTTTTTCCAGGAAAACACATACATTAAGAACAATGAAGCCAAACAAATTGGTGTTGAATGAAAGATTTTTAAGAGTGACTTGATGTCAAAAATTATGTTATTGAATGTTAAAGTGAAAATGTCATGATCAAAGAGTTTTATAAAATTGAACAGACTTGATGATATGTTTTCCATATATTCATGGAAGCGTATCTGGTAAATTATTGGGGAGAGTTGTTGGAGTTGTGCCATTTGCAATCTTTTTTTCTGTCACATGTCTCCAATATTCAATCAAAAGTGGGACAATATTTAGTTGTTGTATTTTTTTATTTTTCTTTCACATGTCTCCAGTATTCAATCAAAAGTGAGACGATATTTAGTTGTTTTATTTTTTTGAACAACTTCCAATTTCTTGAATTTGGAAGTATGGGATATGAACATTCAGCACAGATTTTCTCATAGGGTGGTGAGAAAGCATTCTTTGGTTTGAGTGTCCTTTATACCTATTTCAAAAGTGAGTATAATTATTAAAGATGGATATGGCTTCAAAAACAAACTACAATGACTTTGAACGGAAGATTATATGTCCATAAAATGTGAAAGGGAAATGCAAGTAAATACATGTGTTGTTGATTTAAGGACTAACAACAAGTTTTATTCTACAATATGATCATTAAGAACATAAATGAAAGTTACTAATGAATATAATAGCATTTGACATACTTTTGGGACATTTCTAACAATATTCTTGAAAATATAAAGTTATTTTTTTTTAATGAAATATCATGCTTTATTGCCAGAAAGTCTTCTCTGTAAGTTTCCTTCAATTGAAACTGCAATTGGATGAAAATGTTTCTCTGTAAGTTTCCTTCAAGTGAAACTGCAATTGGATGAAATTTTTTGTCTATTAGAATTATGGAATATTGGAATTCTGAAAATACAATGTTTTCTTTTTATGTCATTTGAAAGGGAAAGAAAAATCATAGCAATAACTATTGATCAATGTGCAATAGAATATGGACAATTTCTTGGTGTAAGAATTGACTTAGAGTAGTTGTATCATGGGTAGTCGCACCATATTTGACAATGAGTTCCCACTACCTACTGTTCTAGTGGCATGCCATAACCAAAACCTCCAAATAAACGACTGGATATTTCTCACTTGACATAAGAAGGTTTGTTTTTTATTGTTGTATTGGGAGATAGTCTACTATTGCCGCAAACTTGGTGAACTATTTGGACTAAAATTTTCAGTTAACAATATACAACTTGTTGAGTATCCTCTCTCATATACCCATTTTCTTCTTACTCCAAATTCTCTAATATGTATACTTTTTCGAGAAAAAAAACTTGTCACGGAATCGATCTATAAGGCTATTTATTATATTGACTATAATTTTTAGGTGACCAAAATTATTATATTGATTATAATTGTTAGGTGACCAGTTTTGTCTACATGATCTGCCTGCACTAGTTGTGTTTTGATGGGTGAATTTGGATTTTTGGTTTGCCTTGGTCTATACAGTACAAGGGCTTCACTTGAAAAAACATTTACAGTGTGTGCACCTGTGCATAATTATATAATTGAGCAAAGAATAGTTTGCATAGTTTTGAATCTGTGCAATTTTAACAATAAAAACACTTAGTATTCATAAATTCACATTTGACATAAAACAATAATAGTTGGGAAAGATGCAAATTGCTACAATGAGTAGGAAATTTCACCTATTTGTATCTTTTTCTCTTGTCACTTGTGCATTTGACAGCTTGGAATGAGGGTTAATTTTTTTTCCTGACATTGTGAAATAAGTTAATGACTTGTTGACATCAAATGCAAAAGAAGAAGTTAAAATCCAACATAATTGTATAAGAATAAATGAAAAATGTCTTAAAATAGTGTAAAAATAAAAAATGTTTGTGAGATCAAATTATTTGTCTTTCGATATTTTTTTTCAAAACTGTAAAGAACATAGAGGGTTGATTTTGATTTGTTTTTTTTGTTTCATTTGTGCAATCTGGAAAAAATTGACATAGAGTAAAGATATCTTGTATGTGAATTAATGTAACAGCGAATTGAACATTTTTTTAATCATATTTTGTCAATTGTTAGGATTGAAACAATAATAAAGGTAGAGCACAGTTGTACATTCAAAATAGATACTTGTAATTGACAGAAATCGATATTAAATAGAGTAATCTGACTGTAATCCGTGTGTGTGAGTGTGTGTGCACATACACCATTTGTGCATAATATAATTGTGTTTCTGAGATCCAACTTATTCCTAATTTAGGGAGAGAGGTTGAGAGAATTTCTCAACCGTCAGAAACCAACTTCTTAAATATGGAATGTAAGCATTAACTCCAACATCCCCCCTTAATGATTACATTACATGAAAATAACAAAATAATCAAGCTTATCAGTAGATGCTCCATCAAGTTGCCTCATAACCCTCGGAAAGGTGTAGTTGGCAAGTTGGATTCCCGAGTTCACTTCCTCAACCCCTGAATCAAGGGCCTCCCGAAGTCAATTACTGGACAACATCCCAATCTGTCGCATAACCTCATTAGGAAACCACTTCCATGTCTACCACTAATGAGGGATCCTTCCCTAGATCCGCAACTGTCATACTATCTGGACAACCATCCATATTGAGCCTTACTGCCACTCGATCTTTTAAATACCGGTTCAAACATATAGCTGAACTGCTAGTCATTTTATGGACGAGCTCCCATCTACCGATATACATGAGTGCAAACTGTTGTATTCGCTAGTTATATAGAAGAGCCGTCTAAATACGAAATGTACTTAGATTCAACTATTACATCATGACCTTCATAATCTGATGTTAAAATATTCATCTTCACTTAATTTAAAAAATAAAAAAAATTATAATACTAGTGATATTATAGCACTCTATGGAGTTCTACCCAACATGGCATACTTATCACCCAGCAGCATACACCCTACAAATGTGGCAAGCTCATGTTCCGGTCCATCCTTCAATACAGGAACTTCGATAGACCTCTCCAGAACAAGAATTGCCTGCTCATATTGACCTAAACTGCAGTGAATTGCAGCCAGAATTGCATACTCATCACTGGCACGTAGCCTCTTCTTTCTCCTCACAACAACGTTCCATAGTTTTCCAAGAACCCAGATCACACGTGAAGGCGAATCCTTTCTCTTTGTGCAGGCAGAGTCTCTTGGATCGAGTGGGCTTAGCTTCCAGAAATGCGGCCTCTTCTTTTTCACAGCGACAGGCAGGGTCTCTTCGATCTGCCTTCTAAAAGCTTCGACCATTGAATATTGTCCGGAATATGATCCACTGTCAAATTTCAACACACAGACTCTTCATTAAAATGGAGATCTTTCAACAGGAACAAGGGATCATACCACACAGTGCCCTACTGTTCATGTGGTATGACACGACACGGTGTCCTGCTGCTCATGCAGTATGCTCTGGACATTTACGTGCGGTATGGAATCTGCCACATGTGAGATTCATCCACCAGCGGACCAT
Source organism: Pinus albicaulis (assembly GCA_034641835.2). Taxonomy (NCBI): domain Eukaryota; kingdom Viridiplantae; phylum Streptophyta; class Pinopsida; order Pinales; family Pinaceae; genus Pinus; species Pinus albicaulis. The sequence continues at coordinate 94,206,745 of MU968411.1, forward strand.
TTTCCACTCAATTCCAGTCGCCGTGATATCTATGCCAAATAGTAACACATCCTGACACAAGCATCTGTCCAGTCGCCCATCATATGTTGTCATGCAATGAACATAGAAAACCGTAGCGAAATCTCACTAAACAAAAAAAAACATCCTTCATGTATCCTCATGTACTCAGATCATAGACTCACCACAGATCCACTTGAAGCTCCGATACCATGACAGAAATTGATAAAATGACACAATTACAGAAACACAATTATATTATGCACAAATGGTGTATGTGCACACACAGTCACACACACGGATTACAGTTAGATTACTCTATTAAATAGAGTTTCTGAGATCCAACTTATTCCTAATTTAGGGAGAGAGGTTGAGATAATTTCTCAACCGTCACAAACCAACTTCTTAAATATGGAATGTAAGCATTAACTCCAACAGTAATGCATGTAAGTTGAATATCTATCTATTTCAAAATGACCAAATTTGTTAGAGGTCTTGAATTTTGGAGGCATTGTAGTGAAAAGGTTGTGTAAAGGGAAATTAGATTTTTTTATTCAATATTTACTCATATTGGTTTAGGATCAAGCAAAAATTGGTTGGTCTGTGTGTTTTCCTGGTCACTTGTAATGTTACTGTATTGATTTTGGTATCATAAGTTATTTTGCATTTCGTCTAGACAGAATATTTAATAGCTAAAATTGAGAGACAAATATGGAGAAGAAGGAACCAAAAGCTAAAAGAAAAAGAAAAGAAAAGAAAATGAAATCAGAACCAATTGGTTTGTCTATATTAAACAAAGTTTTGGAGTGTGTTGTAAGATGTAATAGATATATTTGGAAACAATTGTTATTGTAAAAAGAATTTTGAGAAGAAGAAATTAAAAAAGGAATGCCATAAACAATATGCATAACATTATATCGAATTGTTGTAGTTGCAGTAAACAGATGTAAAAAATTATTTGTGGCCCTATTTGTTGGTATATTGCTATTGATTTAGAAATTTTTTTGTTAATATCTTGTTGCAATTTGATTTGGTTTGAATTTATGCATAAATTAACTATGCATAACTATAGCACATAAGGAAGAGAAAATAAAACTAGGCAATGTTTTCTGTCGGGAGAGAAGTGGTATTAGACAATATTTTGAAAACATAGCATGTTTATCAATGTTCAATTATTTCTCGGAAAGAAAAATTGTATCAATGTTCAATGATTTATGGGAAAGAAAAATTGATTTGAATTTTTATCTAATACATGATTTAGAAATAAAATGAGGTATTTGGAGACTAGTGCACACTGTGTTTGAGACACAATAGGGATAGGAAGAGGAAGAAATTATTGAAAGAACAATTTTATAGACTATTTTTAAATATATAAAAAAGATTAAATGAGGTGATGTACACAAGAGAAAACTCAAAAGTCAAGCTACATTCTAAAGCACAGTGCATATATTGATATATATGTAGTAGCTACAACTAAACACTGAACGAGAACACACATCTATATGTTAGCCATGGTATACATCATAAATATGAATATTAAATATTTACATTTATGGTACTCCGAGTAGGTTGTGTACCTGAGCAATATAACGTGCAGAAAATAGATTATCAAAATCATAATGCAGTGAATTTTGAAAGTGGTGTTTCTCGATGTATGCAAGGATAATGGAAAAAGTACAAACAAAGTAAATTGATTTACAATGTAGAAAGATTTTTTTAGCAATACAACATGGCATAGTTTCTTCTAGTTGTTCTAATGTTCCATAGTTGTTATGTCGAAAGCGCTCTTTATGTCACTGTGAGATAATGTGTATTTCATGCTATTGTTTCAAACAGAAGGAAACCTAAGTTGAAATTAATTGTCATTAAATTCAAAAGTTGTGACTATTGGATAAGCCAAGAGAAAATGTATTAATGCTCTATATTTTTTGAGATGGAGAGCTTAAAGATGAAATTCAAAGTTAATTATTGTAATAAATGACAAGTTAATTGGAGTGTTTTGTCTAGCTTTTGAATAGTGATCTACATATGTGTGCAGGTTGCATTTGAAAATAAAATTGAAATATGGGTTAAGTAGATGATTGATTCTTTAACTATGATGAAGATATTCCTATCTTTATTTCTCAAGTTTGAGAGCTTTGAGAACAGATATGAACATTGAACATTTTTCTTTAGTGACATTAACATTGAAATTGTGGCTCAAGTGTACAAAGAAGTTACAATGAGGAAAATATTGTGATGATCTGCCCAGTTGGCATCAAAGCCATGGAAGGAGACAAAGGTATTTGCAATATTTTTCCAAAGGTGGTGAAGCATTGAGGCATAATAAGTTGTTGTTGTTGTGGTGTAATTTGAAATGTTTTTGTTGCATAAATGACAATAAATTTTTTTGTCAACAAATATTATGTAGCATGTCGAGATTGAAGTCACCAACAATAGCAATTTGATAGTTTTTTGGCACATATTTTAAAATGTATCTCATTAAATCAATTATTTCCTCAATTGTTGCATTTGGTGTACAATATACATTTGCAATTGCAATATCATATTCTTGAAAATGGAATAAAGAAATTATTGATTCAATATTCTTTTTTTTTTTTACATGAAGACAATATGATTTTTTTTTTTGTACATGAAGACAATGTGAATTGTGAGCTTTTTTGTGTAATATACTAGAATGCCATGCAAATGAAATAGATATATATGATTATGTTTTTATGCAAACATTGGATTTGGTGGAGGGTTACTTGTTTTTGTTTCCTGGAAACAAAGGAATTCAACAATCATTAGATCATAGTTAGAAATAATATTTCTAAAATGAAATTAGAGGATGCATGTGTTCAATGAACATATTTTGAAGCATTCATTTGTTTTTGTTGATTGTAAACTATAGTCAAGTTCTAGGGGAGCATTTTGTCTAAGTATTTGTAGCTCAATAGAAACTTTGTTAGAGAGAGTAAAGTTTCTTTGTTTTAGTTTATTTATTAGATACAAGGATTCAATAATTTTGGTACTTGAGAGTGTTGTGTAGACAATTCCATGTTGTCTAACTCCTTTTAGATCAAATTCCAACCTTTCCATTGTCAAGCCTTGCAATCTATGTATGGTTAGTGGACATTCTAGTTCAACATGGAATTGTTCTCTTGTGTAACTATGGTTTTTTTTTTAACACGTCTATATACTCTAGTAATAGGCGTGGAGTTAGAAATTATGTCATTTGTGAATAAATGTTACATTTTTTTTCGTTGGACACTGTCCAAATTGCACCATTCTTAGTTGTTGTGGCTGCTTTAAAAATTCGTTGAGCTCTCTTGACCAAGCCATATTTAATATCATAATTTTCACCAATCAATTCGACTAGCATATTCTCTTTTAGAAAAATGGTTGCTGGAAATTAAATTTTGATGTTGGTGTAGCTATTTACATTTAATGATCTAATTGTTTTTTCATTTGCAATCAATGTTATAGTTTTTGCATAAATGAGAGATAACATTTTTTCATTGTGTTTTTGTACATATTATTTCAAGTAAAATAAGTATGGAAATGTTGGATCATTTGGTGGGAATATATAACAATTATGGCTCAAGTATTCAATATCGTCGGTAGTATGTGAACGAGTTCTAAGTATATTTAATACTCACACAAATTATTTATTTTCTTGTCGCATAACTTGTTTCAGTTCAAAAGCAACAACATTATATTTTAAAAATTTGTAAGGATTACTAGCTTATTTAAGAGTTGGATGCTCAAATATACAATGATCATGTGTAGGTTGTCCTTGGCATACATCACCAAAACATATTATGTCAAGGTTTCCAAATGGTGTGGTTGGCGTGTGCATGATTTCACTAAGGGGTTTGTGAATGTTATATAGCAATTGAGACCCAATCAATGTTGCTTCATAAAAGAAAGAGTATAAGGTCTACATATTTTTTCTTAAGATATCATGTGTGTTAGAACTCAATGGAATCATGTTAGACGATGAAAGTGATAGGTGCAAAGATTTATGCAATCTGACACCATTTGCAATATATGCAGTGTTGCTAGTGAATGCATCTATGAGGGCTTTCCTTTTAACGGGGTAACTTTGGAGGTATTTGTTCTAGTAGTGCATGACTGTGTGATAAAGTTCCTGTGCAGTGAATGTTTATCTTATTCATACAACTTGAGTGATAAAGAAGTAAATTCGGTTTTCTAGATTTTTTTTTTTCCCATAATATTATTTGTTTCAATATAAATTGTTGTTTTTTGTTTAATTTTCTCCTAAGTTCATTATATGATGTTTGTCTCCAAAACAAACAGATTCTTCATATATTCATTGTTATTTTGAGTTGAAATATGTATGTCTCTAGATTTCATTTTTTGCATTAGATCATGTTGAATATCATATTTTTCACGAAAATGAGTCCTTGTGTCATTTTCTGATGGAAGGTGGAGTACAAGAGATTCTTAATTTTTTTATGCAATTGAAGTAGAAGCATGATCAATGTCACCCCATGGAGATATTGAATGGTAGAAACAATGCTCTTTTGAGACAAGTATGGTTCGGCCCAAGTCACATTGCCATTTTTGAGAGTGCATTTGGAATCTCAATATGGAAGATAAAACATCATTTTTTCTTTATAATTGTTCTTAGGGTCCCTCTATTCATTGTATCGATTTAATCATATGACACGTGGATTTTTCTTTTGTTGCAGTTTTCTAGGATATATAGGAAGAAGAATATTCTGCTAGGTATATTGTTTCAAGTTGAATGGGTCGGGCCACATATTTATCAATGATTGACTTGCACAAAATATCTTCATGGGTTTCATGTTCATATTGAAAGAGACCACGTATTTTAAGCACATATGATTGTTTTTTTCTGCTAGAGAAGTGTTAATAAAAATCGTTTTTCTAGAGGATGAGTATAAAAGAAATTAGATTATAGTGTGAACAACTTGTATACTTGAAATTTGTTTCAAATTCAATTATGCATTTCCAAGTCTACAAATAGTTTCAATTTTTCCACCATTTTTAGACAAGAAAACTTCTCATATTCGTTTGAAAGAAAATATTATTGTGTGGTCTATATTTGTCATATAAGAACTATAATATGTTGCAGTAACATAGGCATGCAATATAAAATATGCATTTGTGTTTTCTTGCCACAATGGAGGTATTTTTTTGCAAATGAGTTTATCAAAATAGCACACGGACTTCTTTTCAATAGTACAATGGAACTAACAATGCAAGAGAAAAGGAGAAACATATATTCTTTGTTCTTAGCACTAAGATTGGCCAAGAAAGTATCAAATGTCATGTATTTTGCGTACATATTGTGAGAATTTTTTTTTTTTAATTTATTGATTGTCATTATCATTATTGATTAAAGGTTGCAAGACACAAGTTCGTTTCATTGTTGGAAAAGGAAAACCATATCTACAACTAGAATGTTTGTGTCTTATGCAAGTTTTGGTGTGATGATGAGTTTGTATTTGAATAATTTGATATCATGACATTGTTGAATCACAATTCAAATAACTACCAATAAAAAAAATAACATCAAATTTAGGAGAATGTTGTTATATTGGTTCATTTTTTTATCTAAAGATATCCATGGTCATGTTCAGTTCCTCTGCTTGGGAACTTTGTGATAAAAAAATAGTCTTCCACTTGCCCAAATATTTCATCATCTTTTGTGATCAAAGTGCACAAGGCTGAGATCATGTGTCTATAGTAGAAACTACAAATATCTAGGTGAATTCTGATCAACTTTCAAATGCATTCATTCGAAGTATCATTAATTTTGTTTATTAAACTAGTACAACTTTGTGTCGTCAATGCATCTATCAATGGATCCCAAAGGTTTTCAACACTAGTGAATGCAAAAGAAAAATTGGTGGGTTGACTTTACTTATCATTGGAAACATGTATTTTCATATCTTTTCAAAGTAATCAAGAGACCTGTGAATTCTCTTCAGACATTGATATGCAATTGGTGATTTTAATTTTTTTTGAAAGTTGTTTTGGTTCTTGACATCTCTAGCAACTAGGTTTTTGACTCTCATTTATCCTTGGCGAATGTAAACACAAGATGAACATGAAACTTGGTCTATCAATATAAGAATTTTCTTAAGAAATATATTTGTAGCATGTGTTGAAAATTGTTCAAACTTTTGCAATAGTTCCCATTGTGAAATTTATTGATATGAGAAGTGATTGACCACATCACTAGGTCGATTAGAGCCATAAAACAATGTTCAGAAATTAATTTCTTCAGAGAATTTTTCATGGAATATACCTAATGGCTTGTATCTCTCACAAGGTGGAATTTGCAATATTTTTGTATAAATATCATGAATTAAATGGGATTCTGAGTAACTATGCATAAGTGTTTCTGATTCTAGTTTTAAATCATTGTCAACACATTGTGAGTCTGCTTCATGAACTTCTGGGATACTTCTCTTATGATTTTGTTTATGGTGATAAAAATGGTCTTGCCACTCATTGTTTATGACTATTTTTTCATTTTTGTAAAGAGTTGTATTGCACAAGTCCCGTAAGGAAACCATTACCTTTTTTGGTCAAAAAGTTCTGGAAAAATATGCATTATTGTATTATATTTTTATTTTAAGCATTATTTTAGTTTCCATGTAATCATACATAATTCTAGGTAGGGTTGTTTGAACTTTGTTCAAATTGGAAATAACATTTATGATTCTGCTTGTTAGTCCTATTCGCGATCTTTTGTATCCTTGTCGTATTTGTGCAAATGTCATTCTTGGTGCCACCAATCTCTCTTGTAAAGTTCTTAAAGGTGTAACAATTTATTTTTTGATTTTTGCGGATATGTAAAGGTGATGTGAATTTAGGAAACTTTCCATTGATTATTCTAGTATTGCAATATTTTCAAATTTTTTCATTGACTTTGATTGGTTTCACGTGACCTCTAGCTATGAGTGCATGAAAATTTTCTAATGTGTTATTATTCACATGCCACATATCTTTTTGAAAATGCAATCTATCATGAACACAAAATAAATGTGTAGGTGTGTCTTGTATTTACTACAAATATGCCTCAGTTGATTTAATTGATTGCAAATGTTTTTTTATGTTCTTGGGATACTCAAGCACCATGTGCATGCATTTCATTTTTCAAATTATTCAATCGACTAGGATGGTTATTTGATTTATTCGAAGGGGGAACATGTATTGAATTTTCATGTTTCTCATTGAATAATGAAGGCAAAGAATTTTGTTTTGATAATTTGCAATATTTAGACAACTTAAAATATTTTTTCTTCCTCGTTGTTTTATTTTAATCGACTAGGATGGTTATTTGATTTATTAGGAGGAACAAGTATTGAATTTTTATAATTCTCATTGAATAATGAAGAAAAAGACTTTTGTTTTGATAATGTGCAATGTTTAGAAAACTTAAAATATTTTTTTCTCCTCACTGTTTTATTCTAGATGAAACCATTGTCTACTTTGGTACATGATCTACCAACATTATTTTGTATGTGTAAATGATGTTTGGGTGTAAGACTTGAAATGACACTGAAATTTTGTGTATCCAATACTTGTTGGAAAGGTGTACCTGTATTATATGAATCATTGACACTATAAACAACATTAATTTGCAAAAGTGCATAAAAGTGTGCATGTGATGTGGATATAGGAAAATGTATAAGATAAAGCGTTTTTTATACAATATTTGATGAATAGAATCAGAAAGAAATATTTCTGATACTTGTTTTCCAAGCATAGATGTTAATTTTAATTATTTCACATATCCGTTGAATTGAGAAATGATTTCCCTATATATGTCCATTTGCATATGGAATTGATACGTTTATAATATAAATTTACCAATTGTTTACACATTTCTCTTGTTCAATTATTATGGCATCAAAGTAATTTCCCAAGTATTTGATAGCTCTAACATCATTATGAACATAGAGATTCTATAAGGTTTGTGCGATTATTTTTCTTATCGCAAACATGTCAAACCAAGGCGCAATTGTGTAAATAGAATTGAACAATGAGTAACGAAAATAATTAACAATGTGATTATGAATCAATAATTCGTGTTCTAATAGGATTTTTTTAATGGATACCATGTCATATTGTACAAGAAAGGAATAATGTGCACAAATGCATGGAGAAATTGATATAGAATTTGGTGATACATTGTTCATTGTGCAATATTGAAAGAGTGGTTCAAAGTGACCACATGCATGATTATACTTATGTAACAAAATATTAACTTGATAGTCATGTATATCTTGGTTGAAGAGGAGATATGGTTTTCCACTCGTAAATAACCAAACATTGACTAGTATTGAAAAATAATTAAAAAACAATTTGATGCAAAAAGCATCTCCCCACAAGTTAATTATCAAAACAGTAGAATTAGAAGCAGGTGTAGACAATCCTTGCAAATATGTCTGAACAAAAATAACTCACTGGATATCTTTAGTGTATTCAGAAGTCAATTCAGTATGCAGTGATTATAAAGCAACATCATGTGTTTAACTTAGGAAATGGTGGAAGTGATTTACAATTCCTTGTCATATTTCAACTTATGTATAATGAAAGTGAAGTATAACAAGAAATGAGTGTGTTAGTATGAATCTTTCGTCGGAAAAGATCACTTTAGCTACGCATAACAAATAGCCCTAACATCGATTATGGCTACGAAATATCTTTAAGTCTGCTGCACAAATTTAGATCTAAGCACAAAAAGACATTAAGCAGATAAAATATAATATGGCTCCATGCATCCAATAGACAAGACGAGAACAAAGTGTTTAAAATAATGATCTGTATTGTATTAAAGAATGGGGCACCTGAGAGGAAAACAAGAAAGGTGTTTTCCGGTTCTCCTCGGTGGGATGGGTTCTTGGAAGTCCTCAGTGTTTCAGATCTAAAATTCCTCTCTCTTATTGGTGTAGAAAAAGAAACATGGAACTCAATGGGAGTTCATAAAGCAAAATGGAAAATGGTGACCAAGAGTAGATCCAGAGTGATCTAATGCAATGAAGGTGACTAATGAATGGGGAAAACCCCCCTATTTATAACAAAATATTGGGGCGGTCTAGAACTCGGTGCATGAATAAAGTATTATTAATCGAATTCTAGAAGCACCCTTTAGGAATATTTTATTATATTTGTTGGAGGGAAAAGGGTTCTTGACTTGGGTCAATTCCTTTATTTATAAACAATAAATAAATAAATGGTTTATTTATTATTTTAGGGACATGATGGGAATATAATTAAATAAATAATGATTTATTTAATTATTTAAAAATGATTTAGTCAAATTTAACTAGGAATATTATTAAATAATGATTTGAATAACTTATTCCTAGGAAATACTTAAATAAATAATGATTTATTTAATTAATTTCCTTGTTTTGGGTTAAATATGACCAGGAAATATAGATCAATGTTATTTTATATGGTGAAAGAAATTTTACTTAGAGTAAAATTGGTCTTACATGGTGTACTTGGGTTCATCTAATGATAATGAGTTAGATGACCAAAAAAATGGTGTAACAAAGTGAAAAAGACAATCCCCTGGGTAGTAGTAGAAATGTTGCAATCTATATAAATGGAATCTAAATAATTTGTAATCAGTTTATTCAAAACATGACTCATGTAATGCAAAATAGTTTTTTGTTGCCATAAATGGCAATGAGAAAATATGCAATTTTTCCAATTCAATTCCTGACTACAATTGAACAAGCAAAAAAAACTTTGAGTATTAAACCAACAACTATGATTGGAGTAGACTATGTAATTTTCAATACAGTGTATTCTCCTTCCCACACCCTGTCCTTTTCCTCCCACATTCTTTTTTTCTTTTCCAATTAAGATAATTGTGACTATTCAACTGTGTCACAAAAGACAAGGAAAAATCTACTATTAAATTTCTAAATCCATGAATTCTAGCATTTGAATTTGAACTTTAGCATTTTGAATTAGACAATGGAAAAGTAGAATAATGTGATTTGTTTTTTTTTGTTTGTTTGTTTGTTTTAGGTTTTGTGAAACCTTTCAACATACAAACAAGAATTAAACATAGAAATAAAAGTCACATGTTAGCAATGTCATTGCCTTTATTTTTCTCTTGGCATTGTCACCACAGAGTTTTTATTTTTTTTATTTTTTTATTTTTTTATTTTTATGTTTTTATTTTTCCACACACTTAAAATTAATAAAATAAAAACATTTTTTTTAGCAACATGAAAAATATAAACATATTCTGAAATTTTTATATATATTATAATTATATTCTATGTATAACTATAACAATATTCTATGTATGGTAATGTGGAGGCACATTCCTATTGGCTTACTTTTTCGCTTTAATTTTGGTTATAGTGTTGGGGTCCATGAAAAAATCTACGTTCATGAAATCACATTATACTTTGATGGATCTCTAAAGATGATTAATATGTTAGTCATTAATATAATCATGCCAAGGCCTAACTCCACATAATGAATAAGCCCATGCTATGGCTATGTCATAAAATACATCCCAGAACACAACTCTCAAATATGAATCATGAAAATTGAACAAGAATTAGATGAAATATTTGAAGTCATTAAATTTTACACTAACAACCCTACAACACATCATCGATAATCTACCCATAGACATAAAATATGAAATAGCCATACCTTTATATGAATCTAACCTCAACATTTTCGAAACTAACAAACATAGAAAATAACACAGAAAAATCCAAGCCTATAAGCCTGCAAGTAATAAAAATGAAATCAAGAAACATACCATTGAAAAAGGATTTTAAACAACAGTAATTGTAGAATCACTCACTCTTAATACAAGGCTTAATCTATCAAGTCACACATGTCCATGTTATTCAAAGAAGAAAAACAAACCAATAAAATCTATGAAATTAAACATTTGGTATATGAATTTTTTCAATATCACAGGGTTTTTCCAAACTGAACTTTAAGTTTCGAAATTTTGCGAATGTCAAAAATTTTGAAATTCAGTAAGCTTCGGAAAATTTGCTCGAAAAAATTTAAGGTTTGAAATTTGTCGAACCTAAAAACAATTCAAAATTATGCAAACCTAAAAAAAAATCAAAATTGTTTAGATTTTCCTTGGTTAATGTATACTAGGTATTCACGTAGGCTAATGTACGTGAGTTTGACACATTAATGAGATTTCGTTCCTTAAGTTTGAAATGACATATATTCATAGAGGAGTTGCATAATTTCATTAATGTTCAATTGGTGACTCTACCAATTGATATTGCCACTATTTAAAATTCATTTTGAATCGTTACGATATGTGTTACATGCCAATTCCATTTATTTGGATATCAAGCTTCTGTATGATCCATTGAGTAATCAAATGCTCGTATCATGGTATGGTCCCTCTCATGCCTCTATCATGGTTAAAGAGTAAATATCTATACGCCCTCCCGCGGAATGACAAAAAAATAAATTTCCATTATACACATTTACTAAATTGTTAATAAAACACGTTATATTTCAGTTTTATTATATTGTTCTTCCAGAAATAGTATTTAGGGAATTACTAAGCCTGCAATGAGGCATCTTGTCATGAGAGGAGGCGTCAAGCACATCGACATGATTATTTATGATGAAGCTAGAGGCATTTTAAATATATTCTTGGAGAATGTAATTAGCAATGTTGTGACATACATAGAGAATGTGATAAGAAAGAATGACACATCCATGGATGTTTATAGACATTAAATAAACAGGGTCGAATGCTTTATGGCTTAAGAGGCAGAAAAGATCCAGTGGTTGCTACTCATCTACCTTTCTTAATATCAGCAATTCTGTCTCTGCAAATACTTTTCCTTTTCTAAGAAAATATGAACAGTCCGTTCTGTAAGTGTAGAACATGTTTTCTTACCCCGAAGGTTGGAGGAATTTGTGTTTAGCTAATTTTGTTGAGGGTTTTTTAATTCTATCTGCAGTTGTATGCATCTGCTTCTATGTTTATTTGTAAAGGAGTTTGTAATGTGTATTATATGTAGAATGCAATGCGAGTTTTTATCTTCTTAAAAAAGAATTTTGAATACAACGGCTCAACCACCACACAATCACTTAAAAGGACATAAAAACACAAAATTCATTGTTGATGAACTACATACACTATTCCTTTTTTTGAACATGAGCCTAGGTTAAACATGAGCTAGGTTGAACATGAGCATTGAACCACATGAAAATTGTAATTTCCTTGGGAAGAAACCACTGGTGTCTAGAAAGGTGATTCAAAGCCACTGCCACGTAGAAAGCCAAACTCAAGATGGTCAAACTCGTGAACAACACAAAAAGGAAATAAAATTTAATGGAAAATATCATGAATATATTATCATTTGTGCATTATATGGTTCCCTGTTTTTTATATGGTTTTAGATTAAGATTGAATAAAATCAAATTATAAGAAAAACGCGAATACTTGAATCCCTTTGAGCTATTATTTTGTCATCATAGCCTCTTGAAATTTTCAACCTAAAGTTAAATACATAACTAAGTAAAATCCAACCCCCCACTGTTATGCGGAAAATCGAACTGAGGGTGTTGAACAACACAAACACTGTAATTGGTTTTCCAAGAAACCATTGATGTCTGGAAAGATAACTCCAATTCACTACTACGTAGAAAGGAAAACCTAGCGAACAACAAAACAAGAACAAAATTCCAAAAAAATGGCTTGAACTAAAGATGCATAATGCAGGGACATTGCAGTGCAGGAACAAGGGCTCAATGAACATAAAGGAAACTGAATGCAGAAGTCTTGTAAACACCAAGGTAACAGAATGAGAAATATTGAAGATCAGATAGCAAAATGAAATAAAGCTTTCAGGCTCGTAGCCTATTCACTTCAGCAATTGTAAAACTACTTGGTGGATGAGAAAATAATTCAGAATCAAAAAAACCACTTCAGGAATTGTCACACCAGTTAGTGGATGAGACAACAATTTAGACCAAAAAAAAATCATAGAGTAAATGAGAAGAGCTACCCGAAGAAATTCACACAACAGACATATGCTTAGTACTTGGGTTGTTAACCATTCCATGCCACTTGTATATTAGAATTGGTGGCTTAGTGTGCTAGATTTAGAAGCACTCCAGATCGATATCAAATCTAATCCGAAAATGGATCCTAAATGGATCTTTTTTTTTATCGCCGATAAACAGAGCGGAGAAGGAAGCATGATGCCATTTAAAAGTACATGTTTTATTGTCGATAAATAGAGCGAAGGAAGAAGCATGATGCCATTTAAAAATACAAGACCAAACGACCCTAAGGAGCACATGCAATTAAATGCGAGAGTCTGCTAAACAAAAAGGAAATTTAAATGTGAAACTTGGGTGAATATCAAATGAATTGAATGCGATCTTCTCACAGTGTAAACTACGAAGAAAACACTGATGTTTAGAAAGCCGACACGAAGCCACTGTTACGTAGAAAGGAAAACTCAAGACTCTGAACCTGGCAGACAACACAGTAAGAGCAAAATTTCAACATATAAAACATAGGGACATTGCAGTGCATGGACGATGGTTGAATGGGCATAGAGACAACTGAATGCGAAAGTCTGATGAACACATGACAACAATTCAGACTCAAAACAAAAAAAATCATAGAGTAAATAAGAAGAACTACCCGAGGTAATTTACACAAGCTAGATATGCTTAGTATTTCAGCTTTTAACCATTGCTTGCCACCTGTCTATTGTAAATGGTGTCTAAGTAACCATAGAGTAAATGAAAAGAGCTACCTAAGGCAATTCAAACATGTAAGATATGCTTGATATTTTGATTGTTAACCATTCCATGCCACCTGTATATTGAAAATGGTCTGGAAGTGTGTCAGGTGTTCAAGAACTACGTACCTATGTAAAATCTAATTGGAAAAAGGATCCTTTGTTTTATCACTGATGAACAGAGTGAAGGATGCATCATCATGCCATTTAAGAAGATAAGACTAGAAGACCCTAATGAGCACAAGAAATTAAATGTGAGAGACTGCTAAACACAAAGGCGATTGAATGTAAAATGTGGACCAGTATCAAACGAATTGAATGAGACCTACTCATAGTGCATACTATGAAGCAATCACCGATGTCTGGATGTTGATGTACATGCACCTATATTAGCTTTATTTCAACTCTAGAGATTGCATGCAATGTGGACTTGTATTTATCTATTTAACTTTTGTATTTATCTAGTTAACTTGAGTGCTTTACATGCACATAGTTAGCCTTAATTAGCTTTAGTTCAACTCTAGATATTGCATGCTATGTGCACTTGTTTTTATCTAGTTAGCTTGAGTGCTTTACATGCACATAATTAGCCTTAATTAGCTTTAGTTCAACTCTAGATATTGCATGCTATGTGCACTTATTTTATCTAGTTAACTCGATTACTTGCATGCTATGTGCACTTAGCTTAGTAAGTTAACTTTAGTGCTTGCATGTGATGCATGTGCACATTATCATAACATAAATCACACTTATCATCAATTAGCTTTAACTATCCATAGTTATTGCATCTACGACTAAGCTTAACTCAATTGCTTTTATGTATTGAATACAAGAACTGATATTGAACAATTAATTTCATTCTTTTCTCCATTCTTTCTCACTCTTTCATTCTCTCGCAAGTTTTTTCATTGTTTTGCAAATCTAGATCTTTGTGTCTCAAAATATCACATGGTATCAGAGCACCAGGATTTGTAATCAATGCACAAGAAATTTTTATTTGTAGGTTCAACAGATTGAAGCAGCAACAAAGAATAAAGTCTAAATTGGAGTTTCCACGATCGACAATTCTTAATCCATATAATTAATTCAAATGGAAGTTAAAGATTCTACTTCATCTCAGAAGTAGAGGGTTATTTCGAGTAACCATGGAAACAAAAGTTGAACCAACATCGACAGTGGAGAAAACAAGACATTTCAATTGCATGGATGAGGCCTTCAACGTCCTATGTTTATCTATCTCTCCAGAACTTCTATTTCATGTTGAATCATGTTCAACTCCAAATGAAGTATGGAACAATTTGGAAGGATTTCTTGGAAAACACGATGAAATGTAAGGTCACATTCTCTAAAATGAGTTAAAATCATTAGATCCAAGAAATTTTGAGAGCATTCAAGATTTCTTCACAAGGTATAAAGCCTTGTTGCTTTAGCTAAAAGGATGCAGGATCGACAAATCGAAGAAAGAAAGTCATTTGATTATTTTTATTTTATCAAAACTTGGTCTAGTGTATGCAATATTCATCTCTACATTCCACACAGCAAGATCTACAACCGGTGCAGGTTGGAAGATGCCCTCATTGGATCCTTTTATTCAGTCTTTGATTGATGAGCAAGATAAGCTCATCAAAATGGCCGCACTTAAAAATTCCAAAGTGCATGATCTTATTGTGCATGCAAAAGGAAAGGAAAATTCCAAACACCATCAGAAAAGAAAAGGGAAGAAGGATCCTGATCCAAGAGAGGGAGGAAATCCCAAACCCCCTGATGGATCATCCGACTCAAAGGAAAGGAAAGGAAAGGAATGAAAGGGAAATCAATGTGCAACTATTGCCACCGTGGTTTTCACCCTGAATCTGCATGCATGAAGAAGACTATAGATCTTATGGCGCAGACACTCCAGCAACATAATCTTGGATACCACATTCCTGAGAATGCCACAAAGAAGTCTGGAGAAAAATCACTAGAACCAAGTGGTAATGGGCATGCTTTGATTGCTCTTCATTCTACACTGCAAGAATGCATCATCGATTTAGGAGCTTCACATCATATGGCTTCTTAAAAGGAATCATTTTCTTCTCTACATGCATACTTAGGACCTCCTATTCTCATCGGGGACAATTCTGCAGTTGCAGCAACTGGACAAGGAAGAGTGCAATTTAAAGATGGAACTTTTGAGAATGTCTTGTGTATTCCAAGGCTTTCTGTGAACCTTCTCTTAGTGTATCGGATGACACACACAGGTAGCAGAAGGAAAGTGGAATTTACCCCAAATTCTGTGAGAATTTATGACATGCAAAACAACTTGAAGATTGCATCTCGCAAGGCAAATGATCAATCTCTTATGTATACATTTTTTGATTTTGTTCCTCAATCAGATTCTATTTTGCTACATATGCGTGAAAATGAAGAAAGTAGGATTTGGCATGAGAGATTTGGGCACTTGAATTTGAGATATATGCGGCAACTTAGAAAGCAAGGGATGGTGAAAGGATTTATGACCATTGAATTTTCAAATAGTGTTTGTAATGGATGTGCTCTTGGAAGCATCCACAAGACAAGTTCGAGAAGGGGCATGCATGGAGAGCCTCTTCACCTTTTGTAACTTGTACACAGTGATCTCATTGGTCCATTTCTAGTTCTTTCAATGAGAAAAGAAATATATGTGTTATTATTTATAGATGATTACACGAGATTCACTTGGGTTTACTTCTTGAAACTCAAGTCTAAAGTTTTTCAACATCTAACGATTTTCAAAGCACATGTGGAAAATCAGTCTGGAAAATGCATCAAGATACTCCACACAGATAATGGGATGGAATATGTCAGCAAATATATCAAGAATATTTGTAATGAATTAGGCATACAGTTCCTTACACCCCACAGCAAAATGGGGTTGCTGAAAGGAAGAATCGATCTTTGAAAGAGATGGCCAGTTACATGTTGCATGCAAGATCTCTTTCGTCAAAATTGTGGGTTGAAGCTATAAATTGTGCCTCATACATGGAGAACAGATCTACTCATAAATAAGTTACTGGAAAAAAAACTTTTGAGGCTTGGACTGGCATGCAACCTGAAGTCAGTCATTTCTGCATTTTCGGACCTCCAGCATGGACCCGCATTCCTACAGAGAAGAGAAAGGCTTTGGAGCCTCAAAGTAAAGCATGCATGTTTCTTAGATATTCTAATGAAGTCGAAGGGTACATATTGCTTGATATCAACACTAAAGAGCTCTTTATTGAAAGGAGTGTAAAGTTTGACGAAGATATTTTGCATGCACTAGCAGATGAACTTGTTACCAAGTTTCCATCACCACTCATTGATGAGTATGCAAATGAAACTTCAAATCAGAATTCTGATGAGGATGAGCCTTTGCCTGTGACACCTATTGGACCACCAGTTTTTGAACATGAGATCATATTTTCACATATATTTTGAAATATTATCGACCACCTTCAACACAAAAATGGCATAGCATGAGTGATATCCTTGATGATCTGGCCTCTATACCTCAGTTTGAGGAAGATACACAAACACTCTTAGGTATGGAGCTATGCATGGCCATGCATGCTTATATGATGCATGCATCTGATCCATAGATTTATGCAGAAGCAACTAGGCATCTTGAATGGGAAGCAACAATGGATGAGGGATATAACTCTATCACTGAGAACCAGACTTGGGATTTGCTTCTACTACCTTCCAATCATAAACTTGTGAGGTGCAACTAGGTTTATCAGACCAAGAAAGAAACAAATGGCCAAGTTATTCGATATAAGGCACGGTTGGTAGAAAAAGGTTTTCAGCAGGTGCATGGTGTTGACTATGATGAGACTTTTTATCCAGTGGCAAAAATGGATTCCATTCAAATACCTCTATCCATTGCAGCAGCAAGAGGATAGGAGGTGCATCATTTGGATGTGAAGATTGTCTTTCTTCACGGTGATCTCAAGGAGGAAATCTACATGGAGTAGCCAGAGGGATACATGCACAATTCATCTCTGCTATGCAAACTAAAGAAATCTCTCTATGGCCTCAAGCAGGCACCTAGAGCATGGTATGCAAAGATGGATTCTTATTTGTTATCTTAAAATTTTGTACACTGCAAATCTAATTCCAATGTTTATTTTTTGAAGAAAATTGACTCATTGTTGATTATAGTACTCTACGTAGATGATCTTTTGATAACGGGTAGTTCAACTTCTGTCATTAATGAGATTAAAAATGCATTGCATAAGCAGTTTTCTATGACAAACATGGGCTTCCTAAATTTCTTCCTTGGACTAGAGATCAAGCAGAGTGGTTCTGGGATTACCATTTCCCGACCAAAGTATACTAGAGATCTTTTGACACGATTTCACATGAGTGACTGCAAGCCAACAACCACACCTTTCTTATCATGGATAAAGCTTTAGAATGGCAAAGGCACACCATTGGTTGATTTCACATTGTACCGTCAGCTTGTGGGAAGTCTTCTTTATCTCACCCACTCCCGTCCTGATCTCTCATATGTCATAGGAGCAATTTCTAGAGATATGCAGAAGCCATATGAGTTACACTGGAAATCTGCAAAGCACATCCTTCAATATTTCTAAGGGACAATCACCTATGGGATTCATTATGAAGCCATTGTTCTTTGAATCTCATTGGGTTCAAAGATTCATATTGCGTTGGCGACAACATTGATCGCAAGTCCACCTCTGGTTATTTACTTAGTTTGGGATCCGACCCAATTTCTTGGTCAAGCAAGAAGCATCATGCCATTGCTTTATCATCAGTAGAGCCCGAGTATAGAGGAGCAGTCAATGCCACTATTCAAGCCATTTGGATACAACATTTCCTATGTGAGGTTGGGATCAGTGTTCATCGGCCAACTGTCATCTGATGTGATAATCAAAGTATGTTAAAGTTTTGCAGAGATCCAGTGCAGCGGCAGCAGACAAAACACATCGAGATCCACATGCACTTCATTAGAGAACTCATTCATGATGGGATCATCCATCTTCGATACTGTCCTAGTTCCGAGTAGACTCCTGGTATCTTCACCAAGACTTTCACTCAGCAAAAGTTTCGATTCCTACGAGATCATTTCGGGGTGAAGGACACGACTACCTAGCAGTTGTTTTTTCTCTACTTTTGCATTATATTTTGAGGGGGGTTCGGGGTGCGGGAGGGCGGAGGGTTCTTCCCAATGGGCTTTCCCTCTTTCCTCCTATTTATGCATCGTATATGGGTACCTAAAATGGCTGTATTTTCGGGACTCATTCATTTTGCATCACACTCACCTAAGTTATGCTTAAGAGGGGGTGTTGGTGTACATGCACCTAGATTAATTCTAGTTCAACTCTAGAGATTACATGCAATGTGCACTTGCCTTTAGCTAATTAACTTGAGTGCTTTACATGCACGTAGTTAGCCTTAATTACATTAGGTAAACTCTAGCTATGGCATTTGATGTGCACTTGTTTTTATCTAGTGAACTCGAGTGATTACATGCGATGTGCACTTGGCTTAGCTAGTTACCTCTAGTGCTTGCATGTGATGCATGTGCACATTAGCAGAACAGAAAGCACACTTAGCTTGAGTTAGCTTTAACTATCCATAGCTATTGCATGTACAACTAAGCTTAACTCAGTTTCTTTTATGTATTGATTCCAAAAACTAATATTGATGAATTAATTTCATAATTTCTTCATTCTTGCTCACTCCTTCGTTCTCTCACAAGTTTGTTCATTGTTTTGCAAATCTAGATCTTTGTATCACAAAATCTCACACTAGAAAGCCGACACGAAGCCACTATACATAAAAATGAAAACTCAAGACTCTCAACCTCGCAGACTACACAACAAGAACAAAAATGCAAATACATAATTCATGAACATTAGAGTGCAAGAACGATGGTTCAACAAACACAAATGCAACTAAATGCGGAAGTCCGAAAAACATCCGACTCAAAGAAAAAAAACCATAGACTAAATGTGAATAGCTCCGTGAGGCAATTCACACAATCCATATATGCTTAATATTTCAATTGTTAGCCATGCCATGCCAGCTATATATTGAAATGGTGTGTAGGTAACCATAGAGTAAATGCGACGAGCTACATGAGGCAATTCACACAAGGAAGATATGCTTAGTATTTTTATTATTAACCATTCCATGCCATCTGTATATTTGAAATTTTGTCAAAATTCTGCCAGATGTCAAGCACTGCGGACCGATTTCAAATCTAATCGGAAAAAGCATCCTCTGTTTGAGCGCCATGAACGAAGCGAAGGACGCACAATCCTTCCATTTAACTAGACAAGACCGAATGACCCTAACGATAGCATGAAATTAAATAAGAGAGTCCGGTAAACAAAAGGCGGTCGAATGTGAAACATGGCGAAGATCAAAGCAATTAAATGCCACCTGCACTCTGTCCTTTCTCCTCCGCTCAGATTTCGTTAACGCATTCATCGGCATTTTGAGCCCTGCTGCCGACGGCCAGGATACGTAATCCCATATGTACAAGTACCAATGACTCTAAACTATAGTCTCACATTTGAGAACCATAATATTTTTCAAAGAAAAATTAAACTACGACGAAAAAAATCTCCCATGACATCGCTAGATATTACTACCTAAATCAATCATGTGTGAAATCACGTGATGCAAATATCAACACCATATATATATATATATATGAATGAAACACGCAAAATACCTTTTGGGTAAGTGAAAATAGCAAAAAGAGAAAATTAAATGTTATGTAACTAGTTTTTTTTAATTAAGAAGACGCCACATAAAAATTAATTCAAAAAATTGGATACATATGTTATATTATTTTCCTGAGGTATATCTATGATAAATAGTTATAATATATATATTTTTTAAATATTAATATTAAAAATGAAGTTTCTTTATTTATTTAGCTATTTGTTATTTAAATTGATAAAAAATTTAATTTACTATTACCAATTTTTTATTAATATTAAATAAAATTATGTAATTGTTTTCCATAATTTAATTTATTGGTTAAAACTTATTTCACTTTCATGTGTTTAAACTGGATTTTGTAATAAACTATATATACTAAGTAATATAAATAAGAATTTTATTGTTAAAATAATTATATAATAATTAGTTTAATTTTTTTAATTTGTAACAATTTTTATTTTATATTAAATAAAAATTGATTGGTTGAATCAACATTCATTTAATTATTAATAAATTATCACATTGTATTTATTTATGAATAAAGTTATTAATTGGACTAATGTAACAATCATAGCCTTCTATGTATAAAAAAAATTTAAAAACTACTTTTTACTATAGTCATTAATCTTTAAGCTATGAGCTACACGTTCTCTTACCTTTTGCTTCTTATATCATAAGAAACTTATTAAGCATGCTCTTTGTCATACATATTTGAGATTTCTGGCAAGTAACACATAAGATTAAAGTCTCTATATTAACATTTATGTTTCCAATATTAAATAAATAATAGACGGATATCACGGTCTTTATTAACCCCACATAAGTATATGTAACCATTTAGCTATGTTTCTAAGGTTCATGAAGGGTTTTCCATTGGATAGATTCGCATTCATGACTGGATTATTTTCGATGGAATTATATGTATTGACAATGGTACATTCACATATGATTTTATATGGTTAACACAATATTTCAGATTTTCTCTGTATATCGTCTATTAATTTCATTCCTTTGATTTGCCTAATCTGTCATTACAAATCTGGTGATTTCATTTAATGATCACCTGCCAACCTTGCTACGAAACCCTCCACTTGTCCTCCTTCACAACTGTCGACCGTCCTTCTCGATTGTTCGTGGTGTCATCTTGATCGTCGATACTCCTTCGGCTAAGATCCACGACATAGGCATTGGGAAGGGTTGTTATAGTAACAACCCTCCCTATCCTCTTGTTGGAGTCTCATTTGCTCGGTCGTCGTTGCTCCGAGTCTTGGCTCTGCAGCAGGAGTGATTTTTCTTTACTGTAAGTTCCTCCAATGTTCTTCCCAGCACTTTTATTCGGATTCTGTTCGACATCGACTTGTCCTCCATGCAGAACAATCTTTTCCCAATTTACTCGATAATACACTGCCCTGCACTCATCTTTTTATGTAAATGGTTTTCGAATTCGTTTGATACATAGAAATGGTTGACTTGGTCCCCTCAACCTCGCAGAGGCATTGGTAATGTTTGGTTTAACAAGAATGTGCAGTCGGTCGCAAAGGGGATTCAAACTTTCGGCTTTACAAAAAAGGTAAGGTTCCTCTCTTTTTTCTATTTGGCATGTTAGGTTTCCACAGTTATTTTCCTTTCCTTAATGGGATATATAGGTTTAAATCCTCTTTGGGTTTTCTTCTCCAGGTTCTCGGAGTTGCGGAGCTGGTTTATCCTTATTGACATCGCTGGTCCTGTAAGGTTTAACTGTTAGTTTTCGGTTGAATGATAGTCGCCGCCACCCTTCTATCGCGTATAGGGACAAGGGGGTTTTAATGGCAAGACGACATTGCATCCTTGACTATGTTTTATTGAGAGAACCTTTCTAATAATGCTGAAGCAGTGTATAATTTCAAGGTGTGGCCCTTTATCTGTTAGTTTTGTGTAGATATTCAAATGTTAGGAAGAGAAAAACATAAATTCCTATTTGATAATGGCAATGTATTAGCACTGTTCACTGTCGAAGTTCCTCAGATTTGTGAATTTAGTTAGGACATATTTAAAGGTTTTCTTACTCATAATTTTACGTTAAACTCTACAGAATTTTGTTCTCTGATATATACATAACCAATATGGTGTATCAAGATTGTTTTCGAATGAATATCAAGGACTAAGAAAGGTTACATTTTTAACCAGTTTATGTTTACTATGGCTTAAATATGCACACACACACATATATATGTACATAAATTTCAGCTCTATCTCCCGTGCATGCAATGGATATTTGAACCTATAATATTCTTGTTTTCTATTACGTGATTGTAAATTATTACAATGTCTATGTTATGTAGCTTCTCGTCAAGACATTCGTCCCTTCAGGTGTTGGCTCAAGGGAAATGAGCTCGAATCTTGGTTTCTGGGGTTTGGGTTCTAAACACATAAGCCCAAAACCTCTATGGTTCCAATATAGTTGTCTTTATATATCTTCTGAGTTTTTCTTTTCTTAATCTAGGGTAAATGACTCTACTGTTTTCCCCATAAGGTAAACCCATAATTTCTTATAGTTAATGATTATTAATTATGCAGGTCATATAATCATTTGTTCTAGAATTTATTAATGTATTTTCTCTTAGCCTTTTGTCACCTTTGAATCTTTATATCTCCCGTTCAATATCCTAATTTAATAATAAATTGCACCACCTAGCTTCCATCGTACAGCATATTGTAATATATTTAACCACATAATTTAATTTTCATAACTGGGCCTATTGTATCCTGGTTAATACATTCTAGCACAGAGTAATATTTAGGAATTATAACTTTGCAGAAATCCTACCAATAACAGTTAACATATTTATATTACACTAAGGAAATATGGTTAAGTCAAAAAGACCCAACATTTATAAATACCTATTTCATGAAGATTCTTTTTCAGTAACTAGTATCCTTCCAACCTCGAGCGAGGCAGTTATGTCCCCCGCTCCCCCTGGTTCTGCACCAGGACTAGGAGTTTTCCGAGATAGGAAGTGAGTCCTCAGGATAAAAATCTAGTCTCTACTTCACTTGGGAATCCTTGAGCCCCACTAGTTTTCCTTCCAGCTCCGGAAAACTCGTTGCAAACTTATGTTGCTATACTTCGTTCCATTATGCACAAAACCCCCTCCCTCCTTAGGATTTTAGTCTAAATCCTTTTTGGAAGGTAACTGTCAGAATTGTCTCCCTCCTCTTTGCCCTAGTTGTTGGAATTATTTACCAATCAGTTACTTTCTTCTTTTACCCAAGGTAATTTATTAATTTAATTTCCATTAGTAAGAAACAAAATATTATGTATGAAATTAGTGTTAACTAATAAAAGGTGAGTGATGTAAGCTCTCTAAAACTCAAACAAATTTACAAACACAAAAAAAAATATAAAAGTAATTTAAATATTATAAAATAATTAAGTGTACATTTTAATTCATTAATGGCTAATAAGAGTTCATAAAAATTCCAAATTCATATATAAAATTGAAAAATTAATTTCCTACTCATGGAAAAGACCAGCATAAATTTTGGTGGGTAGTAACCACTAAAAACTCTGCACTTTTACATTTTTAATGTTACTTATTAAAGCATTGAAGAAAACATAAATAATGATAGGGAGTCACAAATTTGGTAAGTGTATTTATTTAAATATTGTTCCTATCCATTTTTTTATGCAAATACTTCTTTAAATTATGGTGGGTAGTAATTGATGGCAAATATGTTATTATTCTTTGCCATTAAAGGACTCTAGCAATTAATTTTCCTATTATAGCACTGAATAATGCAAGTTCCAATGTTCAATTTTGAAAAATAAATATTTATTTTTAGAATTGGGAGTCACAACTCTCGTAGTTGTATTTATTTAAATATTTTTACTATCCATTTTATTGTTAGAAATTAGTGGAGAAAGTTAGGTTAGGATAGGATTGAGATTCTAATTCTAGATCTCAGATCCTAATATTTATGGAGTGGTTCAAACCACCCAATTGTGAGAAAGCCTATATGTACTAGGTTGTTCTCTTGATTGCATGTATCAGATTGTGTGAGTGTGTTTGTACACTTTCCAGGTTCTCATTTTGAGAGTCATTTCATTAATTTTACCATGGTATCAGAGTGCACAAGATCAGAGACCTGTGCGTTGAAAGGCCAAGAGCCTGTGTGAGGAGCATTGTTGTTAGCTGCTCCTGGAACGCTATGAAGGCATTTATTCCGCCGGTTCATAAGGAATCGTGAAGTGGAGGTCGTGAAGGTCGTGCTCAACATCAGCATTAACCAGCCTTGTTGCTGTGGAATGTAAACATGAATAGATCCACAGCTCGAAAGCGCATAGCAGTTTGAAGGGATCGAGTCTGCAACGGGACTATCGAGCTCTATCAAAGTCCATTCCATTTGTTGGAGAGGCGGATAGTTGGCTATGTGGATCATAGTAGAGCACAACTTGAGCGTGGATCAGCTGGATCGAGCCAGGAGGCGTTGAGATCTGGTGGATCGTTTATCTCGTCTGCAATTCAAGGCACGGGTATTGATTTCGTTACTAGATTGGAGCCCGTGAGATAGTGAGTGATTTGGCATTATGTCCTCGTAGATCGCTGTGGTGATCTCCTGCGGGATTGGAGGAGGCCAATCTGGTGAAGATTTAGTTCTCAAGTCCGAATGCTGCGAATGCTACCTCCCTACCTCTATTGGCATGGATGCTTTGATCACCAGAGAATCTGCGTGGAGAGGATTAAACACAGCAATCCTAGCGTGTTCTTAGAGTGAAAAATTGGACCTTGTGTAGTTACATTGGTGGGATTATCATATTCCAGGTATTTTAGACACTGCTCTGGCTCTCATAGAGCTGTGTGACAAAGGTCTGATTACAAGCGTTGGGACTACTAATATGAATATAGAAGCCCTGTCAAAGATTGTGGATGTTGGCGTTCCAGTTGTGTGTGATAAAATACATTTGGCGACCTTTGTGTTAATCCCAAGTGCAGATTTGTTGATTGGGCCAATGTTGAGCTTGTGTGCCCATGCCAAAGGAGAATCGTGGTAGAGAAGGGAGAAGATCGTGTTTTTTTTGTTTTTTTTTTTTTTTTTTTTTTTTTTTGCAGGAGGAAGTGGATGCTTGCAGCATCAACCGAGGAACATGGTGGCTATGGAGGTCAATCCTGCATGAATCCTGTGGTAGCCCATGATAAAGGGTTGTTGCTCAATGCTTATTGAATGGAGAAGTCCTGTTGATAATTGCTACTGGAGATCGTGCTTGTGTGAAAGTAGAGGTTGGATCCTGCATCGAAGCCGAGAAGGTTAGACCTCGTGTTGGTGGAGGAGCTCATGCTGCGTGGAGTCCACAGCTCTGGAGTGCCTAACTCATTGTTGCATTGGTGAAGGGACGCAGTCCGTAGAGGACAATATTGATGGATCTTGGCGGATCAAGTTGAAAGCCTTGCGCTTGGAGTTGATGCAGTCAACTTAACTAGTGTAGTGTGAAAAGGAAAAAGGAAATTCTAAAAGAATCCTCAATTGAGACACCTGCCATAGCTGGCCACTAGCTTGTACAGTTTCGTGATAAATGCCATTATTTTCTCTGGTAGCGAGAGAAATGGTTGGGCATTAGTGGTGAAAAGTGAGACTTATGAGAAAGTGAAATATCAAGTCAGCGAGTATTAAAGCACTAAGTGACTGCCCACTAACTGCCAATTTTGCAGAGGAGTTGAGAATCAAGATCACATTGGTCACCCTCCAAATTTTCAGATTTGACTAGTAGGTTTCCCAAAGTGTTGTTTCACTCTGATTTCTGAAATTAGAGATCATGTTTGAATCACAAACCATATGGATGATTTTATCACTATGGTCATATGATCGAGACTTGGAGGTTATCGAACACAAATAAAATTAGATGCGCATGAAAAAGTCGGGGACCATTGGCCATGTTTTATTTTTTTAAATCCCCGTGTTTTTTACTACATTGGCAGAGGAGACATGGGTGACATGGGCAGTAGCAGTGGATCAAGTTTTCAACAAATCTGAGTAGCAGTGAAGGCCTAATAATAAAGACGTGGTTTTATTCCTTTTTTTGGTTTGGTCTTTGTGACAAAGTTTTATTTCCGTTCCCTCTTGATAATTGAACATCGGACCTGTACGTGGCTGAAAGCAAGGGATATGTGTGGTGCAGCTACCAAATAAGGAATTTATATTAAACAATCTGACAAAGAAAGAAATATATGGTTGTGTGAGGATTGCAGCTGGATAGGGATAAATCCGTGGTTTTTTTTGTGGCGGATCAAGTGTTTTCCAGATGATGAGCTAGTAGGACGAAGTGTTCTTGCAAGCGATAATAGAAGGAGAAAAGGGGTTGTCAAAGTAAATTGAAAGAATCTCGAAGAAATTTCAGGAGAAAGCATCAACGAAGAAGTGCAAAATATTATGTTATAGAATTTTGTGATTTGTTTCAAGTTGACGGTGATGGAATAACTGCTGATCATGGTGCAGATTTGGAATTTGGTGAGATTATTAAATTGTTAATGCCAGATTTACCATATTTTTCAGGTATGAACTATGAAAGCTGGACAAATAAAATGAAAACATTACTCTGGAAGTTAAATCTACTGGATTATGTTGAAGATGTTATTAATGATAGTGGAGATACAGTAGAGTTAAGTCTTATAACATCCATAGTAGATGAAAATATCATATTCAACATAATATATGAATATGGAGAGATTCCTAGTACAAATTTTTTATCGGATGTTTTAGAGATGAATATTGTTTGAATAAGGGCAATGATGCTGCAGATATTGCTCTTAATAATGATCCCATATTTGTTTGTAAAACTGAAGATGCAATGATGGGTGATGCATGTGTATCTGTAATTGAAACTTGTAATGATGAAAACACATCCATTATTGTATAACCTGAAAGTTTTCTTGATGTAGAACCTGAAAGTCTTCCTGATGCAGAAATCAAATTTCATGAGACTTACATATCTCATGATGAGTGGATCAATTTGATGATTGAAAAACATCAAATTGATGAATTACTATCTGGTGAAAAGGAAGGCCTACCTTTACATACAGATCAAATGCAGAACATACTTGTAGAAACAGAACTGGATGAAGGCATAATTATTTCAGCAGAAAAGGATGAAGTAGGGAGAGATGGTGAAATGAAAGCTCTTTTGAAGGAGCAGGAAGATGAAAATTTTGGTAGGCAAGAATCGACAATAAATTTTGAAGAAGAATTGAAGTTTCTTGAAGCATGGCTTGAAACACAGTGTCTTTATGAAATTAACACAAAAATTTTTGTAATCAGTGGTGAAGATATCATCACTGATGTTCAGATGATTGACACCAGAAATAGTGAGAAGGAACAATCTCCTATTGAGCCTGCCATAATTCTGAGAAGGATGACAACAAGAAATCAAGGTTTCCTTCATAGGGGAAGAAATGAGGCGAAGATACATCACTATCTCATGGCAAAGAAAGTGAGTATGAAGCCTCATCCACGAATGAACAAATATGGTCTCAGAAGCATAAAGACTAAGATGAAAACTCTGTTACCAAGTTTTTTATGTCTTTTACCATTGTAAGCCTAGCTGAGACTAGACTGGTAGGCGTATGTTATCATATGTTATTGTTCTGTACCCTTTCTCCATTAAGGGGGAGTGTTAGAAATTAATGGAGAAAGTTAAGTTAGGATAGGATTGAGATTCTAATTCTAGATCTCCGATCCTAATATTCAGGGAGTGGTTCAAACCACCCGATTGTGAGAAAGCCTATATGTACTAGGCTATTCTCTTTATTGCATGTATCAGATTGTATGAGTGTGTTTGTACACTCTCGAGGTTCTCACCTAGAGAGTCATTTCATTAATTTTATCATTTATTATGCAAATTTTTGTTTAAATTATGGTGGGTAGTAATTGATGGTAAATATGGTATTAGTCTTTTCCATTAAAATACTCTAGCAATTAATTGCCTATTATAACGTTGAACAATACAAGTTTCAATGTTCAATTTTGAAAAATAAATATTTATTTTTTAGTATTATTTAAAAAACCATTTTTAAAACATATGATTAGGCTATGACTTTGAGATCTTATTAGACTTGTGAATAATTACTTCCCATATTCTTGCCATTATTTATCCATACCTTAATTTTATTCTTAAACTTAATAAATTTTTAAATTCAATAACTTAAAAGATAACACATTTAACTTAAAAGATAACCTATTTAATGCATTTAGTCGAGCACTAATATAAAACTAATAAATTTGAAGCACTAATATAAAACTAATAAATTTCTTGTATTTATTTTAAATAAAATAGAAAATAAACTACACAATTTAATTCTTTGACATGTGTCTATTTGTAACCACCCTCTTAGCCACTAACAAATGGTTAAGTTTTTTTGTTAATTATGGATTAATTATGACTGTTGTTATTTTAATTGGAATTTCTAAACAAAGTTAATTTTGGTATGGAATAAAATATTTACTGTGAAATTAGTTTTCTTGAGTAAAAATTGATGGTAAAAGTAAATTAGGACCTGGAGTTAGTTGAACAGAAAAACAGTTCCACAGTTACCCAAAGAAACTCTGGAATAAAGAAGGAATTCCAAGGAGAGTTTGGGGTTCTTCGTGAATGTGAGGAAAAGGACTCTGTGGTTTTTGGAAAGAAATCTCCAGAACAGAGTGTCTGCTGGGTTGGAGATTTGGACCGGACTGTCCCGAGTTCTCCCCAGAATACTGTTCCATTGGAGTTGGAGGGTTGGACCGGATTGTCCCGAATCTCTCCTCCAGAAATCTCGGTGTATAACACTCCAGACGTGAAGCTCGGGGGAGAGCTGTGGGATGTAATTGCCCCAGTTCGTGGATGGGAGGAAACGAGCACTAACAGTTAGCTTGGATTCAGATGAGTATAAACCACAGTATTTTGTTTAAATTACGTTTTTTTTTTTTTTTTTTTTTAAGAAGGAATGGTAGAAGAAAGATTGCAACTGTTATTTCTGTTATTATGTTATATTACCAGTTTATAGTAAGTAAATCATTCTTTCTGTGGAAAGGTAGGATCTGCGATGATATGACAGATGTTATTTAATTTTCTTCCATACGGTACTGTTGTAGAACAAATAGTTAACATTGTCTCTTGAAATAAATAGAAAAAGAAACCGAATGCATATTTACTTGGAAGGATAAATTAAACTCTTGTAGAAGTAAAGTAAATCAAACACAGTGCACCGTGAAAGAGTATTATTTAGTGTAGTCCTATTCTTTACTGGTCTAAGAAAGAAAAGTACATAGAATAAACTTCTTAGAGCCATACTACTGTGTAAGAAGGCTGTTAACCCATAGGGCTGGAAAGCCAGACTTTCTGCCTCTGGGTAAATCGCCCATTAACTATGATAATTCTCGGACAGAGATGGTGGTCCGGTCACCTCGTTTCCTGGTATTAATAAAGAAAACCAGGAGCGGAAACTAGTAAGAACAGTAAACAAGCAGATGCAAAAATACAAGGCATGTTGAGCAACCACAGTACCAAAATATTCATGGCAATAACAAACATGCTATCGAGTGGAGACCCTCGCGGTGATGGAATAAACATAACAAGTTCTTGCAGGAGACTTTGAGGTTAAACCCGAGTGGTCTACTTCCAACGAGTAACGGCGAAGAATAGATTTATATGCAGATATATCAATAAATATATATATAACGCAACAGAGGAATTCATAAATACCCATAAACAAATTCATTTAACAGTTCATGAAAAAGGAAAATTAAATCGTGCTGTTTTGACCACGAGAAAATCATACATTTTTTACACTTCCATCTGCCACTATCACTGTACAAAAATTGTATGAGTAAAAGACAAGCGATGTCTATCCTTGAGAAAGAAATCCCTCTGTCGAGGGTTAGAATAACAAAATAATGGCGATGCACTGACAACGGGTGTACCAACCCTGACAGTCACAAAGGTAGGAATTTACCAATAGTATTAATAAATTAAACAAGACCCAAAACCCTAAGATATAAGTCCATTGCTCAAAACCCTAAGCTGTAAATTCTGGAATAGACTTTCACGCTTTTGACAATAGACATAACTACTGTGACCACAGATTCTTGAGAGTCTAGTTATCCAGTAGAAACATCCCTCTTAATTAAGAAAAGAAAAACCCCTTGAAGTGATTCCTGAGGTACTAAACCGTTGACTTGAGGTGTACCTGTAAGTGGACGCCGAGTTAGAACTCTTCTGTAGGCCGAAAACAATGGTGTTAACTCAAGCTTCACGTTTTGGGATAAAGGAAGTAACGTAGCATACCTGCCATTCAAACAGAATAATTATTAGGTAAGAGAAGAGCAAGTATTTACGCTTCATTATTAAACAGAAAGAAAACTGGGCTACTGTAAACGAAGCTAGAGATACCTGAGGAGGAATTGATGGTAAACTGTGCGAAGAAATCCAACCCGCAGTTACCCACAGACTTCATGAGAACGGGCGTAGAAAACTGGACAACTAGGTCTCTTCCGAGGAGAGCCATCGACAGACAAATGAAATCTCTGAAATGAATGACGGTAAACATCAAACACTGAAAAAATAACCAGTCGAAAATCCACAAACCGCTTAAGCACAGTAAGAATTGGGAGAAAAGCAGGGTAGATTACCGATAATCTGAGAAATAGAAATACATTCCAACTTCGGCATTGAACCAGTCGACGAGCTCGGCCCAAGACCCGGTTAGGCCGAGGTTGCTCCAGCT
This sequence comes from Pinus albicaulis, assembly GCA_034641835.2. Classification (NCBI taxonomy): domain Eukaryota; kingdom Viridiplantae; phylum Streptophyta; class Pinopsida; order Pinales; family Pinaceae; genus Pinus; species Pinus albicaulis. The sequence continues at coordinate 94,237,937 of MU968411.1, forward strand.
CTCCGTCGAAAAGGAAACAGCAAATGAACAGGGAAGTCGATATGGCCCCGAGGTCATTATCCCGCCTTGAAGATTGCGCACCGTTGGATCGTGGGTTTGATCAAGGGTGCAGAGACTGCCAGATGGAAAGCGTAGGGACCAAGAGATTACCCACCAGAACTTTCGCAGAAAAAATCATGGCGTATTAAACATCGCACACAGATCCAAATTCCAACAAGCGGGAGATCCAAAACTCAATAAATAAGGTGATGCAGTGGCAACTGAACACTTAAGCGCCAGGTAGACGTTGTAAACCAGAGCCAACGTGACTAGCCAGATCGTGGAGCTGATTATGGAATTTCGCACAGAGACAATTAACTCAACCATTATGCGGTACATAGTTGCCATAAATATAAAATTCAGGAGAAGTAACCAGACCATAAATGCTAGGTTTCAATTTGTTACATCCCCGTTAAAAATTCAATGAATACGTTACGGTCATGACACGATTTAACGGATGGTAAACATCGACATTAATTTTTTTTTTATTGTGTGGTAATTTGTTTATTTTTTTTAAATTTTGAATGTTACAAGTGGTATCAGAGCGGCGTTACAACGCTGGTCCCTATTGGGTCAACTGACGTTAAACTGTATGTTACTCATGCACAGTCCAGTAATTAGGTGAAAGGACAAATGAGGCGGACACCGTCGCAACCGCCACCGTGAAATGGCGGAGAAATGCAGCCACCACCAGAGGGTAACCCTGAAATGTGGGTTCAGTTGGGGATAGAACAACATCAGCGGTCGAACAGACTGATTGAAGAGCAACAACATCAGACTCGCATTTTATTACACACAGTACAACAGTTGCAGGAAGAAATGGAGAGGGTACGAAGGGAAAACACAAGAATGATGCAAGATCAGGAGAGGATCTTGAAGAGCCTCTCCGATAAACAGAATCACAGGAATGAAAACCCCAGTGCTGGCAGAGAATTCCAAGAAGGGAACGAACAACAAACAGATGAACAAGATATAAGTCGAAAATAAAGAAGTCTGTCACAGCGAAGTAATCCAAACAGAAATTTTAATGAGGCTGAATCTGAAAATGAAACTGAACGGAAGGCAGGTAAAAGGCAAAGGGTGGAATTACATGGAGAATTCAGAAAGACAAAGCCACCTACGTTCGATGGAGAAAAAGAGGAAGTGACAGAAGCATGGTTGATTAACATGAACAAGTACTTTCAGGTGTATGACTATGACAGTGGTCTTAAAGCTCGGTTAGCCATTTACCAGCTGAAAGATAAGGCCACCTTATGGTGGGAAGAAGTGAAGAACGTGCGGGGGATAGAGGATCATGATGTGACATGGGATAAGTTTCAACAGTATTTCAAGGACAAGTACTTGACTGAGCGTTTTTATGATGAAAAGGCTCGATAATTCCATGTTCTGAGGCTAGGACAGTTTACCATGGACGAGTTCATCACTAAGTTTACATCATTACTGCGCTATGTACCGTACTTAAGGGACGAGAAGGCCAAAGTCCAAAGATTTCTGAGCAGTGTACCCTCCCATATGAAGGAGCGTATCGAGTTTGTAAATCCTAAGACAATGGATGAGACCATTAGAAAGGCGAGGCTGTGTTATCAGCAAGCGAAAACCAAGATAGACCAAGGGAAAGGGTGGCAATCAAGGAAAGAAAACAGGAACAGTGCTGGTTTTAACAGAGGCAAAACCAGTAAATTCAGAAGCTCAGCCAGGAATTCAATTAATAAGCAGTTGGGTAGGAACCATCAGAGGATAAGATGGCCTGGGGAGGACAAAACTGTTGAGGATTCTAGTAAACTTGAGCAACCTCAAAGTCAGAGGCCACCTCTGCAGTGTTGGGGCTGTGGAGCAGCGCACTACTATCGAGATTTTCCACAGCGGGGTAAAACCGAAGCAGTAGCCAATTTACAGGAGGCCTCTACTGTGGGAGATGTTGCTCGAAGCATACCCAGAATGAACGCAGCATTGGAGGACCAACAAGCTGATTTTCAACCTACCATGATAGAGCTGGAAGGTAAAATGTTATCTCAAATTGTTTCTATTTTGATAGATCCAAGAGCAAGTATAAGTTATATAAGTCCTAAATTAGTAGAAATCTGTAAGTTGCCAAGTCAAAAATTTAAGAAGACCTGGTTGGTTCAGTTAGCTACAGGAGCTAAAAGAAGAGTTAGTGCCAAAATACCAGAGTGTGCACTACAAATCGGCGAACAACAATTAATAGTAGACTTAAATATTCTGCCCTTGGGATCCTATGATGTGTTGCTAGGAATGGATTGGTTGGAAAAGCATTGGACTCTCATAGATTGTAAGGAAAATATAGTTTATTAAAAAGATCAGAATGGTAATCGCCAAGAAATTCAAGGCATAAGGAAGCCTATACACCTGCGCCCCATCACAGCTTCCCAATTGGGGAAATGTGTAAGGAAGGGATGCTGGCTGTATGCTATACAAGTCGGATTACCTGAGTCTAAGGATAAAGCTGCCCTGCTAGAGAATATACCTGTGGTACAGGAATTTAAGGATGTGTTTCCTGAAGAAATACCAGGATTACCACCCAAAAGAGATGTGGATTTTACAATAGAACTACTACCAGGAGCTTCGCCAGTTTCACGGACTCCTTACCGAATGAGTGTGCCAGAACTGACTGAACTGAAGATGCAACTTCAAGAATTGTTAGATAAGGGGTATATACGACCCAGTGTGTCACCTTGGGGAGCACCAATGCTATTTGTTAAAAAGAAGGATGGAACCATGCGCATGTGCATGGATTACCACGAGTTAAATAAGCTGACTGTTAAGAACAAGTATCCCCTACCCCGTATTGATGACCTATTTGACCAAGTAAGAGGAGCTACTGTGTTCTCAAAGATTGATTTGCGGTCCGGTTATCACCAGATCAGAATTAAGAATGAAGACATACACAAAACTTCTTTTCGCACAAGGTATGGCCACTATGAATTTGTGGTATTACCTTTTGGGTTAACTAATGCACCAGCCACTTTTATGAGACTGATGCATAGTATTTTCCACCCTTATTTGGACAACTTTGTGTTAATCTTCATTGATGACAAACTTATTTATTCTAAGAATGAGGAAGAACACAAGGAACATTTGCGAATGATACTGGAAATGCTAAGGAAGCACCAGCTATATGCAAAATTTAGTAAATGTGACTTTTTCAAAGGAGAAATACAGTATCTTGGACATGTAATATCTGAAAAAGGTATAGCAGTAGACCCGGAGAAAATTAAAACTATTATGGAATGGAAGGTACCACAGAATGTGGCAGATATACGGTCTTTTATGGGTCTTGCTGGCTATTACCGGCGATTTATAAGAGGATTTTCAAAGATAGCCTTTCCCATTACCTCTTTGCAAAGGAAGGGGAAAATTTTTAAATGGACCAAGGAATGTCAGGACAGTTTTGAAAGATTGAAGCAGTTATTGACAACAACACCTGTGTTAATGTAGCAGATCCGAGTAAGGAATTTGAGGTTTGTACGGACGCATGTAAGGAAGGTGTTGGGGCTATGTTATCACAAGAAGGAAAGGTAATTGCATACGAATCCCGCAAGATAAAGGATCATGAGCAGCGATACTCAGCCTATGATTTAGAGCTGACTGCAGTTGTGCACGCTCTCCGAGTATGGAGACATTACTTACTTGGGAAGAGATTTGTATTAAAAACTGATCATAGTAGTCTAACCAGCTACTTTAAACAAGCTGACTTAAACTCCCGACAAGCAAGATGGAATGCTTTTTTGAGCGAGTTTGATATTGATCTACAACATGTAAAAGGGAAAGAGAACAAGGTTGCAGATGCATTAAGCAGGAAATTGCATAACATTTATGAGTTATATGTTAATCAAATTGAAACCAGATTCCTAGAACAAATCAAAGAAGAAGCAGACAAGGATCCTGAGTATAAATATTTGTGGCAGCAAACACAAGAATCTGGAGAACAAGGTGAACAAGGGGAATATGAGATTAACCAGGACAGGTTGTTAATTTTCAAAAAGAGGATAGTCATCCCAAACAGAGTGGAATTAAAAACCATGATACTGGATGAATATCATAGAAGCAATTATGCGGGACACCCGGGATATCAAAAAATGCTGACAGCTATAAGAAAATACTACTGTTGGCCAGGCATGAGGAAGGATATAGCGAACTATCTAAACAAGTGTTTAGAGTGCCAGTAGGTGAAGGTAGAGCATCGGCATCTGGCTGGATTAATGCAGCCTATACCTATTCCCGAATGGAAATGGGAGGTGATCTCATTGGACTTTATCACCGTATTACCAAAATCAAAATGAGGTAATGATTCCATAATGGTAGTTGTAGATCGACTAAGTAAGTCAGCACATTTCATACCTATCCAATCCACCTATAAGACAGTACAGATAGCAGATTTATTTATGAATGAGATCTTCAGACTGCATGGCATTCCTAAGACCGTTATCTCGGATAGAGATGTAAAGTTCACATCCGATTTTTGGAAGACCCCGTTTACAGGATTAGGAATGCAAGTACATTTTAGTACTGCATACCACCCGCAAACAGACGGTCAAACCGAGCGAGTGAACCAGGCGCTGGAAGACATGCTGCGAATGTATGTCATGCAGCAACCAGTGAAATGGGAGGAGTATCTTCACTTGATAGAGTTTTCCTATAACAACGGCTACCAAGAATCATTAAATATGAGTTCGTTTGAGGCGCTATATGGGCGGAAGTGCAGAACTCCCATTAATTGGAGTAGTCCCGAGAATAGACTCATGCTGGGACCAAACATGCTAGCAGAAATGGAAGCAGAGGTGAGGAAAATTTGACAGAATTTGAAGGCGGCACAGGATAGGCAGAAAGTGTATGCGGATAAAAATAGGTCATACCGTGAATATGAAGTTGGAGATCATGTATATGTCAGAATTAAACCGAAGAAAAGCACATTAAGATGGGCATCTTGTGCAAAATTAGCACCCTGGTTCTGTGGCCCTTTCCAAATACTGGAAAGAGTAGGACTGGTAGCATATCGTTTAGCTCTTCCTAGTCATATTCGAGTGCATAATGTCTTTCATGTATCGTTATTAAAACGATATATTCATGATCCAAGACACATAATTCATTGGCAGAACATACAGGTAGTGGAGAAGCCTAATTGTTAAATAATAATGTGATTTTAAAGACTGATTTAATTAACATAAGTCTACTGTGTGCAGGTAGAACCAGACGGAGAGTTTCTGGTCGAGCCACACAATATAATTGACCGGAGGGAAATCATGCTCTGGAAACAAGCCATCGCCCAGGTTAAAGTGCAATGGAAGCACTTTGGACCTGACGAAGCTACCTGGGAAGACGAGAGTTTTGTTCATGAAGCTAATCCTGAGCTTTTTACTGAACTAGAATAAGAACACCGGGGACGGTGTTCTCTTCCAGAGGGGGAAAACTGTAACCACCCTCTTAGCCACTAACAAATGGTTAAGTTTTTTTTGTTAATTATGGATTAATTATGACTGCTGTTATTTTAATTGGAATTTTTGAACAAAGTTAATTTTGGTATGGAATAAAATATTTACTGTGAAATTAGTTTTCTTGAGTAAAAATTGATGGTAAAAGTAAATCAGGACCTGGAGTTAGTTGAACAGAAAAACAGTTCCACAGTTACCCAAAGAAACTCTGGAATAAAGAAGGAATTCCAAGGAGAGTTTGGGGTTCTTCGTGAATGTGAGGAAAAGGACTCTGTGGTTTTTGGAAAGAAATTTCCAGAACAGAGTGTCTGTTGGGTTGGAGATTTGGACCGGACTCTCCTGAGTTCTCCCCAGAATATTGTTCCATTGGAGTTGGAGGGTTGGACCGGATTGTCCCGAATCTCTCCTCCAGAAATCTCGGTGTATAACACTCCAGACGTGAAGGTCAGGGGAGAGCTGTGGGATGTAATTGCCCCAGTTCGTGGATGGGAGGCAACAAGCACTAACAGTTGGCTTGGATTCAGATGAGTATAAACCGCAGTATTTTGTTTAAATTACGTTTTTTTTTTTTTTTTTTTAGAAGGAATGGAAGAAGAAAGATTGCAACTGTTATTTCTGTTATTATGTTATATTACCAGTTTATAGTAAGTAAATCATTCTTTCTGTGGAAAGGTAGGATCTGCGATGATATGATAGATGTTATTTAATTTTCTTCCATACGGTACTGCTGTAGAACAAATAGTTAACATTGTCTCTTGAAATAAATAGAAAAAGAAACCGAATGCATATTTACTTGGAAGGATAAATTAAACTCTTGCAGAAGTAAAGTAAATCAAACACAGTGCACTGTGAAAGAGTAGTATTTAGTGTAGTCCTATTCTTTACTGGTCTAAGAAAGAAAAGTACATAGAATAAACTTCTTAGAGCCATACTACTGTGTAAGAAGGTCGTTAACCCATAGGGCTGGAAAGCCAGACTTTCCGCCTCTGGGTAAATCGCCCATTAACTATGATAATGCTCGGACAGAGATGGTGGTCCGGTCACCCCGTTGCCTGGTATTAATAAAGAAAACCAGGAGCGGAAACAAGTAAGAACAGTAAACAAGCAGATGCAAAAATACAAGTCATGTTGAGCAACCACGGTACCAAAATTTTCATGGCAATAACAAACATGCTATCGAGTGGAGACCCTCGCGGTGATGGAATAAACATAACAAGTTCTTGCAGGAGACTTTGCGGTGAAACCCGAGCAGTCTAATTCCAACGAGTAACGGCGAAGCATAGATTTATATGCAGATATATCAATAAATATATATATAACGCAACAGAGGAATTCATAAATACCCATAAACAAATTCATTTAACAGTTCATGAAAAAGGAAAATTAAATCGTGCTGTTTTGACCACGAGAAAATCATACATTTTTTACACTTCCATCTACCACTATCACTATACAAAAATTGTATGAGTAAAAGACAAGCGATGTCTATCCTTGAGAAAGAAATCCCTCTGTCGAGGGTTAGAATAACAAAATAATGGCGATGCACTGACAGCGAGTGTACCAACCCTGACAGTCACAAAGGTAAGAATTTATCAACAGTATTAATAAATTAAACAAGACCCAAAACCCTGAGATATAAGTCCATTGCTCAAAACCCTAAGTTGTAAATTCTGGAATCGACTTTCACGCTTTTGACAATAGACATAACTACTGTGACCACAGATTCTTGAGAGTCTGATTATCCAGTAGAAACATCCCTCTTAATTAAGAAAAGAAAAACCCCTTGAAATGATTCCTGAGGTACTGAACCATCGACTTGAGGTGTACCTGTAAGTGGACGCCGAGTTAGAACTCTTCTGCAGGCCGAAAACAATGGTGTTAACTCAAGCTTCACGTTTTTGGATAAAGGAAGTAACGTAGCATACCTTCCATTCAAACAGAATAATTATTAGGTAAGAGCAGAGCAAGTATTTACGCTTCAGTATTAAACAGAAAGAAAACTGGGCTACTATAAACGAAGCTAGAGATACCTGAGGAGGAATTGATGGTAAACTGTGCGAAGAAATCCAACCCGCAGTTACCCACAGACTTCATGAGAACGGGCGTAGCAAACTGGACAGCTACGTTTCTTCCGAGGAGAGCCATCGACAGACAAAAAAAATCTTTGAAATGAATGACGGTAAACATCAAACACTGAAAAAATAACCAGTCGAAAATCCACAAACCGCTTAAGCACAGTAAGAATTGGGAGAAAAGCAGGGTAGATTACCGATAATCTGAGAAATAGAAATATATTCCAACTTCGACATTGAACCAGTCGACGAGCTCGGCCCAAGACCCGGTTAGGCCGAGGTTGCTCCAGCTCTCTGTCGAAAAGGAAACAACAAATGAACAGGGAAGTCGATATGGCCCCAAGGTCATTATCCCGCCTTGAAGATTGCGCACCGTTGGATCGTGGGTTTGATCAAGGGTGCAAAGACTGCCAGATGGAAAGCGTAGGGACCAAGAGATTGCTCACCAGAACTTTCGCAGAAAAAATCATGGCGTATTAAACATCGCACACAGATTCAAATTCCAACAAGCGGGAGAACCAAAACTCAATAAATAAGGTGATGTCGTGGCAACTGAACACTTAAGCGTCGGGTACACGTTGTAAACCAGAGCCAACGTGACTAGCCAGATCGTGGAGCTGATTATGGAATTTCGCACAGAGACAATTAACTCAACCATTACGCAGTACATAGTTGCCATAAATATATAAGTCAGGAGAAGTAACCAGACCATAAATGCTAGGTGTCAATTTGTTACATCTTAGTTAAAGATTCAATGAATACGTTACGGTCATGACATGGTTTAACGGATGGTAAACATCGACATTAAATTTTTTTTATTGTGTGGTAATTTTTATTTATTTTTTTAACTTTTGAATATTACACTATAATTTTAACATATGAGTAGACTATGGATTCAAAAGTCTTATTACATCCTTTCTTCCATGTGGATAATCACAGCTCATATTCTTGACATAATTTCTATATATTAGTGCAGTATACATGTCATTATTTTATTCTTAAACTCAATAAATTAAAAGATAACAACACATTTAATATATAGAAATAAAACCAATTAATTTATTGTATTTATTCTATTTCTTTTAAATAGAATAGAAAATAAACTATGCAATTTCATTCTATGACATGTTGTTGTGAATTGTTTTGGATGGTAAGCCATTTTCCGAGGCTAGACACTGAAACATATACATTAGACCCTCGGAACTCATGCCACACGCCAAACTATACATTTAATGCATTTAGTGAATTACTAATGTAAAAATAATCAATTTCTTTTGATTTATTTCAAATACAATAGAATTTTTTTTTGTTATTTAATTCTATGACATTTTGTTGTGACATATTTGTAGATGCTAAGAAATTTGGAGAGGTATGTTGAGTGACTAAAGTGATATAGATAGGGCTCTTGGAACTAATGTCATCTCCGAATCATGGTTGAACTTAAGGGAAATCTTTTCTTGATTTCTAACTAGATTTCTAAAGGCATTACTATCCATTTACTAACTTAGCAATAGGTGGAGGAATGTTTCATTAACTTTGTAGACATTTTTATTATATCAAAAGTTATGACATAGTTAAGAATAAAGTAGATAGAAACATCTGGCGGACGAGTGTTATATTTGGCTATTTTTCCAACATAATCTCAAAGCTAGAATGTAGAGCAAAAAAGAAACACTAAAAAAAATTCATGATAAAATGGTAGCAATTCATGATAAAATGGTAGCAATTATCACTTTCACAAGGGAGAATTTTTTCCATATCCACTGCAAGAGAGAGGCCGTGAAAGAAATCCTGCTACAGGAATTAAATGAGGGAAGTGCAACATGGCTTTGCAGATTGTTATTTTTTTGTCATTAAAAGAAAAACTAAAGATTAATACAATTTATTTCAATATCTAGGTTGTTTTTTTAATTATATTTATAGGTGAAAATCATGTACTTTATAGACATGAGTTTTGTTTGGTACATATAATATACAATTTAAATAATTTCTCATGTTGATAGTCAGTTGACGCTTTTTATTTTTTATTAGGTTGATATTCAAGTCGGTCCATAGATTATTGTTGGGGACAATATTCCCTTCTCTTGTTTGTCAACTATTGCTAATGAAAAATGATAGTGGAGGCATTCTACAATTACTATGTAAATTATAAAAAATTGTTATTTTTCCTTCATATAAAATATTTTCTTTCTATCATTATTTGATACAAACATGGAGCAAGTTTATTATACGATGAATATACTAACTATAATATTATAGGCTTTACCAGAAAAAAAATTGGCTCCTTCTCAACATTTACAATCCCTCTATTATGAAAATATTGTTATTGAAAATGTGTCAAAATCCTATAAACGATGCAAACGTCTTCCGACTAGCAAGAATCTACCCTCAATATGAGAGTCATGTGAGCACAAGAGCAACAAAAGATCTCAAAGATAACATCACTTTCACACATTGTGAGAAGCTACTAACAATTAGCTATTACTTTTCATCAATGAACATTGTATTTTTGAAATACCTTAACCCATTTTCAAATATTTGTAAATTTCAATGGTTATAAAAAAACTTCCATCTTTAGTAAATCTTTTGCAAGGAGCCATGGATAGATGTATATGTTCTTTCTTAAAGCACATTAAAAACGAGATAATTCACTTTTCAATTATTTAAATTTTGTTTAATTATTTAAATTTTGTTTAATTATATAATATGCTTATCTATTTCCTTTCTCTAACAAATGCATACAATCATGGTGGTTTTTTATTTCTTTGAATTTAATTTATATAAAACTTCACACACATACATATTGCAAAAAGGTTGATAATAAAGGTTGCAATAAGGAACTGAATTTTATGGGTAATAAATATCTTCATCTTCATCGTATATTTTATAATTTTTTTATTGTATAATGTTAAGATTTTATAATTTCTAAATTATAATTTCTAAATTAAGTGGCACGCGAATATGAGTACTTGTTCATGGATATGAATTATTTTGAAGGATTTTAATTTTTGGTGGTTTTCTATGAATCTTAACACAGAATATGGCATAAATATTTGAAGGACATCTAAAAAATATGGTAGAAAAATCCAAGGTAGTTATTCACATGACATTGTGCTATGCAAAAGTTGCAATAAATATCAAAATAATAAAATTTAATCTTTAATGTTAAACTATGGAGAAACTGCAAAATACTTTGGTAAAAAACAAAACAATACCCACTCAAACAAAAATGAAATGGTATAGTAATACCATGTTTGTGGAAAGTATAACAAGTTTTAACTTTTATGCATTTAATATTTATCTCTTATCTACATTCATTCTCTTAAACATATGAAAACATCATAGTTATTTTAAAATTTCCAGTTTTAATAATAATATTAATAGTGAGATTATATAGATAAATATGTTTATTTTGGAATAAGGTCTTTAAAATATTATTTGCTTGGAGATGGATTTTATAACTAGAAGGAAACTTTATAGCTTGGAATTAATTTAAATTAAAAAATAATATTAGCAAAAAACATGTTTCAATAGCATTGATAAACAATTACTGTAGGGAAGGGTAGTGTAGTCATGGATGTTATCCTTTTAGGAAAATTAAAAATTGATATATCAAGTATAAAAAATAATTTCAAACTAAGGATAAAGACTTGCAAATATTTTGGGTGGGTAGTAACCACTACTATGTTGGAAAATTTGCAGTATTACTTCTACATTTTAAAGAATCCAAGAAAATAAAAATAATGGTAGGTAGTCACTCCTTCTAGGTATTTTTATTTCCATATTGTTTTTATTTATCTTTAATGCAAATAGTTTCTTAAATTATGGTAAGTTGTAACTAATGGTAAATAGGTTATTTATATGACTATGAGCTATTTTAAAAGATTTTAGTTATCAATCTTAACAATGAAATATTTTTACACAAATATTTAAAAATCATGACATAAATATTGCAACTACATCGAGAATTTATGGAAAAACAATTTGAGGCATTTAACCACATGGCACAAAGGCTGCAATAAGACCTTCAAAGTTAAGGTCCAATCAAATGTTTTAATTTTTTTCAATAATATTGAAAAATAAATATTTAGTATTTCAAAGTAAACATTATAACTTGCATTGGTCAATGCTAAACTAATAGTGGTCAACAAGAAAATCTAATTCTATAGTCCTTCCATGATGGTGGCTAGGACTAATAAAATATTTCAATTTTCAGCTTAATTTTACATCAAATTTGTATATATGCATCACATTTAAAAATGTCAATAACAAAAATAATTTCATTATATGATATATAGGTAAAAGAGTGATTTGTGATTATTTCAATGTTTAATATGGCATTGAAATTTAACCAAAAAAAAAAAATTTAAGAGAGTGCACTATAGAAAGACTATTTATATGTTATATAAAATAAATGAAAATAACAATTTTATTTTTTTTTAATATTTTATTAGTGTGTTTGTCAAAATAAAGGAGATTGTGATTTCTAATTGATATTATTAAAGCAATTTCTAATTCCTTCAATACCTAATATGGAATTGATTTGTAAGACACAAACATCCATATATATAACACAAAGAATTTTGATTTATTTCAACCCTTATAGATTCATGGTTAATTTGGATTTATGTTAATTTAATTATCAATAATTAATAAGTGGATGGTAGAGATTTAATTTTATGAAATATTTTTAATTTTCGTTACTCAGAGATGATTTAGATTTATTTCAATAATAATTATGTTCTTATTCATTTTTAATTTACTTTAAAAAAATGTTATAAAAATAAATTAAAATAAAATGTATAAAATATTTAATTGTGAAATGAATTATGGTTTTTGAAATATATGTTATTACTAATCATAATATTAAACCCTGATCTTGTAAAAGAAAATTTTGAAAAATAAAAATCTCTAAGATGAATTTTCATAATTAAATATTTTATATTTTTTTTTGTTTTAAATTTAAATATATTTAACTTATATATTAAGTTTTTTCAAAATTATTAATAATGATAAGTAAAACTAAAGTTATTATTTAATAAGTTATAATATGATATAACTAACTATTTAATTTATGTAATTGGATTAGATAAGTGTAAGTTTATAAATTAATATAAATTTCCTAAAATAATTTCTTCAATTTCACTATTACATTATGTTATTTTAATAAAAGCGTTATTTTTTAAACTTCCTATTATAATATGTTTTAAAATATTTATTTTTAAATTTATTATTATTTAAAAAATATAATTTAATAAATTATATAGGTTATTATTTGGTTTGTTATTATTTATATTAACTATCGTTCTTTTAATGCTATTTTAGATATAACCAATAATATTTAAATCAAAATAATTATTTTTGAAATATTAATATGTGATTTTATTATTATTTTTATATTAAAATACATTATTTTTATATAAAAAATTGACTGTATTGCTTATTTCAAATAAAAGTGTAAAAATATTTAAACGGATTTTTCTTTTTAATATTAATGTATCACATTATCATATTATTATTACCTTTTAATGTTAAAATACATTTTATTTTAAATATAAAATTGGTTTTGTTGCTTATTTCTAAATGAAAGTGTCATTCTTAAGTTTCTCATTATAATAAGTCTTTATAATATTTTAAATTATTTATACTTCAACTTATTGTTTTTTAGAAACAAATAGGTTAATATAAACTATATCCTTATTATTATGATTTATATTAACTAGTAACCATTCTTCTCAAGATATTTCAATATAATTAAATAATATTTTGAATAAATACAATAAATAATATTTATACAAAATATTTTTTTGGTCAAAATGGCATATTATTATTATTTTTAATATTAAAATACATTCCTTTTATACATTTATAATTTGTTTTAATTTAACAAAAATAATTTTTTTATATAATTATTAATTAAAAAATAGATATTTATACTTATTATATATTAATATTCTTTAATAATATACATTTTTAATAACCTATTTATATTTCCATTTCTTACATGTATATGAGAAATATTTTTTTTATGGGTAATTCCATAATTAAAAAAAACTCTTTCTGTGTGTACTATAAAATATATATAAACATTTAAATGGCTATACACATTTTCTTCGCTATAGGATATTAAATGTTGTTGGTCATATATTGCCCTCAGTTAGATTTAAACAAAATTTAAATCTGAATGTGGACAGTATATGCCCAACCTCATTTAATATCTTATAGTCCAGGAAATAATTATAGTCCACTGAGATCTGGTGCAGTCTGAGCCTTGGTTGTTGTGCCTTCCTCGAGGTGTCCAATCAACATAATGGTGTGGTAGGTGTTCATTGAGGTGCTCCTCATCCTCCCTTATGAGTCATAATCTAGTGTTTTTTCTTTTGAGCTACTACTTTTAGGAGGGTTTTAGTAGTTTATTCTCTCATATGTTATGTATCACATTATGCCTTTCGCTTCAGGTTAGATTGTTCATTCTCACTAAAATTTCCATCTCTCCTTTTGTAGATTGGTGTTTTGGTTTACAAAAGTCTCTCTCAGTATCTTACGTGCTTGTTCTCTTGAAGGTTGTTTCTCCTCTTTTGTCTTTTCAAATGAAAATTATTTGGGTTACTTATGTTTTTTCTGATGGTGTTTGTGCTAAAAAAATATTTAAGGTTTAGAGCGTACGCTCTAGTTTTTTGGTGGGTTGTTTTGTTTCAATTTTCTTATTAGTTAGAACTATAGAGTTAAGTTTCATGGGTATTGCAATAGCCACTTTTTCTTAGGACCTTGTTTTAATGAATTCTCTTATTAGATATGGGATTATTTCACGTATATGAAATGTATCTAGTTTGATATGTGATTATGTCAGGTCTATGAGATGTAGGGAGTTTGATAATTTTCTTTAATTTAATCTTGTTGTATGGTGATTCAGGGATGATTTGGTATTTTAAAGGTTTGGAAGTGAAGGCATTGTAGGTCATCCATTTCATTATTTTGAAGAGATATTATTTTAGTTGCTATGTCCAATGTTCCTTGGTTTATGTTTGAATGGATCATAGAAAAATGATGTTTAGTCAGAGAAGTGGAGGAGGAAATTTCAGAATTTAAAAAAACTAACCTTTTACCTATGGATATTTCTTTTTTTTATGTTTTCCTTTCTAGGTTAAGAAGGATATTTTACTGATAGAAAGTAAAGAAGAAAAGGATAGGAATTATCATTTAGATTATGAATTGGTGGGTGAGGATATGTAATGAGTACCAAAACCTGGCAGATTTAGGACGTGAAGTCTTCATTTCATTAATTCATTGGTATTACACCAATAAATGACCACTCTGTTGCATCTGATATTCAAACGTAAACAAGTGCATTCCTACAATATTTTCCCTTCCATGGAATATATAAAATATGTGTTTCACAATATTAAGTTTTTTTTGGATAATGTTGACTCTCATTTGACCCCTTGTGTAGAAGGATTCCTTATAAGCTACTCTACCTCAAGCTACCTCACTTATTCTCTTGTTGATCATGGTTAAACTCACACTATCATTTCCTTTGATAAGGATTAACGGTGATGGGATTCATGATTTTCCTCTTTAAAATTTTTTGGAGGATGCTTCCTACAACTATGGTTTTTCTAAAAGAGTATGCTTACGTTTTTTGGTATGAAGTTAAATGTGCTCACATTAAGATCTTTTCTTATTGGATGTCGTCATGCAAATTGTCTATTCCACCATTACTTTTCTTATGGATTCCTCAAATGGTGAATTTGGTATCTTGTGCTTGTTGTGCACGATTTAGGGACTCTAATTTTGGTACTTTGTTCCTAATTTGGTAGTTTTTGCTCTTTAATATCGGGTTGTTCGATATGGTTTTCATGTTGAAAATTATAAATAAATAGAAAAGAGAGGAATGTGTTCCCCTTTAAACATAGAGAATGCAAAAAATGTGGAAAATAACAATTCACAGACAGACAATGATTTACACAAGACAGGAACGATTCCAATTTTTCATTCCATCACTTTAAAAAAATGAAATTACATAAGTTTTATAAAAAATTCGTTGGAGCCTGAGCATTCAAAGTAATTCAATGTAGAATCGAACGTTCAACAACCAAATCGTCCCTCGTCTCTGTTCGGCTGCTTATAAATGAAAACGCGTACAGAAACACAAAATAGCGAACCTGAAATATTACAGGTTTCGGCTCTTAAAACACATCGCGTCTTACGCCTCCGTCGCAAATCACTCATCGACGATTTTAACTTTTAACATATGCACTTACGGGAAAACTCAAAATATTGCGATGTGCAATGTGATGTGGCAGATATTGCATCGCAACACAAACATATTAACCTTTGGGTGCTTATCCATTAACTCCTGATCTTTCTGATGTACAATTTGCGCTACCCTCCTGAGCTTTACATGTGCCCTTTGCAATCGCATCACAAATAACATAAAACATCTTGCAGATGTCTTAAAAGGTAAGTGGAAAATATTTCGATGTGCGGGCGACGATGCATCAAAAGGTAAGTGCGAAATATGAGAAAGGTACAGAAATAAAGTGGAAATGTAATGTGGTAAGGTAGCTTGTAGGTCCCACAAAATCGCATCGGCAAGATCTTAAGTTTGGCGAAGTGCTTAAGTGTTAGAACTTAAAAGTTGTGGGCAACGATGTGCGGGGAGTTAAACGGTGGGAAATGCAATATGGTGGACAGGTAAGGAATAAAAAAAATGTAAAGGCTTGCAATGGTTTACAATGAGGTGAAGGTTTCAGGTGGGCCACGCTGATATCGCATGGACGGAAAAATAACATTCAACCAAAAATCTTAAGGGTAAAAAAGAAAATTTCAGAGCACGAAGTTGCAGGAAATGGTAAGTCAATGCGAAAAGAAATAAATGCAGAGATGAAGGACTCAGGTACTCGGTTTTGTGTTTTGCGTGAACACCTCCATATTTGAAAATTGAGATTTTTCCTTCCCTGCAAAAAAAAACATCAATGAAGCGTGGGCTGTTGCCATTGTTTCTTCATGGTGGTGGTTGGGAGTATTTCCAAAAATCCCACTTACTCACAACTGCTTCCATCAATCATTCCCAAACACAGACTAAGAAAAACAAAACTTTTCTATCCCAATGGCTTTGTGAGGATATCAACAAACTATTCCTTTGACCTGCAATGTTGAGAATAAATTTCACCATTGTTAACTAATTCCATTATAAAATGGTATTTGGCATCAATATGCTTTGTTCTCTTCTGCAAAAAAAATTCTTTGACAATTCAATTGCTCAGTTGTTATCATAGGAAATTGTGGTTCCTTTGTCTTGCTCATGACATAAATCCCTCAACATCCTTCTCATCCAAATTGCTTGCCATGTTGCTATTGTTGTTGCTTCATATTCAGCTTCTACAGTTGATAATGAAACTATTGGCTGCTTCTTGGAAGCCCATGGAATGGAACTTGATCCCAAATGAAAGACATACCCTGATGTGCTCATTCTGTCATCTACACTTCTAGCCCATTCACTGTCAGTGTGACCAATCAACTTCAAATTATCAGTTTCAGAGTATATAACACCATACTCCTTTGTTCCAAACATACCTCAATATTCTCTTGCCTGCTTGCCAATGTGTCTCCTTGGGTCCCTCCATGAATCTGGATATCAAGCTTACTGCATACATTATATCAGGCCTAGTTGTAGTGAAATACGTTAGACTGCCAACCATGCTCTTGTATAATGTCAGATCGACATTCTTGCTGCAATATTCCTTGCTCAACTTCAACCCCATGACAGTTGAAGTTGTTGATGCTTTGTTGTTCTACATATTGAACCTATTTAAAACTTCTGCAACATACTTTTCTTGGGAAATAAAAATTCCATTTTCATTTTTATTTACTTCTATGCCAAAAATATATCTCAACAAACCCAAGTGATTCATTTCAAACTCAATTTTCACGACTACATTAAAATCAGTAATGAGAGAAACATCATTTCCTGTGAAAATCGAATCATCTACATATAAAATAACAATAAGAATTTTACCGTTATTTTCTTTGATGTAGAGTGTGGGTTCACCATCACATTTGTTAAACCCATTGACTATCACGTAAGTGTCAATACTATTGTACCATGCTCTTAGTGTTTGATTCAACCCATAAAAAGATTTCTTCAACTTACACACTTTGTGTTCTTGGTCTTCTATCTCATAGCCAGGAGGTTGTTCAACATACACCTCCTCTTTCAACACTCCATTCAAGAATGTTGACTTCACATCCATTGGATAAGCTTTCCACTTTTGTTGTGCTGCTATGGACAACATTGTTCGCACAATATCCATCGTTGTAACTGGTGCCAAGGTTTCCTGATAGTCTCTTCCTTGTTGCTGCTTGTAGCCTTTCACAAATATCCTTGCTTTATGCTTTTATATCTTGTCTTAAATGTTTCTTTTGGTCTTATAGACCCCTTTCACTCCAATAACTTCTTTTCCTTGTGGGAGGTCCATTAACTCCCATGTGTAATTATTTTCTATTGCTTCTATCTCTTCTTTCATTGCTTCAATCCACTTCTATTATTTTACTACATCTTCCAAAATGGATTTGATCATCAACATGACAAAATAAAGAAAATAAAGAATTCAAACCAGCATTACTATTTACTTCTTCTTGCTCATAAATTTCACTTAAATTTCTGATTTTTGGTTTTCTTATATTTACTGAAGATGTGCTTGGAGTTGCACTTGAACTCGAGGGAGTTGGTGATCCCTGTGGTGTGCTTGGAGAAGCACTTCCTTGGTTTTGCATTGATGGTATATTGCTTGCTTGAGGTGTGCTCTGTTGAGCTTGTGTAGGTGGAGGAGGAGCAACCGCTGAGGTATTAGTTCTACAATCAATTCCTCTTTGTCTTCATGTGAAATACATGTCTTCACATTTACATTCTTCTCTAAACTTCCATCCCAAGCTTCTTCTTCAATGAACTGAACATCTCTGTTGATTATTACCTTCTTGGTTGATGGATTATAGATCTTGTAGGCCTTGGATTCATCATTGTATCCAACAAATATACACTTCCCCTTTGTTGTCCAACTTCTTCCTTAACTAATCTGGGGCATGTGCATATGCCACACATCCAAAAACTCTGATGTGAGTGACAACTTTCTTTGTTCCACTCCATGCTTCTTCTCGAACTCTATTCATAACAACTTTGGTTGGAAATCTATTTAAAATATAAGTTGCACAATTGACAACTTGTGCCCAATACTCATTTGGAAAATGATTTTCCTTCAACATACTTCTTACCATGTCTATCATGGTCCTATTTTTTCTTTCTACTACACCGTTTTGCTGAGGTCTATACCTTGTGGTAAACTTATTGTGCATTCCATGCTCCGTACAAAAACGTAAGAAGTATTTCAAGATATATTCTCCACCTCTGTCAGTTCTCAACAATTTTATGTAGTGTCCACTTTGCTTCTCAATAAGAGCTTTGAAGTGGTAGAACTGTTCAAACACTTCCCTTTTATGTTTTAGGAAATAGACCCATGTATTCCTTGTGTAATCATCTATAAATGTCAAAACATAATGGCTGCTAGCTAATGATGGCGTTTGCATTGGTCCACATAAATCTGAGTGGACAATCTCCAAGGCTGCCTTTGCCCTTATACTCTTTCATGCTGGAAATGATTCTTTGTGTTGTTTGCCTAAGATGTAGCCTTCACATAGGATTTTTGGTTTTTCTATGAGTGGTAATCCCTTTACCATGCCTTTTCTATGCAACAAATTCAAACCTCTGAAATTGAGATGTCCAAATCTCAAATTCCATAACCAGTTCTCATCTTAACTTCTCCTTGAAAGACTTCTTGTGTGACAACCACTGCAACACCTCCTTCCTTCAATTTTGATCTGATCTTGAGAGGAAACATCATATTACTTCTCATATGCACTTTTTCAATGATCTATCTACTTGGAGGTATATCCATGATTGTGCACACATCATTTTTAAAAAACACATTTTAGCCCTTATGCACAAGCTCTCCAATGCTTAGAAGGTTATATTTCAGGCCAGGTACATAATAGAAATCTGGAAAAAACTTCTTCTCTCCCTTATTTGTCACTATGTTTACTCTTCCTTTCCCCATGATAGCGACCTTGCTACCAGTCCCCATTGTTACTTCAGATTTTACAGCTTCATCTAGATTGAAAAACATTTCTATGTTTCCAATCATATGGTTACTACACCCTGAATCTAAGAATCATACATCTTCTTGTTTTACTTGTGCTAGATTACAAGTTAAAAGCACATTTCCTTGGTTCTAATTCTCTTTTGTAAAATTTACACTAGGTTTACTACCCATGTAATTTTTCTTCTTTCTACATTCGTTTGCATAATTTTTGCAATAATTACATTGGACTTGAGATTTATCATGTACATATGTCATTGTGCTTGATTCTTGCTTGAGGCTTGGCTTGGACTCGGATTGCTACCCCTTCCACTCATGTTTGCAAGGCTGCTTCTTCCACCTCTGTGTGGGCTTCTTCCTCTTCCTTGGTAGTTTGATATTCCTCAACCTCTACCTTGACCAAAAGACATTTGTGTCTTGAATTCATGCTCCAAAGAGGAGTTTGTTTCTTTGTTCAGTATGTGCTCATGAGACATCAGTGATGCATGAAGCTCACCCACTGAAAACTGTGAGAGATCCTTTGTCTCTTCTATGGCCACTACTATGGCATCAAACCTTGATGGTAGAATTCTTAAGACTTTCTCTACTCTTCTACTTTATTCAAGCGTCTCTCCATGAAACATGATTTGGGTAACCAACCCAATCACATGTGTGAAGAATGAGTCTATGTTATCAGACTCTTTCATATTGAGAGCTTCAAAATCTCTTCTCAGCATTTGAAGTTTTGTTGTCTTCACCTTTTCCATGCCTTGATAGGCTGTCTGGAGGGTATCCCATGCCTCGTTAGACTTTCCTGCTATTGCAATCCTTGCGAAAATACTCTCATGTACTGCTTGGAAAATATAGAAGAGGGATTTGGAGTTGTTTCTCTTATTTTCTCTCAACAAATATCTTTGTTCTTATGTCAAAGCATTATATGCTATTGCATCTATTGGTTCTTGGAAAAAAATTTCTACCAGCTCCCAAATATCTTGTGATGATAACATGGCCTGCATTATAATAGCCCAATAATCATAATTCTTCCCATTGAACTATGGTAGTTTGGGAATTGTCAGGCTTTTGCCTGTTGCTGCCATCTTGACTATGAAAAAAAAACTTCGCATTCATGGAGAATCAGATTCTCAAAACCAACCTTTCAACTTCTTTAGTAAAGAGAGCTCATTGTTTCATTGAGAGCCTAGACCTGGTCTGATACCATGTTGAAAATTCTAAATAAATAAAACACAAAGGAATGTGTTCCCCTTTCAACATACATAATGCACAAAATGCAATAAATAACAATTCACAGATAGACAATGATTTACACAAAAGAGGAACGATTCCAATTTTTCATTCCATCACATTAACAAAATGAAATTACATAGTTTTTATACAAAATTGGTAGGAGCATGAGAATTCAAATTAATTCAGTTCAGAATCAGATGTTCAACAACCAAATCGTCCCTCAGCTCTATTAGGCTGCTTATACATGAAAACATGTAAAGAAACACAAAATAGAGGACCTGAAATATTATATGTTCTGGCTCTGAAAACACACCGCTTCTGACGCCTCCATCCCAAATCGCTCATTGGTGATTTTAACTTTTAACATATGCGCTTACGAGAAAACTCAAAACATTGCAATTCGCGATGTGACATGGCACATATCACATCAAAACACAAACATCTTAACCTGCGAGTGCTTATCCATTAACTCCTAAGCTTTGTGATGTGCGCTTTGCGCTACCCTCCCAAGCTTGACACATGCCACTTTGTGATCGCATCGCAAATAACATATAACATCTTGCGGGCTGTTTAAAGGTAAGTGGGAAATATTGTGATGTGCAGGTGATGATGCATTGAAAGGTAAGTGTGAAATACGATAAAGGTAAGGAAATAAAGTAGAAATTCAATGCGATAAGGTAGGTTACGGGTCCCACCAAATGGCATCGACAAAATCTTAACTTTGGCGAAGTGCTTAAGTGTTACGACTTATTAGTTGCAAGTTGCAATGTGCGGGGAGTTAAATAGTGGGAAATGTGATATGGTGTGAAGGTAAGGAATAAAAAAAATGTAAAGGTTTGTAGTGGTTTATAATTCGGTGAAGGTTTGAGGTGGATCCCGTCGATATCGCATCGACGGGGAAATAACATTCAGCCAAAGATATTAAGGGAAAATAAGAAAAGTTGTGGGCGTGAAGTTATGGGCAATGGTAAGTCAATGAAAAAATAAATAAACACAGAGAAGAAGGACTCAGGTACTATGTTTTGGTTTTTGCGTGAACGCCTCTAGATTTGAAAACTGAAACTTGTCCTTCCATGGACAGAAAAAATTCAATGAAGCGTGGGCTGATGCCACTATTTGTTCATGGTGGTGGTCGAGAGTAATTCCAACATTTCATGTTTCTGTGTGTGCAATGTTTTTTTTCTCTTTGTTTTATGGTTTTTCCCGTGCCTCGTTGCATTTTTTTATTTCTAAGTTGGAAAAATTTGCAGCCAGTTATGTTTCGTAACATGTATTTATCTTACTCTTAGCTATTTGGAATTACTGTTTATGGTCTATGGAAGACTTTTTCGGCTCACAGTGAGTATTTTTTGGATTACAAGCCATATGGATGGTTACGCTATTTAGTGTTATATCTAAGTGGGAGGTATTTTTATAGAGCTCTAGTTTCCAATCGTATTGATATCTATTGTCTCATTCTGATATCGTTTGGGACTTCATGATTCTTGAACATTTTGGTATATAGTCTGGTAGAATTATGGAACAAGAGATTGCTATATATCTTTTGTCGAGGCTGTGTTGGAAGCTAGTTATTCCAATTATTTTGGTTTTATGGTTTGTTTTCCATATTGTAGTTGGTTTGAAGACAACCTTGGTTGTCTATTATATATTCTTCACATGGGTTATTAATTTGGTTAATATTGTATTCAGGAACATCCTTTACTCTTTGGCTAGAATGATGGCTAGTAGCTATTTCAAGTTCATTAATTTTTGGGTTGATGAGGAAGATTATGATACTTTTTGTGTAAATCTTTATAGTATATATATATATATATATATATATATATATATATATTAAAAAATTGTTAATAATGTTTTAATAATTTTTAAATAATAGACTTATATATACTATATTTTAATATTTTTTTATCAATACTTAATTTCTAATTAAGTTAAGTTAATAGATATGTATATTTTGAAATAAGGTTTCTAGAATTTTAAGTATTAGGTAGATGATATGAATTTAATATCTATGGAGTATTTTACAATATTCTTAACAATATTTACAAATTAAAAGGTTATGATTTACCTCAAAAATAGTTATGTCATTTCTATCTTTTGAATTAAATTTATTAATTAAAAAAATATAACATGAGTTAAGAATATGTATAAATCTGCATAGTAAAATGCATGTGAATCTTCATGGTTAAATTTCTTATTACATGCTCTTTTAAATGGACAAATGTTTAATATATATATATATATATTAATTCCTTTTATTATCAATATTAATAGTAATAATAATTTTAAATAAAGTTATAACTTGATTAATTTTTATGATTTTTTAAAATATTAGTAATGTGTGAGGCATCATGAAGTAAAAATTTTATTACTTATCATAGATTGATGCTATCAATACTTCATTTTTCATATAGTATTCACATCAACCAAATTACTCCTACTTCAAAAAAAAACTTGACTTAATTTCTTATTATGATGCATTGATAAGTTATTTAAATAATGTATAAGACATGAAAAAAATGGTAATTTTGATATAATAGAAATTTAAGTTTATTTTTATAACCTTATTGAGTTAATAGTTTATTCTTTTTAAAATATTTATTAAGAGTACTTTATAATAACGTGTTGTTTGTTATACTATTCACATCAACCAAATTACTTCTAGTTAAAAAGAAAAAATTGACTTAATTTCTTATTATAATGAATTAATAAGTTATTTAAATAATGTATAAGAAATTAGATGGTAATTTTGATATAATAGAAATTTAACTTTATTTTTTTAATCTTATCAAGTTATTGGTTTATTTTTTTATTTTTTTTAAATATTTCTTGAGTTTGATTTGAGGGCAAACCCTCTTCTTTGGTCCATAGAGTTCTCAATTCTGCCATGAGAAGATCAAATTTCATCAAATTCCGAGGAAACTAAATTCCGTTTCCTCAGTGGATGAACTTGCAAAGAAATATTTGAGTCTGAAGCAAGGAAAACTTGAGTTAAATGATATATTTTGCATTTTCCCAATTCCTTAATTATGTCACTTTATTATTATGCCTTGAAGCTTTGAGGTCCGATCATTTTCAAGGGTTTTAACTTCGAGTCACGGATTATTTTCAAACGTTTTTAACTGCGCTAAGATACACAAACCTCAGTTTGATGAGATCGTGGAAGAACATGAGTTTATCCTACTGAAAGGTTGTCGATCCCGTCAACTTCGATTATCAATGCCCCTATGATCTCAAGTGTATTTATTTCATTTCCTTCCTTATTAATTGGTAGCATAAACGCTTGGGAATTATAGTTATAGTGAGAAAGTGGTGTCAAATATATTTATGCTTCACCAGGTGCATGAAGGCATCGCTCTTCTCGGTTACGATGAGGGGAGTTTGGGATGACATCACAAATTTAATGGATCTGAACTTTTTTCTTTCAATGCTCAGTCCAACCAATCTTCGGAGCATGAAGTCTTCCTTCTTGTTGTTGCTTGGGTTGTTTTCTAACAAGGTTTTTCAATATGTATAGTTCTCTCAATTTACCCTTCCGACAAGCGAGTTTTACGCTAGTTGAATTAGTTTTTGTTTCTAATCTTTTCTCTTTTGTAAGTGTATTAAGTTTTTGGTTTGATAATGATTAGGTTTGGTTTGAGTTTTAATTTTTTTTGATGAGTTAAGGTTTTCCCATACATATATAAAGTAAATATCAGAAAATATCAAAAATGTTATCACTGACATGAAAAATGCAAAAATAAATTACAAACTTAAGTTGTGAAATAAAATTACAAGTTTTAATATATAGACTTGATCCATAATTATGAAGTTCTATAATTATGGGGAGCTTATGACATAACCTGGGTATTTATCTAGATTACCATGAATAATTCTCTTGATGTTAATGAGGCCAGTCATGTTTTAGACAAGCTTTCGGACGTTTCGCACTTTGTTGGTTTCCATTTGGAAACTAAGGACATGGTGGAACGCCAACATCTCTCTTTTCAGCTGCTTATGGAGGCTAAACTGACCCGTCTTCAAGCGGATATGGAGGATATAGTGGATGACCTTCCCGAGGAAATTCTTGTCCTCGGCGAGCATAGGGAGACTTTGTAAATTTCTTGTTCTGTTAATTCGTCGAAGGTGGCGGTCAGGGATGGCTCCATTACTGCTCCTAGTGGGAAGAATGTTCATCGTTCCTGGGACAAGGGGCCAATGGGCCCAACTAACATAGCTTTGTTGCACGTTTTAAGGTTCTACTTGTGACTTTTGCCATGGTTTTAGGTAAATTTTGCTACTTACCGGGGAGTTTTTGCAAAGCCTATTCTAAACATATTTTTAGCATAATACAAAAATGTTCTCGGAGATTTCACAATTTTGATAAATATCTTTTATTTTCAGAAATTTTGTAAATTCAAACTTTATAAGAGATTTGTCCTAAATCCTAATCATTTTGTTTTAAAAAATAACTTACTTAATTAATATAAAACAAGATCGGCTGCGGGGCAGCAAGTCCCTGTCCCCAGCAAATTCTAGGAATAGTTGTTTTCATTGGCAAATTCCAGGAAATAAAATAAAATTAAACAAGAAATTAATATAGTCTAAAAATACGCATCTCTCTGGAAAACACCAATGAATTAAACTATATGGGCTATCGCCTTGTTAATGCCTATGTCAAGTGTGATAGTATTGAAGATGCGTGTCAAGTGCTTGAAATCATGCGTGAATGCATATGCCAAGTGTGACAACATTGAAGATGCTTGCCAAGTGTTTGATGAATTGACCCGCCCGTAGAGGCAAAGGCATGGCTAAAGGTAGCGACATTCCTTCCAGATCAGATCCAGCTCTTTCTATTGTTTCTGACCCAGATATGGATCTACCCATAAAGCTGGGTAGAAGAATACCATTGTTAGTTGTACGAAAGCAAACATTTACATTATTATAAACTGTATTATGACACTATATCAATAATAAATAGACAATCAAGGCAATAAGGCATCTGATCATGCATGAATGGTGTATTGTATGTTCACTGCAAAAGTTACTCGGATGCAATTTTCACATGAATGGTCTTATATATTATTCCATGCCACAACATGTGACAAGGTATTTCATATACTGGTAATGTCAGTAGTTTTAGATATTTACTTTCAGCAGGTGTTTTGGGCAGTTGTTAGATGATTGAGTATGGGTATTTAATTTGTCTTCATATATATGCAATGAGATTAAGACTGGCAGGTGTTTTGGGCAGTTATCAGACGAATTGAGTGATTCAGTTCCTTTTGACCGTAAGGGTGACGCAGTTTCTGCTTTTAGTGATCGAGATAGAGGAGCATATCTATATGCATCAACCAATTATGTTTATTCTGTTCAAGCAGCAACAATAGTTGCTTAAGTTGTTGATGGAGCAAAAGTTTATATGGGTGATTATGGGCGGACTATATCGGCAGTGGCACCTTCCGTCTTTAGATCGGAACAATATGTTTTCCAATCCTTCTTCCGATCAGTGCTTTGGAGCTTGCATGCATTTTACGCGTGTCTGTTAAGTGCTCCAAACCAATTCGTGTCCCCTCTCTCGTTTTCAAAGGTCGAGTAGTAGGGCAACTGGCGAATGGGATCTGGGGCATGAACAAATGCCATGGGCTCTGAATCTTCACCTGCGCTTGGAACTGGATCTGCCCCTGCTTCTTTCATCTTTGGTGCCTCTGCCTTAGCCATTAGTTTCTTGATTAATAATTTTTTTCCATCTTTCTCCAGTCCAGCCACTATACTCAAAATTCACCACTCATCATATATTTGTGGTTGAAGACTGCACAAAATCTTGGTTTATCATTGGCATTCAAAGCCAAGCCATCCTTCCAGAGAAGTCAAGTTTGCATGAGACGAAAATGTGCACTCCAGAAGCGTTCAAAAACCAGTTAAGACTAGGAGCAAGCTAATTCAATAGTTTTTTAGTTGGGCATTCCTGATTTTGGTTGTGGGATCTGTGAGTATTAGTTTATACATTCCTAGGAAGAAATTAATGTGTTGTGGAAAGATATCAGTGGAAGGGAAAGAAAAATAAATCGTGGTCTTGCCAAGGTCCAGATACCCACACAGACATGGGAGGAAAGAGAATCTGTGTTCCATCAGTGGTCTTGACAAGTACGTGAACGTCTATGCCGAGCTCTCTGCCAAAGAGAATATATTGCGAAGAACACTGGTGTGCCCCCGGCCCTGGTGAGGTTCGCATATTCGAAGAACAGATGGGTTCCAGTTGTGGAGCCAGAGAGGTAATCGGGAACAAAAACAATGGTGCGAATGCTGCTGGGGTTTCGATCCCGGGATATGTAGAGAAAAATAATAGGGAGGAAGGCTGGGAATTGAAGAGAAAATATGCAGGGAATGATACTAATGGTGAGTTTTAGAATATTTCAATTTCTGTGTTGGATGATAGGAGACATAGCTTGGTCATGCAAAACCAGGAAGTACTATGAGTGCACCCAACAACCCTTTAAGAGCCAATGGTCAGACTACTAAGTTATCGTCTATGAATTCGACTGAAGCCAAAAATCATGGATCGTCAGCCAAAGCATCTACATTATGAGTCTAAAGACAACAAATCGAGAAGGGTCTTGTCCATGGACAATTGGCTCACCAGACCTAGGAAACTACATGAGTCATATAGCTTCTACGGTAGGAGGAGGAGTCCGACCATGGCTTACAATGCCGATTTGAATACGACTGTTCTAATCATCACCCTATTCTGTCTGGGATTCTACGGCCGACTCTCTACAATTTTGTTCACATGTGCATGGATGGCTCTCCAGGCAGAGTCAAAGAACCAACCAGTTGCCGCAGTGCAGGTAAGAGCGCTCCCTCCACAGAACTAGCATCTCTTGGTTAAAGCATTAGAGCTTCCTTCGTGGGTTATCTTATATGTTTGCAGCCATCCCTAAACCTCATCTCTTGCGAATTGCAAAGAGCGCAAGGTGACCAGCCCCAACATTCTAATTATTTTTCCCTGCCTCCTCTTGCCTTTGCCAAGAAGAGTCAAAGGACCAGTCAAATGCCCCAGTGCATAAATGCCTGTTTGGTATCCGGATTCACACATCATAAATCTCTCTTAAATGCTGCTTGAACTCAAAACCTTTGTTTTAATGGAGTTAAACACAGTAACTAATTTGTAGCATGTATAAAACTGGATTTACACTGTGCATTGTACTTCTCCTAAATATTTAGAACGTTTTTCAATATGAAATCACTGCAGTTTCGTATAATGTTTCGTATAATATAAATAGTTAAGTAAGAGATTACGCCATAACGCAGCTGTTAATTATAGACAGAACATTATAACGCAGGTACCCACTGTAGAGAACACGCGCCCATCTTGAAGTTCTTGTGCGTTAAGACACTAACGCGGAAGCATAGTGTCGAGGAGAGTGTTAACACGCGGAGGTATTGAAGCTTGGACGCGTTATTCGACCAAAAAAACAAGTCAACAGAGTACTCTTCGTTTAAAGTCATATCCAAAGGCTTTTATGACTTCGTTTTAAATAAAGGTTATAAATCTTTTTCATAGTCTTTGTTTAAAAAGAAAAAGAGAGACTCTCATTAAGCACGTGAGGAGATATGGTTTGAAAAGGAGTTTTTTTTTTTAAAAGGGCTTCATAAGAATCTTATAAGGAAGTTTTAAAAGGTGGAGCTTTTATAAAAAGTTTTTTTTTAAATTGATTTTTTTTATATAAAGATTTTTTTAAGAAATTTTTATATAAATAATAAAACAATAAAACTTAGGGTTTTATTATAAGGATTTTTTTTTTGAAGCTTTGCAAAGCATATCAAAAAATTTTTAGGGTTCGAGCAGTGAATTTTTGAAGAAATATGGTTACAAGCAGCTTCTAGCCACAACTTCATTCTTTCAATGGGAAAGATTACGATATGTGGGCCATTAAGATGGAGACTATGCTAAAAGCGCATGATGTATGGGATCATGTCAAGTATGGGTTTGCAGAACCTCAAGACAATGCAGAAGAACGAGCCCTCAGTAATGCAGAGAGGGAACAATGGAAGAAAGATAAGCGAAAAAATACGCAAGCATTGCTTCTAATCCAGCAGGGAGTATATCGAGCCGTGTTCTAGAAGATCATGCTAACCTCGTCAGCAAAGGAGGCATGGGACACCTTGGCAACTAGCTATCAAGGTATGGCCAAAGTTAATATTGTTAAATTGCATAATACTAGGAGAGATTTCAGAATTCTGCATATGAAGGAGATAGAGGACATTGATTCCTTCATGAAAAGGGTCATGTCTGTCGTCAATCAGTTAAAAATCTATGGTGAAGATATTAAAGATCGAACAGTGATCGAGAAGGTTCTTCGATCCCTGTCTACCAAATTTGATGTTGTGGTAGCAGCCATAGAAGAAGAAAAGGACTTGGAAAAACTCACAATTGATGAGTTGATGGGATCCCTTCTATCGCATGAAGCAAGGATAGACAGAAATAAGGATTCCACTTTGGAAATTGCCTTCGAAACTCAAGTCTATATTTCAAGAGGTCGAGGCAGAGGTCGATCGAGAGGCAGAGGATGAGGCAGCAACTATGGCGGTCATAGAGATGGTCGAGACGATCATGAGCATCAACATGGAAGTAGCAGCAGCAGAAGCTTTCATAACAATCAAAGGTCTGAAAAATCTAAGGTAAAGTGCTATTACTGCAATAGATTTGGTCATTATGCTCGTGATTGTAGGAAGAAGACTGCAGATCAAGGAAATCAGAGAGCTAATGTTAGTACAGAAAATACTGACTATGTTTCTAGCATGCAACACCATGCATGCACCGTCTGATAAGGTCTGGCTATTACACAGTGGTTGCAGTAAGCACATGATAGGCAACAAGGATTTGGTTGCTAATTTGGATGTCTCAGTGCAGACAGAGGTAAAGTTGGGGACTGACAAGACCGTGGCTGTAGATGGAAAAGGAGTGGTCAACATTGTGACCAAGCAAGGGGAGCCAAAGACCATATCAGAGGTATATTATGTCCCTGGACTCAAACACAATCTGATTAGTGTTGGTCAACTGATGCAGAAAGGATACAAAGTTATCTTTCAGCGGCAACAGTGTGTTATTTACGACAAATCCCCAAGCAAGCAGCTGATTTCAAAGGTGCAGATGACGAGGAACAGACTCTTCCCTCTCATTATGAACTACAATGATCAGTTTAGTTCTTTTACAACTGCATCTTCTAATGCATACTGGTTATGGAACTTTCGATTTGGACACTTGCACTTTTCCGGTTTAAGATTGTTGCAGCAGAAACAAATGGTCAGAGGTTTACCTCCCATAAAAGAACCTGCTAGAACTTGTGAGTGTTGCATCTTGGAAAAGCAACACCATGAAATTTTTCCGAAAGGAGTTTCCTACAAAGCAAAGAAACCACTTGAATTGGTGCATACCGACTTGTGTGGACCTATGAGGACACAGTCGATTGGTGGAAGTTGTTACTTCCTCACCTTTATTGATGATTATAGTAGGAATACTTGGGTTTACTTTTTGAAGCAGAATTCTGAAAATTTTGCAAAGTTCAAAGAGTTCAGAGCTTTGGTGGAGAACCACAGTGATCAACAGATCAAGGTATTGAGATCGGATCGTGGTGGAGAATACGATTCGAAGGCATTCCATGAGTACTTTAAACAACATGGAATCAGAGGACAGTTTACGACCAGATACACACCACAACAAAATGGTGTAGTAGAGAGGAAGAACCGAACAATCACAAACATTACAAGAAGCATGTTGAAAGCAAGACACCTATCTAACGAGTATTGGGCAAAAGCAGTTGCATGTGCTGTTTATGTGATAAACATATCTCCTACAAAGAGCGTGATGAACAGAGTTCCAGAAGAAGCATGGTCAGGTATGTCTTTCAGTGTATCTCATTTCAGAGTTTTTGGATGTGTAGCCTATGCACATGTGCCTAAGAAAATAAGAGGAAAATTAGATAATCAAAGTGAAAAATGTATATTTACTGGTTATAGTGAGCAGTCAAAAGCTTACAAATTGTATAACCCTATCACAAAGAAGACAATCATTAACAGAGATGTTGTGTTCAAAGAACAAGAGTCATGGAATGGGACTGTAGACACACTAACCGATGCTCAAACACCATTGATGGAGGATGCTCTTGTAGAAGAATACGAGTAGCAAGAACCAAAAGGGAAGACACCAAACAGAGTCACACCGGCAAGGACTCCAAGATTTTCAGAGCAGCATGGATCTTCAAGCAGATCCACAGATCAGAATTCTCCAAGCAGCGAATCGGGTAAGAAAAAGATGAGAAGTCTGAAAGATATTTATGATGATTTGGAAGTTAGTTCAAATTTTGCATTGTTGGCATTCCAACCTTCTTCATTTGAAGAAGCAATCAGAGATGACAATTGGGTGCAAGGCATGGATGAAGAGACGAATTCAATTGAAAAGAATGATACATGGGATTTGATTGATTTACCAAATGATAAAAATCTCATTGGTGTGAAGTGGGTATACAAGACTAAAGTGAATGAGAAAGGTGAAATTGACAGATTTAAAGCAAGACTTGTAGCAAAAGGATTCTCGCAGCAACCGGGAGTAGACTTTGGAGAAACATTTTCTCTGGCTGACAGATTGGATACTGTAAGAGCAGTTCTAGCGACAGCAGCTCAGAACAAGTGGAAAGTATATGAGATGGATGTCAAATCAGCCTTCTTGAATGGAATTTTAGAAGAATAAATTTATGTGCAACAGCCTCCAGGTTATGAAGTTGAAGGACAAGATGATAAAGTTTACAGATTGAAGAAAGCGCTCTCTAGACTGAAGCAAGCACCTAGAGCATGGTATAGCATAATCGACAGTTATATGATCAAGAATGGATTTTACAGAAGCAACATTGAGCCTACCTTATATACAAAAGTAAATGAGCATGGACAGATTTTGATAGTTTTCTTATATGTTGATGATATGATTTTTACAGGTGATCTTGAAATAGATGAATTTAAAGCAGCCATGATGAAAGAATTTGAGATGACAGATCTAGGTCTCATGAAATATTTTCTTGGCATTGAAGTTGAGCAATCTGAAAAAGGCATTTTTATTTGTCAAAATAAGTATGCAACATATTTTTTGAAAAGATTCAGGATGGATAATTCCAAACCTGTACCTACACCAGTTGCAACGGGTAAAAAGTTAAGTAAGGATGATGAAGGGGCAGATGTCAATCCAACTGTATTCAAAAGATTGGTTCGCAGCCTCATGTATCTCATAGCTACAAGACCAGATATTATGCAGGGAGTGAGTCTGATTTCCAAATTCATGGAGACTCCAAAAGACACACATTGGAGTGTTGGAAAAAGAATTTTGAGATACATAGCAGGAACTAGAGATTATGGCATAATGTATGCAAGTACAGAAAATAAAGAATTGATTGGATATACAGATAGTGATTTTGCAGGAAGTTTGGATGATCGGAAGAGCACATCCGGTTATGTGTTCCATATCGGTTCAGGAGTGATAGCATGGGCATCTAAGAAGAAGCCTATTGTTACACTATCATTAGCAGAAGTAGAATACGTAGCAGCAACTTCAACAGCATGTCAAGCAGTATGGTTAAGAAGAGTATTGGATGGACTCAAGCAGAAACAACAAGGATCAACAGCGATATATTGTGACAACACATCAGCGATTACACTATCCAAGAATAGTGTGTTTCATCAAAAGAGAAAGCATATTGATACTAGATATCATTTTATTCGAGAACTTGTGAACAATGGAGAAGTTCACTTGAAGCCTTGTAGAACGAGTGATCAATTGGCTGATATCTTTACGAAGTCATTAGCAGTAGATTTGTTTGAGTTTCACAAAAGAAACTTGGGAGTTGTAAGCCTAGCTGAGACATAGACCAGCAGGCATGTTTGAGTTGTCATGAGTTATGTTTTAGTTTAGCGGTCATAATTAAGGGGGAGTGTTAAAATATATAATTACTTCCCACATGCAGAGTTAGAGTTGAGTGAATTATACAATCTGTTAAGTGAATTAGTTGAGTTGAGTTACAGTTAGATTTGGTGAGCGAGTTAGACAGTGAGTTAAGCAAGTTGATCAAGTTCAGTTATATGTGAGAGTGTGTGCATGCCAATTAGATTAAATACCCTTCGCGGGTTCATTGTATTAAGAGAGTAAGAGAGTTTTATGATTCAGAGTTTTAGATTAATTGAAGAGCTGCAGCTCATTATTCATGTGTGAAATCTTTGCGTTATATGTGTGATTGAATCCTCTGCCTTTCCAACAAAGTAGAACGAAAACATATATCTAATAATACTATATGCCCAAACCTGTACGTGAAAGTCACTAATTAAATTCATCTATTTGCATTTATTAGAAACTGTAGGATTTGGATTTAGGATTTCTCTGCTCGATTTTCATTTTGATTTAGCAAAGCTCCAGGTCCAAACCTAACTCCATGCTTATTAGGCACCTTAGTTCTCGCTGTGGCTTGAGAGGTATGCACCAGCTGCTTATGATTTTGCTAATAGCAGTCATGACTAATTACCAGGGGCACACTCTAAGTCAGCTTCTCTCAAAGAAATAGGGGTGAACGCTCAAAGCTAATTGCTTAGTCTTTGTGCCCTGTCGTGAAGGTGGGTTGGGCCCTAACCATACATGGGTCAGCTCATTGAAATATGAGAATCGCAATTGAGGATGCATAAATTCTTGTATACCTGTTTAATGACGGTCACAGCCCAGCCAGCCATACCACGCCTTGCTTTGAACTTCTTCTAGCACCACCAGCTTCAGTGGCATAGCAAATCTAGAGCCAGATACACGGACAGTGATTTTGACAAAAGCACTACTTTCAAAGGCCACAGAAGTGATGGTACCGAGACCTCTTATAAAAAACAGTGCGATGGTGAGCATCACTGTGTGTGGCACCTGTTAGCATAATACCAGAAGTGGTGGCAGGTGTTGGTGCCAACGTAAGTGGTGGCAGGCATGGTTACAGGCATAAGCAGTGGATGAAACGGTGGCAATGCTTTTTATTAGCTTTATCTGATGTTATTTTCGAAACCATAGTTTTTAGACATTTTAACATTTAATGTTTAGGATTAATGATAGCATTAATTTCTTTGAACCTGAAAATTTCAGGATTTGTGATGCATATAGTAACTTTGGTCTCATACTTGCCTCGGTGCGAGGCTAAATAAGATGACAATTACACAAAATTCTTATCTTTTATTGGGGGGAAGAAAATGTTGTCAGAAAAATATGTAACAAAGCATAGACTAAATTTTTTAAAATGCATCGATTTAAGTTGAGAACTAATACGTACATCTATTTCGATTACTATAGTCCCTTCCATGCCGCAAGCGGCAGGGACAAATAAAAGAAAGATGTCTAACTCTCCACTCTTACCATCTTATCATTGACAATCGAATAATTTGATGGTGAATTTATAATTTTAATGATCTCAATGTTATATTCATTGGAAATTTTAATTTAAACTCTTTCGCTATTGGATTATATATATATATATAAACTAAACTATAATTTTTCATCGACGGTTATTACCCTTATTTTATTGTGTCAAAAAAAAAAATATACATTCTCCCATGTATATCACTAACCTCCTTTATTATGTCCACAAGCCGGTGTAATTTTCCTTTTCAACGATACAAAATAGTTGTAAAATGATGCGGGATCCCACTTTTTTTTTTTTTTCTTAGGTCCACCTAAGCTTCATCATGGTTGATTGCCTTTTCTTGTACCTTTATGTGAATTATTTATTGATTCTACGCACATACATCTTTTCCCTTTTTCAAATGGTTGGTAACCATGAAATTATGTGGTGTAGAAGTTTACCTACTAAAGTTTGAGTACGTTATTTCGAAGTCGTTAAAAGATCTTTCCTCTTAAATTTTAGATGTTTATTTTATTTTATTTTATTATTTATTTTTTTTATTTTTTTTAAGTATTAAAATAAAAATAAATAATTATTTTAACATTATTTTTATTGGAAATCATTAATATTGAATTAAATTTAAATTAAAAACTTTTAATAAAATTTTTATTGTACATAATAAAATATAATTTTATTAATGGAAATTTAATTGATTTTATTAATTTAGTCAAACTCGCTGTTATGTTACTAAGCTTTTTTGTTTATTTAATCTGGTTTTTGGGTTCAGATTTCTCATCTTGTCCTAATGATGAGCCACACTAGCTGGTTTGAAAGGCATCAGCAAAAATTCCCTACATGTGATTTTCACCGAAAAAATTTCTTACACATGATGAAAAGTGTTATATAATTTGTACGATAATACAGTGATAAGGTTCTTCATGTTGAAGCCTTTAAAGACCCTCAAACGTAAATTTACATGTTGGGGCCATCTAAGCAACTTCCATGTTAGCGTATGGATTCAAACACGTAATTTACATCGTAAAGTACGAGTGTATGGACGAGAATTTTATGCGTGTGGGGAATTCAATTAGATTAAAAGAAATTTGGGAAAATATTTTAGTTATATTAATTAATTATTGCATTGTTTTTCTTTGAATAAACCATTATATTTTCATATAATAATAATTTAAAAATTGGACAAAAATTATTTGAAGTTACACACTTTTAAATATAAAAATACTTAATAATTTTTGATATATTATATTATTAAAAATAGCCAATTCTTTTAATTGAATTTTAGTACAAAAATTGAACAAATTTAAAAAAGAAATATCCTCAAATGTTCATACATTAGTACTTTATGTATAAATAATGTTTATTTTCATAATGTGGTCATTTGTTCATTAACTTTTGTACACATGTTAATAAACTATATATGTTTAGAAACTTTTTTATGTCTTTTACATGGTTTTCATAATTAGAATGAACACCATCTTTTCAATATAATTTCTTCATTTTTATATGTCTGTCATTGATTTGAAACCCATGCAATTTATACCTTACAAACTGCTCTTTCATTTACTATTAGAATCAAAACCATTTTTTCAACATGGTTTCTTCCTTTTCTGAAGTTTATGATCAATTTAAAACCCCCCACACCCAAGAGGCTACCTTTATGATTAGTTCCTTGACCTAATACATATTTCAATGAAATTAAATGTTTTTCACCTTAAACAAAAATCCACTTGCTCCCCTCATACCTAGAGTTCCTTAATAGTATAATAAAAAACACCAGAAGCTATATTTTCTTTCAAAACTCTTGGGAATTTTAGATTATTGGGTTTCCAACATCACTTGAAGTGTAAAAAAATGTTTGAAAGTTCATATCATTTCTTGTTATCTGATTGCCCATATAAAAAACATGGCAATGCTTTATGAGCATCCATTTTTTATCCATGCAAGTTAGCTTCCAAAATGGGATAAAGGATATTCCACTCCTTGTTCATTTATACTATTTTATAGTTCTATTGTTTCATTCCAATTACCCTTTGCATATCACCAATGCAATGGTTTTAAGTTTCAGCATTATTTTTTCATAAAACGTGTGCTACTAGTTAATGATAAATTCTATTTTAAAGTGTCCTCTATTCACATTTTATTAGATAATTCTAACTATAGAAAATTATTGGTTTGGGGTGGAAAAATTAATACCTAGAAATTATAAAAGTAAAAAAATGCATTTCTTATGTATTACAAATTTATGTCATCCTACATACATATCCTAACCTCTTTGTGTGTACCACTAAAATTTTATTCCTTGAACATTTTTCTTCTTCAATTTTCTCAGTTAGTTTGAGTAATCCATAAATTGTTGTGAATATTTGATTTGACATTTCATTGTAATATATATGATAAAATTTTACTTAAGCTCTGAAATCTACACTGTAAGGTGTATTTCCTTTGACTTGGATATTTGTGAAATTACTATTTTCATGCATACAATATATAAAAGGTGGAAACATAGAATATAGACAAATACAATCACTCACAACAATAATCACACAAGATATGATATAGATAAGCCTTTGACGAGAAAACTAAGTTGGATGGTGAGACTTCTCTACTCTCTTTTGCTCTAAACGGAAATGGATTCAAGTATAAGTTAGTGGGGCCTATAGCCTGTGCATTATACAATACAAAAATCCTTTATTTTTTCTCTATTTCTATCTACTCTTCACTACTATACGCATTTATGGAGCAAAATGCACTCAAAGAGAGTGGAACCCCTTTCCCTCCTACTGGTCCAACTATAACATAACCTAATAGTCAAATATTGGTTAAATTTGACTCAAACTCTTTTAGTTTCTCTTTCGTACATTTTCACATGGTTATCCCATTTTCGATGAATAATGGTGGCTAATGTGGCATCCTCATAAATCAAGGTGATCAAAAAAAGAAGTTAAACTTACATGTGGTATAGCTTTCACACATAGACTTTGCTTGAGGTATTTCCTACATGTAGGTTTCAACCTTGAACAGAAATTATCTACACACGAATCTTATAACAGAAAATAAACAATAGCAAGAGCATAAAACATAAACCAGATAAACACGGACATTTTCCCCTGGATCCCAAATCGGGACGACCAACTTGATTTTTCATTATTTTCCTTTTAGTGTTACAACACATATATATACATGTCGAAGCATACATAAACCCCAATCCATAAACCCTGGATTAGAACATAACCGTAGTTCCCTTGACCGGATCTACAAAAAATACCAGGGGCCGAAAAACATCGTACCCCAAAACCATGGACGCGGACTACCCACCAGAAATTAAGGACCAAAAATTTTCGCTGGGGTGCTGCCCCGAACCCCGACAGGGGGGGCTACTACCCCCCCTGGGACCCCCCCGTTGCGCCCAGCGCAAAGGGGGGGCTATCGCCCCCCCCCTCTTACCCCCCCGCGCGTGCTTAGTCGTGGAAAGAATATAACACATACCCAACATTCTCCCACTTGTTGTTTTCGGGTCGCAAGAGAGTGTAGTCATTGGCCCAATTCTTCAACACCCACTGTTTCTCTACACCAAGAGAGCTTCTGAGTGCTCACAGACTTTGTTAATGCATCTGCAACATTCTTCAAAGTGTCCACCTTTACCAGCAACACCCTTTTAGCCTCAACCATATCTCTAACAAAGTGATATTGAACATCAATTTGCTTTGTCTTTGAATGATAAGCAGGGTTCTTAGCCAAGAAAATTGCACTTTGGCTATCACAGTCTATCCTTATAGCTTGGTGCACCAACCCCATACTTGAACACAATCTCTGCAACCAAATTTCTTCCTTGATTGCATGAGTGGCTACTATGTATT
The DNA here is from genome assembly GCA_034641835.2 of Pinus albicaulis. Classification (NCBI taxonomy): domain Eukaryota; kingdom Viridiplantae; phylum Streptophyta; class Pinopsida; order Pinales; family Pinaceae; genus Pinus; species Pinus albicaulis. The sequence goes on from MU968411.1 coordinate 94,276,137, forward strand.
CTGCCTCTGTAGTTGAAAGAGCCACTACAGACTGTCTTTTACTCATCCAACTGATTGTGCCTCCAAATAGGCTAAACACATACCCACTTGTATATCTTATTTGGTCCAGATCTCCAGCCCAGTCTGCATCAACAAAACCATGAATGTCCAACATTATTTCCAATCCTGGTCTTCCCTGGTAGCACAAGCCATAATCACTAGTGCCACGTAAATATCTGAAAACCCGCTTCACTACTGTCCAATGCTCCTTCCCTGGGTTTGACATAAACATGCTCAATACTCCCACTGCATGTGCAATGTCTGGTCTAGTACAGACCATTGCATACATCAGGCTACCCACTGCACTTGCATATGGAACACGAGACATATACTCCTCTTCTTCTTGTGTCTTGGGACACTGTTCAGCAGACAGCTTTACACCTACAGGAATAAGAACATTCATCGCTTTACTATCCTGCATATTGAACCTCTGCAATATAGTCTCGACATACTTCCTCTGGTTTAACCAGAGCTTCCTCTTTGCCCGATCTCTCTTAATTTCCATGCCCAAAATATAGTTTGCAGCACCCAGATCCTTCATGTCGAATTTGGAGAGCAGTTGGGTCTTCAAATCTTGGATAATTTCTTTGTCATTTCCAATCAACAACATATAATCCACATACAAGACCAAATAAATAACACGGTCACCAATTAATTTAAAATAAACACGGTGATGCTCCTTGCTTCTGGTGAAGCCAAGTCCCCGTATATAGGTATCAAATTTCTGATACCACATCCTTGGTGACTGTTTTAACCCATACAGAGAATTCTTCAACCTGCATACCAGTTCTTTCTTACCCTTCACCATAAAACCTTCAGGTTGCTTCATGTAGATCTCCTCTTCTAGATCCCCATGAAGAAATGTTGTCTTCACATCCATCTGTTCTATCTCAAAATCAAATGCAGCAGCAACAGATAAAAGTAATCTAATAGAAGTGACTTTGGCAACAGGAGAAAAGATATCACCAAAATCAATTCCCGGCACCTGGGAATAACCTTTCGCTACCAACCGAGCTTTGTATTTCTCCACCTTGCCTTCTACATTCATCTTCTTCTTAAACACCCAGTTGCTCCCAATGGGCTTCCTTCCAGCCGGCAACTACACCAGATCACATGCATCATTTTTGTGCAAGGATGCCATTTCATCAACCATGGCCTCCTTCTAGAGTTTTCCATCCTCTGAATCTGCTGCCTCCCTGACAGTTCTGGGTTCATCATCAGTTATAGTTAAGGCAAAACCTAAACAGAAAGCATATGGACTATACCTTTCTGGTTGCCTTCTTTCCCGAACTGATCTTCTCAAAGCTGGAGTTTGTGGCTCTTCATCTTCTGAGTCTTCTTCTATTGTAGAGTCTGATTCATCCTCCTTTCGCTCAAACTCTATCTTCTCAGGTTCCTTTGGTAGGAATTCATGTTTAACAATACCTTTCACTTCTCTAAACACCACATCTCGGCTGTACACAACCTTCCTTGTTTCTGGGTTCCAAAGCTTGTAACCCTTTAAACCATCCCTATACCCAATAAAGATGCACCTTTTAGATTTATTATCCAACTTGGTCCTTTTCTCCTTTGGAACATGTACATATGCATCACATCCAAATACCCTTAGATGTGAAAGAGAGGGTTTCTTACCAATCCATACCTCATGTGGTGTCTTATCCTCCAACGCTGATGAAGGTGATCTGTTAACTAAGTAACATGCAGTCTCCACTGCCTCTGCCCAGAATTCTTGTCCTAACCCGGTACCACTGAGCATGCTTCTTGCCTTTTCCATCAGTGTTCTGTTCATTCTTTCTACAACTCCATTTTGCTAAGGTGTGTATGGAGTAGTCTTCTGCCGTGCTATACCACACTTCTTACAGAACTCTTCAAATTCCTTCTTGCAGAACTCCCCACCATTATCTGTCCTCGGCGACTTTATCTTCTTCTCTGTCTGGTTTTCCACCAGAGCCTTAAATTCTTTAAATTTGTCAAAGACTTCAGATTTCTTCCTCAAGAAATATATCCATGTATTCCTTGAGAAGTCATCTATGAATGAAACATAGTACACATAATTTCCCAGTGATGGAACTGACACAGGTCCAAACACATCACTATGCACAAGTTCTAATATCTTGTTTGCCCTCTTAGCACCAGAAGGAAAACTCACCCGATTCTGCTTCCCATATACACAATGTTCACAGAAATCGAAATCCAGAGAACAATTACACATACCTTCTACCATACCATCTCTATGCAGTATCCGAAGGCCCTTCTCTCCAATATGTCCAAGCCTTTGATGCCATAGCATGGTCTTTTCTCCAGAGACAGCTAGGCTTTCTGCTCCACTTTCAGGAACCATAGAACTATTACACCCATCAATAACAATGCTACCTTGTAGCTTGTACAGAGTTCCAGTCCGAACTCCCCACATTAATACCAGTGCTCCCCAAACCATCTTGCAGGCATCTTTCTCGAACACTGTTTTTACACCTGCATCATCCATCTTGCTTACAGAAATCAGATTTCTGGCCAATGCAGGAATATGCAGAACACCAGGAAGTGTTCTAATCCTTCCACCTTGTAGCTTCAACTTTACCTTTCCACGTCCGACGATTTTGGCCTTCCTATCATCCCCTAGGAAGACATCACCATCATATTTCTCATACTCGCAGAACCACTCCCTATGGGGAGTGAAGTGAAAGGATGCACCTGAGTCAATCAAACATGACTCATGATCTACATGTGTATTTGAAGAAGAAGCCAAATACACATCCCCACCTTCATCCAAGGTGGTTTTTGCCTCTGCAGAAGGAGCTTCATTAGATCCCTTTCCTTTCTCAGGAGCTTTAGATCTGCATTCCTTTTTGTAGTGTCCTTCCTTTCCGCATTTCCAGCACACCTTTACAAACTTTCCCGGAGATTTAGATCTCCCTCTAGATTTAGATCTCCCACTCGAAACCTTATTCTTGTTTCTGTTCTGGGACCTTCCTCGTACAGATAAGGCATCTCCATTCCGACCCTCCATATTTCTCCGTCTCATTTCCTCCGACAGCAAGGCTGAGACAATGTCATCAAAATTCAAGGTAGTTGTATTGCTACCTATTGCAATAACCAGACTGTCCCACGAGTCTGGTAGAGAGCACAACAAACTGATGCACTTATCTTCATCTGACATTTTAATATCAACAGACGACAGCTGACTTACCACAGTATTGAAGGCGTTCGGATGCTCTGTCACCGAGTCTCCATCCTTCATCCTCAGGTTATATAGCTTTTTCCGCGGGAACAACTTATTCACCAGAGACTTAGATTGGTACAAAGTCCCAAGTTTTTCCCACAAATTCTTTGCCGTAGCTTCCCCAGATACATTCAACAATACTGAATCTGACACACACAACCGTATTGTGCTCTTAGCCTTCCGATCCAGTTTCTTCCAGTCTTCATCTGACATTGCCGTTGGTTTAGTACCTGGATCTACCGCGATCCACTGATCTTTATCCACCAGCAGATCCTCCATATTGAGCTTCCACAACTCAAAACTCTGACCATTAAATTTCTCGATCTCTATCTTTCTGCCGCTCGCCATCTTCTCTCACCGCAAGAATCGATCCCGCAGATCTCCCACTAAACAGGGTCTACCTCAGGCCCGAACAAAGAACCCTCAGCAGCAAAGGCGTCCCCTTGAAGCCGAAATAGCTCTGATACCAAATGTAGGTTTTAACCCTGAGCAGAAATTATCTACACACGAATCTTATAACATAAAATAAACAATAGCGAGAGCATAAAACATAAACCAGATAAACACAGAGATTTTCCCCTAGATCCCAAATCGGGACGACCAGCTTGATTTTTCATTATTTTCCTTTTAGTGTTACAACACATATATATACATGTTGAAGCATACATAAACCCTAATCCATAAACCCTCGATTAGAACATAACCTTAGTTCCCTTGACCGGATCTACAAAAAATACCAGGGGCCGAAAAACATCGTACCCCAAAACCATGTGCAAAACCATGCACAAAACCATGGACGCGGAGTACCCACCGGAAATTAAGGACCAAAAATTTTTGCCGAGGCAGCGCCCTGTGACCCCCCCCATTGCACCCAGCGCAAAGGGTGATCCAGGTGGATATTGGTGGTCACCCGCCTATTCCACTTGGGGCTCCACCATTGTCTATTTCAGTTTTTCAGTTTCGGCACAGTTTACTATTTTTAGCAGTTTTTCGGGTCCTAAACTTCCGGAGCCGTTTTGAGGCCCTAAACGACGTTTTTTGGGAAAATGGAGAGCAACATCGGTCCCAATCCATGGACCGATGTTGCTCATCCCAAATTTGTAGTCCTCGGATAGATCTTTCTAACGAGGTATGGTACGCGTCAAACGGAGATCGTATGCCAAAGTTACACCCCTGGGAAGTTGAAACACCAATTTACCCAAACGGGGCCCATAGTTTTGGCGCTTCATCTCCTAGGGTTAGGGTTTTGGCTGTTTAGGATTTCCCATTGTTCCTAAATGATAAATAGGCCCTCGAGCCTCATTGTAACGCAGTTCAGAGGCCTGTAGCCGCCACATCTCTTCTCAGAGATAGCTACCAGCGCCCTAGCTAGTTTTATTTCCATTCTGTCTGTAAGCAAATTTCAGTTCTTTGATATTAATGAAATGAAGTGTTATTTCCACTGCATCTCTGTATTTATGTTTATATGTTTATTATGTTGCGTTCCTGCATAAATCTGGATCAGTGGTATCAGAGGGGTCTGCTTTTTCTCGATCCTTCTTTGCATGTCCCCAACGAGGTCGGGGTATAAGGAGCTAGGGCTCGATCTGGTGGAACCTTTGCAAGATCAGCCTCGCAAACCTCGACGGACGCCCATGGGGGACGAAAAGAAAGATGAGGGAGCAGGAGATCCTATCAAAATATTGCTCGAGGAGGCCCTCGAAAGACAAAGGAACGTGAGGATGGATAACTTTGCTCAGATCCTTCAACGGCTACCCACCGGCGGCGCATCTGCATCCAGCAGCCACTCTGGAGGCGCGACTCCTTTTAAGGTACAAGTAAATTTTGACATTCCCATATTTGAGGGTCAAATAGGCGCAGATGCCGTAGATAGATGGTTGAATCTGTTAGAAGGATATTTCTCGGTTCATGACTTTTCAGACCGGGAGAAGATTATTTTTGCACTCCTCAAAGCTACCCCCCATGTTAAGGACTGGTGGGAAACCTACTATGAGAACAAGGACCAGACAGAACCCTCTCTGTTCTTGGTCGTACCAACTTGGAATTCTTTCTGAGACGCCGTCAAGGAACAGTACTATCCCGTGGGGAGCTATGAGGACAAGTACATACAATGGACCACGCTGCGACAACAAAGGGATCAAGATGTGCATGAGCTGACGAATCTGTTCCATACCCTGCGCACAAAGTTGGGTATCAAAGATTCAGAGAAACATCTAGTGCTAAAGTATCGCAGTTGTCTACACAGATACATTCAGGAGGAAATGGAGTTCCTTGACATCTCCTCGCTTGGTACGGCATACCGGTATGCTGCCAAGATTGAGCAGAAATTCAAGCAGAAGAAGCGAGACCTTGGATCTGCGAATCAAAAGCAAGGGAAAGGTGCTTCCAAACCACAGAACAAAGGACCAAGCCAAGGCATGGCGGCTAAAGACAACTCATCGAAGCCACAAGAAAAGAACAGCACCGCAAAGCCAAAGAAGGACACGGGAAAGTGGTGTGAGTTCCATAAGAGCTCCACTCACAACACAAGTGAGTGTCGGGCCAAGCAGTCGCTAGTGGCCGAGATGAGGGCTTCTGAGTCAGATGCATGCTCTAACTCTGAATCAGAACCTGAAAAGGTGAATGAAAAAGGGAAACAAATTATTGATGCGGAGCCCAACGCCCCTGTTGCCACTGCAAAGATCCAAAAGGAGGAACCGGAAGATCCAGAGGAGGAGGAACGTCTCTTCCACTCCCAGATGTGGGTAAAGGGCTCCCCGGTACAGTTCATTGTCGACAATGGGAGCCAAAGAACCTCATTTCAGCAGACGCCGTGAAGCGGTTGGGCTTGCCGACCACAGCTCACCCACATCCATACACCATCGGGTGGCTTCACCAAGGACGAGATCTCCGCGTCAGCCAGCAGTGCCGCCTTCCCTATAGCATCAAGGCCTTCACGGATGAGGTATTATGTGACGTTGCTCCTATTGATGTTTCTGATGTATTATTAGGACAACCATACTTGTGGAAGCGTCATGCTGTGTATGAGTCTCGACCTCGTGCTGTTATTGTTACTTTGGGAAATAAGTTGTACAGGATACCAGAGGTACCACCTCCTGCCGCTATCTCTTTGGTTACTGCAAAACAATGCAGTAAGCTCATTTCCCAAACCAGGAAATTCATTTTCCTGATGATCCGCCCCCAGGGAAAGAAGAAGACTGTGGCCACGACCTCCAGACAAGGCTCCTCTGCACAACAACAACAAATGGATAAGGTTGTGGAGGAGTACGGGGACATATTCACCTCACCCATAGGGGTTCCTCTGCACTGTCAGGTCAAGCACCCGATTGATCTGACCCCAGGTGCGCCGCTACCTAATGGACCGATCTATCAGCGCTCTGTTCTGGAGAATGATGAAATCAAGAGGCAGATTCAAGAGCTGTTGCAGAAAGGTCACATCAAACCAAGTTCATCGCCCTGTGGGAGCCCGATCGTGTTGGTATAGAAGAAGGATGGGACGTGGAGACTCTGTATTGACTATCGGGCGCTGAACAAGATCACTGTCCGGAATAGGTACCCAATCCCACGGATTGATGACCTTCGGGACCAACTCAAAGGTGCAAAATATTTCAGCAAGATCGACCTGAAGTCTGGGTATCACCAGGTACCAATTGAACCCTCCGATGTGTGGAAGACTGCCTTCAAAGCCAAGGAAGGCCTTTTCGAATGGCTGGTCATGCCTTTCGGGTTGAAGAATGCTCCCACCACCTTCATGAGGATGATGGATGACATCTTGCGGCCATTCACCAACTCATTTGTAGTGGTGTACTTGGATGACATTCTGATCTTCAGCCAGACTTGGGAAGAGCACCTTCACCACATCCGACAAGTCCTCCAAATGCTGCGGCAACACAAGTTGTGTGCCAATTTGGAGAAGTGCACTTTTGGCATGACCCAGGTTCAATATCTAGGATACATTATTGATGAAAGGGGGGTGCATGTGGATCCAACCAAGATCCAAGTCATTCGGCATTGGGCAGCCCCAACCACTATAACAGAGCTTCGCAGCTTTCTGGGTCTTGCTAATTTCTATCGGAGGTTCGTGTTAGGATTCTCTCATATCACTTGGCCCTTGAGTCAAGTCACCAAGGGAGGAGCAAGAGCAAAATTTTTTTGGTCGGAACCTCAACAAAAGGCGTTCACAGAACTGAAAAACCGCCTCTGTTCTGCCCCAGTGCTCACTTTACCAGACTTGCAACAGCCATTTGAGATCGAGACAGATGCCTCTGACTATGCTATTGGGGCAGTTCTTACTCAATAGGGACATCCAGTGGCATTTCACGGTGAGACATTGTCTGACACAGTTCGCAAGTACCCCACATATGACAGAGAAATGTACTCCATTGTGCAAGCTTGTCGACAATGGAAGCATTACATTTTGGGGAAGGAAACAATCATCCACACAGACCACAGGCCCCTGCAGTTCATACAGACACAAGGGAAGTTGCAGAATGATCGTCATCAGAAGTGGTCCACATATCTGCAACAGTTTCATTTGAACATCAAGTACAAGAAGGGTAGCACCAATCATGTTGCAGACTGCCTCAGCCGACCACCGATCGTGGCGCTCACCACTGTGCTCAACTCTTGTGGGCACGAGACTTCTGATTGGCCGCTTCTCTATGAGAGTGACCCGGAATTCGGCCAAACTTACAAGGCACTCTTGGGGGGTACGCAAGTTCCAAATTTTCACCTCCAAGATGCACTTTTATGTCACATGGGACACCTTTGTGTTCCTTCAAGCGAGCGTGCCAAGATGATATGGGAAGCACACTACAGTCGAGTCGCTGGGCATTTCGGGGTCGAAAAAACAGTAGCAATCCTGCAGAAGTATTTCTATTGGCCGAACCTTCGAAAGGATGTCGAGAAGCACATCAGATCCTGCACTGCTTGTGCCATTGCCAAACCGACCATCAAGAAGCAAGGCCTATATACTCCTCTACCTACCCTTAGTCGACCTTGGGAATCCATCTCCATGGATTACATGTCGGGCCTGCCTTCTACTAAGCAGGGAAATGACTGTGTTTTTGTGGTCGTCGACAGATTCTCGAAGATGGCCATTATGGTGGCCTGCAAGAAGAATATCACAGCAGAAGCCACTGCTAAGCTCTTCTTTGAACGAGTGTGGGTGCACTTTGGGATCCCACAGTCTATCATATCAGATCGGGATAGCAGGTTCCTCAGCACATTTTGGTCCAGCCTCTGGTCGATGTTGGATACCAAGCTCACCAAGTCCACAGCTTTCCATCCCCAAACAGATGGCCAGACAGAGGTCGTCGACAGAATGATTGTACACATTCTGCGCATGTACAATTCAAAGCATCCACGCACATGGGACGAGAGCCTCCCTTATGTACAACATAGTTATAATCGGGCTCTCCACAGTTCAATCGGCCATAGCCCCTTTCGGGTGGGCTTGGGATTCCAGCCACTATGTCCCATTGACGTAGCCATGCCATTTGCAGCTGCTCAGGCCAATTCAGCTCATGTCCAGTCTGAAGTTGACAAAGCCAGTAGCTTCATCGAGCGCATTCAACACATCCGCCAACAAGTTCATGATATATTGGACAGAGCCAATGCCAAGTACAAGCAATGCCATGATCAACACCGGGTGCCACACAACTTCCAGGTGGGCGACAAAGTATGGCTACATTTGCAGAAGGAGCGCCTCACTGGACCCCACCGCAAGCTTCGCTCGCTCCGATACGGGTCGTACACCATCACCAAGGCTATAGGGAACAATGCCTTTGAGCTCAGTATTCCACCATTCCTTGGTCTGCACCCAGTCTTCAATGTGGATCGCCTTCGTCCTTACTTCCCACCTCTACTGGACACCTCGGACATTGCAGAACAACTCACACCAACTGAGTTAAATCCAGACTGCATGGAACAGGCCACCACAGATTGCATCATGGACATGCAAATCAAGAACACTCGCCAGCAGAAGATCCAACTATATCGGGTTGTCAAAGCTGGCCAACTCCTGCACCAAGGAAAGTGGTTCACCAGGGACCAAGTTCAGCAGAAATTTCCTCATCTCATGGAGGCACTTAACGCAATGGGGACCATTGCTTCCTAAGGGGGGAGGAATGATCCAGGTGGATATTGGTGGTCACTCGCCTATTCCACTTGGGGCTCCACCATTGTCTATTTCAGTTTTTCAGTTTCGGCACAGTTTACTATTTTTAGCAGTTTTTCGGGTCCTAAACTTCCGGAGCCTTTTTGAGGCCCTAAACGACGTTTTTTGGGAAAACGGAGGGCAACATGGGTCCATGGACCGATGTTGCCCGTTCCAAATTTGTAGTCCTCGGATAGATCTTTCTAACGAGGTATGGTACACGTCAAACGGAGATCGTATGCCAAAGTTACGCCCCTGGGAAGTTGAAACACCAATTTACCCAAACGGGGCCCATAGTTTTGGCGCTTCATCTTCTAGGGTTAGGGTTTTGGCTGTTTAGGATTTCCCATTGTTTCTAAATGATAAATAGGCCCTCGAGCCTCATTGTAACTCAGTTCAGAGGCCTGTAGCCGCCACATCTCTTCTCAGAGATAGCTACCAGCGCCCTAGCTAGTTTTATTTCCATTCTGTCTGTAAGCAAATTTCAGTTCTTTGATATTAAAGAAATGAAGTGTTATTTCCGTTGCATCTCTGTATTTATGTTTATATGTTTATTCTATTGCGTTCCTGCATAAATCCGGATCAAAGGGGGGGCTATCGCCCCCCCTCTTACACATACCCAACACTACATTGCGATAATGATTTATAAATATAGACTAATGCTAGGAGGTTTGATGCTTAAACACCAAAATATTACCCTCCATGAAAACCATTTAATGCCTCAAAGTAATTTTGGAATATTTTAGAACCCAATTCACCATACTAGGATGCATGAGAAGAATGGTCCTATGAAGTGATTCCTCTAATTTTTTCTCTTTAAAATAATTAATATTGATGAAAATTAGTATAATAATCCAATTTGGAGTATAACTCCCAATTTTTGGAGGATATTAGTCCCAAAAAGTGTTTACAAAATGAGATGAGAAAAATTATCCTCTACCTTCTCTATAGAGTATCATTTACCCTTGCTTGGAAACTATACCTTCAATCCAATCTACCAAAGGTCATGTTGCCCATATATTTTAGTTGCAGTCCTATTTTGGCAAGGTGTATCCTCTATCAAATTTTCCTAAGCATGTAGTTTGAAATCATATAAGAAGGTATGACCTATTCCTCGTCCTAATTTAGCATGGAAGGCCCATAGAGTTTCACATTTTATATATATTCCATTTCATAAATGTGCATGTATGTCGATATACTAAATTTATAAGTGTTATCTCTCGTCGCTTCTTTGATCTGAAAGGGACCATATCACAGAGCCTTAATTCTCTTACCAAGAACATGTAGCCTCTCCCTGTTCAAATATAACCATACTCGTTCTCCCACTGTAAATCACATCCCTATTATATGTTGACAATTCTTGGCCTTGTATTCTCGTTGAGAATTTTGTAACATATCCTATACATATGGATGGATATACTTGATCCTATTAACTTAAGGAATATGTAATATCAAAAGGTGAAGGTGGAAAAATGATATCCAACAGAAGTTTCAAATGGGGACTTACGAGCTGAAGTTTGAATTTTCTAATTATAATATTATATATTCGAAAATTCCATCCCAAGTGTTTCAATTATTTTGATTACAACCCCTCAAAATATAAACCAAATTGCTATTGAATACTTTGTATCCCATCTATTTATGGATGGAATGGTATAAACCTCCTTAACCTCATCTCCATATTCTCCCATATTGTAGTCTAAAATTCACTGAGAAACATTTTTTCCTTGCCTAAAATGGTAGTCCTAGGTATCCCAAAGTGCACCCACACCCGTCCAAGAACATTGTTCTATATTTATTTCCCATTGATTGTATTTTTACAAGGCATGAAAACATGAATCTTTGCTCAACTTGTCAACTACCATGATTACATAGTCATGTCCCTTCCTAATTATTGGTAAACATCTCATAAAGTCGATGGAAATTATTTATCAATGAAAACTAGTGTTTACATGAAAGGAATGGTATAGACCTTATTTACTATTAGTAGGATTACCAATAAAATACATAATATGTCCTCTTATTAAAGTCACTATATCCTATTGTATCTTGGGCTAGTATACATACCTCTATAAGTCGGCCACTATCTTCCTGACAAAAAATTTGCTTACGCCCCTGGAGGTGTGAGCCTATCGAATTAGTTGCAGTTCGTGAGCTTTACAAACAAATAACTTGTCCATTGCGTAGAGTAACCTATTCTAGAGACAATAACCAACTATGTTTCTAGAATTTTTCACATGACACTGGCTCCATCGTGCACATTCGTCAAGTCCCATCCTTCTTTGGCACAATGATGATAGGTGACCCACACGGCGAGGTGTTTGGTTGAATGACACCCTATTCCAGAATCTATTGCAACTACCTATTCACCTCATATGCATATAAAAATTGTCTATATAGCTTGATTTTTAGTAACCAAGAGCCTTGCAATAGTCACGCCTCATACTTCAATTCCTTCTTCGTGATGGCTCTTAGTATTGCAACCACAATATTGTAACCCCATGGATCTCAACTTTGATTGTTAACGTGAAGTTCATACAAACTTAAGAGGGGCCGACACTATATGTGAAATAGGAACTATCTCCTCTAGTTGATTTATTTAGGTGGAAATTCTAAAATGAAATATAGATGCACATAGACCAAATTTATTAATCTATGCTACAATAAATTCATAATTGCAGTGGATAATGTGTTGAATGGAAAATGACACAAAAAACTAGGGTACTTGCAAAACAGGAAGAAATATTTCTTACAGTATCTGTAATGAAATGAAATAACATTTTCACACCTCTATTATATCTTTCATGGAAAGGAAAACATGTCACTGAAATGAAAGCCTATAATGTCTAAATCCTAATTTGCATAAAAATATAGATTTCTAATGTAAACCAATCAAAGAATTTACAAGGTATCTCTATCTCCAAGTTCCATTATTAGTGTCCCATTACTTTTGTAATATCAAAGAATATAAATCATTAATTTATTTCAAATATCAGTGAGTTTAGAAAGCGGGTTACAAATTATTACAAGAGTTCGTGTTTTTGTATATGAGACAGTCCATTGAGCACATAATGACATGAAACGTGAGTTTGGATATCAAGGAAGTTTAGGAGAATCCATAAAATGATCAAATAGATATTTTCAGATAATCACAACATATGGTTTTAGTTTTAATATAACATAACTAAAATATGTGGGTTTTATGTAGTTACAAAATAGGTTACGATGCATGAAAATAGTAAATTGCAAATAGTAACAACGAATGAGAAAAAAAAGGAAATGAACTAAATGAAATGTGAAATTATAATTTATCTAATGTAACTATTGAAACTTTCATAACTGAGTGATGAGATAACCTGCAAGAAAATAATGTTCACAAAAAATCCCTAGTTAACCATGCAAGAATATTGTAAACATAAATAACTTTTTGAAATTATTTTGCAAAAATAAATAGATGCATAACATAAATGATACAAAAGGGATTTGAAGCTCCTAAAGTGGGCTATAACCCAAGGAATATTAGAGCCCTTAAAACAATTCTAAATGTGGAGTTTAAATCAAAGACCACTTGTATTAACTAAAAAGTTTCTTGTACATGTGATCCAAATATTTTACTTCAAGGATGCATACATAATTGCATATAAAAGAGAATATTAACCAAGTAACTTAACATATGAAAGATAAGTGGAAATAATAAATCATCCACAATATTGAAGGAACAAAAATGAATTGATTACAAAGTTCACCCAATGTGGGCTACCTCTTTGGGCCCTGCTCAAAGTGGGGAGGCCTTCTTCCATTAAATGGTAGCAAACAAATCAGTTACAAGAAATTTTACAAAAATGACCCTTATACATCAAATTATAATGATGTCCTGAAAATGGAGACCTCATTTAAAGAAACAGACTGCATGATTAGATTCCTGACACGAAAAGTGTAAAAATTACTATAAAAAATTCAAATTCTGATATTGGCACCTCTGGCCCTCTAAGCTAATATTTTCAGCATCTAGTAGATTACCTGCTCATGATTCAGGCCCTCCTAGAATTTCAAGCTTCCGTGCTCTATTTATCTACCGATATCAATGAAAATGGGAAAATGACATTTAAATATAAGTGATGGGTGGAGCCACTAAAGGACGAGTCATGGCTCGTTGGTGGCAGATTTGTTTAGGCAGGGGGCAGACAGGGTTAAAACCCCCACCGCAACCCACATAGAATATTATTGTTATGTGGTTATTTTTAAAGGTTGGCGCTATATAAATTTTGGGTGGATTTGGTTTGGAATGATGCCATTTCGAACTTCTTGGTTTATGGGTTGGCCCCCACTAGTCTGGCTAGGTTCAAGCCCCATCATTTCTGCATATATATAGATGGTCAACCTGTTTGGTAACTGTGACTCCAACAGGGTTGGACGGGTTGGTCGGGTGGTGTCTCGTACAACCGATTTGAACATGAGATATATATAATACCATTTGTTTGTTTGGGGTAGCGGGTGTTGGTCGCTTTAATTGTTTTAACAATTCAAGCTACACATAAATTGTCAACCCGAGAAGGTCTGTTTATTCCAAAGACAATCACGCACTGGATATGCTCAATTCCAAAAGCAAAAATAATGTTGTAGTAAAAAGTCACACAATTATTAATCATACAAGTCTAATTATTCACACCCTGTTTAATCAAAGCTGAAGTTTACTTATGTTATAGTAGAAGCAATTCCTTTATTGCAGTTTTTAAGAATCCAAATAAGGGGAAATCATTCTGCAGGAAAGGAAACCAATCAACCATAATAGGGAACAGGACCCTATTCCTTTAATTAGGAACTTCAGCACCTGCTGCCTGACACTAATCACTCTGTAGAAAAGATAAACTCAAGAGAACAGGACACTATTCCCAAGAACAGGAACCTTCAGCACTTGTCTCCTGTTTTTAATCACACTGCAGGAAAAAGAAAGGCAATCAATGGGAACAGGACCCTATTCCTTTGTACAGGAATCTTCAGCACCTGCTTCCCAGCATCAATCATACATTCAAACAAATAACAGAAATATATCTCTTAACTTCTTAAGAATGAATGTACTAAACACATGCAGCGTTAAAGGAAACATAATGCTCAATAAACTACAGAACTGTGTAACTGGTGTTTCAGCAAACAGAATTAAAGTAAAGTGCGAATATCATAAAGAAATCTAACAAACTACAGGAACAATCGGGTGAATCTTGTGATGAAGGCGGGCCCTTTCCTTCTCACAAGATTCCCCAGAGAAAGAATTAAATTGAAGCGCTCAAAAGAAACTTTTATTCATCTGTCAAAAGAAATGATACATTACAAATGGAGTCTAGCTCCTATCCTCTCAAACACAATGTTCTCCTGTAGTTTTCGAACTCCTCTCTAATGATGATGTCTCCTCTTTTTAAAGAGGAGACATCTCTTACAATTACATTAGAGCAAATCTATGTTTATCCCAAATCTGTTCTTCTTTCTTAAAACAGGGCTATTCTGTTCTTCCATAAAAATATATTGTTACAACAGATACAAAACGAGTACTATCTTCAGAATAATCCGTGTAACCACTTCCTTGCTCGTCTTCATGTTGTTGCCATTGTTCCAAAAAATACTCTTCCAGAATCTCAAATTACGGGTAGTGACAGAATTTGCGTGCCTGCTGACTGTTTCAGCAACGAAGTCGACTGTTTCAGCAATGGAGTCGACTGTTTCAGCAACGGAGTTGACTGTTTCAGCAACAGCCGATTGTTCCAGCGTAGCACATAAATTATCTACGATCTTTAGACTTATGTTAGCAGCAATCTACCTTTGATTAATGATGAAATATAAGAGTAATATGGAATTATATGTAAATAGATTAAATATATAGTAAAGAAGAGGATTTTATATACCTTTGGATAAAGTGAATGAAAATGATGATGGAATCCTTTTTAAACATGGTTATAAAGGTAAGGTGGTGTCAAAATATATAGTAAAATATGGTACATAGTGAGGTCCTAACATCCCCCCCAGCTGAAAGGGTTGCATGTCCTCAGGCAACTCCTAGTTTGAGTCAGAGTCTGAGTACTGACTCTGTGCATGCAAGTTGCTCAAGCAGTAGCTGGAGAAGGTGGCTTCTGTCGAAGCTTGGAATCCTCGATTGTTCTGCAATTGCTGCCATGCTACAGCCTCATCCCTGTTAGCCAATTGGTAGTGACACTGGTATTTTTCTGTAAGCATCCATAAAATTGGAAAATGAAAATGGTAACTAATCCAGTTTTCTCCACAATGCCAAATGCATCTGATGTAATTAGGTACCCTGGAGAGTGCAACTTGAAGATTATCAGGGCTGAAATGGTGATACTCTTGTCTTTCCTTGCATGACTGTTGCCAAAACATAGTGTTGGCATTCAATGCAGCAGTCTCCTTTACTCTGATTAGCTGTAGACACTTTAAAAGTGTTGAAGCCTGCATTTGTTGTATGTACCTGTGCATTCCTGGCTTCTGCAAGAATCGGTGATATTGTGCTACAAACATGGACGGATTTGAAGGTTACGGTCTAATCCAAAGGAGCCGATTCTCCTCATTATGCCTACTTGCAATAAACGCAGTTTGCCAAGTGATCTGATTGGCCAGGAATGAAACGAATGCCCTAATTTGTACATCACCTACAATTGGAGTGAGATTAACTTTTCTATTCTTAGGCATGGCCTCATTATGGAGATAAAGTTCACACAACAAATGTTGGTCACTTTCAGGGGCCTCAGCAAAAGTTTTAACAAATTGTTCCGCAGTAAGCAATTCATGAGGTCTGCCATCCTTTATTGCCTTCAATTGAAAATAAACCAGACGTTCAGAGAGGAAGAGAGAATAATTCAAGGAGGGTTTTAGGGTAGCCATCAATTTTTGTACTAATGAAAACATCAAAACCAACTTTTCCTTTGATTCCTTGACTTCTTTCTTGGAATCCTTGAGCTGTTGCAATGTCTGTTCCGAAATATCCCGGTTGGCATACATGTGATTCTGCCAGGCCAACTTATGCTGCTGTAATATTTTGTCTTGATCCACAGCATATTGTTTCTTCCAGTTATTCATAAGTTCTAATTGTTTCCATGGCAGGGTCTGTGTCCCGGCATTATAAGTACTGGGTTGGGGCATTGTCTGAGTGGCTGAGATGACTAGTACAGGGCGGGATATTTGCGGTTTAGTTTCTTTTTCTAGACTTTTTGAGGGCCCTACTGGTTCTTGTGTGGCAGTAGGGCGTTCTTCTTTAATTGCAGCTGATGTAGATGCCTCAGATACCTGAATTTTGACTACTTTGTATCCTGCCTATTGGTAAATGTTACCACACTCATGGCACATGTATTCTCTGCATGGATCCTTCTTTTGTGCTGATGCTGTGTGTGCTAGCATGTAGAGATTCAATTCTCTATCAAAGGCTTCTCATGCCATGATTAATTCATTCTTATAGGCCTCTAGTTCTGACTTCAAAAACTCATTTTCCTCCAATAAAGATGCCATAGTGTGTGAACCCTGTGTGCTGGTTGATTCTGCTGGAGTTGTCTGCTGATCCACATCTGTAGCTGGTTCTTATGGAGCAGCTACAGCTGGTTTCCCTGTATTATCATGCTTGGTGTATGATTCTTGTACCACAGTGGCTGGTTCTTGTGTTTCAGCCTCTGGGTAAGTGACTGGTTCTTGTGTGGCAGTCACTGTTTGAGCAATAAACGATGTCATGTTACCCCAGGCCATTGGTTCTTATGTGACAGCGCCACAGGACGAGATGGGTTGGGGAGTTTGGAATGGTGATGAGGATTGAACTTTTAACAGGATAGTGGCGGGGTCAGGGGAAATGGGAGTAACTTCAGTTTCAACAGTCATTTTCATTTTCCTTTTTGGTAGGAAAGCAGAGAAGTCAGTGTCTTTCCTTTTCTTTGTAGGAGAAGATTCTTTTCTAGGGGAAGGGCTTTCGGAAGAAGTGAAAACTTCGGATGTGGCCCTTGTTTTTCGTTTTGAGAGAGAGACTGTTGGGGTTCGTCTCTTTCTTTTATGAGTAGGTGGAGATGGGGGTGTTGGAGAGTCATTGCTAGAGATAGGAATAGTGGGAAGGGGTGACTCTACTAAGTGGGACGAACTTGGGGGTAGGTCAACTGGTTCTGAGGATGGAATTACTGGGGGGTCTAGGATATCGTCCAGTTTCCTTTCATAAGAACTCTCAGGAGTTTCTTGGGAACTTTCGGCTTGTTGGGGAATTTCGGGTTGTTGGGGAATTTTGGTTTGCTGGGGAATGAGAAGTGGATTATTCAGAGGGGGATTTTGCTGAGCAAAACCCCTCTGAATTAATAATTGACATAAACGATGATGGGTAAGGGATAACAAAGGGAATTTAACCCGTTTGTAATAATATGACATGTTTTTTATACAACCAAGTAGATAATAGGGAATATTGACTAATCGACCATGCCTCAAATGATTCATTAAAACGAAGTCGTGTTGATAGACTACCTGGTAACGCCCTTCGCATGTCAAATAGTGCTTGATGAATTTAGCTACTGTTGGCCATGGTCGAGGTAATGAATGCAAACTTATACCGCGGCCTTTAAGTTCAACCGGTTCTTCTGGAAGAAGAAAATCTTGTTGTGCATTTAAAATAACTTGTTTCCTACTGAACCAACGAGCACCTATAACCGGCAAACCTGAAACTTGTGCTATATCTTCCTCTGCGACTGAAATTTGGACCCCTTGAACCACTGAATAATTACCCTGAAGATTCTGTGCGAACTCTAAAACTTGCTGCTGATCAAATTCTCCTAACCTTTCGAAGTATGTTGTCCATCCTGCTTGTTGAAAAATTTGGTAGGCCTCCAGGAACAATTCGAGAAGAGTTATCGAACCAGGCTCGTGTCTGATAGCCGACCCTCCCATAGCTACTAGCTTGAGTCACATGCAGAGGCGCAGAGAACAGAAACACAGGCTTTGGTCAAGCTAATTGTTGCAATAGAGGATATGGAGTCTCAATGACGGCGGAAATAATGGATATGAAAAGTGACGGAGGATTGGATGGTTTGGAATGATGATTCAGTTTTCGAAATTCCCCCCCCTTACGTATGGTGCAATAATGTTTAAGTGTGCGGAGATTGTAATCATTATGAGCAAGATCCTCTCTTTAAAATATTATTTAACTGCATTACATAAAAACCACATACCTTATATTTTTACCTTTGTCTTTAAAATTCGAAGTATAGAGTGCTTCATAATGGCTTGATATTAATGGAAGAATCTGTAGATTTCTTTGAAATGTAGAATAGGAGCATATCATGATCTGCTCAATACTGAATAATATTCACCCAAGGGATCTGAAGAGTAAAAGTGGAGAACTGAAAAGCTTGTATAGCATAGGAAAGAAATGATGTTTTGATGATGAAAAGATAAATGACAGGTTGCTGAAACTGGTGTTTCAACAAAGGGAAAAATCAGGAAAATAGGATATAATGATTTGGGTTTAAGACAAGTGGGGGAAATATTTGCTAAGGGGTAATTTCAGCAGTGAGGAACGGGAAATACTAGCTGAAGGATGATAATTCAAGAATGGTAGAAGTGGGAAAAATGGAAAAAGGGAAATAATGTAGAAATGGGATAAAGGGATATTGCTAGGAAATGGGTTGAAATGAAGGGAACAAGCTTCTGTGATTGAAGCTTCAGATCTTCTTGTGATGAATCTGTCCTCCTTAATGAGCTTTTCCAGAATCTGCAAAATTCAATTGTAATATGCCAACCCTTGACAGGGATTATTAGTTTTAAATCTAATCTAATACTAGAAATACAGTGCAGAAAATTAAATGCTGTGAGGAGCAGAAGACTCCCCTAGAAAAAGATAATGTGTATCAGTCATGCAAGCAGTCTTGAAATCCTCTTTAGAAACAGGACGCTGGTATAGACGAAGCCTATGACCATTGACTAATAGAGGTGTTTTAGAATCATCAATTGTTAGAAGTCTTACTGTTCCATTAGGAAAAACAACGTCTACTTCATATGGTCGAAGCCAACGTGTACGTAGCTTACCCTGAAAATTTTCAAACCAAGAGTCATACAATAAGGCCCAATTACCTTTTTGGAACTGCTTGTGTTTGATAATTTTATCATGCCACTTCATTCTTTGTTGTTGAATCATGGTTGTTTGGTGAATGGCATATAATCTCTTTTCATCCAATTCAAGAAGCTGCTGCAACCTAGCTGTCTGCACATCAGTCAAATCAAGATTAACAGCTAAAGCAGTTCTTAGAGTTTTAATTTCAAATTCCACGGGAAAAACAACATTTTTACCATAAACCAATTCATAGGTAGAAAAACCTGTAGTGTTTCTCCAAGTAGTTCTGTAAGACCATAGTGCTTCAGGGAGCCTTTGAGACCAATCCTTCCGGTTTTCCTTCACTGTTTTAGTTAGAATGGCTTCTAATACTTTATTTGTGCTTTCCACCTGCCCATTGGCCTGGGGGTGGTATGGTGTAGTCATTCTATGATGAATATGATATTTCTGAAGGGTAGACTTAAAACCATGATAATTGAATGGAGGTCCTCCATCTGTAACTAGCTCTCTAGGAATTCCAAATCTAGTGAAGATTTCTTCAAATAAGAAAGCTAGGACAACCTCTTCATTGGCTCTAATAAGTGCTTTGGCCTCCACCCATTTAGTCATATAGTCTGTACAGACTAATATATAATTTCTTTGATTGGATGGAGGATTAATGGGTCTTATGAAATCCAAGGCCCATCTTTCAAATGGTTCAGAAACTACTTGGGGGTTTAATGGCATTTGATCTCTATGATTGGGTTGACCCATTCTCTGGCAGCTGTCACAAGCCCTTACATATTTCTTTGCATCCTTAAATAATGAGGGCCAATAGTAACCCATCCTCAAAATTTTGTGTGTTGTTCTCTTATCAGCAAAATGCCCTCCACAAGGGCCATCATGACAAGCTTTCAGTATGTCATATACTTCATCTTCCCTAATGCATCTTCGGATTTCCTGATCAAGCCCTGTGTAGAAAAGACACCCACTTATCCAGCTATACCTGGCACTTTGTTGAACAATTCTTCTCCTTTCTCTGTATGACAGGTGTGATGGTAATTTTCCTGCAACCAAATAATTGGCAATATCTGCATACCATGGAGAGTGAGCAGAAACTGCAAACAAATACTCATCGGGAAAAGAATCATCTACTGGAATATTATTATCAGTTTTTAACCGTGAAAGGAAATCAGCCACCACATTTTCTTTACCAGGCCGATCTACAATTGTGATATCAAACTCCTGCAGTAATAATAGCCATCTGGTAACTCTAGCATTTGTGACAGATTTGTTCATTAAATACTTAATAGCCGAGTGATCAGTGTGGACAAAAGTAGAATAACCAGTGATATAATGTCGAAATTTATTAATGGCATAAATTACTGCAAGAAACTCTTTTTCGGTAATTGTATAATTAAGCTCAGCAGGGGTCATGTTCTTACTGATAAAGTAGATAGCATAAGGAAGATGATTCTCCTCTTGTCCCAAGACAGCTCCAATTGCAGTGTCTGAAGCATCAGAAGATATATGAAAAGGGAGGGCCCAATAAGGTCCCCTCAAAATAGGAGCGATAGATAATTGATGCTTGAGTTCTACAAAGGCTTTCTAACAAGGATTAGTCCACTTAAATTCAACATTTTTCATAAGCAACACAAATAATGGAGAAGCTATCTTAGAAAAATCTTTAATAAATCTTCTGTAATATCCAGCATGTCCTAGAAAAATTCTCACATCAGTTTGTGTTTTAGGAACAAGAAGATTCTGAGTGACCAATATTTTAGATGGGTCTACCTGAATACCTTGAGATGAAATAAAATGTCCAAGCACTACTCCTTCACTCATCATCATATGACATTTTTTAGTACTTAGGGAGAGGTGAGCTTGTATACATCGTTTAAGTACCTTTTCAAGATTTTGTAATGCATCTTCAAAATACACACCATAAGGAGTAAAATCATCCATAAATATTTCCATAGAGTCATTCAGCATATCAGAAAATATTCCTATAACAGCCCTCTGAAACGTTGCTGGTGCATTACATAGCCCAAATGGAAGAAGTCTATAAGCAAAAGTTCCCCAAGGGCTAGTGAAAGTGGTCTTGTCCTGGTCTTGGGGTGCAATTCTAATCTGATTATACCCACTAAATCCATCTAGAAAAGAAAAAAATTTCTTCCCTGAGAGACTATCCAACACCTGATCAATGAAAGGTAAAGGAAAGTGATCCTTTTGAGTAGCTTTGTTCAAGGCTCTATAATCAACACATACTCTCCATTTCCCATATTTCTTAGGGACAATTACCAATGGGGAAACCCATTCACTGTCAGATATGGGGTATATAAATCCTACATTAAGCAATTTCTGAAGTTATTCTTTAACAATTTCTCGTAAATTAGGGTTCATTCGTCTTTGGGGTTGACAGACTGGTCGGCATCCCTCTTTAATGTAAATTCAGTGAGTACATAGTTCAGAAGAGATCCCTTTCATATCCGTGTAATCCCATGCAAATGCTTCCTTATTTTCATGTAATAACTTCATTAACTTCTGTGTTTCAGCAACTGTTAGATCAGTATTTATGTTTAATGTCTTTCCAGGTTCAATTTCAACTGTTATGCTTTTAGATGAGATGGTGGTTAATGTCTGAGATAAGTCTTCAGATTCAATCTTTTCTTGGGTATCTGTTTCAAAAATTGCAGTCAATTGATTATGTGTTTCAGCAATTACAGAGGAAGGTTTACAAATAAAATTATTAATTATTTCATCCTCTGTATTGTCTTTAAGAGTTAAGGCTTGTCCAATAGTTAGAATGGGCTGAATAGCATTATCATCATAATCCATCCACATAGAATCTTCATTATTAATTATGGGTGTAGCATGAGGATAAAGAGTAAGTTGTTTGGTTTCATAACCATTAGAAATTGTCATTGAACCAGATCTGCAACTGATAAAGGCATCAGCTGTGGCCAGCCATGGCCTCCCCAGAATTAAAGGATGTCCCCCCAACTTTGTTTTAGTTTGCAATACAACAAAATCAGCTGGGTAATTCCAGGATTCAACTGAGATAAGTAGATCTTCAACAACTCCTTCATGTTTAATTGTAGAACGGTCAGCCAACTCTAGAATGGTAGGTGTATCTCTGATTGTGTTATTCAGCTGTAACAATTGTGAAGTTTCAAGAGTCATTATGTTTATTGCAGCACCTAAATCTACCAGAACTTGAGGAATCATTGTTTTACCAATTTGAACTGTCACGGTAGGATGGCCGGGGTCACCATATTTCACATGAGGGGTTTTTCCAGACATTAATGCAGATAAATCACCCATCACATGTACTGTAAGGGGATCTTTAGTTTTCCTACCAGGTTTCTTAACACAAATATCCCTTATTGTTCTAGCATAAATTGGTACATCTCTTAGTGCTTGTAAAAGTGGAATTTTAACATACAAGTTTTGCAATTCCCCTAGAAGGTTAAAAGCAGGTGTTTCAGGCATTCTAGTTAAAACTAAACGCTCGGGGAATGGTGGTTCTGTTATTTCAATACCCTTGTTAGAGGGTGGTTGTGCTTTCTTATGTTTCTCAGTTTCCTCTTTATTAGAATCAGAAGAGGTTATGTCATCAATAATAGGCTCTACTATTTTCCCGGATCTTAAATGAATATCATTACATTGCATAGTAGGAAATATAGACTGATTCTGAATATCAATGACTTGCACAACTTTATTATTGGGGTTAGGATTTGGTTGCACAGGTAGCTGGGGTCTCATTTGGTTATTTGGCGGAGCATTTGATGGCAGAGGGAGTGGTTGTTGGAATTGAGGCAATTGATTTGGATACGGGAGTTGTTGGCTTCTCCAATTTGAATTCCAAGGATTAAAAGAAGATGGCTGTTGTGGGGGCCAAGGAGTCCACATTGAAGGATCAACAAAGGGAGGGTTTAATTGCTGCATGGGTGGGAGATTCATTTGATTAAAGGGTGGGTATTGCTGAATGGGTGGGAAATTCATCTGATTAAAGGGAGGGTAATTTGTTTGACCGAAAGCAGAATAATTATTCCAACGATTAAATGGCATACTAGAGTTCATACCTTGTCCTTTTGGTTGCCATTGTCTTCTTTGAGTTAGCAAGTAAACTGCTTCAGCTTCTTCTTCCGTTGGCTGCAATGCTGCCTTTATTCCTGGTAGAGATGGACATTGTTGTGTTTCATGATCTTTCTCACAAAGGGTGCAAATTGGTATTTTGTCCAATGGGCACTCCCTTAGTGGATGTTTGTCTCTGCACTTCGGGCAAAAGATAGCCAGAGTTGCTTATGCTTCAGCCTGCTTCTTCTTAACCTGCAAAGTGTCAATTTGTGAAGCAAAGGAACTTAACATTTCAGTTTTAAATTCTTCAAGTAAATTACCTATTTCAGCTCTTGTTGCTACCCCACTGGCTGATTTCTGCACTCTTGAATAGGTGGGATCTCTATTACTTACTCTGTTCCTTGCAGCTCCCCTTGAACACCTCTTGCAAAGTTCAACAATCTCATCATATGATTCTTTAGATATATCTCCCTTGCCAAGCATATTTAAAATGTCTAAAAAATCATCCCTTAATCCTCTAAGTAATATTATTTTACGAATTTCCTTACTTATATTCGGATGATCAGATCTATGTATATTATAATACAGCCTTTCTACGTAGTCCTCCAGATTCTCGTCCGGCTTTTGTGCCATATTGAATAGTTCGTCCTTCTTTTCTCTCGTCCGACAGTAGTCTTGATATTTAAGAAGAAATTTCTGTTTCATTTGTTCCCATGTTGTGATTACCTGACTCCCAAGACTCATGAACCATCTTAAAGCATTTCCTTTTAATGTTGCTGGAAACAGTTTCAACTTTTGAGCATTAGTAACATAATCATAACTTCTGCATAATATATCAAATTCAAAAAGAAATTCATCTGAATCTTCAGAGGATAGACCATGGAAGTTAGGTAAAGATGACAATGGAATGTTCTTCATAGGAGTTGTTCCTCTAGGGAGATCACTGATAGGAAATCCCAAGGTAGAGAGAGAATTTTCATCCTTTCCTTCTCCTTCAGGATCTACACGTCCTCCACCAAAGAAGTCTTCGTTGTTTCCTTCCATTGGCTGTTCTCCTACTGCACTTGCTCGATCGTACAGATCTTCTACTGGCTCCTTAATGTTTTCCACTGGTCGTCCAACACTCTCTATTATTTCCTCAACGTGCTCTGCTGATTTTCTAGCACTTTCTTCTGAATCTCCAGCACTGACTGCTGGTTCTTTAATCACCATCTTCTCTATGTTTTCAGGGCCCACAACTTCCTCTGTTTTGTAATATGATTGAGGGGAGTGCTGAAGTTTTGGTCTTCGAGAACTTAATCTCTGTGATGATTCAGCCTTTGATACAATCTCGTCAATGAAAGTCTTTCTTCCTCCCCTTCCTTTGCCTTTTCCACCTGTGGGATTAGTTTTCTTCTGGGTTCCGCGTCCTCTCATACAATCTGCACATCTAGAAATAAAATATTAATGATTTTGAAATCTATAATTGCCTTCCCCGGAAATGGTGCCAAAATGTTGGTCGCTTTAATTGTTTTAACAATTCAAGCTCCACATAAATTGTCAACCTGAGAAGTTCTGTTTATTCCAAAGACAATCACACACTGGATATGCTCAATTCCAAAAGCAAAAATAATTTTGTAGTAAAAAGTCACACAAATATTAATCATACAAGTCTAATTATTCACACCCTGTTTAATCAAAGTTGAAGTTTACTTATGTTATAGTAGAAGCAATTCCTCTATTGCAGTTTTTAAGAATCTAAATAAGGGGAAATCATTCTGCAGGAAAGGAAACCAATCAACCATAACAGGGAACAAGACCCTATTCCTTTAATTAGGAACTTCAGCACCTGCTGCCTGACACTAATCACTCTGTAGAAAAGATAAACTCAAGAGAACAGGACCCTATTCCCAAGAACAGGAACCTTCAGCACCTGTCTCCTGTTTCTAATCACACTGCAGGAAAAAGAAAGGCAATCAATGGGAACAGGACCCTATTCCTTTGTACAGGAATCTTCAGCACCTGCTTCCCAGCATAAATCATACATTCAAAAAAATAACAGAAATAGATCTCTTAACTTCTTAAGAATGAATGTACTAAACACATGCAGCGTTAAAGGAAATAGAATGCTCAATAAACTACATAACTATGTAACTGGTGTTTCAGCAAATAGAATTAAAGTAAAGTGCGAATATCATAAAGAAATCTAACAAACTACAGGAACAGTCAGGTGAATCTTGTGATGAAGGCGGGCCCTTTCCTTCTCACAAGATTCCCCAGAGAAAGAATTAAATTGAAGCGCTCAAAAGAAACTTTTATTCATATGTCAAAATAAATGATACATTACAAATGGAGTCTAGCTCCTGTCCTCTCAAACACAATGTTCTCCTGTAGTTTTCGAACTCCTCTCTAATGAGGAGACATCTCTTACAATTACATTAGAGCAAATCTATGTTTATCCCAAATCTGTTCTTCTTTCTTAAAACAGGGCTATTCTATTCTTCCATAAAAAGATATTGTTACAACAGATACAAAAAGAGTACTATCTTCAGAATAATCCGTGTAACAACTTCCTTGCTCGTCTTCATGTTGTTGCCATTGTTCCAAAAAATACTCTTCCAGAATCGCAAATTACGGGTAGTGACGGAATTTGCGTGCCTGCTGATTGTTTCAGCAACGAAGTCGACTGTTTCAGCAACGGAGTCGACTGTTTCAGCAACGGAGTTGAGTGTTTCAGCAACGACCGATTGTTCCAGCACAGCACTTAAATTATCTGCGATCTTTAGACTTATGTTAGCAACAATCTACCTTCGATTAATGATGAAATATAATAGTAATATGGAATTATATGTAAGCAAATTAAATATATAGTAAAGAAGAGGATTTTATATACCTTTGGATAAAGTGAATGAAAATGATGATGGAATCCTTTTTAAACATGGTTATAAAGGTAAGGTGGTGTCAAAATATATAGTAAAATATGGTACATAGTGAGGTCCTAACAGCGGGGTTGGAAACCCACCACCCCAAAAATATTTTATTTATTTTATTATTTTTGTAACATAATAGTTCAAAATTTCCTATCGGTTTTTATGGGATATTAGACAAACTACGTAGGTGAAAAATTTGCTTGTTACAACCTCCAGATTTTTTTCACCATATCTTCACCAAATTGTTTCCTCATTAGTGAATACCACTTTGCCAAGCTTTACCAAAACTCTAAATATCTATAACTTGAGAATGCGAACTCGGATTTGAGTGTGGTTCACACCATTGGAATTAGGATGGTGAGCACTATGACCATGTCCTAGTTTAACTTCTATCCGAGGACTTTGATTTTTTAGCTATTTTCAAGGCCATTTCTATTTCTGGATGTACCTAGATCAACATGAAAAGAGTTACAAAAAAATCTTGATAAACCTAAGATATAATTTTCTACTGAGCTTCATATACTTCTCTACACTATTTTATGGGGCTACTTGAGCCTCTAATTTATACAATTACTAGGGGTGGCTTCCTTGAGTTGAGGACTACATTTTTTTGTAAAATCCCTAAGAAATGGGATGTTACTTCCTATTTCACCTCAGAAAAACTAGAAAGAGCATTAATTACCTTTAGTTGGTCTAGTTGAGACTCTACTACATTAGGGAACAAGCCTCATTAATAGCTCTAGATAGATTTTTTTTCTAATATTTAATGATGTTTTAATTTTTAAAATATCATTATATAGTTCGTTATTTATTTGGTACATTTTATGTGTACAAAATGGAGTTATTTGTTTGAGAAATCCATTTTAACTGTAAATTTAATGGATTCTAATTTTGAAAGTTTTAAATGGTGTTTAAAACTTTAGATGATCATTTTTAAGGTGAAAACCTCAAAAAGAAAATTTCCAGCCTCCCTATTGGTATATAAACTGAGCGTTGTCCAACATAATAAAGATCATAACAATTATGGTTTCATGTGAAAATAATGTCTCACACAATTTTACGTATTCCATCCATCACCATGATACCAACTGAATGACACATAATCTAGAATTAGTCATATATGTGATGTTAGAATTTTTAAACTAGTGTAGTTCCATCTTAACATCAGATTTATCACGGAGAGAGAGGGATCAAATCTCTAAAGGTGCATTCAGACATCATCTAACATAAATCATATATGTTATGTTAGAATGATTAAACCAATGTAGATGCATCTTAGCATCATATTTATCAAACAAAGAGAGGGATCAAATCTCTAAAGGTGCAAACCTTTGTCTTGAATGTAAAACTTGAGGAAACATTTTCACCACAAGAAATTTGATTGGTCTCAACCCTTGATAAATTTAGAGTTGGATTTATGGTGATATATATATATATATATATATATATATATATATATATATATATATATATATATATATATATATGTCAAGTTTTCAACTTAAATTCAATTTTCATTTAAAAAAAATTACCTCGGCCCAATTTTTTTTGTCTTTCTATCTCTTTTTAATTAGAGAGAATAACAAGGTTGATGATGAGATACACGAATTTTAAAATATTTATGTTGATGTTGGTGATTTTTTTCTTGATATGGTGAGATTATGTTAAATGTTTTTTACTGTTTTAAGTATAAAAAATATTTTTCAAAAAACTGAGAAATTTTAGTATATATTTCTATGTGATATTATAAAATGTTTTTGTACTTGATGTTGTAGTGTACATAATATCTAGAAATATTTCTTTCTCAAATCACATTGAATGCGATCTTGAATCTAGTTATGAAGATGTTATGGGTGCAAGTATTTTTGCAGTGTATAGTGGTTAGTCCTGATGTTCTTAGAGGGAAAATATATTTGATCCCTCTCAGCCCTTGCTAGATTCACATTTAAGATGAATCTAAGTTGGTTTAATTATTAATTATAATTATTAATTTTATGTATTTTGTTTTATTTTATTTTTAGTTTTAGTTTATTGTAATTTAATTGAGTTAAAATGTTTTATTACTCTGAAAGACACTCTATAGTCTCGTATAGGGGATATGTGTAGGTGTAATGTAGTGTTACCAAGATTAATCACTCTTGCGGACAAGAGCGATCTCCCTAGTACTCCAACGAGTAACTAGAAACAAAGGTCCATTGAATGTCTCTTTCTCTAGATTATTTGTATTTTAGATTATTACAACCATGAAATAAAGAGGACATGCTCCTAGGTTTCAACCGAGATGTTCAATGTAGCCTTTTTCCTTTCACTCCGAAGTAGTTCTTCAATGATGAGAAGAACCTGCAATCACAGACAAGACAAACGATCAAAGCACCTGCAGTATATAATAATCATAAATACTAATCCAACTTAGTGATCAAGGAAGCTATGTATTGACATTATTTCCATGAATGTAGAAAGAAGAGAATGAGAAAAAGAGATCCATATGTATTATTATAAATTACAAAAAGAGATATTACAACCAAATTCCTTGATGGTGTACAAATTTCTCCTATGTGTCTGAGAAATCATTTTCCTTCGGTTTGATAAGCCTTCCTCTCTATAATGACCAGCATGAAGTCATGGGCACAAAGGTGTGGTGTTCAATGTGTCAATAACAACTTACTAGCATAGAAACTATGAACTCTCTCTAGCATAGAATCTAGAGAAATTAGTGTCTATTCGCATTGGTATCTACCCTTCAACCTGAAACTTCAACTCAATTTATAGAGAGATTGAGGTAGCTTGAGATCTGTTAGTAGAGGGATGAGTTCCTCCCATGAAGGGATTTGATTTCCTTATACCAAGGGATAAGCTCCATGAGTAGAGGGATAAAGGTCGAACTAACACGACCCTAGAGGCTTCTAGTTGCGATAATATTCGACCAACTAGGCTTGTAGGAGTTACTTTTTATTTTTGCTTTCTTTTCATAGGGACGCACATGTTTTAGTGGTGAAAAGAGCAGTGATCAACGCGGCTAATGGAAGAATAATCAACTCATGTGTAGGAAAAGGCTATAAAACTGCACAGGTAATATTTTAATGGTTTTACAAATATTTTCTCCAATTTCCAAGACTTGACTCAGGAACATGAGTTTTTATGATCTCTAAGTGAACATGATATGTATGGGAATAGATCCATAACGACAATCAAATTTCATGGTGACAAAATGACATGTAACAGATTTCCCCCTAAAGTGCGAAGTCTGAGAAAGTTTTTCTAAAGAGTGAAGTGCTTTATCATTCCAAGGATTGGATTGGAGACACCGGTTGAAAACCTGTTGAAACATTCAATGTAGATATATATCATCATTGATGTAGGGATTCCCATACTCACAGAAAAACTAGCTAAGTGTCCTAGTACATATATGATTTCAGTATTACACAAAAAAGTAGACAGAGTATGGGAACAACCATCTGTCATAAAAAGTCTAGCATATTATGAATACATAACTCCTCATAGCTTGGATGGTGGAAACTAGATCCAGGGTCTTGATTTCTGCTTCTTTAACTATTATGAATCTATCCATTCGATTGATTGTGTCGAAGTTGAACATGGTAGAAACCACTTGATTACTGGTCAATGATTAGAACTGTTAACAAGTGTGAGAAAAACCTCCAATAATGAAAATTTCTCTCAAGGTACCTTAGCACAATCTATGAAGTGTGAATGAATGATTTGCAGTCTAACACTCATAGAATCAATCCATAGAAGGTCAATGTTGAGAACCTATCATTGAAGGCAAGAAACCTTCCATTAGGGCATGCAGATTCCAAGGTACTGGTAGGATTCTAAATCAACTTTCTAGATAATAAGATGATGTCAATAGAAAGTGTTCCATAGCAGGAAAGCCTATGCATGAAACCATTATATCAATTTTTGAAGAAATGATTTTCAAGGATTGACTCAGGGATGGTCAACGCAGATGGAGACAAATGTTTGAAATGAATGGTATATTGAATTTTCTCTTGAACACATAACAACACTGTAAATGGCTTGGAAACATTTGACACAAAGATAATACCCAAAATCTGGCTAAAGACTTTCAATGTGGTTTTATTAACTATAAGATAAACAATTTCGCAACCCAAGTACAAGTGTGATAGAGTGTCATGTTCAAGAGTGACATGCTGCTTTCTAAAATAAGGACAATGAGTGCATTCTCTTTTTCACTTTCTCCTCCACCATTACTGGCAAATACCTCTTTATTTTTGTCAAGCTTGAGGAGGACAACATTTTCTTGTTGTGTAAGCTCATCCTTTGGATGAGTCCATCTTAGTATGAAAGAAGAATCCTAAGAAGGAGTGGTTCGGTCCTACTATGATTGATAGGTCCTGTATTGTTTAATTTTAAGAAGTTAAGTATAGGTTTAACTCGGTGCTTTTGAATTTTAAGGAGTCAGAAGAAAAACATAAGTAAAATCCATAGTGTTATTTTTCATAAATTTAGTCCCTCAAGCGAGAAAAAGGATAAAATATTGCACGAGAGAACTCTATTGACCATGCTTAGTCAACATACACCTATTTTGTAAATAGCCTAATTTAGTTTGGAAAAGGGGTAAACTTATACTAAATGGACAACTGTTCATTTACTTTAACGATTTTGAATAGTCAAGTAATCAGCGATATTTTCATGTTTAGAGAGTCTAAAAAGGGCTTCAAAGAGTACTCCATGGTTTCACTTTTTCGTATTTTTATAAAGCCCTAAGAATTGATAAAATTCTACTCAATGTCAAAATGATTCTTTCGAAAAATCACCTATTTCCTGCACAAAAACTCAAAAAATTACAAACATATGCTCTGAAAATAAGAAAAAAAAATTGATTTTGACTTCTAAAGTAAAAATAAATAAAATAATATTATTTTATTGATTTAAAACTACAAAAATAAGTTTAAACAAGTCATTTTCACCATTTAGTTTTTAGAGCAGAGTAGAAAGGGTTTTTGTCCTAAATCTTCTGGGGATAATATCAGGAGAATCAACCAACCATTTCGAGAACTATCCACGCCAAGTATTCCATAAAATCATTATATTTGTTTTCATCCATTTAGTTTTTAATTTTAATTTTATAGGGAATTTTTGAAGGGTAAACACAGTTTTAAAATCCTCCCTTGAGGGTGCGCAAGTTTTCACGGAGAAAAATTGCACACCGCGATGATTTTTTAATAGAAAAATCATCAGGATTCCATGGGTTTTATGTGAAGATGATGCACAAAAATGCATTGTGTACACAAAAAACCTACGCAAGTGCTGTTGGGTTTTGAAAAACATGTTTCTCTCCACAAAATGGCTCAAAATTCTCCCAACTGATTTCTAATGATTAAATTGATGGTTTGTAGGTTGTCAATCATGTTGGAATGGAGAGAAAGAGAGCATGAACTTGTAGAAAATGAAGCCCTAAATGATCCGACAATAATTCACACATTGAAAAATTGTGGGTTGTATAAGTTCTAGGATATTCAAGGTATGAAAGCATAGGTAGCGCTGATGACCTGGCTAGTGAATGCTCTGGATGTTCAAGATAATTGTTTCATCATAGGATACCATAGGCTTGTGATCGAGCCAGAGGATATCTATTTCCTCACCAAATTACCTCGCAGAGGGAGGGAAATGTCCCTATTTGTGAAAATACTAGGTGGTCTTCCCACTACTTCTTACATGGCTCAATATTGTATCCAACATTCATAGTTGAAGTATGGTCGCATTGATATCAAAAATATTGTGTGACTAGACCTTAATATTAGTGCAATCACCTTTATGAGGTTGTGTGGGAGTGTAGCTCCACATGTGGCTACCAAAGCACAAATGTAGACTGCAGTTGAATGTTTTGGGGGAAAAATTTTCAACTCGAGTGAAGGAGTGTTGGCTAACATGAAGGGCCAACTTACGAGAGCTAAGAATGGGAAGTTGAAAAACATCAGCTATTGGGCCATTCTTGTGTCTTTTAATTTGGAGGGGATCCCACTCCTCACACCTCAGCAGTCTCCGATGGATCCTGGAGGACGTAGGGAACCATGTATGTTGCGTTGGGTAGCATTAATGGTCTACCATGGTGGTGATGGTGGTGTAGTGCTTCACTTTACTCCTTATTTATTTATATGGCTTAAGAACTAGATCTTCATGATTGAAGATTTTCCTTATGCAGGGATAGATTTTAGAGGTGATCCTGACATATCACTTCCTTGAGCGGCACAGTGGGATGTATCAGGTAAGAAAATCATTTTGAATTTTTTTATGTTATCTAATTTTTATTTGATTTTCTATCTTTCAATACTGATAAAAAATTTAAATGTAGATGTTGGTCCAACACGAACATCAGTGCTTCGTCGCTTTGATATGCGAGAAGAAAAACCTATAGCAAGCCCACCACAAAAGCATGTGACAAAGATCCTTACAGAGCTGAAGCATAACCTAGAGAGGTTGAATATTGATTTTCTAGAGACATGGAAAGATGATATACCTCTTAGGCTTCAGAGACATGTGACTAGTGTCTGAGGCCCATTTAGGAGATTTCTACACAGGGTGGCACGTGGCATAATTTGCTATCGTGATCATCATCGTGGATAACTGATTGTCGATATATATTGGCATTTTTTTTTTATTAGTATCATTTAGATCATAAGGCGTTTGAAACCTATGATCATAGAAGATGTAATATTTTTTGACACATAAATATTTAACCTAATGATATTAGTACTTCTGATCTCCGAGTTTATTTTTCCATGTGGAATAAATATTGTTTTGTTTTACTTTTAATGTTGAATATGTCTATTTAAAACTCGATTATCTAATGCATCAGCCAATGTGTTTAAATTTCTTGAAATGTGTTGATATTCGATATAATCAAATTTTCTTTCCAAGAGACGAACGCTCAAAAACATTCTTAACAAAGTTGGATTTCTGATAGTGTGAACACCATCTAAATGTAATAAAATGAGTTGCAAATATAACCTAACATGCAACCGTCGAATACCAAATGCGATCGCATCAAATAATAATTAAATGATTGCACTATATTATGAAATATTGTTCTTTTTTTGACCAAGGCATATCTGATGAATAGAGACTAACTCATCGGTGGGTGAATAGATAACCGAAGCCACGGAAGAGATGTTTTTTGTACTATGATGAGCGTCGTCAGCAAAACCAATGTAATTTTTAAGGAATTTCGACATCTACAATATCAAGAGCAATAAATATAAGCAACGAAAATAGCAAAAGTTGTCAAACAAAAATAACTAATCCTAAGCCACACTTTTATAATCTAAGGCACATCGTTCTAAATTTGTAACTAATGTCGAAGGAGGATCTTCAAGAGAAGATTCATGCATAATATCTCTTGAGATAAATACCATTTATGGGTTTATCTAAAGAGAAATTTTCATAATCAATCAATTCATAGGCTCATTTTGCAAGCACGTGCTTAACAATATAGTGACCATGCTACATTGGTTCGAATTTACAAGCACCTAGTTTATCGTGAGCTTGATGATATACTAGAACTAGGTCACCTTCTGAGGATATGTGAGGGTTAAGACTTTGATCATACTGAACTTTAACACATTTTTTTATGAGGCTCGAAATCTAATGCAGCGGTGCGATGAGTCTCATCTAACTGTGCTATGTATAGAAAGTGTTTCTCCTCTTCAGAGGTAGCTGGTAATAATTCAATACCTAATTTGAGTGAGGGTATTTCAAATTGAATGAATAGCACAACTTCTAAACCATAAACAAGCTGAAAAGGAGTGAATCCTGTAACTATTTTTGTAGAGGTATGGTATGCCCATAATGCCGAAAAAAGCATGGTATGCCAATTATATTTATGAGTTACAACAATCCATTTGATCATATTAGTTAAAACCTTGTTGACGGACTCAACTTGACCATTAGCTTGTGGGTAATATGGGGTAGAATTATCGGGGCATGGGCTAAGTTGATAAGAAATTTTGGTCATCATAATGTTTCAAAAATGGGTTCCATGGTTCACAACAATAGCTTGAGGGACACCGAATCGAGCAATCATGTGATTGAATATGAAAATTGTTGTAGTTTTTCCATCTGCTGTGA
The DNA here is from genome assembly GCA_034641835.2 of Pinus albicaulis. NCBI lineage: Eukaryota > Viridiplantae > Streptophyta > Pinopsida > Pinales > Pinaceae > Pinus > Pinus albicaulis. The sequence goes on from MU968411.1 coordinate 94,310,699, forward strand.
ATGTAGGCATTGCTTCAGCTCATTTGGTAAAGTAATCGATAGTGAGAATAATATACCCATTCCCCCTGGTCGAGTGAGGGTTACATTTGATGAGATCGATGTCCCATTTGGCGAAAGTACTGACAAAAATTATTGGGTGAAGAGGAGTTGGAGGTGCACACATATTTCGATAAAATTTTTGGCAATTATGGAATTTTCTAACCGCAAGAATATAGTCTTTGAATAAACATGACCATAAATAGTGACGACACAATATATTTTGGGTTGTGGAAAACCCAAACATATGACCACCAGATGCTCCAAAATGGTAGTCATTTAAAACCCTTTCGGCTTCATAATGAGTTATATAACGTCGAAAAGAAAAATCGACACCACGACGATAAAGAGTGTCGCCAACAATATTGTATTGCTGAGATTGGTATCGAATTGTCCGTCAATATAATAGTGAAATATCTGGTCGAAAGGATTGGATCTAGAGATATATAATGATATTCCCAAACCAAGGAACTAAAGTACTGATTAGAAACGAAGATTCATCAGTGAGATGATTTTCTGCCACTGTTTTAGATTCAATAATGGGAAAATCACACATAAGTTTAGCAAATACTATTGATTTCTTGGACTTGGATTTCTTAAACTCCAAATCAAAATATTTTAGGATAAAAATCCATTTATCATATTTTCCCCCGAGAAATTTCCTTGTCGGAATATACATCATCGGGTTGCAATTAGATATCATTGTTGTTTTGTGTAACAATATGTAATGATGGAAACGTTGGAGGTTCTCACTTAGGTAATAAATCACATGTTTGTTGTTATAATCATCCTCTTGAACTAGAACCATTCTGATCATGGAATCAGATGCAGCTAAATACAAAAAATAATCTTGGTGGTAATTGTGGAGATGAAATAATGATGCATGGGTCAAAACTTGTTTAAGCGCATCAAAATATTTATCGTAAATATCATCCCAAATGAATGGAACATATTGTTTCAACAACCGATAAAACATTTTCTTAACTCTACATAGTTCGGAATAAAAGAAGCAAAAATTTTACATTCCCCTACAAACTTTGGAGTTGGCAAAGAGTGGAAGGAGGAGGGAGATTAACAATAGCCTCAACCTTTGATGAATCGACACATATGCCTTCTTTTGAAACAATGAAGCCAAGTAAACATACTGATTATACACAAAATACACATTTGTGTGGGTTCAAATGAATCTTGTAATTCCTACATCTCATAAAAATAGCACGTAAGTGCATGGGATGATCTTGTCAGTGTAAGGAATGAGCAGGTAAGTCATCTAGGGTAGGGAAATGCATAAAGAATAGCTCTTTGAAAAGTTGCGCCAACATTTCTTAGCCCAAAAGTTAATTTACTGTATGAAAATGTGCCCCAAGGACATATAAATTTTGTTTTAGGCTAATCAAAAGGGAATATGTCGATTTGATTGTAGCCAAAAAAACCATCCATAAACGAGAATATTTAGTTTTGAGCACAATCATAATTAATTTGGTTGATATAAGGGGTAGGATAATTATCTTTAGGAAAATACTTGTTAATATCTCGATAATTGACACATACTCTGATAGTCCCTTGTTTTTTTGTTACGAGAATTATATTATATACCCGATCCATCAAAGGAATAGGATAAATAAATCCTTGACGTAGTAATTTTTCAACTTCATCTTTGATTGCAACAAATTTATGCGGATGTATCAGACGTAATAATTGTGTAATATGCTTGGCATCTGAGTATGTATTAACTTTGTGAATAACAATCTTAGTATCAATACCTGGCATTTATTCATAACACCAGGAAAAAATTTCTATAATTCTTGAAGTAGATATTTTTACGTTTTAACATCTTCAATTGAGAAAGAAGAACCTATATGAGTGTTCTCAATTAGTGTAGGTTTAATTGATATGTTAATAGGAATTGTGGTAGAGATATTTCCTAAAATTTTCTTAGAATTTGAATCTATAATCGATGTAGGATTTTGAAATTCCTTGACATAATCAATTATAAACATAGATTAAAAATAACTTTCAAGTTTATGAAGGTTAGGTAAAAAAGAAGATCGATGACGGAGATCATCCCATGGTAATTCGTCCGATGATAAAATTTCTCAGATATTTTCATCAGTTGCAAATAGTTGTTGAAAAGGATCCGGAAATGATATCAAAGCTTGATAAAGAAGATAACTCTTCACTGACCATATTCATTAGATTAGTAGAAGTTGATGGAGTGTCAGATCATGATTATACTTCTACATATGTTGATTCAAAAGGAATTAAAGACATGTCGCCACCATAGTAGTCTAATTCTGATTCTAAAGGCACATTCCATGTGTCATCAAATGACATTGTGCTTGATGTGATCATATTGATATTGGAAATAGTTTGCGGTATGTTGGGAGAAGGTATAGCGAAACTTCCAATGAGATCAGAATCCTTAACTAGTCCTACCCCAACATCTTCGTAAGGGATAGTTGTTTTTTCCGACATGCTGGATACTATTTGTAGAAGTAGGGTATGAAGCGAAGTAAGACAAATGATCAATTTTTACAATATTTCCTTTATGAGGAAACATTATCATTCGAAAGGCTGATGAAACAACATCAGCCATCGCATAAGACCAACTGCAACCTAGAAGAAGGTTGTAATAAAGAGGGGCATCAACAACTTCCACCTCTAGCATTATGGTTTTTCCTTCTACTTTTATAGGCATAGCCTGGAGTATTCTGAATAGACAAAAGCCTCTTCCATCAAAGTATTTAAGGATGGTCGGTGACTGGTTGATTGTCGGAGAACCAATATTTTTCTAACAAGATAAGGACATAATGCATGTAGGTTCTTTCTCATCAATTACTATGCAAAAAACTTCTCTTGATTTGAGTAATACTAGAATTTGAAAATTCATTTGATGTGGGAGTCTAGGTACAAAATTTTTGAGATAAAAAATAATTAGATTTGAGTCTTGAGGATCAATCTCTCCTATAGCTGATAATAGTAGTTTCCTCTGAGATGGACAATATTGCAGCACTTCGAGGGCTGATATTTCTAAAGTGGATATGGCCAAATATTCAACAATGTTTTAATTTTGGGCGTTTCTCGAATGTGGATTGAAAGGCAATTTTCAAATTACACCTTTGGGAGGCGGTTTAATCACTAAATCAAGGTTAGGTTTCTCGATTTGCAGTGGTTTAGAAACCGAAGGCGTTGGCGCTACTGGATGAATGGATGATTTATTTTCTTTACCATTTACACGACTCTTACATCCATAGTCTTGAGACCGTGTCGCAACCATGACCTGGGACATCATCGAAATATCTTCCGACCAATTGGAAGAATATCCGATCATTTTTCTATCTTGATATGTGTTGTGTAACCAGCTCCAAAAATAGAAGAAAAGAGATATCAATGCCTTAGAAATAAGCCACTTCAAGGGGGCAACCTCCAATACATTACATAAATGAACAATTCTTGGATGATACAATTTACAAAACCTCCTTTCTATATGTACGAGTACATGTAGCCAAAAAGTAATCCTAGTGGTCCACAATGTAATCCTAGCTGACCTAACAATAATAATTTAAGGGCACAATAATAACAAAATGGGGGTTACAAGGGTACAATAATAACAATAAGGGGGTTACACTAATAACAATAAGGGACTATACTAGTAATATAGGGACCTAACATGCCCCTCTCCTTCAAAAAGTGTTGTCCTCAACGCTTGAGTAGCTCTGGGTGCTTCTGTATAAAATTCTCATCCTCCCATGTAGAATCTTCAGTGGGTAAGTTCTTCCACTTGATGAGATAATCTGAAATTGATCGATTTCGTAGCTGTCGAGTTCTTGTTTCCATGACCGCTTCAGGTTCCAATATGATTTTTCCTTCCTCATCAAGTTCTGGAAATATTGTTTGAACTGGAAGATTTTCACCTATAACCTTCTTTAAGCATGAAACATGGAAAACTGGATGCACTCGTGAAGAAGCAGAAAGCTCCAATTTGTATGCCATAGTACCAATCTTTTGCAACACCTTGTAAGGACCATAGTACTTTGGCGATAATTTATTATCCTTCTTAGCTTGCTTGAGGGACATTTGTTTGTATGGTTGTAGCCATAAAAATACCCAATTTCCTACATCAAAACTTCTCTCGCTGCGATGTTGATCTGCCTGTTGTTTCATTCGATTTTGTGCCAAATTCAGGTTATCCTTTAAGAGTTGGAGAACTTCTTGCTGATGCTCGATGTGATCTTCGACTGCTTGAACCTTCGAATTTTCCCTTAAAGATGATGTAATCGATGGTGGATGATATCCATAAAGTGCCATAAATGGGGTCATTTTTGCTGCAGTATGGAAGGAAGTGTGATACCACCATTCAGCGAGAGGTAACCACTTGACCCATTGTGTTTGTTTATCAGATACAAAACAACGAAGATATCCTTCCAAACATTTATTTACTATCTCAGTTTGACCATCAGATCGAGGATGATAAGATGAGCTATGAGCTAATTTAGTACCCAAAGAAGAAAATAACTTTGTCCAAAAATTTCCCGTAAAAATGGGATCTCTGTCGCTCACAATAACCCTTGGGCTTCCATGTAGCTTTTGAATTCTGTCCACAAATGTAGTAGCAACTGTACTTGCTTTAAATGGATGAGATAATGCACAAAAGTTTGCATACTTGGTAAGTCTATCAACTACCACCATGATGACATTCTTTCCTTCGGACTTAGGTAAACCTGTGATAAAATCCATTGAAATCTCCTCCCAACGTTGACTTGGAATGGATAAATGTTGTAGAAGTCCCGGGGTCTTAATTGTCTCAACTTTATTCTGCTGGAAAACCAAACATTCCGCCACAAACTTTTGAATATCAGATTTAAGGCCATCCCAAGAAAATTCTTTCTTCACCCTGTGGTAAGTTTTTAAAAATCCTGAGTGTCCTCCTAAAGGAGAAGTGTGCAATTCTAGAAGGATCTTTTGTTTTAGTTAGGAATTCTTACAAAGATATAAGTGATCTTTGTACCATAAGGAATCATTTTTCCAACTAAATGTATCAGATTTACTAGGATCTTGCTGCAAATTTTGAATTAGTGTCCATACATCTTTGTCCTTCTTCCATTCATCTCTTGCTTCGGTTATCCAATCTGGTTGGATAATAGAAATGGCACAAAGCAATGCTTCCACCTCTTCATTCTTTCTTGAGAGTGCATCTGCAACAACATTAAGCTTTCCCTTTTGTAGATTATTTCAAAGTCATAACCCAACATCTTTGTGACCCATTTTTGCTGCTCTTCTGAAGATAGTCTTTGTTCCAAAAAGTGTTTAAGACTATCATGACTAGTTTTTACCTTGAAGTGTCTTCCCATTAGGTAAGTTTTCCATTTCTTTAGTGCATGCAGTATTGCTAACATTTCCTTCTCATAAATAGGTTTCTGTAAATACTTTCCCTTGATTGGACGACTTTCAAAAGCAATGGGTCTTCCTTCCTGCATTAAAACTGCACCAATTCCATTTCCTGAGGCATCACATTCCACAATAAAGGTTTTTGTGAAGTCTGGCGTAGCTAAGACCAATGCTAGGCACATTGCCTCTTTAAGATGTTGAAAGGCCTTAGTTGCTTCAGGAGTCCATGAAAATGCATCTTTCTTCAATAATGTTGTTAGAGGTGCTGCTATTCTCCCATAATTCTTAACAAACTTGCGATAATACCCTGTTAACCCGAGAAATCCTCGCAACTGCTTTATGGTCATGGGGACTTTCCATTCCTTAATGGCTTTAATTTTGTTAGGGTCTACTTTAACACCCTCGTGAGATACAATATGACCCAGATATTCCACCTCTTGTACTCCAAAGAAACATTTGGATGTTTTTGCATATAATTGCTTCTCCTACAATAGTTTGAGCAGCCTGTCAACATGTTCGACATGATCCTTCCAAGACCTGCTATAGATTAGTATATCATCAAAAAATACTAGCACAAATTTTCTAAGGAAGGGTTTGAAAATGGAATTCATGAACCCTTGAAATGTAGAAGGTGCATTGGTAAGGCCAAAAGGCATGACCAAAAATTCATAATGACCCTGATGAGTTCGAAATGTTGTTTTTGGAATATCTTCAGTCTTCATTCTAATTTTATGATATCCTGAACGAAGATCCAACTTGGTAAAATAAATTGCTATATGTAATTCATCCAATAATTCATCAATCACAGGAATGGGAAATTTATCTTTAATGGTGAGCTTATTGAGCTCCATATAAATCGGACACATTCGCCATGATCCATCCTTCTTGTGTACCAATACTATAGGAGTAGAGAAAGAACTTTGACTAGGTTGAATTATACCCACCTCTAACATTTCTGCAATCATATGTTCAATTTTGCTCTTTTGGACGTAAGGATATTTATAAGGCCTGATGTTTGGAGGAACACTTCCTGGAATCGAATGAATAGCATGATCATGATCACGAATATGTGGGAGTCCTTTGGGAGTTTCAAACACCTTGGAATGATTGTCCAAGACTTGTTGGAGATCTGTAGAAATAGATGATTTTGATGTTGGAACTTCTAGTGAGCATAATGGTGCAATTACGCCTCATTGTTCCTTCTTTAGAAGCTTTTTCATGACATTAGAGCTTATTATCTTTCCTAGCTGCCCCGCAATACCGCGTAATTCGACTTCATTTCCTTCTGAAAAAAATTTCAAGAAAATTTCTTGAAAATTAAAATCTACCGTCCCCAAAGATTGTAACCATTGTACTCCTAGTACAACATCAACACCTCCCATAGGAATGGAAAGCATTGGACTAGTCAATACATATTCCCCCATGATTAGCTTGATATTATGGCATTTTCTAGAGAAATTTATAGTTCCTCCATTTGCAACCATCACTTGAAATTCGGGTGTTGGGTATAGGAAACAATTTAATTCCTTGGCTACCTTACAATGAATAAAATTATGGGTGATACCTAAATCAATCAACACTATTACCTTTTTCTTCTTGATATGTCCTTATATCTTGAGAGGTTGAGGAATGGTAATTCCTTCCAGTTCATTACACGATATGGTTGGATTTATTTCTTCCTCTTCTAGGGCTGGTTGCTGGTGTATATCCTCTTCTGGTTTATTTTCTTCTTCCTCTTCACAATCTATGTAAAAAACAATTTTCTCAGCACACTTATGACCTTTAGTGTATTTGCTATCACAATTGTAGCACAGCCCTTTTGCTCTTTTTTCTTCCAATTTTTGTGGTGTCAACCTTGTAGGTTGTGGAAATTTAGGCGTAACAACACTTCCTTCTTTATATAATTGAGTGGTAGGCTTCCTTGTCGCCATTATTTTACATTCAAATTTTCTTGCCAACCTAAATGCCTTCTCCAATGAATTCGGTTCCAAAACGCGAACTTCATGTTGGATGTTATTCTTTAAAGTGCCTATGAAGAGGTCGATCCTGTGTTCCTCTGGAATATCAGTTACCCTTATATTCAATTTTTGGAAGTCCTCAATATGCTGCCCCACTAAACCCTTTTGTTTGAGATTTATCAATTGGCTGAAGAAGGTGTTTCTCTTTGTATCCTCATAATGTGCTATCATTTCCTCCGTAAAAATTGACCAAGTGACAATTTTTTTATGGGAGCAAAGCCATCGATACCATAGAAATGTATTTTGTTCTAAATGTAAAGTTTCAATGCGTACCTTTTGTGTGTTTTGCATGTTATGGAGATCAAAATATTGCTTCATCTATAGTATCCATGTTACAGGATCCTTTCCATCAAACTTCCTCATATCAATTTTTGGAATATGGTGGTTCTTCCCGCCAACATTAGAGTTTACGAAATCACGATTAACATTTATTTTGTTCTCATCACGAGTTTCTTCTACTATCTTTTCACCACTAGGAAACATTTCTTGTATCATATTTGTTAAACCTTCGATGTCTTCTTTTAGATCATTCTTCATGTTTTCCATGTTGTTTTCCATGTTTTATTTCATTTCATTCATCTTAACTTCCATGCCATCCATCTTAGATTCCACGCATTTCTTCAAACCGTCCATATTTGCTTCCATGCCTTTCTTCAAAACTTCCATTTCATTTTTTTTGGCTCTTTGTGAGAGTGAAATTTGTTGCACTTGCTCTTGTAATTTTGATAGATCATGTTGCAATTCTTCATCTTCATGAGTCATAGTAGAGCCTTCTGAAGGCTTAATGGGTGTTGAATTATTTTTACGGGGCATATTTTAGAACCCAATACTGATATCTATTCCACAATATGCCCTTGGAATCAATTCAAATTGATTCTTCAAACAAGACTTATGCAATTCGGAAAAAAAATACACACCTTTTTCTTGCTTTTGAGGAGCTCGATATTGAAATTGGATTATCTCTATGATTGCAGCACTTCAATATTTGAATTTTGGTAACGAAGTAGCCCTCTAAATTATCTTTTTAATTCCACAGGTCTGACCTGATTTGGATTCTCCAAGAAAAATTTGTGTCCAATCTCCCACGATAACCTAATTATGGACTGGTTCCGTAGAGTGAACTTGTACAACTTTCCACGTGTCACTGTTTCATCCTCCAGCTTTGAAATTGATAGCCAAGAAACTAAAGTCCGTGTGCTTGCGACCAATTTTTACGGCACTCTAATCCGATGCTCAGAGAGAGAGAGAGTTATGAAGACTTTCCCACGATCACCTCTTTGAGATGAGATTCAGGAGCCTGAAAAAGCACTACCTTCCATAGATCAGATCTCCGAAAATGTTGCTAAGCAAGATCTGAAATATTTTGACAATTTTCCTTAGGATTTCAGCTTCGCACCCTAAAAATTTCAGCTTCTTAAACTTCGTAGAAAAAAATTTATAGCGCAAATGCCACGATGACCTTTTTAGAAGACTGAAAAAAGACATAACTTCCACAGATCATATCTCCAAAAATATTGCAAACCAAGATCTGAAATTTTCGGACGATGTTCCTCTGGATTTCAGCTTCGTACCGTAAACATTTCAGCTTCTAAAACTTCGTAGAAAAAACGTTATAGCGAAAATTCCACGATGACCTGTTTGGAGCAGCGAAACCCTAGAATCCAAAGCTCTGATACCAAATGTTGTGTAACCAGCTCCAAAAATAGAAGAAGAGAGATATCAACGCCTTAGAAATAAGCCAATTTAAGGGGGAAACCTCCAATACATTAATTAAATGAACAATTCTTGGATGATACAATTTACAAAACCTCCTTTCTATATATAGGAGTCCATGTGGCCATAATGTAATCCTAGTGGGCCACAATGCAATCCTAGCCAACCTAGCAATAATAATTTAAGGGAAAAATAATAACAAAATGGGGGTTACAAGGGTACAATAATAACAATAAGGGGGTTACACTAATAACAATAAGGGACTATACTAGTAATATAGGGACCTAACAATATGGAAAGGGATATTTTAAGAGAACAAGTATAGATGAACATTTGACAAATTTGGATACGTTGGCCTGATGTGGACACTCTTTGGTGTAGTGATCCTCATCACAGATGAGACAAGGATAACAAGGTTTCTATTTTTCGTCTAACGGTTCGGTTTTTTCAGATTTCCTTTTGGGAGAAGTTTTTTGTTTATTTTTACCCTTCCCCTTGTTCTTATTGTTGGATTTATTTTTAGTTGTAGATGATTCTAAGATGTGAATTTTGGTAGAAGTTTCTAGGGAAGGGTCTCCTTTAGATGAATCTTGTAGATTTATGATTGGAGAAGTAGATTTAGATGATTTCTTCTTATTCTTTGTAGTATTAACTGTACTGATTACACCATCTACGTAATGAGAACCAAAAGGAGTTGTAGTAAGTTGACCTGGATGTGGTAAATCATGAATTTTTTCATATAAAGTACTATACTGTGTGTAAACAAGGTCTAGGTACTGTGCTTGGGCTATGACCTATTCTTCTATTACAATGCCTCCCTTAGCTACATCCTAAGTAATCTTTGGAAGTAATGATTTAATAAATCATTCTGCTAGAATTTTATCCAGAATGAAAACTTTCTCTAAACGTCGTCTACGTCGTCATTCGTGTATGTGATCTAAGATGTATGTAGATGTACTTGGTCTTAATGAAGTTAAAATTTTCATGTCATTTTCATAACGGACTGGAAACTGAAAATGAGTTAGTAAGGTTGTTGTTAAAGCGTTGAAATTATTGAAAGAGCCACATGGTAACTCAATGTACCACTTTCCAGCTAATCCGATCAATGTTCTATGAAAAAATCTCAAGCGAATGGAATCATCAATTACGTAGTTGGATGTGCACCACAAATGATAAGTCATCACATGATTTGAGGGGTGTTCTCCTAATTTTCCTTCAAACTTTGGAATATCACTAGGAAACTTAGTTGGAATTTCTAGCCAAAACGGAAGATAATAAATTGGATCATTCCTCAACCGAGACAAGTTTGGTAAGTCTAAAGTTTCAATGAATGGAAACCGACAGTAAGGGTATTGTTGTACAAACTGATAACCTTGAGGAACAATACCAGTATCTCGAGGAGGATATTTAGGATGACTTGGGATAGCCTGAGCAGATGGGACTTGAATACCTTCATGGTATCCACGGTTACCCATACTGAATTGAGGTTGAGCTGGTATTTGATATATATAACCATGATATGGTTAACTCTGGTAAAATGGATTTTGTCCAATTTGTCCATATTGAAATTTCTGTTGGAATGGTTGAATCTGAAAACACTGACCTTGAAAGGTTTGACCTGTAAAAGGTTGGCTTGCTTGAATTGTAGTTTCACCAGGTTGTCCTACAGAGGTATGAGTGGTAGACTAAATTATAGGTCCAATTTGATGAGAAGTAATATGAGGGATTGCCTATGTATCAGTTGATATAGTCGTTTTGAAGGGTTTTAATAACAGGGGTTTCATAAACTCTAGGGATGGGTGTACTAAATTGTTGAATGTAAATTTGCACAACAGATTTAAAAGGAGTACTTGGAGTACTTGGACCAACTTGCTGACTACTAGGAACATATACGTGAGGGGTAATTTTTAGTGCACTTTAAACATGTTGTTGGACTTGGGTAAAACCAAATTGTCCAGTTGTTGAGCAGGTTGATTATAAGGTACTTGTAAAGTAGGTTGCAAATACTTTTGATTCAAAAATGGATTCCACACAGTACGAACGCCTGTATAAGGAGCTCCCATCAAACTTTGTGATGTAGAAGGTTGACCATAACCAGTTTGAGGTATGGGAACATAAGTTTGATAGTTGCCCGAAAGTTTGATCCTATAATTGAAGGATAAGTTCTAGTAAAAGGTTGTCCTCCTTTAATGGATAGTTGTTATTGATAAAATTTTTTCCCTTGAAGAGGTTGTTTCCCTTGAAGAGGTTGCTACCCTTGAAGAGGTTGTTGCCCTTAAAGAGGTTGCTGCCCTTGAGGAGGTTGCTGCCCCCCAGGCGGTATATAGCCACCTTGAGAGGCAGCTCGAGGAATATTTATAGAAAACATATAAACATGTTCCCTTTTCAAAGATTGAGTGGTAGATTCATAGAGATTAGTTGATTGTAAAAAATTTTCAGAAGATGGAGATGCTCCTAAGAAACTGCCAGAGAGCGACTAGTACCCAACAGGAACTGATGGACGACCATACAAAAATGTTTCTAGTGATGAACAAAACATGGATGACTTAGTATACATGCTTGATGAAGCCATGTAAGTAACTCTGGGTATAGAGTGAAAGGGTATACGGTGTGGTGAATAATCATAACCAGAGTTATGTAGAAATTCAATAATTTTATGATACCAAGGATCCAGTCTAAAAGGAACGTAAGGGTAAATATGTTCACTAAACCTTAGATCTAAAGATTCTTGACATGAAGGAAATGTGATCTCTTCTTTCATTTCAGAAATCTCTTCAATACTAATTAGGCTAGGAGGAAGATTCTCAATAATAAGAAGTTTCACTCGAGGTGAACGGGGCCGACTAGGAGTCTGGGCTATGAAATCTGAAGGTGACTCAGATGAAGTAGATTTAGATTCAAGTTCAGATATTTTAGGCTCAGTGAATTGAGTATCTGGAAATTCTCCAGTAACATATTCAACTGTAATTACTTCAGAAAATTCTGGTTTTTCTTGATATTTTTCAATTACCTAAGGTTGATTAACATCGAAACTGGGATGTATTACAATGGATGTTTCTCCTTGTTCAGTAGACCCAGTGCCTGATTGTTGAACTCTTTCAGATTTATTTTTTTCCAATTGACTATGTGTATATTTAGGGGGTTTCCCCTACATTCTATGTGAATGCCTCGATAATTCAGCCATGGTTAATATTTTAACACAAGAAATCAAAAAATTTCAAAAGAATATACCTAAGGTCGCTAAGAAATATCAAGCCAATGAACACACCCCTACAAAATATAAGAGAAAAAACACACAAAAACAATATTTTTCCATAATAAAAGCACTAGTTGGTGATGAAATCCAACATTGCAGACATTAATATGAAAATCAACGGTTGGAATAGTTACCTTGACAACCTGCTGAATGAAAAAGTTTAGTGAAAGTACCTCCACTATGCCATCTCGAAGTGAAGAGTACCCTCCAGAAAGTCCAAGTGAGTCTAGCCAATGTTTGTTCCAGGTACAATGGGACCTTCCATCCACCATCAACTTGGGAAAAATCCTAAATATTATGGCCACTAAGGTCAGCAACTGAGACAACTACACCTCGGGGACCAGTCTACGATCTGATATACACACAAGGGAAGAGTATCAAGTTCAATCCCCTTGAAATCTCATCGACATGGTAAATTTGAGTTTTTTAACAAGTCACCCGAGGCTCCTCAACAATGGTTAATATGAGTTTTACCATTTGTATTACGTGCACCTCTTTTATCTTCACCAATGAAGTAGGTACGGTTACCTCACTCGGTCTAACATGACCTCGTGCTTGACTCTTTTAAGAAGAGCTTCCTAGAGTACAAATGCAACAATTTGATTTCCCTACTGCAAGGTGCTGCTTGTTTTTTTTTAACTTCTTTGTAATGTTTATTACAACCTGTTCCAAAACACTAGCCTAAGCTAAATTGGTGGAATCAGCCATAGAAAATGTACAAATGTCTAGATTGATTTATTAAATGTTGTATTAATTTTTCTTTTTTCAAGAAAAAGGGGTATGGAGATGAAACTTTGATGATATTTTGACCTGACTCAAAATACTCCAAATGCATCAATATGAAAAAATTCAACTCTTTTATTTCGATGAATTCTATTTACGAGAAAGTTCAAAACATTTTCTGACCTTAAAAGCACAAGCGTCCTTAAATAAAACTCCTTTTCAGAGAGAAAAAATTTCATTAAGAACATAATTTCCAAACATGATCAATTTATATTTGAGAATAAAATTTCATTGATTATGAATTCAAAAACTACAATTTTAATAAACAAACAAATCTCAAAAGAAGGAAATTTCTAAAAACCCTAAAAAGTATAAAAACTTCAAATCAAATCAAAGTTCTAGTTATCAATCCTAACTAGGATACCTATGAATATTTTTGTAAATTATTTCCCTTAGTTGTAATCAGACTAAGAATGTTTTCACTTAACCCAACAGGAATGCAATCATGAAAGAATATCTTGTGACCAATCAGGATTTATTTATCTAGAATTTTTTCCGTTTTACAATTGAAAAAGGAACAAATATCCAAACAACGTAAGGTTGGCAACAATCGTGGTGGATCAAGGAGAAAAAAACAGAAAAACAGTGATCTGAGGAAAATGAGTATATCTTCCAAAAAGAGAAACAACAAACCAGGGTAAAACATAACTGTATAATGAAAAAAGGATGATTAATGAGACAAGGCTCTAATTTGTTGAAGAAGAGTTCACACATAGGTTATGACAACTCGAATAAATTAGGTTAAACCTTAAGAATTTGGTTATCTAGACCTAAAGAGAAAATTTTCATTTTTTCAAAATTTCAAGGGGGTGCATAGCCTCTCAGTTAACAACAGTGCACATATGCATTGGATTATACTTACAAGTAGCATAGGTTGGCACTATGTTTTCGACAAAAAACCGCGCAGCTAGAAAAAGTTGGAATTTCTTTTTTTAGGTTTCATTTCTCAAATATTCGAAAATTTTATGTACCCAACCACACTTAGAGAAGACAAAATAATAATGCTAGAATATAAAACTAAACATAACCCAATAAAATTGAACTTTTCTTCCCTAGTATGGTCACCAATTTGCTACCAGGACTAATTCCTCTTGTAGACAAGAGCGATCTCCTTAGTACTCCAATGAGTAATTTGAAACAAAGGTCCATTGAATATCTCTTTCTCTAGATTATTTATATTTTAGATTATTACAACCATGAAATAAAGAGGACATGCACCTACCTTTCAACTGAAGTGTCCGATATAGCCTTTTTCATTTCACTTGAAAGTAGTTCTTCAATGATGAGAAGAAATTGCAATCACAGACAAGACAAACAATCAAAGCACGTGAAGTATATAATAATCATAAATACTAATCCAACTTAGTGATCAAGGAATCTAAGAATTGACATTATTTCCATGAATTGAGAAACAATACAATGAGAAAAAGAGATCCATATGTATTATCATAAATTAGAAAGCGAAATATTACAACCCGATGCCTTGATGTTGTACAGATTTATCCCGTGTGTCTGGGAAGTCATTTTCCTTCTGTTTGATAAACCTTCCTCTCTAGAATTACCAACATGAAGTCATGGGCACAAAGGCATGATCTTCAATATGTCGATAAAAACTTACTAGGACAGAAAATATGAACTCTATTAACTCTCTCAAGATTAGAATCTATGCAAATCACTATCTATTCACATTGGTATCTATCCTTCAACCTAAAACTTCAGCTTAATTTATAGAGAGATTGAGGTAGTTTTAGATCCATTAAGAGAGGGATGGGTTCCTCCCATGAAAGGATTCGAGCTTCTTGGACTAAGGGACAAGCTCCATGAGTAGAGGGATAAAGGTCGAACTGTTGCAACACTAGAGGCTTCCAGTTGGGAGAAAATTCTACCAACTAGGATTCTAGAAGTTAATTTTTATTTTTACTTTCTTTTCACGCAGGTGCACAAGTTTTAATGGAAAAAAGATCGGCAATCACCACGGCTAATGGAAGAAGCATAAATGCATGCACAACAAAAGGCTATAAAAACCATGTAGGTAATATTTTAAGGGTTTTACAAATCTTTTATCCAATTTGCAAGACTTGATTTAGAAACATGATTTTTTTTTACCTGTAAGGGAACATGATATGAATGGTGATAGATCCATACTAACAATCAAATGTCATGTGAGAAAATTACGTGTAACATGTATGAATGTAACAATTTTTAAATATTGTTCAATTTATAAGACATAAATATTTGTAAACATTTAGATGTTTCTGAATTAAATAATAATAGCTATAAATTCAGATTCATTCTACCATACAAATTAAAAGATTAATTTTGTAACTATATTTGAATTTTATTAATCAACACATAAAAACTTAATACCTACATTATAACATTATTTTTATCAATGTATATTCACCTCCTCTTTACCATGGATATTAGTAAGTTGTGAATAGCCATTGTTACAATTCCAGAGGCCAATACTATGACTTATCAATACCACATTTCCAAACACCATCTCTCATTTCACTTTCAAAATATTTATAAATAATGTTTTTTATTTTATTTTATATTACAATACATATATTAAAATATATTTATATATTAATCAAAAAATTCTAACTTGATGAAATTACTCAAAATATAAATATAATTAAAGAAACAAAATTATAATTATAATTAATGATCATTAATAATTAAACTAGCCTATAATCATTTTAACTCTAGATCTATGAAGCTTCTAAATGGATCAAATCTCTAGAGATGCAAACTTTGCATCAAGTTTTTAGTCCACGCTTAATAGATATGAAATTAAGGTATGAAATTGAGATTCATCGTTAATCGTTATAATTATTCATTTTTTATTTTATTTTTATTTTAGTGTTCCCAAATCATACTGATAAACATTACAATATCCTCACCATACTAAATTGGAAAGTATCTTTCTTACAATTATTTATAAACATAAATATCATAAAAGCACTATTTTAATATTATAAAAATAAATATAATTATTTTAATAACAATAATTTAATAAATATATTTGATAACTAAAAAGTATTTAAAAAATTATTTGTTAAAAAAGGAAATTTATTTAATAACTAAAAAGCAATTTGCTAGGTGTTGTGTTAATCTGCTTACGGTGTTTATTGGCTGATGAGTCCATGAAAAATTTACTCCTTGTCATCCACTCAAGTTCCTTCACAGGAGATAACCTTGGAAACATGTAACACACATAACCTCTCAAATATAAAAAAGAAATTGTGTTGATGACTTTGGTTTAAATCAAGAGCGATGGTAAATATTATATGTAACTACTTCAATATGGATATTCCTAAACTCCCATGAAAGCATAGCAATAGAAATGACTACAATGTGGTTCAGATATTTTACATTTTTAACTCATGCAATTAATGAAAAGGCTATATGTTTCATCCTCGTTATTGAAACTCTAATGGTCATTTGTTATACACATCCCAGGACTTGCCATCCAGTGTGAAATTCCCTCTCTTGGTGTCTTACGCCCTTAACCGGTATCTATTATATTATTCCATCCCTGCAGACACTTCTAGATAGACTGTACTGACCACATCTGTCAGTTAAAGCGACAACCAACTTGGTTAATCTCTGTCATTGCTGACTTAACCCTAGATCTGATGACGAAGGCTCGCTCTAGGGTGGTTACGGTAATGAGACCCTACCCTACTCTCGCATTGTCCATTCATTTTCTCTGGAGCCTCACAGCTTAGGCTCTCTGCAACCCGTTGTATAGGTACAGTCACTACAGGTACAGTCTTGGGTTATAGTTTCTATTATTAATATTGATGTTGTTTTTTTTTAATAATAGTTCTAACAATATGGGTATTTCTCTCGTAGAGTTAGGTCCTTCCTCCAAGCTTCCCTCCAAATGTTCTCAACTACAACCATGATTGTTTGTGTCGAAGGGTATCGCGTCGCACATCTCTGTGCCTAACCACAAATGAAAATATGATGCATAAATATCCCTTTGCATAAATTTATTCTTTCATTTAATTTTTAATAAGATTAATAGAGTTCTACGGTGATGGTCATGTTTGTATTGGTACACTTTATGCCCCTGGCAGGCTTCCTTCTCCAGAGGTTGCGAGTCTACCCTAATAGCTAGAGTTTGAGGTTTTCAAGATTTATCACTGGTTTACAAGTAACTCTCTAACACCCTACCCCGATATTTCATCCGTTTTATTGGTTAAATATCGTGGGTAACTGAGCAAGTTTGTGCTCTTCGCACGCTAACATGGTATAATAGTTTGTTTTTATTTAATAGTATTAATTTTTAACCATATCCTACAAGGGTTTCAACCCTTTAATGCTCCAATCTTGAATGTCAATCTATTTTTAAGTGATGTATTCTTAATGTCTAGCATTCTAGGTCTTTTCTGTAAGCATTATACTGGCCTATGCTAACACTCTAGAGCTATGTCTTTTTATCAAGTTCCCTTTTAATGTAATTGACAAACCTATCCGGCGTGTATATGATTTACACATTGGTCAGTTTGGTAGTTGGGTTCTATTCTAAAAGGGGTTTAACTTTTCTTTATATCTCAACGCGGATTGACTCATTTAAACATAATTTCAGTATTGTTTTCCGGTACATGCATTGTTATATGATTTTATTTCCTATGCATAAATTATTATAAGGTATTTGTAACCTTGGCATCTTGATTAACAATTGTTGTGATGGCTTTTGATTGAAATATACGATGAGAATTTAGTTCTTTTATCTGCTTTTTGAAATAGAATTATGGCCAAGGGTTTACACATATCTTCTTGTTGTCTTCTTATTAACTAAAATAAAGTAACATTTGGATTATTAACTCAACAATTCATTTTTTTATTCCATTCTTACTCATGATACTAGATTTAATTTATCTAAGCTACCCCACATAGAGGGTTGAATGTATACATTGGGTCTTTTAAAAATTACTACGACTGAACACATGGTCTTAGAGTAATGGTTGTGTGATTTTCCTAGTTCTCTCCTTGTTATCATGCACTCGCTTTATATTACTATCATTCTACTTATTTTTCCACATAATCGAGAAATTTTTTTATTTATTCCTATCACAACTTAATTCTATTGAACATAAAATTCAGTATAATCCATACTAAAAATTATAACTATATCTTTCTTCTGTTAAATATAACATGACAACATATATCACATATCATGCATTTCTCTATAATATGGTACCCACAACATACACATCTACTCCTCGGTTTATTTTCCATTCACTTTTAAGTTCTTTTACTCATAGATGTAATAATACAGAGTCATATTATACTAAACTCATCACATTAATCTAATATGGAACTTCTCCAGGTTTTCCTTATTCTAATTTAACACAAAATTTCACATTTAATAGAGATTTGTAAATGAAATATAAGTTAATAAACATAATTCCACTTATATTTTTTTGGTTTGAACAATTATTTTCAAATTCTCTTGGCAAAAGGCCACACAACCCAGCCATGAGATTGGAAACGAAATCCAATCTCCCCCCATGCATGTTCTCCCACAAAGAAGAAATGTAGACATCAAGCTTTACAACTTAGATTCTTACACCTCGCGACACCAACTACAGTCTTGAACCTTTCAAACTTTACTAGGTCCATGATTTCTACTAGTACCAGGTTAGGAATATTTCCCCGAATTGTAATTCTTTCTTTTCATCATTGCCTCCATCACCCTCCTCCACCCCCTAAGATTTTTCCATGAAGGAAGAGATAGTTTCTAGGAAACTATCTATAACTGTTTGTCGGTTAAAGAACTCCATTCACGGCCTTTTCCCAAAAAAATTTCCAATCTTCTTTTAATGCTTACACATTTCCATAGGTAATTAAAATTCAAAAATCAAATTATGCATAATTTCATCTGAGTTTTTTTTTATTGGTTCATATTTCGTCAATTTAAGCATTAAAATTAATAGTAAAAGTAAAACATAAATCATAAGTCCTTGGGTGTTACATCTTCGGCCCTGGAGCATAGCATCATCCTGAGTGTTTCCTTGATGATTAAATAGTTTAGGATAAGCTACCATTATAAATTGTTCATCTTCGGAGGTTGCCTCTTTAGGGCCAAAGTGCTTCCATTTCACCTTGAACGGGGTGATGCTTCACTTCCATAGCATTTCTTACCTTTGTTCTGTAATACACTAGGGTTCTACCAAACTCTCCATCCAACTCAGCTGGAAATTAAACATTCTTGGAGTGAGTCAAACATAAATATAATCATTAATGTATAATTTTTTTTCTATTCAATTCCTTAAGTCCTTACCTGAACATCATGCCAATAAATAACATGCACGGGGTCATATACATATTTTTTGAATAATGAAACATTAAATATGTTATGCACTGTTATATGGCTTGGTAATGCCAATCGATATTCCACGGGTCCGATTATTTTCAATATCTCGAAATGATCACAATATAGGGGAGTGAGTTTTGCACAACTACCCCACCTTAGAGTACTTGTTTTGGGTTTTAGTTGGATATAAACATGATCTACAACCTGAAATTATCGATAGTTTTTTTTATCAGCATACGCCTTCTACTGATCTTGAGTGGCTTTCAAGTTTTGTCCAATCTTCTTAACGGTCTGTTCCATTTCCATCAACATATCTAGACCTAGCATTAGCTTATATTTAGGGATATTCTAGTTACTGGGTGTCTTACATTTCCTTCCATACAACACCTCCAATAGACTCAATTTTAGTGACGCGTGATAGCTATTATTATAAGGAAATTTGACTAGGTTTAAATATTCTTCCCATTTACTACATTGCTGTAAAACAATTAGTCATAGGATAACCTCTAATACTCCGTTTACACATTCAATCTTCCCATATATTTTAGGATGGTACATGGTGTTGAACTGTACTTGAGTGTCCAATCTACTAAATAGAGCTTTCGAAAATTCCGATGTGAACTTCATGTCTCTATTTGATATAACTATTTTTGGTATCCCATGCAATTGAAATATTTCCTTCATAAAAATGTCATGATTTGAGTGATCTTATAGGTAGATTGTATAGGTATAAAGTGATTCATTTTTCTGAGCTTATTAATAACCACCATAATCAATTCATTATGCCTCTTGTAATTCGAAAATCCCATTATGAAATCAAGGGCGATAACCTCCCACTTCCATTTCGGTATGGGTAGTGGGTGTAAGAGGTCAACGAGGTGTTGACGCTCTACTTTGACTAACTGACATTCAAGATATTTTTTTAGATATTAAACAATATATTTTCTCATACCTGGCCACAAGTAACTGATTTTAATAACTAAGAACATTTATTGATAGCCCATATGGGTAGTATATGGAATTATATGAAACTCATCTAGGATTAATTGCCTAACTACAGTTTGATTAGGGACATATATCCTTCCGCTCAAGGTTACTTCTTTATTCTGTCCAATACCTTACACATTTCTCTTAAAAAATTCTCATCTTGTTTAGCTTGCTGCCATAGGAAATTACATTTGGGATCCTTCTTGGAAGTTTCTTTAATTTCATCTAAAAATTTATTTTCTATTTGATGGCAGTGGAGTTCTTATACACAATGCAACTGTCAGCTTAATGCACCATCAAAACAAGTTTCTTTTCCCTTCAAACAGTTAATTTTGAATTTCAATTCTCTAAGAAATGCACTCCATCTAGTTTGACGAGCATTCACGTTTGGTTGTTTGAAATAGCTTGTTAAGCTACTATGGTATATCATCAAAAAAGATTTATTTTCTAATAATTATTGCCTCCAAGCTTTTAGTGCATGGATTAATGTAGTTAATTACAGGTCATAAGTAGAATATTTTTGCTTATGCTCTTTCAACTTGCATGATTCATAGGCATTAACACAACCCTAACTCCCTCCTGAAAAGTGATTTGAAATATACAAGATTGATTACTTGGAAAATTGACTAAAGAAACGGTTATGTGAATTAATGAAGGAAACTTAGTTATTTTTATGCCTTAAACATAAAATTTATGAACAGAAATGAAAAATAGATAGTAGAAAATAAAGACGCAAACAAAACAAAGATTGATTACTGAGTTCGTCCCTCAATGACTATGTCTCCAGGTCAACTTCTAAGTGGGGATTTGTTTTATTAGGAATGCTCCATAAAGGTTTTTTACATGAAAATTCACCAATTGTACTATGCATGCAAACGCTGCTCGGTACTATAGAAAATAAGCCCTCCATCTCATCTTTCCAATTCCTATATTCATTCTCAAAAAGGCCCAAGGATGCTCACGTTACGCTCAAAAAAGCATTTACTCGCATGATTAAAAATACGCTGCTAAATCTCACTACTCACTCCTTAATTCAGTGATTCACTGGCTAAGTGTTTTATAATGTCCTAGGTAGGTTCAATGATAAAAAATATTGGGCTATCTTTGGCATATAGTTTGGTTGTTTGAAGTGGTTATTTGGTGGTGCAAAGATATTGTTCAGTTCTTTAGTACATATATGTTAAATATAGTCTCAAATATATATGGTAAGTTTTGAATGGGCCATGCCAACCTAAGTATCATACAATATATATTTAACCAAAGTTTTTTTTATTAGATCGAAGAACCTCACCAATCATAACACTCATCACATAACCAGTGACGCTATTTCAATGGGTTGTGAACGGCTTGGTGGTGAGCAACTTGGTGGTCGATGAGGAAACCTCCTTGTAGCACCTTCCCTCCAGCGATCTCAAATTGAACTGTCCCATGTCTGCAACCTACGAGCTATGTACAAAATTTTTCATGACTATTCATATCCATTTCCACCTTCGCACCATGTGGATGCCACTGTGCTTACCCGTGGAATATATCAACTCCAACATTTTTGTTAGCTCTGATCATAAATCCACTACCAAAATTTTACCATAGGTTAGGTATGCCACTATAGGTCTAATATAACGTCGTCATAGAGTTCGGATAACATATATGGGTGCACCATGGAATACCATAGGTATAATACATATTTTTCCACTAACCCTTAGGTTTATATTTTAATATATAGTTTTCAAAACCAAAATTTCAGCATGAAACCAACGTCAATGTACTTTAAACCCACAACACGACACTTTCACCTACAAATGAACTGTGAAAATTAGATTCAATTGATGCCACATGTCGAGTAGTGAGAGTGCCACATGGCCCCTTTTTCAATTGTTCCACCACAAAATTTGACAGATGATTTCTCCTTCATCTGACGAAAAAATGAGAAACTTAAAGTTGTGTCGGATTTAGATTGACGAGCTCTAAATATTGGCACTATTTCCAAAAAAAAATGAAACCTTAAAACGTGGAGCAATTAGGGAGTCCTCCTAAATCATCACTCTCCTTTTCGACCACCAAAAGTTTGGTTTTAAGAGGACATGAGGTGAGGGTAAAACTCCCTCATCCTTATGATACCCATCTACCTTTATTTGCTTGGATTCATGCCTTTGAGTCCTACTCAAATGTACTGAACATCCCCCTGCCTGGATGTGCGGACCTTCCTGTCCAATATGGTATCTCCTTACAAGTCAGTCATACATTCAGGTGCAAAATCATCTATTGTTGGAATTTTAATATTTTCCTCTAGATTCATGATCATAGGAGGCTCATACATCTTCAAATTTTAGACATTTACAACTAAATATATGTGCATATATGGAGGAAAATTTAACCGGAATGCATTGTTCCCAATATTTTCAACAATTTCAAAAGGACCATACCTAATAGCCCTCAACTTTTTACCTTCACCTTTCATTCCTTATTTGGTGATGTAAAGGCATAGTCGATCACCAACCTAAAAATGATGATCCACCTAATTCTTATCATGGTGTATTTTGTACTTGGCTTGAATTTTATCTAATTGATCTTACACTTCTTCATGAATCTTTTGTATTCGTTGAATGAACTTGATTGGTTTGTCAGCATCTCCATGTCTATCCTCATGAGCTTCATCACCAAACAAGAAGTCCATGGGTGATTTTGGCACATACCCAAAACATGTTTCAAAAGGAGATCTACTAGTAGAATAATGCAAGGCTCAGTTGTAAGCATGTTTGACATAATGTAAATATTTATCTCACAACTTGGGATGCTTGCTACAATAGCCTTTGAGAAGATGTACCACTGTTTTGTTTACCACCTCTTTTTTACCATCAGTTTGTGCATGAAATTTTGTGCATTTTGTCAATTTAGTGTCCATGGGTCCCCAAAAAGTGGACCAAAACTCTCCCATGAAACGAGATTTTTGGTCTGAAATGATTGAATTATGAAACCCGAAATGGACCCATACATTTGAAAAGAAAAATTGTGCAGTCTGTTTAGTACTTAATTTCTTTCTACAAGGAACAAGAATACACATTTTTCCAAATATATCAACCATAACATACAAATAATCATGTCCTTTTCTAGACATAGGAAGTCCACCTACAAAATCGAGAGATACACTATCCCATGGACGAGAAGGAACTCAAAGTGGCATATGAAAACCTAACCTTCTATTGTTTGGTTTTCTTATTAAACACATGACACAACCTTTAATGTACTTAGAAAAGGTTTCATTCATTTGAGGCCAATAGAAATACATTTGCAATTGTGCCACTATCTTACCTACACAAAATTTCCTAAAACACAAGAAGAATGTGCTTCCCTGATCACATGTGCTCTTGCACCCTGTGGTATACACAATTTTTCAAGATGATATAATAACCTGTCATGAACATGATAATTCACTTCTTCCACTTGAGCACCATGAGTTAGTGATTAATAAACATCTTTGAAATCAATATCTTTAGCATATTTTTCAATGTAACTTTCATGTTCTAAAGAAATTTTTTTCAGAATAACTAAAGCATTCCAAGATGGTTTGGATAGCATATCAACTACTTTGTTTGTGATACCTTTCTTATATATCATTACTAAGTGGAACTGCTACAAAAAACCCATCCAGATATAATTTCGAGACTGTTGCAAATTAGTTTGAGATTGAAGGTATTGAAGTGGTCGATGATTTGTATTAATGACTTTTTATTTTCCCATTGAGTAATGTTTCCATTTCTTAACAATTTATACTAATGCATATAATTATTTATCATAACTTGGATAATTTAAACTGCTTTAGCAAATGTTTCTGAATGAAAAAAATATTATCTCCTTTTTGCAATAACACAACACCCATTGCATACCCACTAGCATAATTTTATATTTCAAATTGATGTTGAAGGTATGGTAAAGCTAATATTGGAGCTGAAATAATTTTTTATTTTAAAGTTTCAAATGCTTATTTTTGTTTTACTCCCCACTCGAAAGAAGCTTTAGAACTTGTTAAAGCATGAAGCGCTGATGCAATAAAAGAGAAATGAGAAATGAATTTCCTCCAATACTAAACTCACCCAAAAAACTTCTAACTTCCATCACATTCAATGGTCTTGGCCACTTAACAATCACATCAATTTTAGCTGGATCTATTTTAAGATGACCACCTCCAACTATGTAACCAATATAAACTAAGGAAGTGTTTCTAAATTAACACTTAGAAAGTTTGAGATACAATTTCTCTCTTTCCAACACATCAAAAACTTGTCTCACATGCTTAACATGTTCTTCCAAACTTGAAATGAATATAAGATTTTCATGTAGATAGACTATGAAAAAATTATCAAGAAAAGGACAAAAAACATCATTGATCACTCTCATAAAAGTTTTTGGATCACTTCACAAACCAAACGACATAACCAACCATTCATAAAGCCCCTGTCTTGTCTTAAATGCAGTTTTCCAAACATCATTCTCTGCAATACGAACCTGAGGATAACCACTTCTTAGATTAAGTTTTCTAAAGTAAGCAGCATAATTTAACTAATCAAGAAAATAATCTATTCTTGAAAGAGAATCCCTGTTATTTATGGTGATTTTATTTAAAGCTCTAAAATGAACACACATTCTGCAAGTTCCATATTTCTTATATACTAGAATGATCGGTGATCCACATGGAGAAGAACTAGGTTGAATAAAGCCTTTATTAATCAATTCCTAAATTCGTTTCTTAATTTCTTCATTTTTTATGACCGGCATATGATATATGAAAATGTTGGGGAGAGGGGCATCATATTGAAGTTGAATCTCATTTTTTATTTCTCATTTAGGAGGTAAATTTTTTTATTCTTTAAACAATTCCTTATAAGAATCAACTATTTGAACGAATTTTCCCATAAGCTAAGAATTAGTCTCTTTAAAAGCACCAACATTATCTTTAGTTTGTTCCTTAACAAACATGAGAACATACTTATTACTTGAAATAATGAGTCTCTTCATTTGACTAACTTTGATTAAATCCAAGTTTGTTTTAATCTTATGTGTCGTGACTACATATTGAATTCCATCCTTAACAAGATGATATTTATGCTCCTTTCTATAAAATATGGCATCTCGATCATAAAATAAGGACTAACCAAAAAAACTCCACATATGTCCAAAGGAAGCACATCTAGATCAAATTCATCAGCAAAATTAGTTTTGATACCAAACCTTAATCGACACTATTTTGTGACATGCGTATGAGTGTTTTCCTTTAAACATCCTAAAGGGTAAGGTTTTGGATGATTCCTAATTTCCAATCCCAATTTCCTTACTAATTTCTCATATATTAAGTTAGAGTGTGATGAAGTGTCAAATAAAATGTCAATTTTAATGTTCTTTGATATTATCCTTATGTGTCCTGGATGCGAGTGTATTTGAGAGTTAATATTTTGATGGGACCTAGGTGTGGCAAAGGGTGGAGACACTTTCCCACCCAAGTTGCTTCCAGAGGGGAGCACTCAAATCAAAATGCCATCATATCGTGCTCATTTACTCCTTGCGCTGGTCGAGATCCGACCTTAATTCTCATCCGCGCTTCTGTATGCTCCTCATTGCATTGGCCTTCGGCTCTCATCAATGATATTTTAATGTAGGGCGATCCTCGATGTATTTCCAGTCTATTTTTCAAAATGGAGAGTGGCTATGGCTACTCAGGCGCTCCTCCTCCGCTGCACAGTCTATGCTCTCCAAATGGTGGACTCCCCAGTCTTCGCATGACTACAGGGAGGAGAAGGATTCTAAATTTCTATTTAGACTTTAGAGATGGTTTGCACCTCTATCGCTCTGGCCTTTGTTTGTCTTCCTTTGTTTCTATGGATTTTCTCACTAACCAGATCCCTTCCATTCTTGCTCCTCCGTCACCTCTCTCACCTTCCACGGATTTTGACTCCATGCCTCGGTTGCATCAGCACATGCATTGCCACAAGGGTAGCACAAGAAGCCAACCCCTGCACCCACCCTCAAGCTCCACCTCTGAGTTGTCTTCTCAATCCAGTGATTATTTCTTTGGCCGTTATCCTAATACCAGTAGTGGGAGCGGCCGAATCCATGAAATCAGCCATCGCTTGGGTTCCTCCGCTCCTACCAACCCCATCGCTCAGGCCTCTCACTTGCCCCAAACTACGCATTTCTCTTTCAATTGTTCCTTGAATCACCCCCGCATAATTGCCTCAATTACAGTTGTTTTCAAGGAAGAGGCCCAAGAGGGCGAGCCTAGCACTTATCAGGAGGGGTAGCGCACTAAGAATGCTCAGGATTTGGACCATCAGCACGGGTCGTTGAACAAGAATGGTAAGGATAATCGTGTCAGCAGGGTTCATGAGGGGGAGCTGGCTCATGTCGATCTAGGACCATCCACACAAGAAGCTACTTCCACTACGGACCTGTCAAAGGAGAACGATGACATGGCAGCATACAGCTACCACATTGTTGAAGAACCTCCTGATGAGTAATTGTTCAATTTTTGTCTGGTTTTCGTGCTTCGGGGACCATACTACTGGGCTTGTTTTTGAATATCTAGATATTTCAGTTTATAATTTTGGTTTTATAGTTCATAATCGATGTAATCCTCAGAAAAATCCATGGTTTTTACCCCTGCGTGGGTAGCACAATAGTCTGAGAACTGTTCAAGACTGGTTTCCCCTTATGGGGAATATTTTTTATGTTAATCTTGTTAATTATGCCATAGGTCTGGGCGAAGACTCTCCTTCGGCCAAGATGTAATATATTTCTCTTGTTAATAGATTAAACTAACTTAGAAAAAAAAAGATATTATCCTTATGTGAAATAATTCAATCCTTTTCGTATCTTCAACCACTTTATTGGATTTGGAAGAATAAGAAAAAAAAAAGTAGAACTAGATCTTTCCTCAGAATGATTACATGTCAGAATCATAGCGGTTTTATTCTATTCATAACCGAAGTCAAATCCCAAGTCTTGTTGGATCGCAGCATTAGCTTTCTTCTTGCCCTTCTTCTTAAGGAACTTATATGGCTTAAGTTGCAGATGGAGTTTCCAATGCATGGATTCATCATGTCAAATCCTATAAAAATGAGTACAAGTTGGCCTCTCACCTTCCTTATTAATTGTTGCCATTTTCCTCCCCATTTATTTTCTCTTCCCTTCGTTATCTTTCAAGTCTTTGTTTTCTGACTTCTTGAATGGTTTCTTTGAAAAATGAAAAGGTTTTCCACCTGATTCAACATGAATGACTTGCACAAATACTTCATCAAATCCAATTGGATTAAAAATAAGCAATGTATCCTAAAAATAAGAAAGAAAACTTCCAATATAATTTAAGAAAGTTTCCCATGTGTTCAATCGAATATCAAGTGCTAAATCATTTTTCCTGAATTCCTTTGTAAACTCTTGCACACTTTGTCCTTTACCCTACCTCAAATGATGTCATTATATTACAACCTCTTACATGTGTCCTAAAGGTTAGAATTCATTTTTAAGATCTTTACTAAAATTAGACTATGAGGAGATGATTTTACCTTTATGCTTTAAGTCTGATTGAGTTTTACTCTCTCACCAAATCAAGGTTACACCCCCCATTCTAAGTGTAGATAACTGAATTTTCGTAGAATCATCAACAATATTATGAATTATACAATACACCTCATCTTGTTTAATCCATTTATCTAAATTTTCAGGATTCATTTCACCATAATATATGGGAAATTCAAAATTTACATGAAGCTTCAGAAGAGGATATTTCTTATGTTTCTTCTTTGATTCAGAATTTGAATTTGAATCATTAGAAGATGAAGAAGATGAAGATGAATATGGAGGAGAAGTAGGTTCATTACCATTAGTTTTGTTCTTTTCCTTTTCCTCTTTCGTGCCTTTAGATGTCGAATATGGAGAGGGAGGAGATTTGTGACCATCGGTTTTCTCCTTGCCCTTTCTCTCCTTATTGCTTTTAGAAGACGATGTTGCATCTCTAGTGTTATTGTCTTCATAGAGTTCTACAATCATCCTTTGCATATTGAGGAAAATCTTCTGAAATTTCTCATTAGGCTTGGGCTCGTGAGTTTCTTCTTCATTTTCACCTACAATATTTCGAGAGCTTTTCCTCTTTCCAATCTCTGTATTTGTCTTCTTGAGCTTCCCTTCTCCATGTCATGACCTAGATATAGTCAACATTCGTTGGAAAATATCTTGCTATACATGATCAACCTCACCCTGATACCACAATATGATCTGAAATATATAGGATTGATTACTTGCACAATTGACTAAAGAAACATTTATGTGAATGAACGAAGGAAACCAAGCTATTCATATTCCTTAAACATAAAATTTAGGAACAAAATGAATATAGACAACACCAAATAGAGATGCAAACACAACGAATATTGATTACAGAGTTCATCCCTCCTGGACTATGTCTTCGGGTCCGCTTCCAAGTGGGTGCCCATTTTATTAGGAATGCTCTATAAAGGTTCTTTACATGAAAATTCACTAGTTGAACTGTCCACGCAAGAAATACTAGTTACTGTCAGAAATAAGCCCTCTGTCTTAGATTTCCAGTGCCCGTCTCCATTCTCAAAAATCCCCAAGGATCTGAAGTTACACCTAAAAGAGAAATTACAGGCATGAACAAAAATATGTTGCTGAAGCTCACTGCTAACTCCCTAACTAACTCATTCCTTGTCCAAGTGTTTTATAATTCCTTGGGAAGGTCCGAGGATCGAACCTACGAGGCTATCCTTGGACTATAGTTTGGTTTTCTGAAGTGGTTATTTCATGGTGAAATGATATTGTTTTGTGATTTCATACATAAATGTTAAATATAGTTTGAAAAATATATGGTAAGTTTTGAATGGGTTGCGCCAAAATAATTATTATACAATATATATTTAACCAAAGTTTCTTTTATAGGATGGAAGAACCATGCCAATCGTAACCCTCATCACATAAATCGTGGCACTCTTGCAAAGTCTTATAAACAACTCGGTGGTGATGCTGAATGGCCTAGCGGTGAGCGGATTGGCGGACGATGAGGAAGTCGCCTTGTGGCACCTACCCTCCGACGATCTCGAACAAAATTTTCTCATATCTCCCACCTACGAGCTATGTAAAACCATTTTCCCAATTGTCCATACCTCTTGCCACCTCTGCAATATGTGGATTCCACTATGCTTAACCATGGCATATAACAACTCCGCCATTTTGGCTAGGTTCGATGATAATTCTGCTATCAAACTTTTACCATAGGTTAGGTTTGTCACCATAGGTCTAACAAAAAATTTTCATATACTTTGGATAACATATATACGCCCACCATGGAACACTATACATCTAATACATACTTTTCCACTATCCCTTAGGTTTATATTTTAATATATAGTTTTCAAAACGAAAATTTCACCATGAAACCAATGTTAATGTACTTGAAAAACACAACCATACACCTTTAAATACAAATGAATTGTGAACCTTGTATTCTACTTCTGCCACATGTTGCATAGTGAGAGTGCGATATGACCCCTTTTCTAACTATTCCACCACAAAATTTTATGGACGATTTCTCCTTCATCTGGATATCAAATGAGAAACCGAAAGTAGTTCCAAATTCATAGTGACAAGAAGTACAACTTGGCCCTATTTCCGGAAAAAAATAAAACCTTAAAACTTGGATAAATTAGATAATCCTCCCAGATTAACAAGAATCTGAAGAAAAAAATACCAATTATTTTTTAGTGTCAACAATCTTTAATATGGGGGAAGTGATCAATAATTGTTTTAAATGCTCAAAAATTATTTGGTAATCCTTGGTCCACTTGAATATCCTTCCATTCTTTTGTATAGAGGTGACAAGATAGGAAATCTGGGAGGCTCCTTCAATTAAACGACTATAATACCCCTCCAAACCCAGCAAGGACTGAATGTCTGCGACATTCTTGGGTACAAATCAATCCAATATAGTTTGGATTTTCTCTAGATCCATAAAAATAATCTCCACTGAGATGACATGGCCCAGATATTAGATATGGTCTTTGTAAAAATCGGACTTGATGAATGTATCATACAATTGATGTTCCCTTAAATTTTGTATCACTATTCGAAGATTTTCTTCTTCTTCTTTAACATTTATGGAATAAATGAGAATGTTATTTATAAACAATAAAATGAATTTATCCAAGTATGGGTGGAACATACCATGCATAATAGTCATGAAAGTTGTGTGTGCATTAGTCAGCCTAAAAGGAAATACAACAAATTCTTAATGTCCATAGTGCATCCTAAAGTTCGTTTTACAGACATTGTCATCCTTCACTCTTATTTGGTGATGTCCAGATTCGAAATCAATCTTGGAGAAAACTATAACACCTTTAACATGATAAAAAATATCGCCAATTCAAGGCAACTGGTACTTGTTCTTAATTGTCAACTTGTTAAGTTGTCTATATTCAATAATGAGTCTTAATGTTTCATCCTTTTTACAAACAAAAAACACTAGTGCTCCCCATGGAGAGACATTGGGGTAGATGTATCCCTTATTGATAAATTCCTGCAGTTGCATCTTAAGCTCCATCAATTCAGGTATTATCATGTGATAAGGAGCTCTCGATATAGGGGTTGCTCCTGGAATTAGTTTAATTGTAAAATCAAACTCCCACTTTGGGGGCAGTCCCAGATTGTCTTCGCGGAACACATCCATGAAATATCAAATCATAGATATATTTTTCAATGTGGTTATTTTATCCATCCTACCTAAAAGACATAAAATTTACATCCTTTAATGATACATTTTCCTAGCTCAGTGGCAGCGATGAGACAAAATTTTAATGGCTTTTTAGCTCCCTGAAGCTCCTGTCGGGAACCTTCTTTTGTAAGATAACTAATCGATTTCTATTTATAATTTACCAATGACGAGTGTCCCTCTAGTTTGTCCATCCTGATTAGCATGTCATAAGATACTAACGTTTATAGATATTTAAATTAATATTAATTGGCTGATTATTTATATTTACTCGACAATCTGCTACTTTAGCTATTACTTTCCTTTTTTATTCAATGACTAGTTGCACTAATGAGGAATGCTTAAATTTTTGTGTCTGGAGATGGAATTTTTCTATAATATTAGGACTAAAATATCTTAAGCTAGACCCTGGATCTATTAAAATAGACATTTATTGATTGGATAACTTACCTTCCAATGCAATCATTGCGCATCTTCTAGTGCAGCATTAATTTTGGGCACACCTCTAGTTATGTATCCAACAATACATGCTTCTTGAACATTATCAAATTTCTCAGGTCTAGCACAATGAGGGCAGTTCTTGTAATAGTGGGATTTTCCACAACTCCAACATTTTAGAGGGGAATTCTACACTTGGTTGGGTTTTAGTT
This sequence comes from Pinus albicaulis, assembly GCA_034641835.2. Classification (NCBI taxonomy): domain Eukaryota; kingdom Viridiplantae; phylum Streptophyta; class Pinopsida; order Pinales; family Pinaceae; genus Pinus; species Pinus albicaulis. The sequence continues at coordinate 94,342,629 of MU968411.1, forward strand.
TACTATAAGCCTTTGTGGGTCTCACTTCCATTTTACACTCTGAATTTTTCAAATTCCTTCCCATGTATCTACTATGAAAATTCCTCTGTAGGTTTCTAGAATTTGCAGACATAGAACCTTGGAAATTCTTAAAATGATTTTTTCCTTTCCTCTGGGACTAAGTTTTACTGATGCCTCCTTTCTGTTTCATCTATTGACAAAAAATCTGAGACATATGAATGACTTCGTCCATGGTTTTTGTACTATCAAACTCTACTCTCTCCTTCATGAACATTGGTAAACTACTTAATAAATGTTACACCTTCGCTTTCTCCTCTTAGAGATAAGGAACATACTTCAGCAAGGAGGTAAAATTTGTTATGTATTCATCCATAGTCAACTACCACAATCTTAATTCATGGAATTATTTAGCCTTTTCATCATAGAATTGTAATGTCAAGTACTTGTTTTTTAAGTTCTGTTGAAACTCATCCCAAGTTACATTACCCTCATTTACCCCTTGTATCGATTTGACCTCTTCCCAACATAAGGTAGCCTTTCTTTGAAGCTGGTAGATGGCTAGCATGGCTCTAACAGTATTGTCATATTTGTAGAATTGGAAAAATTTATTCATTTTTATTATCCATGTCTCTATTGCTTCCTTTTCTTCTTTATCAAAGAATGGAGGTTTAATTTTCCGGATTTCGCCCCGTAATTCCATTTTATGTTTCTTTGTTTTGCTTAGAATGGAATCATTTCCTAAATATTCTTCGCTATCAACTCTATTCCTATCACTCCTTTGGATGTGAATTCCATCTTGGTTGTCTTCAACATACTACTGATGTTCCCTTTCATCTCGAATTTCATTCTCAAGATCAGGTTAATAGGTTCGATGATTTTTCCTATCTGAAATACTTTTCAGATTTATTTCCTTATCACGTATCAATATTTCATTATCATTCCTTAATAGAGCCATCTCAACTTGTAATTGTTGTATAGTATCCAATAGTTTATTTTTTTGGTGTTGGAGTTCCATTCCCAGTTGCACCCTCATCTCTAGATTCGCTTCAGAATTTGACATTTGACCTATTGATCTAGTAGGAAACTGATCTCTAACTCCTCTTGTCACCATGAGCTAATCACCTACTCACTTTATTTTTGTTCTTTCACTTTGCTCAATTCAACAAACTCTTCATTAGCCATTAGTGCCGATTCAGGCCACAATTTTGAAATCGTGCTTTGATACCACATGTAACACACATAACCTCTCATATATAGAAAATTTGTATTAATGACATTGGTTTAAATCAAGAGCTATGGTAAATATTATATGTAAATACTTCAATAGGGATATTCATAAACTCCCATGGTTTAGATATTTTTTATTTGAACTCATGTGATCAAGGAAAAGACTATATGCTTTCGCCTTCGTTATCAAAACCTTAATGGTAATTTATTATACACATATTGGGACTCTCCATCTAGTTTACATTTCCCTCTACCAGTGTCTTACCCCCTTAAACTATAACTATCATATTATTCCATCCCTCCAGAAACTTCTGGATGGACATTAATGACCACAGGCATAATTTCAAGCGACTACCAACTCGGTTAAACTCTGTCATTGAAAAATTAACCCTAGATCTAACAGTGGAGGCTCTCTCCAGGGTGGTCAGGGTAACGAGACCCTACCCTTCCCTCATATTGTCTACCCATTTTCTCCGAAACCTCAGGCCTTCTGCTCTCTACAACCTGCTGTATAAGTTTGTAGATACGAAAAAATTTGTGAGTCATTACAGGTATAGTCTTGGGATATAGTTTCTATTATGAATGTTTATCCTCTCTTTTGGTGAATAATAGTGCTAAAAGTATGGGTATTCCTCTCGCATAAGTAGCTATTTTCTCCACGCATCCCTCCAGATGTGCTCAACTACAACCATGACATTTTGTGTCAAGGTTATGGCGCGGCACATCTCTGTGGCCAGAAATAAGTGAAAAAAATATGTATATATCTTAGTGTATAAATTTATTATTTCATTTTTTTTAAGAATATTGATAGAGTTATAATGTGAAGATCTTGTTTGTATAGGTACACTCTATTCCCCTGGTACACTTCCTTCTCTAGAGGTTGCGAGTCTACCCTAATAGGTGGAGTTTTAGGTTGCCAATATTTATTACTATATTACAGTTAATTCTCTAACACCATACCCCAGTATTTCATCAGTTTTCTTAGTTAATTCTCGTGGGTTACCAAGCCAATTCGTAATTTGCGCAGGCTCCCACGGTATCATATATTCTTTTTAATTTAATTTTGTTGACCATATCCTATAGGGGTTTCAACCCTTTAGCGCTCCATCCTTGAATGTCGATCTATTTTTCAGTGATATATTTTTATTCTCTAGCATTATTGGTCTTTTTTCTAACAGTTATAATGGGCTATGCTAATTCTCTAGAGCCATGTATTTTTACTGAGTTAGTTTTTAATGTAAATGTCGAACCTATCTAGCGTGTAGATGATTCACACATAGGTTGGTTTGGGTATTGGGTTCTAAGCTCAAGGGGGTTTAGCATTTCTTTTGAGCTCAATGTTGTTCAACTCATTTGAACAGAGATTTGATATTGTTTTCATGTACATGTGTTGTTATAAGATTTGCTTCATGTGCATACACTATTATAATGTTTTTCTAACTTTGGGCTCTTTATTAAGAATTGTTGTCACGATATTTAATTGAAAATATAGGATGAGAATTTAGATATGTTCTATGTTTTTTAAATAACATTATGGCCAAGGGATTACAAATATCTTCTTGTTGCCTAGCTGTTATTTGAAATAAAGTAACGTATGGATTCTAAATATAGAAATTCATTTGTTTATTCTGTTCTTCATCATGATAATGAATTTAATTTATCTAAGCTACCCTGTAGACAGGTTTGAATGTATACAACGATTGTTTGAGAAACTACTATGGCTCAAAACAAGGTCGATCCCCTCATTTGCACCAATTATTTAGCAATTATTTTGTATATTAATGGTTGTGAGATTTTCCTAGTTCTCTCCATCTTCTCATGCACCTAATCTATGTTACTGTCGTTCTGCTTCTTTTTCCAAATCATCATGGAATTTTTTTTTATTCCTCTCATAACTTAATTCTATTGAACTTGAAATTCAATATTATCCATAATAGAAATTGTAACTATATCTTTCGTTTGCTAAATACAACATGATAACTTTAGTCAAACATCATGTATTTTTCATAATACAATACCCATAACCTACAAATATAACCCTAGGTTTCTTTTCCATTCACTTTTAAGTTCCTTTCCTCATAGGTTTAACAATACAGAGTCAGATTATACTAAACTCACCAAATTTATCTAATCTGGAACTTCTCCTATTTTTCCTTATTATAATTTAATACAATATTTCACATTTAACAGAGAAATGTGAATGAAACATAAGCTAATCAATAACATTCCAATTATCCTTTTTTGTTTCGAACAATTGTTTGGAAATTCTCTTAGAAAAATTCCAGACAGCAGCCTTGAGATTGGAAATTACATTCAATCTCCCCCGTGAATGTTCTCCCACAAATCACCAATGTAGGCAGCAAGCTTTAGAACTTACATTATCATACCTCAAGACTCCATTTCTAGTCTAGAATCTTTCATCCTTTACTAGGTCTAGGGTTTTCATTGGTAGCCATACTAGGCCAGGAATCTTTCCCCAAATTGCAATTTTTTTTTTTTTTAGGTCTTTATAATACTAGTGTATCCCCTTGTTGCTATTATTAGTGTAGCCCCCTTATTTTTATTTTTATAACCATGTAGTCCCCATATTGTTATTATTGTTTCCCATAAAATCCCACTATTGTTATTGTTGTGCCCTTACATTGTCATTGTTATGTTGACTATGATCATATTGTGACCCCTTGGACTCCTATCTGTAGAAAGGAGGTTTTTTCATTTGTATCATCCAATAATTGTTCATTTATGTAATGTAAAGTATGATTCCCCCTCGAAGAGGCTGATTTGTAAGTCGTGATCTATCTTTTCTTCTATTTTGTGAGTTGGTTTCATAAAATTTTGTATCAAAGCTTTGGATTCTAGGGTTTCACTACTGCAAATAGGTCTTCTTGGAATTTTTTCTATAATTTTTTCTCTACAAATTTTCAGAAGCTAAAAAAACAAATTTTAGCTAAAATCCAAAGGAACTTCGAGAAAAAAAATTCAAATATTTTTTTGCTATATTTTTGGAGAAATGATCTGAGGAAGTCAGAGTTTTTGTATGCTCCAGGATTTCATGTTAAACAAGTGACCAAGAGAAAATTGTCAAAAATTGTGTTTCAAACATCGGATTTTAGTTATGTAAATAATGGCCAAAAGTGCACGAAATTTAGTTTATTTTTTATCGATTTCAGAGCCGAAGGTCGAAACGGTGACACATGGCATGTTGTACAAGTTCACTCTACTTAAGAACTCCATAATTAGGTCATTGTGGGATATGAGGCATAACTTTACCTTGAAGAATCCAAATTAGTTATGACCTATGGAATTAAAAATAAGGCTCAAAGGGCTACTACATGTACGAAGATCAATTATTGGAGATCCGAAATTATAGAGATACATGAGTTTGAATATCGTGCTCCTGAAAAGCAAGAAAAAAATGTGTTTTTTTTTTTAAATGAATAAGTGTTGTTTCAAATATCAGTTTGAAGTGATTCCAAGGGCATATTTGAGCATATATATTTGTATTGGGTTCAAATTTCTCCCCAAAAATAATTCCACACCCATTAAGCCCTCATGAGTCTCTACTATGACTCGTGAAGAGGAAGAAGTGCAACATGATATATCAAAATTACGAGACCAAGTGCAAAAAATTTCGCTCTTGCAAATATGGTTGGTTTGAAGAAAGACATGGATGGATTGAAGAAAGGTGTGAAAGCTAATATCGATGGTTTGAAGAATGGCATGAAATGTAATATCAATGGTATAAAGGGAAACATGGAATACATCAAGAATGGTCTAAAATCATACATGGAAAATTTGAAGTAAGGTTTGATAAAGATGCTACAAGAAATGGTTCCTAATGGCTAAATCGTAGTAGATGAAAATCATGATGAGAAAAAAATAAATGTTAATCACGATCTCATAGACTCTAATGTTGGATTTAGGACCCACCATAATCTAAATATGCCTATGAGGAAGTTTAATGGCAAGGATTTGGTAACATGGATACTACAGATGGAGCAAAATTTTGATATCCATAATGTGCAAAAAACACAAAAGGTACACATTGAAACTTTATATTTAGAGAAAAATACATTTGTATGGTATATATGGCTTTTCTCTAGTAAAAAAATTGTCACTTCTTCAATTTTTATGGAGGAAATGATAGCACATTATGGGGATACAAAGAGAAACACCTTGTTTAGCCAATTGATAAATATCAAACAAAAGGGTTCAATGGTGGAGCACAATGAGGACCTCTAAAAATTGAATATAATGGTAATTTTTATTCTAGAGTAAAAAAGGATTGATGTCTTCATAGTTAATTTATAGGGTCACATTCAACACAAGGTTCACCTTTGGGAACCTAATTCATTGGAGAAGGAATTTAGGTTGGCATAAAAAATTGAAAGAAAAATTATGGCGACAAGGAAGCCTACCACTCACTACTATAAAGATCGAAGTGTTGCTACTACTAGACTTCCACAACCTACAAGGTTGACACCACAAAAATTGGAAAAAAAAAAGATAAAAAGGGATTTTCTACAATTGTGATAGAAAATACACTAAAGGTCATAAGTGTGCTGAGAAGAAATTATTTTACATAGATTGTGAATAGGAGGAACAAAAGGAACAAAAAATTTAAAAATAAGAGGATATACACCAGGAACCAAACCTAGAGGAACAAGAAATGAATCCAACTATATCCTGTAATGCATTGGCCAGAATTACCACTCCCCAAACTCTCAATATACAAGGACATATCAAGAAGAAAAATGTAATAGTTCTTATTGATTCAGGTAGTACCCTTGATTTTATTCATTGTAAGGTAGCCAAGGAAATTAATTACTTCTTATACCCAATAAGAGAGTTTCAAGTGATAGTTTCAAATGGAGGAACTAGAAGTTGCCTAAGAAAGTACCAAAATATGAAAAATAACTCTGGGGGAATATGTATTGAATAGCACAATGCTCTCCATCCTAATGGGTGGTGCTGATGTTGTACTAGGAGTACATGGTTACAATATTTGGGGACGATACCTTTTAATTTTCAAGAAATTTTCTTGAATTTATTTTCGGAAGGAAATGAAGTATCACGGGGAAGCTAGGATAGATAATCAGCTCTAATGTCATGACAAAGCTTCTAAAGAAAGAATAACGAGGCTTGATTCCACAAATATTCTCACTACAGGTTTAAACATCAAAATCATCTATTTCTCCAGATCTCCAAAAAGTCTTGGACAATGATTCCAAGGTATTTGAGACTCCCCAAGGACAACCGACTATTCATGATCATGGTCATACTATTTATTTGATTCTAGGAAGTGTTCCTCCAGACATTAGGCCTTACAGATATCCTTATGCTCAAAAGAGTGAGATTGAATGTATGGTTGCAGAAATGATAAAGGATGGTATAATTCAACCTAGTCAAAGTTCTTTCTCTACTCCAGTATTATTGCTACACAATAAGGATGGATCATGGCATATATGTATGGATTATAGGGAGCTCAACAAGCTCAGTATTAAAGATAAATTTCTCATTCCAATCATTGATGAATTATTGGATGAATTACATGTAGCAATTTACCTCACCAAGTTGGATCTTCGTTATGGATACCATCAATTTAGAATGAATACTGAAGACATTCTGAAAACAGCTTTCAGAAATCATGAGGGTCATTATCAAATTTTTTTCATGCCTTTTGGCCTTAATAATGCACCTTCCACATTTCAAGGTTTGATATATTCCATCTTGAGAGTCTTCCTTCGAAAATTTGTGTTTGTATTTTACGATGATATACTAATCTACAACAAGTCTTGGAAGGATCATGTTCAACATGTGGACATGTTGCTCAAACTATTGGAGGAGAAATAATTATATGCAAAAACCTCGAAATGTTTCTTTGGTGTACATGAGATGGAATATTTGGGTCATATTGTATCTCATGAGGGTGTTAACGTAGACCCTAATAAAATCAAATACATTAAGGAATGGAAATCTTGTGATGTGAAGGTGATGATGTGTTCAAAAGGTAAGTGCGAAATACGATAAAGGTAAGGAAATAAAGTAGAAATGTAATGCGGTAAGGTAGGTTGTGGGTCCCACCAAATCGCATCGGCAAAATCTTAACTTTGGCGGAGTTATTAAGTGTTACCACTTAAAGTTGCAGGTTGCGATGTGCGGGGAGTTAAATAATGGGAAATGGGATATGGCGTGGAGGTAAGGAATAAAAAAAATGTATAGGTTTCTAGCGGTTTATAATGCGGTGAAGGTTTGAGGTGGATCCTGCCGATATCGCATTGGTGGGGAAATAGCATTCAGCCAAAAATATCAAGGGAAAACAAGAAAATTTGCCGGAAATGGTGAGTCAATGCGAAAAGAAATAAACGCATAGAAGGACTTAGGTACTCTATTTTGGTTTTTGCTTGAATGCCTCTAGATTTGAAAGCTAAAACTTGTCCTTCCATGGACAGAAAAAATTCAATGAAGCATGGGCTAATGCCACTATTTCTTCATGGTGGTGGTCGAGAGTAATTCCAACATTTCATGTTTCTGTGTGTGCAAATTTTTTTTTTCTCTTTGTATGGTTTTTCCTGTGCCTCGTTGCATTTTTTTATTTTTTAGTTGGCAAAATTTGCAGACAGTTCCATTTTGTAACATGTATTTATCTTACCCTTAGCTATTTATAATTATGGTTTATGGTTTATGGAAGACTTTTTCGGCTCGCGGTGAGTATTTTTTGGATTACAGGCCATATGGATGGTTATGATATTGAGTGTTATATCTAAGCGGGAGGTATTTTTATAGAGCTCTAGTTTCCAATCGTATTGATATCCATTGTCTCATTCTAATATCTTTTGGGACTTTCATGATTCTTGAACATTTTGGTATATAGTCTAGTGCAATTATGGAACAAGAGATTGCTATATATATTTTGTCGAGGCTATGTTGGAAGCTAGTTATTCCGATTATTTTGGTTTTATGGTTTGTTTTCCATATTGTAGTTAGTTTGAAGACAACCTTGGTTGTCTATTATATATTCTTTGCATGGGTTTTTAATTTGGTTAATATTGTATTCAGGAACATCCTTTAATCTTTGGCTAGAATAAGGGCTAGTAGCTATTTCGAGTTCGTTAATTTTTGGGTTGATGAGGAAGATTATGATACTTTTTGTGTAAATATTTATAGTATTAGTATTTATATATATATATATATATATATATATATATATATATATATATATATATATATATATATATATATTAAAAAATTGTTTATAATTTTTTTATAATTTTTAACTAATAGAGTTATATATACTATATTCTAATATTTTTTTATCAATACTTAATTTCTAATTAAGTTAATAAATACGTATATTTTGAAATAAGGTTTCTAGAATTTTAAGTATTAGGTAGACGATATGAATTTAATATCTATGGAATATTTTAGAATATTCTTAACAATATTTACAAATTAAAAGGTTATGATTTACCTCAAAAATAGTTATGTCATTTCTATCTTTTGAATTAAATTTATTAATTAAAAAAATATAGCACGAGTTAAGAATATGTATAAATGCATAGTAAAATGCATGTGAATCTTGAAAGTTAAAGTTCATATTACATGTTATTTTAAATGGAAAAATGTTTAATATATATATTAATTCTTTTTATTATCAATATTAATAGTAGTAATAATTTTAAATAAAGTTATAACTTGATTAATTTTTATGATTTCTTAAAATATTGCTAATGTGTGAGGTATCATGAAGTAAAAATTTTATTGCTTATCATAGATTGATGCTATCAATATTTATCAATAATAACTTCACTTTTCATATAGTATTCACATCAACCAAATTACTCCTAGTTAAAAAAAAAAAAAAAAACATGACTTAATTTCTTATTACGATGCATTGATAAGTTATTTAAATAATGTATAAGAAATGAAAAAATAATTGGTAATTTTGATATAATAGAAATTCAAGTTTATTTTTATAATCTTATTGAGTTAATAGCTTATTCTTTTTAAAATATTTATTAATAGTACTTTATAATAACATGTTGTTTCTTATACTATTCATGTGACAACCTTATTAGAGTTAACTAGTATGTACTAGTTAAAGACAATTGTTATTTTACTTTCTGGCTAAAAGACTCGAAACTCTATTGTAGATAAAAAATAAATTATTTTGATGAAATAATTAAAATAGGAGGATTAGTTAATGAAAAGGAAAAATGTATTAAGCTGTTGGTAAAAGTTTCTAAGAATAGGAGGTGGTTGGGAACAGTTAGAAAAATAGTTACCCACTCCTCTAAGGATAAAGTTGAATCCTAGGAGAGGAGTGGGGGTTCTATGAATACTGGAAGGGGGTGAAGTATTTTCTTGAGCTCGAAGAGGACCAGTTGAAAATAGCTTCCTGGAAACCCTTGTGAAAAAACCAGATTAGCTATTGGTGACTGGATTGGCCATCTAGAGGTCACAGCAGGGATAATCCACTGTTACCCGTGGCATCATCCAGATTCTGGAGCTAGGGGTAAAGTGGAGGATGTAATAGCCTCCCTTGAAGGTTGGGTGGACAACAGCTTGAATTTCGTGGATTCAGATAGTACCACTATGGTTTTTTTTTTTAAGTAGACTGTTACTAAAAACTGGAAATGAAGGAATTCAAGTAGTCTGTTACTAAAATTCTAAATGAATGAATGATCACCGTTTAGCAGGCGGAAGGTACACCATTTCATTACTCTATAATGTATTCTTAAGCTTTGTTTGCATAATAGAAAAAGATTTCGATACTATGGGGTTAATATCTCTTGTGATAACTCAGAGTAGGAAAGCTCAGAATATTATTTATTTGTTAAATTATATTTACAATGCTATTCAGAGACACCAGATAGATTTGTTAAATTCATTTTATAAAGCTGTTTTGAGAAATAAGATAGATAGGATAAGGAAAAATCCATGGACAGAGCCGAAAATAGTCTTAGCAAAACAAGAGAACAAAAAGACCAAGAAAATAAGCGCGGTATTTTACAAACATTTATGCAAACGAGAGATAGTGGAAAGCCATACTGAATAAATCGATTAGAAATAGAAAACATTTAAACATGGATACTAGTGAAGGAAAATGACAGTAAACCTACAGATAATACATTCTGACAGTATTCATTTCAAATAGTAAATTTAGAAGAAAAGAGAACCTAGAAGCAATATTTCCTGTACAATGCAAAATTTTATACTGTTAGCAAACATGATGTTGTCGAGATATGTATAAAAGAAAGATTTAAAACTGGCAGTCTTACACCCTCGTAGGTCTACTGGGTTATGACGCAACAACCATATAACAGTACAAATACCATAACACTCACACAAAGTTATATCTCGATTCTTATACTGTAAATACCGGCCGAAATTAGAAGTGGCATCCTATGATTTTCATGTAGCAGGAGAGAAAGCAAGCTCGGGTACAAACCCATAATCGGGTAAACCCTTAAAAAACAAATATAATTGCATAAACATCTCTATAAAATTCAGATTTCTCTGGAGTCGTAATCCATTAGTTCGGGTGTACAAACCCTGAACATCTCTATGAAACCAGAAATCGAATACCCTGTAGCCTATACAAAAAGCTGGCAGAGGGTTTTACTTTTCCCCTTGGATCAACAAGTACCTATACATTTGGAAGGAACATTAGTTGTGGCGTTTGCAGCATAGTCATTTAAAAGGGTGTGAGCCGAGAGCAAGTTACCCCTACCTACGAATAGTGAAACAAACAGTTGTGAGTGCGATAGGAAATTGGAAACCTTGAAGTTTAATACCTATGTTGATTTCGGTCAGAGTTTATACCTGGTAAGAGAAACCTCAGATGTGACCGTCCCTGCAATCCATAAAACCAGGGGGATTAATTTGTTTTGAACTGTGAATAAAGGGTTTCAACTTTTAATAAACTAGAAAAAAAGCAAGAAGAGTTAACCGGTAGGAGGAGACTTACCTCCACTTGAAACAAGAGCCATTTCCTCTTGTGCCAGACCCGAAATGAAATAGGTAGTGACCCTCCTCTCAGCACCCTAGAAAATCGTGCAGAGAGGCCAACGATGTTTCAGTGAGATTAAACAGAAAAAAAATATAAAACTAAACCAGAAAACGCAAAGGGTGCTAAACTGGTTGCTTCGAATGAGTTCTGAAGAGAAGCCATACCTGAATTAAAAGGAAATTTGGACAGAGTTTGCGAGCTGTTGAGGTTGAGATCGAAAGGGCGTCGAACTCTCCCGAGGCAATCACACCTTGTGTTTCATAGTCATACTGACAGTAACGACAGTTCCACACTCACATAGCTCTCAGAATGATTGGAAAACAAACGCCGAAGTGGTATTTTCCCCAGAAGGATTGGAGAATCCGAGGCAGTCCATGACAGCTGTGCTGGGCAGAGATGCCAGTACAGTGGGAATAAATGGCATTGCAAGATGGGTTACGGAGAAGCGGATTCAAGGCCAAGTGGAGCCACTCTCAAATCCCAAAGATAGAAAAACAATTAAAGCGAAATACCATAGTTACGAGTCAAACAATATATCCATCTATAACATATCTTCTCTCAAATGATAACTCTGTTATAATTAAATATGAATTCAATGCCAAATCGGATCATTTTCATGCAAGTTGGCGTAACCCATGTAATGTTTATTTTAACATGTGTCGTGCTACCAAAGAAATTAAAAACCTTGTGAGTACATGGTACATGACAAATTGTGTCCTAAGGTTACAATATAGCATAGATTTTCAAATGAGTTTATGCGCCAAGAACAACGAGAGCAATGGAAAATACAAAATCAAATTGATTATATCGGTTAGATAAGATTATCGAATTATTATGGTAAAAGTATGTAGAAGAATTTTTTTTTTTTTTTATGGTGGTAACTATTGTTGTGGTGACAGAGACAATTCACATCAACCAAATTACTCATAGTTTAAAAAAAGAATTGACTTAATTTCTTATTATAATGAATTAATAAGTTATTTAAATAATGTATAAGAAAAGAAAAAATTAGATGGTAATTTTGATATAATAGAAATTTAGGTTTATTTTTTAATCTTATTAAGTTATTGGTTTATTTTTAAAAAATATTTCTATGTAATATTGAATAAAAAATAATTAATATTTATAAGTTATATTTCTCAATTAAGATATAATGTGTCATAATGTTGCATCTTTATGGACTATTTTGATACTTTTGTGGTGTTACAAATATTTGATTATCTTATCTATTATATTCGGACATGTTATTAATTGGAAAAATTTAATTTTAATAATTTCATTCCGTATATATCAAGCTAATTATATTTTAAATTATTTATTATGTTAAAATTTATTTTATAAAATATATGTAAATGACAAAACAATAAATATATAATTTTAATTTCAGTAAATGAAATTTCAAATACATTTCAATTTCTTTTAAATTCTTTATTTTTATAAATTACACACATAATAAATAAATTCTATATTATTATAAAATTCAACCCATAATACATAAGATATATAACATACATTGATATAGTTCTAAATTCCATAATTACAACATTAAAATTATTTTTATCCTTTACGTGCATATAATAACTTACGTAATTAAGGGGAGGCTAGAGTGGGACGGTTCTCTTAGACTCCGAAGTAAAAGTTGTGATCAAATTTATATGGGAACTTGAAACAACAACTAATAATAAGGTAAAGTTTCTTTCTCTTTGGAAGTGTCTACAGGTCATCTTAGAGAACAAAATATATAATTTGACAGTGTATGAAGAGTCTCTAATCCTTATTCGAAAAATTATAAAGACCAAAAGTTTGATTTGCTCCTCACCCTCTTCTTTGGTCCAAACAGTTCTCAATTCTGCCATGAGAAGATCAAATTTCATCAAATTCCGAGGAAACTAAATTCCGTTTCCTCGGTGGATGAACTTGCAAAGAAATATTTGAGTCTGAAGCAAGGAAAACTTGAGTTAAATGATATGTTTTGCATTTTCCCAATTCCTTAATTATGGCACTTTATTATTATTCCTTGAAGCTTTGAGGTTCGATCGTTTTCAAGGGTTTTAACTTCGAGTCACGGATTATTTTCATCCAAATGTTTTTAACTGCGCTAAGATACACAAACCTCAGTTTGATGAGATCGTGGAAGAACATTAGTTTATCCTACTGAAAGGTTGTCGATCCCGTCAACTTCGATTATCAATGCCCCTATGATCTCAAGTGTATTTATTTCATTTCCTTCCTTATTAATTGGTAGCATAAACGCTTGGGAATTATAGTTATAGTGAGAAAGTGGTGTCAAATATATTTATGCTTCACCAGGTGCAAGAAGGCATCGCTCTTCTCGGTTACGATGAGGGGAGTTTGGGATGACATCACAAATTTGATGGATCTGAACTTTTTTCTTTCAATGTTCAGTCCAACCAATCTTCGGAGAATGAAGTCTTCCTTCTGGTTGTTGCTTGGGTCATGTTCTAACAAGGTTTTTCAATATGTATAGTTCTCTCAATTTACCCTTCCGACAAGCGAGTTTTATGTTATAGTTGAAATAGTTTTTGTTTCTAATCTTTTCTCTTTTTTTGGTAAGTGTACTAGGTTTTTGGTTTGATAATGATTAAGTTTGGTTTGAGTTTTAACTCTTTTTTTTTATGAGTTAAGGTTAAGGACTAGGTTCTCATACATATATAATCAATTATATGATAAAATAGTAAGAGTAAACATCCGAAAACATCAAAAATGTTATCACTGACATGGAAAGTACAAAAATAAATTACAAACTTAAGTTGTGAAGTGAAATTATAAATTTTAATGTATAGACTTGATCCATAATTATGAAGTTGTATGAAGTTTCCGCAAACCTTATGACATAACCTGGGTATTTATCTAAATTACCATGAATAATTCTCTTGATGTTAATGAGGCCAGTCATGTTTTAGACAAGCTTTTGGACGTTTCGCACTTTGTTGGCTTACATTTGGAAACTAAGGACATGGTGGAACGCCAACATCTCTCTTTTCAGCTGCTTATGGAGGCTAAACTGACCCGTCTTCAAGCGGATATGGAGGATATAGTGGATGACCTTCCCGAGGAAATTCTTGTCCTCGGCGAGCATAGGGAGACTTTGTAAATTTCTTGTTCTGTTAATTCGTCGAAGGTGGCGGTCAGGGATGGCTCCATTACTGCTCCTAGTGGGAAGAATGTTCATCGTTCCTGGGACAAGGGGCCAATGGGCCCAACTAACATAGCTTTGTTGCACGTTTTGAGGTTCTACTTGTGACTTTTGCCATGGTTTTAGGTAAATTTTGCTACTTACCGAAGAGTTTTTGCAAAGCCTATTATAAACATATTTTTAGGATAATACAAAAATGTTCTCGGAGATTTCACAATTTTAATAAATATCTTTTATTTTCAGAAATTTTGTAAATTCAAACTTTATAAGAGATTTGTCCTAAATCCTAAACATTTTGTTTTAAAAAAATAAATTACCCTAATTAATATAACATAAAAGAAAGATTTCAACCCTTCACTCTTACCATCTTATCATTGACAATCGAATAATTTGATGGTGAATTTATAATTTTAATGATCTCAATGTTATATTCATTGGAAATTTTAATTTAAACTCTTTCGATATATATATATATATATCAACTAAACTATAATTTTTCATCAACGGTTATTACCCTTATTTTATTCTGTCAAAAAGATAAAATATACATTCTCCCATTTATATCATTAGCCTCCTTTATTATGTCCACAAGCCCGGTGTAATTTTCCTTTTCAACGATACAAAATAGTTGTAAAATGATGCGGGATCCCACATTTTTTTTTCTTAGGTCCACCTAAGCTTCATCATTGTTGTTTGCCTTTTCTTGTACCTTTATTTGATTTATTTATTGATTCTACGCACATACATCTTTTCCTTTTTTCAAATGGTTGGTAACCATGAAATTATGTGGTGTAGAAGTTTACCTACTAAAGTTTGACTACGTGGCCATAGATTCGTTATTTCGAAGTAGTTAAAAGATCTTTCCCCTTAAATTTAGATGTGACGGTCCTTAGTTGTAATGATGAAAGGTGTTATATAATTTGTACGATAATACGGTCATAGGGTTTTTTATGTTGAAGCCTTTAAAGAGCCTCAAACGTAAATTTACATGTTGGGGCCATCTACATTGTCCGTCTGGAACTTCCATGTTAGCGTATGAATTCAAACATGTAATTTACATCGTAAAGTACGAGTGTATGGACGAGAATATTATGCGTGTGGGGGGAATTCAATTAGATTAAAAGAAATTTGGGAAAATATTTTAGTTATATTAATTAATTATTACATTGTTTTTCCTTCAATAAGTATTAACAATTTGAACAATTATATTTTCATATAATAATAATTTAAAAATTGGATAAAAATTATTTGAAGCTACACAATTTTAAAGATAAAAATACTTAATAATTCTTGTTATATTATATTATTAAAAATAGCCAATTCTTTTAATTTAATTTTAGTATAGAAATTGAACAAATTCAAAAAAGAAATATCCTCAAATGTTCATACATTAGTCTTTCATATATAAATAATATTTATTTTCATAATGTGGTCACTTGTTCATTAAATTTTGTACACATGTTAATAAACTATATATGTTTCGAAACCTCTGTATTTCTTTCACATGGTTTTGATAATTAGAATGAACACCATCTTTTTTATATAATTTCTTCATTTTTATATATTTCTTATTGATTTGAAACCCATGCAACCTATACCTTACAAACTGCTCTTTCATTTACTATTGGAATCAAAACGATTTTTCATACATCGTTTCTTCTTTTTGTGAAGTTTATGATCAATTTAAAAACCCCCACACCCAAGAGGCTACCTTTATGATTAGTTCCTCAAGACCTAGTACATATTTCAATGAAATTAAATGTTTTTCACCTCAAACAAAAAATCCACTTGCTCCCCTCATACCTAGAGTTCCTTAATAGTATAATAAAAAACACTATTTTTTTTACCTTTTGAACTTTAAAAACTCTTGGGAATTTCATATTATTGGGTATCCAACATCACTTGAAGTGTAAAAAAATGTTTCAAAGTTCATATCATTTCTTTTTATCTGATTCCCTATATAAAAAAACATGGCAATGCTTTATGTGCATCCATTTTTTTATCAATGAAAGTTAGCTTCCAAAATGGGATAAAGGATATTCCACTCTTTGTTCATTTATACCATTTTACAGTTCTATTGTTTCATTCCAATTATCCTTTGCATATCACCAATGCAATGGTTTTAAGTTTCACCATTATTTTTACATAAAACATGTGCTACTAGTTGACGATAAATTCTATTTTAAAGAGTGTCCTCTATTCACATTTTATTAGATAATTCCAACTATAGAAAATTATTGGTTTGGAGTGGAAAAAATAATACCTAGAAATTATAAAAGTAAAAAAATGTGTTTCTTTTGTATTACAAATTTATGTCATCCTAGCTACATATCCTAACCTCTTCGTGTGTACCACTAAAATTTTATTCCTTAAACATTTTTCTTCTTCAATTTTCTCAGTTAGTTTGAGTAATCCATAAATTGTTGTGAATATTTGATTTGACATTTCATCATAATATATATGATAAAATTTTACTTAAGATCTGAAATCTACACTGTAAGGTGTGTTTCCTTTAACTTGGATATTTGTGAAATTACTATTTTCATGCATACAATATATAAAAGTTGGAAACATAGAATATAGACAAATAAAATCACTCACAACAATAATCACACAAGTTATGATATAGATAAGCCTTTGAGGAGAAAACCAAGTTGGATGGTGAGACTTCTCTACTCTCTTTTGCTCTAAATGGAAATCGATTCAAGTATAAGTTAGTGGGGCCTACAGCCTGTGCACTATACAATACACAAATCCTTTATTTTTTCTCTATTTCTATCTACTCTTCACTACTATACACATTTATGGAGAACAATGCACTCAAAGAGAGTGGAACCCCTTTTGCTCCTACTGGTCCAGTTATAACATAACCTAATAGTCAAATAGTGGTTAAATTTGAATCAAACTCTTAACTTGAGTTACAACATCAACTCTTTTAGTTTCTCTTTCATTATTTTCACATGGTTATCCCATTTTTGATGAAGAATGGTGGCTAATGTGGCATCCTCTCTAATCAAGGTGATAAAAAAAAAGTTCAACTTACATGTGGTATAACTTTCACACATAGACTTTGCTTGAGGTATTTCATACATTGCTATAATGATTTCAAACTATAGACTAATGCTAGGAAGTTTGATGCTTAAACACCAAAATATTACCCTCCATGAAAACCATTTAATGCCTCAAAGTAATTTTGGAATATTTTATAACCCAATTCACCATACTAGGATGCATGAGAAGAATGGTCCTATGAAGTAATTCCTCTAATTTGTTCTCTTTCAAATAATTAATATTGGTGAAAATTAGTATAATAATCCAATTTGGAGTATAACTCGCAATTTTTGGAGGATATTAGTCCCAAAAAGTGTTTACAAAATGAGATGAGGAAAATTATCCTCTACCTTCTCTATAGAGTATCATTTAACCTTGCTTGGAAACTATACCTTCAATCTAATCTACCAAAGGTCATGTTGCCCATATATTTTAGTTGCAGTCCTATTTTGGCAAGGTTTATTCTCTATCAAATTTTCCTAATCATGTAGTTTGAAATCATATAAGAAGGTATGACCTATTCCTCTTCCTAATTTAGCATGGAAGGCCCATAGAGTTTCACATTTTCTATATATTCCATTTCATAAATGTGCATGTATGTCGATATACTAAATTTATAAGTGTTATCTCTCATTGCTTCTTTGATCTGAAAGGGACCATATCACATAGCCTTAATTCTCTTACCAAGAACATGTAGCCTCTCCCTGTTCAAATATAGCCATACTCATTCTCCCACTGTAAATCACGTCACTTTTATATGTCGACCATTCTTGGCCTTGTATTCTTGTTGTGAATTTTGCAACATATCCTATACATCTGGATGTATATACTTGATCCTATTAACTTAAGGAAACCTATAAAATATCATCCCTCACCTGTCACTACCCATATGTAATATCAAAAGGAGAAGGTGGAAAAATGATATCCAACACAAGTTTCAAATGGGGACTTATGAGTAGAAGTTTGAATTTTTTAATTATAATATTATATATACCAAAATTCCATCCCAAGTATTTCAATTCTTTTGATTACAACCCCTCAAAATATAAACCAAATTCCTATTGAATACTTTGTATCCATCTATTTATGGATGGAATGGTATAAACCTCCCTAACCTCATCTCCATCTTATCCCATATTGTAGTCTAAAATTCACTGAGAAACATTTTTTCCTTGCCTAAAATGGTGGTCCTAAGTATCCGAAAGTGCACCCATACCCATCCAAGAACATTGTTCTATATTTATTTCCCATTTATTGTGTTTTTACAAGGCATGAAAACATGAATCTTTCTCAACTTGTCAACTACCATGAATGCGTAGTCATGTCCCTTCCTAATTATTGGTAAACATCTCATAAAGTCGATGGAAATGATTTATCAATGAAAACTAGTGTTTATATCAAAGGAATGGTATAGACCTTATTTACTATTAGTAGGATTACCAATAAAATAGAGAATATTTCCTCTTATTAAAGTTACTATATCCTATTGTATCTTGGGCTAGTAACATACCTCTATAAGTTGGCCACTATCTTCCCTATGAAAAATTTTATTACATTCCTGGAGGTGTGAGCCTATCGAATTAGTTGCAGTTCATGAGCTTTACAAACACATAACTTGTCCATTGTGTATAGTAACCTATTCTAGAGACAATAATCAACTATGTTGCTAGAATTTTTCCCATGACACTGGCTCCATCGTGCACATTCGCCAAGTCCCATCCTTCTTTGGCACAATGATGATAGGTGACCCACGTGGCGAGGTGTTTGGTTGAATGACACCCTATTCCAGAATCTATTTCAACTACCTATTCACCTCATATGCGTATAAAAATAGTCTATATAGCTTTCTTTTTAGTAACCAAGAGCCTTGCAATAGTCATTCCTCATACTTCAGTTGCCTCTACGTGATGGCTCTCAGTATTATAGCCACAATATTGTAACCCCACAGATCTCAAATTTGATTGTTAACCTGAAGTTCATACAAACTTAAGAGGGGTCGACACTATATGTGAAACAGGAACTATCTCCTCTATCTGGTTTATTTAGGTGGTAATTCTAAAATGAAATATAGATGTACATAGACCAAGTTTATTAATCTATGCTACAATAAATTCATAATTGCAGTGGATAATGTGTTGAATGGAAAATGACACAAAAAATTAGGCTACTTGCAAAATAGGAAGAAATATTTCTTACAGTATCTGTAATGAATTGAAAGAACATTTTCACACCTCTATTATATCTTGCATGGAAAGGAAAACATGTCACTGAAATGAAAGCCTATATTGTCTAAATCCTAATTTTCATAAAAATATAGATTTCTAATGTAAACCAATCAACGCATTTACAAGGTATCTCTATATCCAAGTTCCATTATTAGTGTCCCATGATTTTTGTAATATCAAAGAATATAAATCATTAATTTATTTCAAATATTAGTGAGTTTAGAAAGCGGGTTACAAATTATTACAAGAGTCCATGTTTTTCTATATGAGACAGTCCATTCAGCACGAAATAACATCAAATTTGAGTTTGGATATCAAGGAAGTTTAGGAGAATCCATAAAATGATCAAATAAATAATTTCAGATAATCACAACATATGGTCTCAGTTTTAATATAACATAACTAAAATATGTGGGTTTCATGTAGTTACAAAATAGGTTACGATGCACGGAAATAGTAAATTGAAAATAGTAACAACGAATGAGAAAAACAAAGGAAATGAACTAAACGAAGTCTGAAATTATAATTTATCTAATGTAACTAATGAAACTTTCATAACTAAGTGATGAGATAACCTGCAAGAAAATAATGTTCATGAAAAATCCCTAGTTAACCATGCAAGAATACTGTAAACATAAATAAATTTTTGAAATTATTTTGCAAAAATAAATAGATTCATAACATAAATGATACAAGAGGGATTTGGAGCTCCTAAAGTGGGCTATAACCCAAGGAATATTAGAACCCTTAAAACAATTCTAAACTAAGATTGAAATCAAAGACCACTTGTATTAACTAAGAAGTTGCTTGTACATGTGATCCAAATATTTTACTTTAAGGATGCATACATAATTGCATATAAAAGAGCATATTAACCAAGTAACTTAACACATGAAAAGTAAGTGGAAATAATAAATCAACCATAAGATTGAAGGAACAAAAATGAATTGACTACAAATTTCACCCAATGTGGGCTACCTCTTTGGGCCCTGCTCAAAGTGGGGAGGCCTTCTTCCATTAAATGGTAACAAAGAAATCAGTTACAAGAAACTTTACAAAAATGACCCTTATACATCCAATTATGATGATGGCCTGAAAATGGAGACCCCATTTAAAGAAACAGACTACATGATTAGATTCCTGGCACGAAAGAGTGCAAAAATTACTATAAAAAATTCAAATTCTGATATTGGCACTGTGGCCCTCTAAGTGAATATTTTCAGCATCTAGTAGATTACCTGCTCATGGTTCGGGCCCTCCTATAATTTCAAGCTTCCGTGCCCGATTTCTCTACCAGTATCCACTCAAATGGGTAAATGAAATTTAAATATAAGTGATGGGTGGAGCCACCAAAGGACGATTCATGGCTCGTTGGTGGCAGATTTTTTTAGGGAGGGCGTAGACAGGGTTAAAACCCCCGCTGTAACCCACGTAGCATATTATTGTTATTATGTTATTTTTTAAGGTTGGCGCTATATAAATTTTGGGTGAATTTGGTTTCGAATGATGCCATTTCAAACTGCCTAGTTTATGGGTCGGCCCCCACTAGGCTAGCTAAGTTCAAGCCCCGTCGTTTCCACATATATATAGATGTTCAACTTGTTTGGTAACTATGAATCCAACAAGGTTGGACAGGTTAGTCGGGTGGTGTCTCGTACAACCAATTTGAACATGAGATATATATAATACCATTTGGTTGTTGGGGGTGGCGGGGTTGGAAACCCGCCACCCCAAAAATAATTTTTATTTTTTTATTTTTATAACGTAATAGTTCAAAATTTCCCACCATTTTTTAAGGGATATTAGAAAAAATACGTAGGTGAAAAATTCGCTTGTTACAACCACCAGATTTTGTTCACCATATCGTCACCAAATTGTTTCCTCATTAGTGACTACCACTTGGCCAAGCTTTACCAAAACTATAAACATCTATAACTTGAGAATGTGAACTCGGATTTGAGTGTGGTTCACACCATTGGAATTAGGATGGCGAGCACTACGACCATGTCCTGGTTTAACTTCTATTTGAGGACTTTGATTTTTTAGCTATTTTCAAGGCCACTTCTATTTATGGATGTACCTAGATCACCACGAAAAGAGTTACAAAAAAATCTTGAAAAACCTAACATATAATTTTCTACTGATCTTCATATACTTCTCTACACTATTTTATGGCGCTACTCAATCCTCTAATTTATACAATTACTAGGGGTGTCCTCCTTGAGCTGAGGACTACATTTTTTTGTAAAAATCCATAACAGATGGGATGTTACTTCCTATTTCACCTTAGAACAACAAGAAAGAGAATTAATTACCTTTACTAGTCTAGTTGAGACTCTACTACATTAGGGAACAAGCCTCATTAATAGCTCTAGATGGATTTTTCTCTAATATTTAATGATGTTTTAATTTTTAAAACATCATTATATAATTCGTTATTTATTTGGTACATTTTATGTGTACAAAATGGAGTTATTTGTTTGAGAAATCCATTTTAATTGTAAATTTAATTGATATTAATTTTGAAAGTTTTAAATGGTGTTTAAAAGTTTAAATGATCATGATTTTTAAGGTGAAAACCTGAAAATGAAAATTTCTAGCCTCCCTATTGGTATATAAACTGAGCATTGTCCAACATAATAAATATCATCGCAATTATGGTTTCATGTGAAAATTATGTCTCACACAATTTTATGTATTCCATCAATCACCATGATACTAGGTGAATGACAAATAATCTAACAATAGTCATATATGTGATTTTAGAATGTTTAAACTAGTGTACATCCATCTTAACATCAGATTTATCAAGGAGAGAGAGGGATCAAATCTCTGAAGGTGCATTCAGACATCATATAACATAAATAATATATGTGATGTTAGAATGCTTAAGCTAGTGTAGATGCATCTTAGCATCATATTTATCAAACACAGAGAGGGATCAAATCTCTGAAGGTGCAAACCTTTTTCTTGAATGTAAAACTTGAGGAAACATTTTCACCATAAGAAATTTGATTGGTCTCAACCCTTGATAAATTTAGAGTTGGATTTATGGTGATATATGTATATGTATATGTATATGTATATATATATATATATATATATACGTATGTGTGTGTGTGTGTGTATATATATACATACATACATACATATATATATATATATATATATATATATATATATATATATATATTTATAACTAATTAATTATAATATTTTATTTATAATTTATCTTTATATTCAATTTTTATTTAAAAAAAATTACCCCACCCAATTTTTTTTTGTCTTTGTATCTCTTTTTAATTAGAGAGAATAACAAGGTTGATAATGAGATACACGAACTTTAAAATATTTATGGTGATGTTGGTGATTTTTTTCTTGATATCACCAACAAATGGTGAGATTATGTTAAATGTTTTTTATTGTTTCAAGTATAAAAATTATTTTTCAAAAAACTGAGAAATTTTTGTATATAGTTTTATGCGATATTATAAAATGTTTGTGTACTTGATGTTGTTGTGTACATAATATCTAGAAATATTTCTTTCTCAAATCGCAATGAATTCAATCTTGACTCTAGTTATGAAGATGTTATGGGTGCAAGTATTTTTGCAGTGTATGGCGGTCAGTCCTGATTTTCTTAGAGGGAAAATATATTTGATCCCTCTCAGCCCTTGCTAGATTCACATTTAAGATGAATCTAAGTTGGTTTAATTATTAATTATAATTATAATTATAATTATTAATTTTATGTATTTTGTTTTATTTTATTTTTATTTTTAGTTTATTGTAATCTAATTGAGTTAAAATGTTTTATTGCTCTAAAAGACACTCTACATTCTGGTATAGGGGATATGTGTAGCTGTAATGTAGTGTTACCAAGATTAATGACTCTCGCGGACAAGAGCGATCTCCCTAGTACTCCAACGAGTAACTAGAATCAAAGGTCCATTGAATATCTCTTTCTCTAGATTATTTGTATTTTAGATTATTACAACCATGAAATAAAGAGGACATGCTCCTACCTTTCAACCGAGATGTCCAATGTAGCCTTTTGCCTTTAACTCTAAAGTAGTTCTTCAATGATGAGAAGAACCTGCAATCACAGACAAGACAAACGATCAAAGCACCTGCAGTATATAATAATCATAAATACTAATCCAACTTAGTGATCAAGGAATCTATGTATTGACATTATTTCCATGAATTTAGAAATAATACAATGAGAAAAAGAGATCCATATGTATTATTATAAATTACAAAGAGAAATATTACAACCAGCTTCCTTGATGGTGTACAGATTTCTCCTGTGTGTTTGAGAAATCATTTTCCTTCAGTCTGATAAGCCTTCATCTCTAGAATGACTAGCATGAAGTCATGGGCACAAAGGTGTGGTCTTCAATATGTCAATAACAACTTACTAGCACAGAAAATATGAACTCTATGAACTCTCTCTAGCATAGAATCTAGAGCAATCAGTGTCTATTCACATTGGTATCTACCCTTCAACCTGAAACTTCGACTCAATTTATAGAGAGATTGAGGTAGTTTGAGATCCATTAAGAGAGGGATGAGTTCCTCCCATGAATGGATTTTAGTTCCTTATACCAAGGGATAATCTCCATGAGTAGAGAGATAAAGATCGAACTAGCACGACTCGAGAGGCTTCTAGTTGGGATAATATTCGACCAACTAGGCTTGTAGGAGTTAATTTTTATTTTTACTTTCTTTTCACAGGGGTGCACAAGTTTTAGTGGCGAAAAGAGCGGTGATCATCGCAGCTAATGGAAGAATAATCATGTCATTTGCAAGAAAAGGCTATAAAACCGCACAGGTAATATTTTAATTGTTTTACAAAGATTTTCTCCAATTTTCAAGACTTGACTCAGGAGCATGAGTTTTTATGATCTCTAAGTGAACATGATATGTATGGTAATAGATCCATACTAACAGTTTAATTTCATGGTGAAAAAATGACATGAAATAGATTTCCCTCTAAAGTGTGAAGTCTCAGAAAGTTTTTCTAAAGAGTGAAGTGCTTTATCATTCCATGCGTTAGATTGGAGACACCGGTTGAAAACCTTTCAAAACACTCAATGTAGATATATATCATCACTGATGTCGGGATTCCCATACTCGGAGAAAAACTAGCTAAGTGTCCTAGTACATATATGATTTTAGTATTACACCAAAAAGTAGACAGAGTATGGGCACAACCATCTGTCATAAAAATTCTAGCATATTATGAATACATAACTCCTCGTAGCTTGGATGGTGGAAACTAGATCCAGGGTCTTTGATTTTTGCTTCTTTAACTAGTATGAATCTATCCATGCGATTGATTGTGTCGAAGTTGAACATGGTAGAAACCACTTGATTACTGGTCAATGATTAGAACCGTTAACAAGTGTGAGAAAAACCACCAATAATGAAAATTTCTCTCAAGGTACCTTAGCACAATCTATGAAGTGTGAATGAATGATTTGCAGTCTAACACTCATAAAACCAATCGATAGAAGGTCAATGTTTAGAACCTATCATTGAAGGCAAGAAACCTTCCATTAAGGCATGCAGATTCTAAGGTACTGATAGGATTCTAAATCGGCTTTCTATATAGTAAGATGATGTCGATAGAAAGTGATCCATCGTAGGAAATCCTACGACATGAAACCATTATATCAATTTTTGAAGAAATGCTTTGCAAGGATTGACTCAGGAATGGTCAACACAGATGGAGACAAATGTTTGCAATGAATGGTAAATTGAATTTTCTCTTAAACACATAACGACACTGTAAATGGATTGGAAACATTTGACACAAAGATAATGCCCAAAATTTGGCTAAAGGCTTTCAATGTGGTTTTATAAACTATAAGATAAAAAATTTTCCAACCCAAGTACAAGTGTGAAAGAGTGTCATGTTCAAGAGCAACATGTTGCTTTCTAAAATAATGACAATGAATGCATTCTCTTTTTAACTTTCTCCTCCACCATTACTAGCAAGTACCTCTTTATTTTGTCAAGCTTGAGGAGGAAAACATTTTCTTGTTATGTAAGCTCATGCTTTGGAAGATTCCATATTATTGTGAAAAAATAACCCTAAGAAGGAGTGGTTCGGTCCTACTGTGATCAATAGGTCCTGTATTTTTTAATTTTAAGAAGTTTAGTATAGGATTAACTCGGTGTTTTTGAGTTTTAAGGAGTTAGAAGAAAAACATAAGTAAAATCCATAGTGTTATTTTTCATAAATTTAGTCCCTCAAGTGACAAAAAGGATAAAATATTGCACGAGAGAACTCTATTGACCATGCTTAGTCAACATATACCAATTTCACAAATAGCCCAATTCAGTTCGGAAAAGGGGTAAACTTATACTAAATGGACGATTGTTCATTTACTTTAACGATTTTGAATAGTCAAGTACTCCGCGGTATTTTCATGTTTAGAGAGTCTGAAAAGGGCTTCAAAGGGTACTCCATGGTTTCACTTTTTTGTATTTTTATAAAGCCCAAAGAATTGATAAAAGTCTACTCAATGTCAAAATAATTTTTTCAAAAAATCACCTGTTTCCGGCACAAAAACTCAAAAAATTACAAACGTATGCTCTAAAAATAAGAAAAACATTTTGATTTTGAATTATAAAGTAAAAATAAATAAAATAATATTATTTTATTGATTTAAAACTACAAAAATAAGTTTAAACAAGTCATTTTCACCCTTTAGTTTTTAGAGCAGAGTAGAAAGAGTTTTTGTCCTAAATCTTCTGTAGTTGATATCAGGAGAATCAACCAACCATTTCGAGAAACGTCCATGCCAAGTATTCCAAAACATCATAATATTTTTTTTCATCCATTTAGTTTTTAATTTTAATTTTATAGGTAATTTTTGAAGGGGAAACACAGTTTTAAAATCTGCCCTCGGGGGCACGCAGGTTTTCGCGGAGAAAATATGCACACCCTGATGATTTTTTAATAGAAAAATCTTCAGGACGTAGTGGGTTTTATGTGCATATGATGCACAAAAATGAATTGTGTACACAAAAAACCTACACAAGTGCCATGGGGTTTTGAAAAACATGTTTCCGTCCACAAAATGGCTCAAACTTCTCCCAACTGATTTCTAATGATTTAATTGATGGTTTGTAGGTTGTCAATCATGTTGGAATGGAGAGAAAGAGAGCATGAAATTGTAGAAAATGAAGCCATAAATGATCCGACAATAATTTTCACGTTGAAAAATTGTGGCTTCTATAAGTTCTAGGAGATTCAATGTATGAAAGCATAGGTAGAGCTGATGACCCGGCTAGTGAATTCTTGGGATGTTTGTGATAATTTTTTCATCATTGGAGACCATAGGCTTGTGATCGAGCCAGAGGATATCTATTTCCTCACCAAACTACCTCGCAGAGGGAGGGAAATGTCCCTATTTGTGAAAATACTAGGTGGTCTTCCCACTACTTCTTACATGGCTCAATATTGTATCCAACATTCATAGTTGAAGTATGGTCGCTTTGGTATCAAAACTATTGTGCAACTAGACCTTACTATTATTGCATTCACCTTTACGAGGTTGTGTGGGAGTGCAGCTCCACATGTGGCTACCAAAGCACAAATGTAGACTGCAGTTGAATATTTTTGGGGAACAATTTTCAACTCGAGTGAAGGAGTGTTGGCTAACATGAAGGGCCAACTTATGAGAGTTAAGAATGGGAAGTTGAAAAACTTCAGCTATTGGGCCATTCTTGTGTCTTTTGATTTGGAGAGGATCCCACTCCTCGCACCTCAGTAGTCTCCGGTGGATCCTAGAGGACGTAGGGAACCATGTATGTTGCATTGGGTAGCATTAATGTTCTGCCATGGTGGCAATGGTGGTGTAGTGGTTCACTTTACTCCTCATTTATTTATATGGCTTAGTAACTAGATCTTCATGATTGAATATTTTCCTTATGCAGGGATAGATTTTAGAGCTGATCCTGACACATCACTTCCTTGAGCGGCACAATGGGATGTATCAGGTAAGAAAATCATTTTGAATTTTTTTATGTTATACCATTTTTATTTGATTTTCTATCTTTCAATACTGATAAAAAATTTAAATGTAGATGTTGGTCCAACACGAACATCAGTGCTTCGTCGCTTTGATATGTGAGAAGAAAAACCTATAGCATGCCCACCACAGAAGGATGCGACAAAGATCCTTGCAGATATGGAGCACAACCTAGAGAGGTTGAATATTGATTTTCTAGAGACAGGGAAAGATGATATAGCTCTTAGGCTTCAGAGACATGTGACTAGTGTCTGAGGCCCATTCACGAGATTTATGTGTAGTGTGGCACATGGCATAATTTGCTATCATGATCATCATCATGGATAGCTAATGGTCGATATATATTGGAATTTTTGTTTTTTATATCAGTGTCGTTTAGATCATAAGGCATTTGAAACCTACGATCATAGACGATGTAATATTTTTTGACACACAACTATTTAACCTAATGATATTACTACTTCTGACCTCAGAGTATATTTTTATATATGGATTAAATATTGTCTTGTTTTACTTTTAATTTTGAATATGTCTATTCAAAACTCGATTATCTAATGCATTAGCCAATGTGTTTAAATTTATTGAAATGTGTTGATATTTGATATAATCAAATTGTCTTTCCAAGAGATGAACCCTCAAAAACATTCTTAACAAAGCTGGATTTCTGATAGTGTAAACACCATTTAAATGTAATACAATGAGTTGCAGATATAGCCTAACATTCAAACGTCGAATACCAAATGAGATTGCATTAGATAATAATTCAATGACTGTGCTATATTATGCCATATTTTTTGTTTTTTGACCAAGGCATATCCGATGAATAGAGACTAACTCATCAGTGGGTGAATAGATAACCGAAGCCACAAAAGAGATGTTTCGTGTACTATGACAAGCGTCGTCAGCAAAACCAATGTAATTTTGAAGGAATGTCGACATCTACAATATCAAGAGTGATCAAGATAAACAACAAAAATAGCAAAAGTTGTCAAACAAAAATAACTAATCCTAAGCCACACTTTTATAATCTAAGGCACATCGTTCTAAATTTGTAACTAATGTAGAATGAGGATCTTGACATGAAGATTCATGCATAATATCTCTTGAGATAAATACCATTTATGGATTTATCTAAAGAGACATTGTCATAATCAATTAATTCATAGGCTAATTTTGCAAGCACTTGTTATATATTGACCATGCTACATTGGTTATAATTTACCAACGCCTAGTTTATCGTAATCTTGATGATATACTAGAACTAGATCACTTTCTGAGGATATGTGAGGGTTAAGACTTTGATCATACCAAGCTTTAACGCTTTTTTTATGAGCCTTGACATCTAATGCATTTGTGCGATGAGTCTCATCTAATTGTGCTATGTATAGAAAGTGTTTCTCCTCTTCAGAGGTAGCTGGTAATAATTCAATGGTTAATTTGAGTGAGGTTATTTCACATTGAATGAGTAGCACAACTTCTAAAACATAAACAAGCTAAAAAGTAGTGAATCCTATAGCTATTTTTGCAGAGGTACGGTATGCCCATAATGATGAAAACAACATGGTATGCTAATTAGATTTATGAGTTACAACAATCTGTTTGATCATATTATTTAAAACCTTGTTGATGGCCTCAACTTAACCATTAGCTTGTGGGTAATATGGTGTAGAATTATTGGGGCATGGGCTAAGTTGATAAGAAATTTTGGTTATCATAATGTTTCAAAAATGGGCTCCATGGTCCGTAACGATAGCTTGAGGGATACCGAACCGAGCAATCAGGTGATTGAATATGAAAATTGTTGTAGTCTTTCCATCTGCTGCGAATGTAGGTATCGCTTTAGCTTATTTGGTAAAGTAATCTACAGTGAGAATAATATACCCATTCCCCCTGGTTGAGTGAAGGTTACATTTGATGAAATCGATGTCCTATTTGGCGAAAGTACTAACAAAAATGATTGGATGAAGAGGAGCTGGAAGTGCACACATATTTTGATAAAAAGTTTAGCAATTATGGAATTTTCTAACTGTGAGAATATAGTATTTGAATAAACACGACCATAAATAGCAACGACACAATATATTTTGGGTTGTGGAAAACCCATACATATGACCACCACATGCTCCAAAATAATAGTCATTTAAAACCCTTTGGGCTTCATAATGAGTTATATAACATCGAAAAACAAAATCGACATGATGATAATAAAGAGTGTCGCCAAAAATATTATATTGCTGAGATTGGTATCAAATTATCCGTCAATCTAATCATGAAAGATCTGGTCAAAAGGATTGGATATAGAGATATATAATTATATTCCCAAACCAAGGATCTAAAGTACTGATTAGAAACATAGATTCATCAGCAAGAGGATTTTTTGCCACTGTTTTAGACTTAGTATTGGGAAAAGGACACATAAGTATAGCAAATACTAGTGATTTCTTGGACTTGGATTTATCAAACTCCAAATCAAAATATTGTAGGATAAAACTCCATTTAGCATTTTTTCCCCCGAGAAATTTCTTTGTCAGAATATAAATCATCGGGTTGCAATTAGATATCATTGTTGTTTTGTGTAACAATATGTAATGATGGAAACGTTGGAGATTCTGACTTAGGTAATAAATCACATGTTCGTTGTTAGAATCATTCTCTTGAAATAGAACCATTCTGATCATGGAATCAGATGCAACTAAATACATAAAATAATCCTGGTGGTAATTTTGGAGATGAAATAATGATGCATGGGTCAACACTTGTTTAAGTGCATCAAAATATTTATCGGAAATCTCATCCCAAATGAATGGAACACATTGTTTCAACAAACGATAAAACATTTTCTTAACTCTACATAGTTTGGGATAAGACGATGCAAAAATTATACTTTCCCCTGCAAAATTTGGAAGTTGGCAAAGAGTGGAAGGTGGAGGGACATTAACAATAACCTCAACCTTCGATGAGTCAGCACAAATTCCTTATTTTGAAACAATGAACCCAATTAAACGTACTGATAGTACACAAAATACACATTTGAGTGGGTTCAAACGAATCTTGTAATGCCTACATCTCATAAAAATAGCACATAAGTTCGTGGGATGATCTTGTTTGCATAAGGAATGAGCAGGCAAGTCATTTAGGTAGGGTTGTACAATATGTTTGATATCGTGAAATTCATAAGGCATAGCTCTTTGAAAATTTGCGCCAACATTTCTTAGTCCAAAAGTTAAATTACAGTATGAAAATTTAACCCAAGGACATAGAAATGTTTCTTTAGGAAAATTAGAAGGGAATATGTTGATTTGATTGTAGCAAAAAAAACCATCCATAGAGGAGAATATTTAGTTTCGAGCACAGTCATAATTAATTTGGTCGATATAAGGGGTAGGATAATTATCTTTAGGAAATTCCTCGTTAATATCCCGATAATCGACACATACTCTGATAGTCCCTTGTTTCATTGTTACGAAAATTATTTTAGATACCCAATCCATCAAAGGAATAGGATAAATAAATCCTTGACGTAGTAAATTTTCAACTTCATCTTTGATTGCAAAAAAATTATGTGGATGTATCAGACATAATGATTGTGTTATAGGTTTGGCATCCAAGTATGTCTTAATTTCGTGAATGACAATATTACTATCAATACCTGGCATTTATTCATAAGGCCAGGAAAAAATTTCTCAGAATTCTTGAGGTAGGGCTTTTCAGGTTTTAATATCTTCAATCGAGAAAGAAGAACCTATATGAATGTTTTCAATTATTGTAGGCTTAATTGATATGTCAATAGGAATTATGGTAGAGATATTTCCTAAATATTTATTAGCATCTGAATGTATAATCGATGTAGGATTTTGAGGTTCCTTGACATAATCAATTGTAAAGATAGATTAAAAATAACTTTCAAGTTTATGAAGGTCAGGTAAAAAAGAAGATCAATGATGGATATTATCGCATGGAAATTAGTGTGATGACAAGATTTCTAAGATATTTTCATTAGTTGCAAATAGTTGTTGAAAAGGATCCAGAAATGATGTCAAAGCTTGATAAAGAAGATAACTCTTCACTGACCATATTCATTAGATTAGTAGAAGTTGATGGAGTGTCAGAGCACGATTGTATTGCTACATATGTTGATTTAAAAGGAATTAAAGACATGTCGTCGCCATGGTAGTCTAATTCTAAATCTAAAGGCACATTCTATGTGTCATCAAATGACATTGTGCTTGATGTGATCATATTGATATTGGACATAGTTCGCGATACGTTGTGAGAAGGTATAGCAAAACTTCCAATCAGAGCAAAATCCTTAACTAGTCCTACCCCAACATCTTCATAAGGGATAAACATTTTTTCTGACATGCTGGATACTATTTGTAGAAGTAGGGTATGAAGCAAAGTAAGACAAATGATCAATTTTTACAATATTTCCGTTATGAGGAAACATTATCATCCGAAAGACTGATGAAACAACATCAGTCATCGCATAAGACCAATTATAACCTAGAATAAGGTTGCAATAAAGAAGGGCATCAACAACTTCCATCTCTAGCATTATGGTTTTTCGTTCTACTTCTATAGGCATATCCTAGAGGATTATGAATAGACAAAAACCTCTTCCATCAAAGGATTCAAGGATGGCTGGTGACTGGTTGATTGTCGGAGAACCAAAAATTTTCCAACAAGATAAGGACATAATGCATGTAGGTTCTCCCTCATTAATTACTATGCGAAAAATTCCTCTTGATTTGACTAATACTGGAATTTGAAAATTCATTTGATGTGGGATTCTAGGTACAAAATTTTCGAGATAAAAAACAATTAGATTTGAGTCTTGAGGATCAATCTCTCCTATAGCTGATAATAGTAGCTTCCTCTGAGCTAGAAAATATTGTAGCACTTCAAGGGCTGATATTTCTAAAGGGGATATGGCCAAATCTTCAACAATATTTTAATTTTGGGCATTTCTTGCATGTGGATTGAAAGCCAATTTTCAAATTACACCTTTGGGAGGTGGTTTAATCACTAAATCAATGTTAGGTTTCTCGATTTGCAGTGGTTTATAAACTAAAGGTGTTGACACTAGTGGTTGAATGGATGATTCAGTTTATTTATGAGCTACATGACTCTTAGATCTATAGTCTTGAGACTGTGTCACAACCATGACTTGGGACATCATCAAAATATCTTCCGATCAATTTGAAGAAGATTCGATCATTTTTCTATCTTGATATGAAAAGGGATATTTTAAGAGAATAGGTGTGAATGAACCTTTGACAAATTTGGATACCTTGGCCTAACATGGACATTCTTTGGTGTAGTGATCCTCATCACAGATGAGACAAGGATAACGAGGTTTCTATTTTTCGTCCAACAGCTCGGTTTTTTCAGATTTATTTTTGGGAGAAGCGTTTTGTTTATTTTTACCCTTCCCCTTCTTCTTATTGTTGGATTTATTTTTAGTTGTAGATGATTCTAAGATGTGAATTTCAGTAGAAGTTTCTAGGGAAGGGTCTCCTTTAGTTGAATCTGGTAGAGTTATGATTGCAGAAGTAGATTTAGATGATTTATTCTTATTCTTTGTAGTATTAGCTACACCAATTACACCATCTACATAATGAGGACTAGAAGGAGTTGTAGTAAGTTGACCTGGATGTGGTAAATCATGATTTTTTGATATAAAGTACTAGATTGTGTGTAAACGAGGTCTATGTACTGTGATTGGGCTATGACTTATTCTTCTATTGCAATGCCTCCCTTAGCTACATCCTAAGTAATCTTTGGAAGTAATGATTTAATAAATCATTCTGCTATAATTTGATCCAGAATGAAAACTTTCTCTAAACGTCGTCTATGTTGTCATTCGTGTATGTGATCTAAGATGTATGTAGATGTACTTTGTATTAATGATGTTAAAAGTTTCATGCCATTTTCATAATGGATCAGAGACTGATAATGAGTTATTAAGGTTGTTATTAAAGCGTTGAAATTATTGAAAGAGCCACATGGTAACTCAATGTACCACTTTACAGCTAATTCGATCAATGTTCTATGAAAAATTCTAAAGCGAATGGAATCATCGATTAAGGAGTTGGATGTGCACCACAAATGATAAGTCATCACATGATTTGAGGGGTTTTCTCCTGATTTTCCTTCAAACTTTGGAATATCACTAGGAAACTTAGTTGGAATTTCTAGCCAAAATGGAAGATAAAAAATTGGATCATTCCTCAGCCAAGACAAGTCTGGTAAGTCTAAAGTTTCAATGAATGGAAACCGAAAGTAAGGGTCTTGCTGGGCAAACTGATAACCTTGAGGAACAATACCATTACGCGGAAGAGGATATCCATGATAACTTGGGATAGCCTGAGCAGATGGGATTTGAATACCTCCAGGGTATCCACAGTTACCCATACCGAATTGAGGTTGAGATGGTATTTGATATATATAATCATGGTATGGTTAACTCTGGTAAACTAGATTTTTTCTGATTTTTCCATATTGAAATTTCCCTTGGAATGGTTGACTCTGAAAAAAGTGACCTTGAAAGGTCTGACCTGTAAAAGGTTGGCTTGTTTGAACTTTAGTTTCACCAGGCTGTCCTACAGAGGTCTGAGTGGTAAACTAAATTATAGGTCAAGTTTGATGAGCAATAATATGAGGGATTTCCTATGTAACAGTTGATACAATCGTTTTGAAGGGTTTAATAACAAGCGTTTGAGAAACTCAAGGGATAGGTGTACTAAATTGTTGAATGTAAATTTTCACAACAGATTTGATAGGATTACTTGGAGTACTTGGACCAACTTTCTGACTACTAGGAACATATACGTGAGGGGTAATTTGTAGTGCACTCTAAACATGTTGTTGGACTTGAGAAAAACCAAATTGTCCAGCTGGTTGAGCAGGGTGATTATAAGGTACTTGTAAAGTAGGTTTCAAATAATGTTTATTCAAAAATGGATTCCACACAGTATTAATGCCTGTATAAGGACTCCCATCAAAATTTGTGATGGAGAAGGTTGACCATAACCAGTTTGAGGTATTGGAACATAAGTTTGATAATTACCCGAAAGTTTGATCCTATAATTGAAGGATAAGTTCTAGTAAAAGGTTTTCCTCCTTGAAATGATAGTTGTTATTGATAAAATTGTTGCCCTTGAAGAGGGTTTTTCCCTTGAAGAGCTTGCTACCCTTGAAGAGCTTGCTGCCCTTAAAGAGGTTGCTTCCCTTGAGGAGGTTGCTGCCCCCTAGGCGGTATCTAGCCACCTTGAGAGGCAGCTCGAGGAATATTTCTAGAAAACATATAAACATCTTCTGTTTTAAAAGATTGAGTGGTAGATTCATAGAGATCAGTTGATTGTGTACAATTTTTGGAAGATGGAGATGCTCCTAAGAAACTGCCAGAGAGTGACTCGTACCCAGCAAGAACTGATGGACCACCATAAAAAAATGTTTTTGGTGATGAACAAAACATGGATGACTTAGTATACATGCTTGACGAAGCCATGTAACTAACTCTGGGTATAGAGTAAAAGGGTATACGGTGTGGTGAATAAGAGGTTCAAATATTTTAGGCTTAGTGAATTGAGTATCTAGAAATTCACCAGTGACATGTTCAACTATAATTACTTCGGAAAATTATGGTTGTTCTTGATATTTTTCAATTACCTAAGGCTGATTAACTTTGAAATTGGGATGTATTACAATGGATATTTCTCCTTTTTTAGTAGACCCATTGCCTGATTGTTGAACTCTTTCAAATTTATTTTTTTCCAATTGATTGCGTGTATATTCAGGGGGTTTCCCCTACATTCTATGTGAATGCCTCGATAATTCAGCCACGGTTAATCTTTTAACACAAGAAATCAAAAAAATTCAAAAGAATATACCTAAAGTCGCTAAGAAATATCAAGCCAATGAACACACCCCTACAAAATATAAGAGACCAAACACAAAAAAACAATATTTTTCCACAATAAAAGCACTAGTTGGTGATGAAATCCAACATCACAGACATTAATATGAAAATCAGCGGTTGGAATAGTTACCTTGACAACCTGCTGAATGAAATAGTTTAGTGCAAGTACCTCCACTATGCCATCTCGAAGTGAAGAGTACCCTCTAGAAAGTTCAAGTGATTCTAACCAATGTCTTTTCCAGGTACAATGGGGCCTTCCCTCCATTATCATCTTGGGAAAAATCTTAAATATTATGGCCACTAAGGTCAGCAACTGAGACAAACTCACCTCGGGGAATAGTCTACGATCCGATATACATACAAGGGCAGAGTATCAAGCTCAATCCCCTTGAAATCTCATCGACATGGTAAATTTGAGGTTTTCTAACAAGTCACCCCAGGTTCCTCAAAAATGGTTAATATGAGGTTTACCATTTGTATTATGTGCACCTATTTTATCTTCACCAATGAAGTAGGTACGGTTACCTCACTTAGTCTGACATGAACTCCTGCTTGACTCTTTTAAGAAGAGCTTCCTAGAGTACAAATGTAACAATTTGATTTCCCTACCGCAAGGTGCTACTTGTTTTTTTTAACTTCTTTGTAATGTTTATTACAACCTGTTCCAAAACAATAGCCTAAGCTAAATAGGTGAAATGAGCCCTAGAAAATGTAAAAATGTCTAGATTGATTTATTAAATGTTGTATTAATTTGGATTTTTTTTAACAAAAAGGGGTATGGAGATGAAATTTTGACGATATTGTGACCTGACTCAAAATACTCCAAATGCATCAATATGAAAAAATGCAACTCTTTTATTTTGATGAATTCTATTTAGGAGAAAGTTGAAAACATTTTATGACCTCAATAGCACAAGCTTCCTCAAATAAAATTCCTTTTCAAAGAGAAAAAAATTTCATTAAGAACATAATTTCCAAACATGATCAATTTCTCTTTGTGAATAAAATTCTATTGATTACGAAGTCAAAAACTACAATTTTAGTAAACAAAAAAATCCTAAAAGAAGGCAATTTCTAAAAACCCTAAAAAGTATAAAAACTTCAAATCAAATCAAAGTTCTAATTATCAATCCTAACTAGGATACCTATATAATGTTTTTGTAAATTATTTCCCTTAGTTGTAATTAGATTAAGAATGTTTTCACTTAACCCAGCAGGAATGCAATCATGAAAGAATATCTTGTGACCAATCAGGATTTAGTGATCTAGAAGCTTTTCCGTTTTTCAATTGAAAAATTAAAAAATATCCAAACAACGTAAGGTTGGAAAAAATCGTGGTGGCTCAAGTAGAAAAAAACATAAAAACAGTGATATGAGGCAAATGAGTATATCTTCCAAAAAGAGAAACAACAAACCAGGGAAAACCCTAACTGTATAATGCAAAAAGGATGATTAATGAGACAAGGCTCTAATTTGTTGAAGAGGAGTTCACACATAGGTTATGAAAACTCGAATAAATTAGGTTAAACCTTAAGAATTTGGTTATCTAGGCCTAAAACAGAAAAAATTCATTTTTTTCAAAATTTCCAGGGGGTGCACAGCCTCTGAGTTAACAACAGTGCACATGCACAATGGATTAGACTTACAAGTAGCATAGGTTGCCACTCTGCTTGCGACATAAAACCACACAGCTAGAAAAAGTTGGAATTGTTTTTTTTAGGTTTTATTTCTCAAATATTCTAAAAGGTTATGTACCCAACCACACTTAGAGAAGCCATAATAAGAATGCTAGAATATCAAACTAAACATAACCAAATAAAATTAAACTTTTCTTCCCTAGTATGGTCACCAATTTGCTACTAGGACTAATCCCTCTTGTAGACAAGAGCGATCTCCTTAGTACTCCAACGAGTAATTAGAAACAAAGGTCCATTGAATATATTTTTCTCTATATTATTTGTATTTTTGATTATTACAACCATGAAATAAAGAGGACATGCACCTACCTTTCAACTAAGGTGTCCGATGTAGCCTTTTTCCTTTCACTCCAAAGTAGTTCTTCAATGATGAGAAGAACCTGCAATCACAGAAAACACAAACAATCAAAGCACATGCAGTATTTAATAATCATAAATACCAATCCAACTTAATGATCAAGGAATCTAAGCATTGACATTATTTCCATGAATTGAGAAACAAGATAATGAGAAAAAGAGATCCATATGTATTATCATAAATTAGAAAGAGAAATATTACAACCAGATGGCTTGATGTTGTACAGATTTATCCCATGTGTTTTAGAAAAATTTTTCCTTCAGTTTGATAAGTCTTCCTCTCTAGAATTACCAACATGAAGTCATGGGCAGAAAGGTGTGATCTTCAATGTGTCGATAAAAAATTACTAGCACAGAAACTCTGAACTCTATGAACTCTCTAAAGCTTAGAATCTATAAAAATCAATCTCTATTCACATTGGTATCTACCCTTCAACCAGAAACTTCAGCTCAATTTATAGAGAGATTGAGGTAGTTTTAGATCCATTAAGAGAGCGATGGGTTCCTCCCATGAAGGGATTTGAGCTTCTTGGACCAAGGGACAAGCTCGATGAGTAGAGGGATAAAGCTCGAACTGGTGCAACTCTAGAGGCTTCCAGTTGGGAGAATATTCTACCAACTAGGCTTCTAGAAGTTACCTTTTATTTTTACTTGCTTTTCACGCAGGTACGCAATTTTTAATGGTGAACAGAGCTGCGATCACCACGGATAATGGAAGAAGCATTAGTGCATGCACAACAAAAGGCTATAAAAACCACACAGGTAATATTTTAAGGGTTTTACAAAGCTTTTATCCAATTCGCAAGACTTGATTTAGAAACATGATTGTTTTTTACTTGAAAGGGAACATGATATGGATGGTGATAGATCCATACTAACAGTCAAATTTCATGGTGACAAGATGACGTGTAACATGTAGGAAAGTAATAATTTTTAAATATTTTTCAATTTATAAGACATAAATATTTGTAAACATTTAGATGTTTCTCAATTAAATAATAATAGCTATAAATTCAGATTCATTTTACCATATAAATTAAAAGATTAATTTTGTAACTATATTTGAATTTTATTAATCAACACATAAAAACTTAATACCTACACTATAACATTATTTTTATCAATGGATATTCACCAACTCTTTACCATGGATATTATTAATTTGTAAATAGCCATTCTTACAATACCAGAGGCCAATACTATGACTTATCAATACCACATTTTCAAACACCATCTCTCATTTCACTTTCAAAATATTTTATAAATAATGTTTTTTAATTTTTTTATATTACAATACATATATTAAAAATATATTTATATATTAATCAAAAAATTTTAACTTAATGAAATTACTCAAAAATAGAAATATAATTAAAGAAATAAAATTATAATTATAATTAATGATCATTAATAATTAAACTAGCCTATAATCATTTTAACTTTGGATCTATGAAGCTTCTAAATGGATCAAATCTCTAGAGGTGCACACTTTTCATCAAGTTTTTATTGCACACTTAATACATATGAAATTAAGATTCATCGTTAATCATTATAATTATTAATTTTTTATTTTATTTTTATTTTAGTTTTCCCAAATCATAGTGATAAACATTACAATATCCTCACCATACTAAATTGGAAAATATCTTTCTTACAATTATTTATAAACATAAATATTATATAAACACTATTTTAATATTATAAAAATAAATATAATTATTTAATAACAGTAATTTAATAAATATATTTAATAATTAAAAAGTATTTAAAAAATTATTTATTCAAAAAGGAAATTTATTTAATAACTAAAAAGCAATTTGTTAGGTGTTACGGTAATCTTCTTATGGTGTTTATTGGCCGATGAGTCCATGCAAAATTTACTCATCATCCACTCAAGTTCCTTCAGACGAGATAACCTTGGCAACATGTAACACACATAACCTCTCAAATATAAAAGATAAATTGTGTTGATGACTTTGGTTTAAATCAAGAGCAATGGTAAATCTGATATGTAACTACTTCAATATGGATATTCATAAACTCCCATGAAAACATAGCAATAGAAATGACTACAATGTGGTTTAGATATTTTATATTTTTAACTCATGCAATCAATGAAAAGGCTATATGTTTTCATCCTCGTTATTGAAACTTTAATGTTCATTTGTTATACACATCTCGAGACTTTCCATCTAGTGTGCAATTCCCTCTATTGGTGTCTTACCCCCTTAACTGGTATCTAGCATATTATTCAATCCCTATAGAAACTTATGGATAGACTCTACTAACCACATCTGTCAGTTCAAGCAACAACCAACTTGGTTAATCTATGTCATTGTTGACTTAAAATTAGATCAGATGACGAAGGCTCGCTCCAGGGTGGTTAGGGTAATGAGACCCTATCCTACACTCACATTGTCCATTCATTTTCTCTGGAGCCTCACACCTTAGGCTCTCTTCAACTCGTTGTATAGGTACAGTCACTACAGGTACAATCTTGGGTTACGGTTTCTATTACTAATATTGATGTTGTTTTTTTTTAAGAATTGTGCCAAGAATATGGGTATTCCTCTCGTAGAGTTAGGCCCTTCCTCCAAGCTTCCCTCCAAATTGTATCAACTACAACCTTGACTGTTTGTGTCAAAGGGTATGGAATCACACATCTTTGTGCCTAACCACAAATGAAAATATGATGCATAAATATCTCTTTGCATAAATTTATTCTTTCATTTAATTTTTAATAATATTGATAGAGTTTTACGGTGATAGTCATGCTTGTATAGGTACACTTTGTGCCCCTTGTAGGCTTCATTCTCCAGAGGTTGCGAGTCTACTCTAATAAATAGAGTTTGAGGTTGTCAAGATTTATCATTGGTTTACAGGTAACTCTCTAACACCCTACCTCGATATTTCATCCATTTTTTTGGTTAAATCTCGTGGGTAACTGAGCAAGTTTGTGCTCTTCGCAGGCTAAAATAGTATAATAGTTTGTTGTTATTTGATAGTATTATGTTTTAACCATATCTTGCAAGGGTTTCAACCCTTTAATGCTCCAATATTGAATGTCGATCTATTTTTAAGTGATGTATTCTTAATGTCTAGCATTCTAGATCTTTTCTGTAAGCATTATACTGGTCTATGCTAACACTCTAGAGATATGTCTTTTTATCAAGTTCCTTTTTAATGTAATTGATGAACCTATCCGGTGTGTATATGATCTACACATTGGTCAGTTTGGAAGTTGGGTTCTATTCTAAAAGGGGTTTAAATTTTCTTTAGATCTCAACACGGATTAGCTCATTTGAACATAATTTCAGTATTGTTTTCTGGTACATGCATTGTTATATGATTTTATTTCCTGTGCATACATTATTATAAGGTATTTGTAATCTTGGGATCTTGATTAAGAATTGTTGTGATGGCTTTTGATTGAAATATACGATAAGAATTTAGTCTTTTTATCTACATTTCATTTATGCATATCTTCTTTTTGTCTTCTTATTCACTGAAATAAAGTAACATCTGGATTATTAAATCAGCAATTCATTTTTTTATTCCATTCTTACTCATGATACTAGATTTAATTTATCTAAGCTACCCCACATAGAGGGTTAAATGTATCCATTGGGTCTTTTAGAAACTACTACAACTGAACACATGGTCATAGAGTAATGGTTGTGTGATTTTCCTAGTTCTCTCCATGTTCTCATGCACTCGCTCTATATTACTATCATTCTACTTCTTTTTCCAAATCATCGAGAAATTTTTTTGTTTATCCTGTCATAACTTAATTCTATTGAACATAAAATTCAGTATAATCCATACTAAAAATTGTAACTCTATCTTTTTTCTGGTCAATATAACATGATAACATATATCACACATCATTTATTTCTCTATAATACGGTACCCACAACATACAAATCTACTCCTCGGTTTATTTTCCATTCAATTTTAAGTTCTTTTACTCATAGATGTAACAATACAGAGTCATATTATCCTAAACTCATCACATTAATCTAATATGGAACTTTTCTTGTTTTCCTTTATTCTAATTTAACACAAGATTGCACATTTAATAGAGAGTTGTTAATTAAATATAAGTTAATAAACATAATTACACTTATCTTTTTTTGGTTCAAAAAATTGTTTTCAAATTCTCTTGGCCAAAGGCCACACCACCCAGCCATGAGATTGGAAACGACATCCAATCCGCCCCCATGCAAGTTCTCCCACAAAGAAGCAATGTAGACATCAATATTTACAACTTATATTCTTACACCTCGCAAAACCAACTCCAGTCTTGAATCTTTCAACCTTTACTAGGTCCATGGTTTCCACTGGTACCAGGTTACGAATATTTCCCCAAATTGTAATTCTTTCTTTTCATCATTGCCTCCATCACCCTCCTCCACCCGCTAAGATGTTTTCCAAGAAGGAAAAGATAACTTCTAGGAAACTATCTATAACTATTTTTCAGTTAAAGAACTGCATTCACGGCCTTTTCCCAAAAAAATTTCCAATATTCTTGTTGTGGAGGTAAATCCCCTCTGCGGACAGAGGCGATCCCTACTAGCCCAGATCGGGTCTAGCAACAATCAATCATGCTATAGCATAGGTTCCTAATTGCAAATAAACCAACTATCGATGAAGGCTTACTTGGAATCCAATGTTATTGCTTGTAGAAGAGGTGGTGCTCTCGTTCCTCAGCCCTGGCAGATCACGATCCCTACGATCTCCGTGATGGGACACCTGCACATGCGAGAAAGAAAACAAACGCAAGCGTAAAATCTAGTAGATGCAACTATATGTCAGTCAGAAAGGACATAAATCATCATTATAAACAATAACAAGAGTGGAACCATAACCAATACTCGTTTATCAATAATCAATCAAAGGAAAATTACAACCATAGTTCTGACGCTGAATTCTCCTTCGGAGGGGACGCCAGCAGAACACGTCTCGAAAAGCCTGTCAAGGATGGGACAAACTTCTCTCTTCAGCTCTTGACAATAGTCTCCTTGCTTGAAATTGGCCTTAAGGGAATTATGGAGGCTCTTGCAGCATAAGGCTCTTGGGAATTTGGGAACTTGAAGACTAGCTTGCCATGGAGATGGGAAATCTTTTATAGATGGAGGAAGAGGAGTTGGGATCCATATAATCATGGGATTGGCCCTATCATCAAGGAAGCTTCCATGAGAGGTGGCAAACCACTTCCTCTCTATGGAAATCCGTAGCCAAACTTCCCAACTCAAGATAGATATCAGTCCAAGAATTAGTTAGGACGAAACTTCTGCCATTTATTTTTAAAAAACACCTCTCAAATTGGCTGGCACAAGTGCGACTCTAGGACAGAGCGCCAACTGGCGCGGCCTCTTTGAATTATTTTCCCCATTGGCGCGGGTACTGAACTGCCTGCCCGCGCCAATGATAAAAGGGCCATTTTTAGGTTTTTTCACAAGGAGATGTCTTAAGGACAATGAAAACTCTTGTTCAAAGGGATGTTATGAAAGTATTTTCAAGCCATGTTACTGCTCACAGGTCACGGAATGAGCCCTCCAATGTGCGGGACGGGGATTACAGGGACGGTGACAAGTTACTGTGTAACAGATGCCCCCTAAAGCATGAGGCCTGAGAGAGAGAGAGGGGTGAAATGCTTTACGAGAACGTGTCCAACTAGAAACTCCGTCGTCGAAAACCTGCGTGAATAAATACAACTGATATCTCAGATACATGATATATATGCGGTATGGGCGCAGCCATCCATAACAGAGTATACAACAATCTAGATGCAAGGCATGGACGCAGCCATCCAGTGAGGATCGATAAATAGACTCAGTTATGGTCGCAGCCAAGTGAGTCATGTAATCAATCATAATAATCCACAAAATCGCAGCCTGGTTTACAACAGACACAATCCAGGGTCTTGCGCTCCATCTCGACCCAAACTAAGTACAAGTTCAAGCGTGCGAATATGTGAGCTGAAGTCGAACATGCAAGAACATCATCTGATTACCAGCCAATGATGAAAGTTGTTAACAGACACGAGAGGT
This sequence comes from Pinus albicaulis, assembly GCA_034641835.2. Classification (NCBI taxonomy): domain Eukaryota; kingdom Viridiplantae; phylum Streptophyta; class Pinopsida; order Pinales; family Pinaceae; genus Pinus; species Pinus albicaulis. The sequence continues at coordinate 94,386,374 of MU968411.1, forward strand.
ACCACCAATAATTACGATGGCCCTCAAGGTACTACAGGTACAATCTACGGCATGTGAGTCAATGAGTTGGCGTCGAACACCCGTAGAATCACTCGATCGGAGGTCAATGATGAAAACCTCGTGTCGAGTGTGAAGAACCTGCCATTGAGGCATGTAGGCTCCAAGGCACTAGAAGGGAGTCTCTAGATCAGCTTCCCAGATAATGCGCTGGAGTTGACAGGAAGTGACCTTGATCGAAGGTGGGCCATAGTGTTTCCCACATCATCGACATGAGACAGAGAAACATAATGTTTTTTGTGAATAACGATCAGATGAGAATCAGAGGGAGGTTGATATTTGCAGAGGTCAACTTCTCTTGAACATATGAACGGCACGACAGTGGACTTGGCAGTAGTTGACATCAAAAGATCAGAGGTCATAGTGACGAGGAAAAGAGTATATGAGAGGTCAAAAGGGATTACCCAAACCCACGGAGGCAAGTGAAAAACGAGATGAGATGTCCCCAACCTGACACGAATGCAGACAAGTGCCATGTTCAAGAGCGACATACTGCCGACACAACAATGATGCTGGTTCCATTTTTCCCCACCATTCTTGGCGAGTACCTCTTTATTTTTACACAAGCTTGAAGAGGATAGCATATGCTTGTCATATAAATCCGTCCTTCGGACGAATCCATCCTAGTACATTTAATGAGCCCTAGGAAGGAGCGACTCGAATAACGTCATTTTGACTGAATCCGATGTCATTAGGGTTTAACGAGTCTGACAAAGGAATAACTCGGCGTCTTTTCAAAAGTAAACTCCAATGATCCCTTTTCGTAAATAGTTCCTCAGATCTGGAAAGGTAGAAAACTATGTGTGAGAAAACCTCCTAGTCGCGATAGGCTAGGGTATTCCTTTTTCGTAAATAATCTATCCTAGCCCGAAAAAGGGGTAAACGTATACTGGGTAGATGTCATTTCACAGCCACTTTAACGAGATCAAAATGATAAGGGCCTCGGAAATCTTTTCATGTTTAGAGAGTCAGAAAAGAGCTGAAAGTTGACTTCTCTTAGAGGAATGAGTGGTATAAAGGGTGGCAACTGGTTTCGGTAACGGTGGAACTGCTCAGAACATGATAAAAGTCAAGAGGCTGGCTAACAAAGACCACTAATCACAGTGGTTCCTCAAGAACGGGTAACACAACCAAGTGAAGGCATATGATCGTCCAAGCAGATAGTGACGATGGAATGAGAAAACCAAAGGTAAAATGGGAAAAAGTTTCATTTTTACACAAGCTTGAAATCAAAAACTCTGCTTGAAGTTGGTTTCATTTTTACACAAGCTTGAAACAAAGATAAACTATGCTTGAAACCAGTTTCATTTTTACACAAGCTTGAAACAGAAACAAACTATTCTTGAAAAAGTAAGCATGCCCCCGGCATGGTGACTCAATTCGAGGTACATGCCCCCCAAGCTTCAATCCATATGAAAGGCAGATGGAGTGAATGTTCAAGTTACGAGATCTAAGAAAAAGTCTCGACTAGGATTTTACGAGATCTGATCAAAGACTCGAATTGAACAAGAACGTGTTTCATTATTTGAATGAGGTTGACACATTAAAAGAACTATCCTCGGAACACCTTGTTTCATGGTTTAAGGAGCTTGACACAAGACAAGGAACTCTGCTCTGACAACCTTGTTTCATTTTTTAAGGAGCTTGACACAAGATAAGGAACTCTGCTCCAAAAGACTTGGTTTCATTTTTTAAGGAGCTTGACACAGGAAAAGAACCATGCTCCGACAAACTTCATCATAATGAACAAGAATTCATCGCTTCCAAGAGTTTCCCATCTGATGCAAGGAAAACGTCTCGAAAATCAGGACCCAATACCCCCAACACACTATGTACGACAACATCATCACTAAGTACAGGCATGGGGTAGGTAGCCACATAGTTGACCTGCGATGGGGCAGATACAACGGGTGGATAAAAACCAGGAAGGGATGATGGCGGACCGGATGCCACATCAGGACCAAAGAATGAAAGCTGATCAATGGTCACGACCTGTCCTTCATGCAGAAAACAAACCACACGAAAAAGGGAGGAGACAAGCGCTCCCATGGCATAGGTGTAATCACGCCCCAAAAGCAGATTGAAATCCAAGGGGCCTGGAACAACCATCACATCCATATGGACGGTTTTACCTCCCAAAGTAATAGGTAACTTGGGAAGGATCCCTAATGGTTGACTCATTCTTCTGTTAAATGCCAACATATTATGCGTAATAGGCGCAAGTGGCGGCGAACCGAAAGCTTGCCAGGTAGTTGAGGATAAAATACTAATAGACGCGCCTTCATCTATAATGGTGCTGGGTATGACCAGACCAAAAGGTTGTACTGTAATCTCGAAAGGCACATAAGACGGAAGGCGATATCCTGCAAATCGACTCCAATCGAAGGAAGCGACCAAACTACTTGGAGGGGCTACCATCGAACCGAGATGGTCTTCCCCTGGTGTTACGGAAGAAGAAGGAGCATCCTCCATGACCTCCATCTCGAAGGTGGGAGGAGTATCCTCTGGGACCTCTATCGCGGGAGGCAAAGGAGCAGCTTCTTGAGATGTAGGGATAGGAGAATATTTCTCCAAGTCCGAAGAATCTGAAGAAATAAGAAGAACCTGAGGGGTGTGAGGTCCACTCTCAATGGAAAAGACCTGGTGCACTGCAGAAGGGACCAGCTCAACCGATCCCACGACAAATGGTTGGTCGGGAACAAATTCTTGAATTTTAATTTCTGAGGGAGTGAGATCGACCAAGGATAACTCTTGACCAATCGTAGGATCAGCTGGTGGAGGGCTCAAAGAAAGCTGTTTATAACCATCCAGGAGGCATGGTGTAGAAATGGTTAAGTTGTCCAAAACTCTCTTGGCTTCATCCATATATGGACAAAGGTGAATGGCATGGTGCTCTTCACACAACTTACAGGGATTGGTAATCTTACCCTGCTTCTTAGGAGTTTTACCAGTACCAGTTGAAGACGTGCCCCCAACCTGACTCTTGAAAGCCAAAGGCAACGGCAGACGACCGTTGGACCATTCTTCAAGTACCTTGGGAATGCTAGGGCAGTCTCGAAGAAGATGGTCTCCTTGGCATAACATGCAAGGGAACTTGAATTTCCGCAGAGGGTTGGAAGGTTTATCAATAGAAGACGCATTAGAAGTAGAGCTAGCCTCTCCTTTATCAGACTTCTCCTTCTTTGTCTTCTTCTTCTTCTTCTTAGCCACCTGGTTACTCGAATCTAGACTTTCACTAGGCGAAGTAGAAGAGGAGGACGCAGAAATAGGTGAAGAAGGGGAGAGGTCCACCTTAGAATCAACATGATGTTGTTCAGGCAGAGGAACTGAGTGAACAGTGGCCGGGACATTCGGGACCACAGAGGTTGAAAACAACCAAACAGGCAACCCAACAGTTAAAAGACTGTTACCGATCAAATAGCTAACCTAACCTCAAAATGGGAACTCTAGCCCAAAAAGTCTTAAAAAACATGAAAAAACACCCCCCAAAAAAAAAGTGTCTTCCAGAACGCACTTGGTTTTTTTCGAAGGTCAAATTTCAACATTTTATAAAATTATGGAAAAAACAAAATTGTTTCTTGAAAAAAGGATTGAAAAAACAACCCAAAAACAAAAATTGTGTATTCCAGAACGCACTTCGTTTTTTTTTAAGGTCAAATTTCAACATTTTATAAAATTATGGTAAAAACAAAATTGTTTCTTGAAAAAAGGATTGAAAAAACACCCTCAAAACAAAACAAGTTGATGCTGGAATAACAAAAAAAAAATTTGTGTCATACTTTTGGCATTTTAAAAAATAGAAATAACATGTTTTAATTTTTAAAATTCAAACATTAAAAAAAAACCTAAAATTTAAGAAAAAAAATAAATTTAAAAAATAAAAACATTTAAAAACTTAAAATTTAAAAATATATAAAGATAAAAAAAAATAAAAATAAAAATAAAAATTTTAATTCCCACCACCACCACTTTTTTTTTAATTGATTTTTTTTTTTAATTTTTTTTAATTGATTTTTTTTAATTTTTTTTTAATTTCAAAATTATTTTTTTTTTTTTTTTTTTTTAATTTAATATTTTTATTTAAATAAAATTCTTTTTTTTTTTAAATAAATATATATGTATATCTATTTATTATTTGATTTTATTTTTATTTTATTTTTTTTTTTTAATTTTTAATATTTTTATTTTAATTTGATTTTTTTTTTTTTTAATTTAAGATTTAAAAAAATTTAAAATTATTTTTTTAATTCAATTTTTTTTTTTTTTAAATTCAATTTGTTTAATTTTTTTTATATTTAATATTATAGAATAATTATTTTTTTAAAATTTAAAATTTATTTATTAATTTTTTAAATTTTAATTTAATTTAATTGTTTTTCTTAATTTTTTCGTTTATTTAGTTTTTCATTTTTAAAATCTATAAATGGTTTCATTAAAAAAAAAAAAAAAAAACACTAAATTTATGTAAATTTGCTTTTTAATTATTTGCACGTGGTTTTTTCATTTTGTTTGTTTTTTAATGATAGGTTTTTTTTTTTTTTAATTTTTTAATTTTCTTTTTCTTTTTCAATTTTAATTGTTTTTTTTTAATTTGTTCTTTTTGTAAAATTTAAAATTTGTATTTTTTTCCTTATTATTTTTATTTTTTTTAATTTAAATTTTTAAATTTATTTATTTATTTATTTTTATTTTTTTTTCTAAATTTTAATTTTGTAATTTTAATTATTTTAATTTTTTTTTAAATATATATATATATATTTTAATATATTGTTTTTTTTAATAAGCTAGAAAAAAATGTTTTTCATTTTTTTTTTTTGTATTTTTTGGTGAATTGTTGTTTTTTTTCTTTAAATTATGTGTTTTTTTCCTTCAAATTTTGTCATTTCCCTTGATATAATTTTCAAATATTTTTGTTTTTTTAATTTATTTTTGTTTAAACTTTTTATTTTTATGAGCTATTTTTGTGTTTTTTTACATTTTTATTGGTTTTTTTATTGTTTTTATATATTTTTTTTAATCTAAGTTTTCTGTTTTATTACCAACATGAAAATCACCACTCTAAAAAAAAAAAGGTTGATGCAGCATCAATACGTTTCAAAATTAGCATGAAAATCACTGCTCTAAAGGTTGATGCGGCATCAATGTTTCAAAATTAACATGAAAATCAACAAAAAAAAAAAAAAAAGGTTAGTACGTGACATCAATGCGTTTCAAAATTAGCACTTGAAAATCTTGCTCTAAAAAAAAAAAATTGTGGCCACATCGATACATTTCCAAAATTAGCATGAAAATCACTAGCATTTTTAAAAAAATATTCATACTTCATAAATAAAAATTTTATAGTGTCGAAAAATGTGCACCGAAAAAAATGGTGATTACTGCATCACCACTTTTCAAAATCGGGTGCTTTTATGCTACAAAAAAAAAGTAGGTAACATTGCGGTTACCTATTTCATCGATAACATTGTTTAACCCAGGAAGGGCCAACGTTGCCATGTAAGGAGCACCAACATTCCCAAAAGGAGAAAAATGACGAGGATTCCAATCGGAGGGGATTCCTTGGTTGGTGAACTCCGGAAAAGTCGTCATCAGAAACAACTATAGAACAACACCCTAAGGAAACTAAATTTAACCAGGAATATTTCGCGGGGAGTTAATTTTTAAAACATTGAAACAAAACTCTACCGTTTCATCTTTTAAGAGTCGAGAAATAGGAAAAAGGTGACTCTATCACTTTCAGATTGGAAACAAGCGTGAAAGGACAAGTGCTTGATGACCTTTTCAAATTTAGAGAGTCAGAAAAAGTCGAAATGACTACTCAGGAATGCTAGGTAAAGGGTGTACCAAATAACCGTGAACTGCAATATACACCTTGGTTTCAATAATGAAAGAGAAATCAACCAAGGACTTAATGTACGTGCAGGCAATCTCCCCGAATGCTGTGTCCGGTGTATCACGGGTATGGGGCGGTAGAATCGGCTTCCTATGGATAAAGGATTGAAACCTAGTGGGGTCTCCCTTTATATACGCGATGGTACGGGGAGCTCAAATCCATACTAGCGCTGTCTAAAGCCAAGAGGCGAACGACAGCTACTAGGTTTAACGATGCCGGAACACGTCTCTAACCTAGACCTCTAAATGTTCGTTAATGTTTCAATTCTTCCTTAGGTAAATTGAGGAAATTTTATGGTTGATCTTCAATTATGTTTTGGTTTCAAGGTCCTACCATATGTCATATAAAAATCTCCTATATACAGCTATATGAGAAAAGGAAAATTTTCAATTTGATGAATGCTATCTAGTTAAGGGAAGAGCTTCAAACAATGATGCAACAAACAACAACACTGAAAACGAAATATTTCCAAACTAGATGACTTTCACTATCCAAAAGTAATCTCAAACATTCAACGATGCGAATAATGCAATGTAATCTATGCAAAATCCTCTTTTCCGAAAAGTATGCAATTGTAATCTATGCACAATTTCCTTTTCTTTTCAAATGATAAGAATGCACTCAATGCATTTTTCGATGAAAAGAGAATCTACTTAATGCTCTCTTTTAATAAAAGAGAATGCAATCAAAGCGATTTCTAGTTTTCAATCATTAAACAATGTAATCTAAGTTCAATGATGGATCTCAAAAAATACCTTTCAATGCAATGTGATCTAATACATTTTAACGAAAAGCAAACTATGAGACGAAAACTAAAAGAACACAAATCTCCTTAATGAAGGATGAATGCAAAAGAGATGTAAACAAACACTAAGAATGCAATTGTTGTTTCAAACACTTTGTCACGAAATCCCTCAAAAGTTTACAAGACATATGAGGTCAAACACAAAGAGGACTTCCAAAGCAAGAGATCAAAACAATGCATTCATTCCCTTTTACATCAAACAATCATGGAAATAAGACCTTTCAAACAATGAGAAATGTAATCTATGCTCATACAGTGAAAAGACTGGAAGGGAAAGACACAATGGTGAAGGATTTAGGGAAAAAGTCTCAATTTTCATACACCCTGAAATTGGCTCGACTTGTACATTGACAACTAGCGCTAACTGGCGCGACTTGCACACTGACAACTAGCGCCAATGGCCAATTGGCACGGGTTGCTGTGAACAACAAGCGCCAGCACCGAAAATCAAGCTCAAAAGCGAGACACACACGGATCAAGCTCGGAAAGCTCAAAACGAGTAAAGCCTAGTGCCTCACGGATTGAGCGCGACTGTGGTAGAGAACTAGTCTTCAGAAAGAAATTGAGCGCGAGTAATACACAACCAACTTATAGCCCAGTAATTACTGTATCAAGCTGAAAAGCGCGCCAGTCGAGTTTACCAGTCAAAAATAAAAAGAGCAATCCAAAAAGTAGACTAGTAATGATCAAGCTATCGAAAAGCCAAATTCACAGAAAGAGCCAGCCCAAAGAGCTGATCAAGCAAGCAGAATCAAGAATCAACCGAAAAGACAAGACAAAGCTCCAAGTGTTCAATTTACAAACTAAACCGGAGATTGACTGAAGTAGCTTTGATCTACTTCTCAATTGCAGAGCAAAAGCGTTTCGAAGGCTATCTGGCCAACTTCAGACTCCGTCTATAGCTTATAAAACGAACGACAACAAGCTAATGTTCCCTAGCGGAGTTGCCAATTTGTTGTGGAGGTAAATCCCCTCTGCGGATAGAGGCGATCCCTACTAGCCCAGACTGGGTCTAGCAACAATCGTTCATGCTATAGTGCAGGTTCCTAATTGCAAATAAACCAACTAGCGATGAAGGCTTACCTGGAATCCAATGCAGTCATTGTAGAAGAGGTGGCGCTCCCGTTCCTTAGCTCTGGCAGATCACGATCCCCACGATCTCCATGATAGGACATCTGCACATGCGAGAAACAAAACAAACGCAAGCGTAAAATCCAGTAGATGCAACTATATGTCAGTCAGAAAGGACATAACTCGTCATTATAAACAACAACAAGAGTGGAACCATAACCAATAGTCGTTCATTAATAATCAATCAAAGGAAAATTACAACCATAGTTCTGACGCTGAATTATCCTTCGGAGGGGGTCGCCAGCAGAACACGTCTCGAAAAGCCTGTCAAGGATGGGATAAACTTCTCTCTTCGGACCTTGACGATAGTCTCCTTGCTTGAAATTGGCCTTCAGGGAATTATGGAGGCTATTACAGCATAAGGCTCTTGGAAATTTGGGAACTTGAAGACTAGCTTGCCATGGAGATGGGCAAGCTTTTATAGATGGAGGAAGAGGAGTTGGGATCCCTATAATCATGGGATTGGCCCTATCATCAAGGAAGCTTCCATGAGAGGTGGAAAACCACTTCCTCTCTATGGAAATCCGTAGCCAAACTTCCCAACTCAAGATAGATATCAGTCCAGGAATTAGTTAGGCCGAAACTTCTGCCATTTATTTTTAAAAAACACCTCTCAAATTGGCTGGCGCGAGTGCGAATATGGGACAGAGCGCCAACTAGTGCGGCCTCTTTGAAGTATTTTCCCCATTGGCGTGGGTACTGCACTGCCTGCTCGCGCCAATGCTAAAAGGGCCATTTTTAGGGTTTTTCACAAGGAGGTGTCTTCAGGACAATGAAAGCTCTTGTTCAGAGAGATGTTATGAAAGTATTTTCAAGCCATGTTACTGCTCACAGGTCATGGAATGAGCCCTCCAATGTGCGGGACGGGGATTGCAGGGACGGTGACAAATTACTGTGTAAAAATTATTTTAATGCTTAGACATTTCCATAGGTAATTAAAATTAAAAAATTAAAGTATGCATAATTTCATCTAAGTTTTTTTTAACTGGTTCATAATTCCTCAATTTAAGCATTAAAATTAATAGTAAAAGTAAAATGTAAAACATAAGTCCTTGGGTGTTACATCTTCCTCCCTGGAGCATAGCATCATCCTCAGTGTTTCCTTGATGATTAAATAGTTCAGGATAAGCTTCCATTATAAATTGTTCATCTTTGGAGGTTGCCTCTTCAGGGCCAAAGTGCTTCCATTGCACCTTGACCTGGGTGATGCCTCGCTTCCGTAGAATTGTTTACCTCTGTTCTGTAATACACTAGGGTTCTACCAAGATATCCATCCAACTTGACTGGAAATTAAACATTCATGGAGTGAGTCGAACATAAATATTTATGTATAATTTTTTTTCTATTCACTTTCTTAAGTCCTTACCTGAACATCATGCCAATAAATAACATGCACAGGGTCATATACATATTGTTTCAATAATGAAACATTAAACATGTTTTGCACTCTTATATGGCTTGGTAATGCCAATCAATATTCCACGGGTCCTATTATTTCCAATATCTCGAAACGAACACAATATAGGGGGGTGAGTTTTGCACAACTACCCCACCTTACAGTACTCTGTTTTGGTTTTATTTGGATATAAACATGATCTACAACCTGAAATTATCGATAGTTTTTTTTAATCAGCATACGCCTTTTGCTGATCTTGAGTGGCTTTCAAGTTTTGTCCAATCTTCTTAACGGTCTATTCCATTTCCATCAACATATCTAGACCTAGCATTAGCTTATCTTTAGGGATATTCCAGTTACTGGGTGTCTTACATTTCCTTCCATACAACACCTCGAATATAATCAATTTTAATGACGCGTGATAGCTATTATTATAAGGAAATTTCACTAGGTTTAAATATTCTTCCCATTTACTATGTTGATCTAAAACAATTAATCATAGGATATCCTCTAACACTTGGTTTACATGTTAAGTCTTCCCATATATTTTAGGATGGTACATGGTGTTGAACTATACTTGAGTCTCCAATCTACTAAACAAATATTTCGAAAAGGCTGATGTGACCTTCATGTCTCTATTTGATATAACCGTTTTTGGTATCACATGCAATCGAAATATCTCCTTCATAAAAATGTTGTGATTTGAGTGATCTTATAGGTAGATTGTATAGGTATAAAGTGAGTCATTTTTTCTCATCTTATCAATAACCACCATAATCAATTCATTATGCCTCTTTGAATTCGGCAATCCCATTATGAAATCAATGGTGATAACCTCCCACTTCCATTTAGGTATGGGTAGTGGGTGTAAGAGGTTGATGAGGTGTTGACGCTATACTTTGACTAAATGACACTCAAGACATTTTTTTAGATATTAAACAATATATTTTCTTATACTTGGCCACAAGTAACTGATTTTAATAAGTGAGAACATTTATTGATAGCCCAAATGGGCAGTATATGGACTTCTATGAAACTCATCTAGGATTAATTGCCTAACTACAGTTTGATTAGGGACATATATCCTTCCCCTCAAGGTTAGTTATTTATTCTATCCAATACCTTATGTATTTTTTTTACGAAATTCTCATCTTGTTTAGCTTGCTGCCATAGGAAATTACATTCAGGATCCTTCTTAGAAGTCTCTTTAATTTCATCTAAAACTTTAAATTCTATTTGATGATAGTGGAGTTCTTATACACAATGCAATTGTCGGCTTAATGCATCATCAACACAATTTTGTTTTCCCTTCAAATGCTTGATTTTGAATTTCAATTCTCTAAGAAATGTACTCCATCTATCTTGACGAGCATTCAATTTTGGTTGTTTGAAATAAATTGTTAAGCTACTATGGTATATCATCAATAAAGACTTATTTTCTAATAATTATTTCCTCCAAACTTTTAGTGCATGGATTAATTTAGTTAATTATAGGTCATAAGTAGAATATTTCTGCTCATGCTCTTTCAACTTGCATGATTCATAGGCATTAACACAACCCTAACTCCCTCCTCACAAGTGATCTGAAATCTACAAGATTGATTACTTGGAAAATTGACTAAGGAAACGGTTATGTGAATTAATGAAGGAAACTTGGTTATTTTTATGCCTTAAACATAAAATTTCTGAACAGAAATGAAGAATAGACAGTAGAAAATAAAGAGGCAAACAAATAAAAGATTGATTACTGAGTTCATCCCTCATGAACTAAGTCTCTAGGTCAACTAAATGGGCATTTGTTTTATTAGGAATTCTCCATAAAGGTTCTTTACATGAAAATTCACCAATTTTACTATGCATGTAGACACTACTTGGTACTATAGAAAATAATCCCTCCATCTCATCTTTCCAATTCCTATATTCATTCTCAAAAATTCCCAAGGATGCCCACGTTATGCTCAAAAGAGAATTTACTCACATGAATAAAAATACGCTGCCAAATGTCACCGTTCACTCCGTAACTCAGTGCTTCACTGGCTCAGTGTTTTATAATGTCATAGGTAGGTTCAATGATAAAAAATATCAGGATATATTTGGCATATAGTTTGGTTGTTTGAAGTGGTTATTTGGTGGTGCAAAGATATTGTTCAGTTCTTTAGTACATATATGTTAAATATAGTCTCAAATCTATATGGTAAGTTTTGAATGGGCCGTGCCAACCTAGCTATCATACAATATATATTTAACCAAATTTTTTTTTATTGGACCAAAGAACCTCACCAATCATAACACTCATCACATAATCAGTGACGCTATTTCAATGGGTTGTGAACATCTTGGTGGTGAGCAACTTGGTGGTCAGTGAGGAAACCTCCTTGTGGCACCTTCTCTCCAGCGATATCAAATTGAACTGTCCCATATCTGCAACCTACAAGCTATGTAAAACATTTTCGTGACTATTCATACCCCTTTCTACCTTCGCACCATGTGGATGCCACTGTGCTTAGCTATGGAATATATCAACTTCAACATTTTCGTTAGCTCTGATCATAAATCTGCTACCAAACTTTACCATAGTTTAGGTATGCCACTACAGGTTTAATATAACGTCGTCATAGAGTTTAGATAACATATATGGGTGCACCATGGAATACCATAGCTCTAACAGAACTACGTAATAGTCGTAGGATAACATATATGCACCCACCATGGAACACCATAGGTCTAATACATTTTTTTCCACCAACCCTTAGGTTTATATTTTAATATATAGTTTTCAAAACAAAAATTTCAGCATGAAACCAATGTCAATGTACTTAAAACCCACAACATGACACTTTCACCTGCAAATGAAATGTGAACCTTAGATTTGATTGATGCCACATGGCCCCTTTTTCAACTGTTCCACCACAAAATTTAACAGATGATTTATCCTTCATCTGATGAACAAATTATAAACTTAAAGTCGTGTTGGATTTAGATTGACGAGCTCTAAATCTTGGCAGTATTTATGGAAAAAACTGAAACCTTAAAACTTGGAGCAATTAGGGAGTCTTCCTAGATCATCCCTCTCCTTTTGGACCACCAAAAGTTTCATTTTAAGAGGACATGAGGTGAGGGTAAAAATCCCTCACCCTTATGACACCCATCTTCCTTTCTTTGCTTGGATTCATGCCTTTGAGTCCTACTTGAATGTACTCAACATCTCCCCTCCTGGATATGCGGACCTTCCTATCCAGTATGGTATCTTCCTGCAACTCAGTCATACATTCAGGTGCAAAATCATCTATTGTTGGAATTTGAGTATTTTCCTCTAGATCCATGATCATTGGAGGCTCATAAAACTTCAAATTTTAGTCATTTACAACTGAATATATGTGAATATATGGAGGAAAATTTAACTGGAATGCATTGTTCCCAATATTTTCAACAATTTCAAAAGGACCATACCTAATAGCCCTCAACTTTTTACCTTCACCTTTCATTCATTCTTTGGTGATGTAAAGGCATAGTCGATCACCAACCTGAAAATGATGATCCACCTATGCTTATCATGGCGCATTTTGTACTTGGCTTGAATTTTCTCTAATTGATCTTAGACTACTTCATGAATCTTCTGTATTCATTGAATGAACTTGATTGTTTTGTCAGCATCTCCATGTGTATCCTCATGAGCTTCATCACCAAACAATAAGTCCATGGGTGATTTTGGCACATACCCAAAACATGTCTCAAAAGGAGATCTACTAGTAGAATAATGCAAGGCTCAATTGTAAGCATGTTTGAAATAATGTAAATATTTATCCCACAACTTGGGATGCTTGCTACAATAGCCTTTCAGAAGATGTACCCATGTTCTGTTTACCACCTCTTTTTTACCGTCAATTTGTGCATGAAAGGTTGTGCTTTTTGTCAGTTTAGTGTCCATGAGTCCCCAAAAAGTGGACCAAAACTCTCCCATGAATCAATATTTTTGGTATGAAATGATTGAATTAGGAAACCAAAATGGACCCATACATTTGAAAAGAAAAATTGTGCAGTCTATTTAGTAGTTAATTTCTTTCTACAAGGAACAAGAATACAAATATTTCCAAATATATCAACCATAAAATACAAATAATCATGTCCTTTTCTAGACATATGAAGTCCACCTACAAAATCGAGAGATACACTGTCCCATGGATGAGAAGGAACTGAAAGTGGCATATGAAAACCTAACCTCCTATTGTTTGGTTTTCTTATTAAACACATGACACAACCTTTAATGTACTTAGAAAATGTTTCATTCATTTGAGGCCAATAGAAATACTTTTGCAACTATGCCACTATCTTATCTACACAAAAATTTCCTGAAACACAAGAAGAATGTGCTTCTCTGATCACATGTGCTCTTGCACCCTGTGGTATACACAATTTGTCATGATGATATAATAACCTGTTATGAACATGATAATTCACTTCTTCCACTTGAGCACCATGAGTTAGTGATTCATAAACATCTTTGAAATCAATATCTTCAGCATATTTTTCAATGTAGCTTTCATGTGCTAAAGAACTATTTTGCAAAATAAATAAAGCATTCCAAGATGTTTTGGATAACATATCAACTACTTTGTTTGTGATACCTTTCTTATATCTCATTACTAAGTGGAACTGCTGCAAGAACCCCATCCAGATACGATGTCGAGACTGTTGCAAATTAGTTTGAGATTGAAGGTATTGAAGTTGCCTATGATTTGTATTAATGAATTTTTATTTTCCCATTAAGTAATGTTTCCATTTCTTAACAATTTATACTAATGCATATAATTATTTATCATAACTTTGATAATTTAAACTACTTTAGCAAATTTTTTTGAATGAAAAAAATATTATTTCCTTTTTGTAATAACACAACACCCATTGCATACACACTAGCATAATTTTATATATTTCAAATGGATGTTGAAGGTATGGTAAAGCTAATATTGGAGCTGAAAAAAAAAATATTTTAAAGTTTCAAATGCTTGTTTTTGTTTTACTCCCCACTCGAAAGAAACTTTAGAACTTGTTAAAGAATGAAGTGGTGATGCAATAAAAGAGAAATGAGAAATGAATTTCCCCCAATACTAGCCTCACCCAAAAAAATTCTAACTTCCATCACATTCTATGGTCTTGGTCACTTAAAAATCACATCAATTTTAGCTGGATCTATTTTAAGATGACCACCTCCAACTATGTAACCAAGATAAACTAAGGAAGTGTTTCCAAATTAACACTTAGAAAGTTTGAGATACAATTTCTCTCTTTCCAACACATCAAAAACTTGTTTCACATGTTTAACATGTTCTTCCAAACTTGAAATGCATATAATATTGTCATGTAGATAGAATATGACAAACTTATCAAGAAAAGGAAGAAACACATCATTGATCACTCTCATAAATTTTTTTGGATCATTGCACAAACCAAATGACATAACCAACCATTCATAAAGTCCCTCTCTTGTCTTAAATGCAGTTTTCCAAAAATCATTCTCTGCCATACGAATCTGATGATAACCACTTCTTAAATCAAGTTTTCTAAAGTAAGCAACATTATTTAACTAATCAAGCAAATAATTTATTCTTGAAAGAGAATCCATGTTTTTTATGGTGATTTTATTTAAAGCTCTAAAATAAACACACATTCTCCAAGTTCCACATTTCTTATGTACTAGAATGATCGATGATCCACAGGGAGAAGAAATAGGTTGAAAAAAGCCTTTATTAATCAATTCTTGAATTTGTTTCTTATTTTCTTCATTTTTTATGACCGACATATGATACATGCAAATGTTGGGGAGAGGGGCATCATATTGAAGTTGAATCTCAGGTTTTATTTCTCATTTAGGAGGTAAAAGTTTTGGTTCTTTAAACAATTCCTTATAAGAATCAACTATTTGAATGAATTTCCCCTTAAGATAAGAATTACTCCCTTTAAAAGCACCAGCCTTATCTTCAGTTTGTTCCTTAACAAACATGAGAACATACTTATTACTTGAAATAATGAGTCTCGTCCTTTGACTAACATTGATTAAATCCAAGTTTGTTTTAATCTTATGTGTCGTGACTACATATTCAATTCCATCCTTAGCAAGATTATATTTATGCTCCTCTCTATAAAATATGGCATCTCGATCATAAAATAAGGACTACCCAACAAAACTTTGTATATGTCCAAAGGAAACACATCTAGATCAAATTCATCAACAAAATTAGTTGTGATACCAAACCTTAATCGACACTATTTTGTGACATGCATATGAGTGTTTTAATTTAAACATCCTAAAGGGTAAGGTTTTGGATGATTCCTAATTTCCAATCCCAATTTCCTTACTAATTTTTCATATATTAAGTTAGATTTTGATCAAGTGTGAAATAAAATATCAATTTTAATGTTCTTTGATATTATCCTTATGTGAAATAATTCAATCCTCTTCGTACCTTCAACCATTTTATTAGATTTGGAAGAATAAGCAAAAAAAGTAGAACTAGATATTTCCTCAGAATGATTACATGTAAGAATCATAGCGGTTGTCTTATATTCATAACCAAAGTCAAATCCCAAGTCATGTTGGATTGCAGCATTAGCTTTCTTCTTTCCCTTCTTCTTACGGAACTTCTATGGCTTAAGTTGTAGATGGAGTTTCCAACACATGGATTCATCATTTCCAATTCTATAAAAATGAGTACAAGTTGGCCTCTCACCTTCCTTATTAACTGTTGCCACCTTCTTCCCCATTTATTTTATCTTCCCTTCGTTTTCTTTCAAGTCTTTGTTTTCTGAATTCTTGAATGGTTTCTTTGAAAAATGAAAAGTTTTCCACCTGATTCAACATGAATGACTTGCACACATACTTCATAAAATCCAATTGGATTAAAAATAAGCAATGTATCCTGAAAATAAGAAAGAAAAATTTCAATATACTTTAAGAAAGTTTCCCATGTGTTCAATCGAATATCAAGTGCTAAATCCTTTTTCCTTAATTCATGTGTAAAGTCTTGCACACTTTGTCATTTACCCTGCCTCAAATGATGTCATTCTATTACAACCTTTTACATGTGTTATAAAGGTTAGAATTGATTTTTAAGATCTTTAATAAACTTAGACTATGAGGAGATGATTTTACCTTTATGCTTTAAGTCTGATTGAGTTTTAATCTCTCACCAAATCAGGGTTACACCCCCCATTATAAGTGTAGATAACTGAATTTTCGCAGAATCATCGGCAATATTATGAATTATACAATACACCCCATGTTTTTTAATCCATTTATCTAAATTTTAGGATTCATTTCACCATCATATATGGGAAATTCAAAATTGACATGAAGCTTCAGAAAAGGATATTTCTTATGTTTCTTCTTTGATTCAGAATTTGAATTTGAATCATTAGAAGATGAAGAAGTTGAAGATGAAGATGGATGAGAAGCAGGTTAATTACCATTAGTTTTGTTCTTTTCCTTTTCCTCTTTCCAATATCTATATTTGTCTTCTTGAGCTTCTCTTCTCCATCTCATGACCTAGATCTAGTCAACATTCATTGGAAAATATCTTGCTATACATGATCAACGTCACCCTGGTACCAAAATATGATCTAAAATATATAGGATTGATTACTTGCACAATTGGCTAAAGAAACATTTATGTGAATGAATGAAGTAAACAGTTATTCATATTCCTTAAACATAAAATTTAGGAATGAAATGAATACAGTCAACACCAAATAGAGACGCAAACACAATAAATATTGATTAATGAGTTTTTCCCTCCTGGACTACGTCTTTAGGTCCACTTCGAAGTGGGTGCCCGTTTGATTAGGAATGCTCCATAAAGGTTCTCTACATGAAAATTCACTAGTTGAACTGTCCACTCAAGCACTACTAGTTACTGTCAGAAATAAGCCCTTTGTCTTAGATTTCCAGTGCCCGTCTCCATTCTAAAAAAGGCCCAAGGAGCTCAAGTTACACCTAAAAGAGAAATTATAGGCATGAATAAAAATATGTTGTTGAAGCTCACTGCTAACTCCCTAACTCACTCATTCCTTATCCAAGTGTTTTGTAATTTGTTGGGAAGGTTCGAGGATCGAACTTCCGAGGCTATCCTTGGCATACTGTTCATGGTGAAATGATATTGTTTTGTGATTTCATACATAAATGTTAAATATAGTTTGAAAAATATATGGTAAGTTTTGTATGGGTTGCACCAAAAAAATTATTATACAATATATATTTAACCAAAGTTTTTTTTATAGGATCGCAGAACCATGCCAATCGTAACCCTCATCACATAACTCGTCGCACTATTGAAATGTCTTTTAAAAAACTCGATGGTGATGCCGAATGGCCTGGCAGTGAACAGATTGGCGGTCGACGAGGAAGTCACCTTGTGGCACCTACCCTCCGGTGATCTCAAACAAAATTGTCTCATATCTGCCACCTATGAGCTATGTAAAACCGTTTTCCCAACTGTTCATAACCCTTTCCACCTCTGCAACATGTGGATTCCACTATGCTTACCCATGGCATATATCAACTCCGCCATTTTGGCTATGTTCGATGATAATTCTGCTACCAAACTTTTACCATAGGCTAGGTTTGTCACCATAGGTCTAATAGAAAATTTTCATATACTTTTGATAACATATATATGCCCACCATGGAACACTATACATCTAATACATACTTTTCCACTAACCCTTAGGGTTATATTTTAATATATAGTTTTCAAAATGAAAATTTCACCATGAAACCAATGTTAATGTACTTGAAAACAACAACCATACACCTACACCTACAAATGAACTGTGAACTTTGTATTCGATTGCTGCCACATGTTGCGTAGTGAGAGTGCGATATGGCCCCTTTTTTAACTATTCCACCACAAAATTTTATGGACGATTTCTCCTTCATCTCGATATCAAATGAGAAACCGAAAGTAGTGCCAAATTCATAGTGATGAGATGTACAACTTGGCCTTATTTCCAGAAACAAATAAAACCTTAAAACTTGGAGAAAATAGATGATCTTCCTGGATCAACAGGAATTTGAAAAAAAAAAGACCAATTATTCTTTAGTGTCAGCAATCTTTAATACGGGGGAAGTGGTCAATAATATTTTTAAATGATCAAATTTTTTTTGGAAATCCTTGGTTCACTTGAATATCCTTCCATTATTTTGTAGAGAGGTGATAGGATAGGAAATCTGGGAAGCTCTTTAAATAAAACGTCTATAATATCCCTCCAAAACCATCAAGGATTGAATGTTTGTGACATTCTGGATTCTTAAAAATACTCTCTGCTGAGATGACATGGCGCAGATATAAGATATGGCCTTTGTAAAAATCAGACTTGATGAATGTAGCATATAATTGGTGTTCCCTTAAATTTTGTATCACTATCCGAAGATTTTCTTCTACTTCTTTAACATTTATTGAATAAATGAGAATGCTATTTATAAACATTAAAATGAATTCATCCAAGTATGGGTGGAACATACCATGCATAATAGTCATGAAAGTTGTGTGTGCATTAGTCAGCCTAAAAGGCAATACAACAAATACATAATGTCCATAGTGCATCCTAAAGGTTGTTTTACAGACATTGTCATCCTTCACTCTTATCTGGTGATGTACATATTCAAAATCGATCTTGGATAAAAATGTAACGCCTTTCACATGATCAAAAATATCACAAATTCGAGGTAAGGGGTACTTGTTCTTAATTGTCAACTTGTTAAGTTGTCTATATTCAATAATGAGTCTTAATGTTTCATCCCTTTTATGAACAAACAATACTAGTGCTCCCCATGGAGAGACATTGGGGTAGATGTATCCCTTATCGATAAATTCCTGCAGTTGCATCTTAAGCTCCATCAGTTCAGGTATTCTCATGCAATAAGGAGCTCTCGATATAGGGGTTGCTCCTGGAATTAGTTTAATTGTAAAATCCAACTCCCACTTTGGGGGCAGTCCGAGACTGTTTTCACATAACACATCGATGAAATATCAAATCACGGGTTTATTTCTCAATGTGGTTATTTTATCCTTGAAATTGGTATATCCTACCTAAAAAACATAAAATTTACATCCTTTCATGATACATTTTCCTAGCTCAGTGGAAGTGATGGGACAAAATTTTAATGGCTTTTTAGCTCCTTGAAGCTCCTGTCTGGAACCTTCTTCTATAAGATAACTAATCGATTTCGATTTATAATTTACCAATGACGAGTGTCCCTCCAGTTAGTCCATCCTGATTAGCATGTCATAAGATACTAATGTTTATAGATATTTAAATTAATATTAATTGGCTGATTATTTCTATTTACTAGAAAATTTGTTACTTTAGCTGTTACTTTCCTTTTTTCATCAGTGACTAGTTGCACTAATGAGGAATGCTTAAATTTTTGTCTAGAGATGGATTTTTTCTATAATATTAGGACTAAAATATCTTAAGCTAGACCCCAGATCTATTAAAATAGACATTCATTGATCAGATAACTCACCTTCCAGTGCAATCATTATGGGTCTTCTAGTGCAACATAAATTCTGAACATGCCTCTATTTATGTCTGCAAAAATACATGCTTCTTGAACATTGTCAAATTTCTCAGGTCTAGCACAATAAGGGCAGTTCTTGTAATAGTGGGATTTTCCACAACCCCAACATTTTAGAGGGGCCTTCTACACTTGGCTGGGTTTTATTTTACTATAAGCCTTTGTGGGTCTCACTTCCATTTTCCACTATGAATTTTTCTGATTCCTTCCCATGTATATGCTGTGAAAATTCCTCTATAGGTTTCTAGAATTGGCTGTGAAAAACCTTGGAAATTATGAAAATTATTTTTTCCTTTCCTCTAGGACTAATTTTTACCGATGCCTCCTTTCTATTTCGTCTATTGACAACAAATCCAAGACATATGAATGACTTCATCCATGGTTTTTTGACTATCAAACTCTACTCTCTCCTTCATGAAAATTGGTAAACTACTTAATAAGTGTTACACCTTCGCTTTCTCCTCTTACAGATAAGGAACATACCTCAGCAAGGAGGTAAATTTTTTTATGTATTCATCCATAGTCAACTACCGCAATCTTAAGTCATGGAATTATTTAGCCTTTTAATCATAGAATTGTAATGTCAAGTACTTGTTTTTTAAGTTCTGTTGAAACTCATCCCAAGTTACATTATCCTCATTTACCCCTTGTATCGATTTGACCTCTTCCCAACATAAGGTAGCCTTTCCTTGAAGATGGTATATGGCTAGCATGGATCTAACAGTATTTTCATATTTGTAGAATTGGAAAAAATTATTAATTTTTATTATCCATGTCTCTACTGCTTCCTTTGCTTATCCATCAAAGAATGGAGGTTTAATTTTCCGGAATTCTCCCCATAATTCCATTTTCTATTTCTTTGTTTTGCTTAAAATGGAAAATTTTCCTAACTCTTCCTCGCTATCAGCTCTATTCCTATCACTCCTTTGAATGTGAATTCCCTCTTTGTTGTCTTCGACATACTACCGATGTTCCCTTTCATCTCGGGTTTCATTCTTAGGATCGGGTTAATAGGTTCGATGATTTTTCCTATCTGAAATACTTTCAAAATTATTTCCTTATAACGTATCAATATTTTGTTATCATTCCTTAATCGAGCCATCTCAACCTGTAATTGCTGTATAGTATCCAATAGTTTATTTTTTTGGTGTTGCGGTTCCATTCCCAGTTGCACCCTCATCTCTAGGTTCACTTCAGAATTTGGCATTTGACCTATTGATCTAGTAGGAAACTAATCTCTAGCTCCTCTTCTCATCATGAAATAATCACCTACTCACTTTATTTTCATTCTTTCACTATGCTTAATTCAACACACTCTTCATTAACCATTAGTGCCGATTCAGGCCACAATTTTGAAATCATGCTTTGATACCACATGTAACACACATAACCTCTCATATATAGAAAATTTGTATTAATGAATTTGGTTTAAATCAAGAGCTATGGTAAATATTATATGTAAATACTTCAATACAGATATTCATAAAATCCCATGGTTTAGATATTTTCTATTTTTAACTCATGTGATCAAGGAAAAGACTATATGCTTTCACCTTCGTTATCAAAAATTTAATGGTAATTTATTATACACATATAAGGGTCTCTCCATCTACTGTACAGTTCCCTCTACCAGTGTCTTACCCCCTTAAACTATAACTATCATATTATTCCATCCCTCCAGAAACTTCTAGATGGACATTAATGACCACAGGCATAAATTCAAGTGACTACCAACTCGGTTAAACTATGTCATTGCAAAATTAACGCTATATCTAATGGTGGAGGCTCGCTCTGGGGTGGTTAGGGTAACGGGACCCTACCCTACCCTCACATTGTCTACCCATTTGCTCCGGAACCTCATGCCTTCGGCTCTCTGCAACCCGCTGTATAATTTTCTAGATACGACAAAATTTGTGAGTCATTACAGGTATAGTCTTGGGATATAGTTTCTATTATGAAGGTATATGCTCTCTTTCGGTGAATAATAGTGCTAACAATATGGGTATTCCTCTTGCATAGGTAGCTATTTTCTCCACGCTTCCCTCTGGATGTGCTCAACTACAACCATGATAGTTTGTGTCAAAGTTATGGTGTCGCACATCTCTGCGACTAGCAATAAGTGAAAAAAATATGTATATATCTCAGTGTATAAATTTATTATTTCATTTTTTTTAAGAATATTGATAGAGTTATAACGTGAAGATCATGTTTGTATAGGTACACTCTATTCCCCTTGTAGACTTCCTTCTCCAGAGGTTGCAATTCTGCCCTAATAGGTGGAGTTTGAGGCTGCCAAGATTTATTACTAGTTTATAGTTAATTATCATGGGTTACCGAGCCAGTTCTTAATTTGCACAGGCTCCCATGGTATCATATATTTTTTTTAATTTAATGGTGTTGAGCATATCCTATAGGGGTTTCAACCCCCTAATGCTCCAATCTTGAATGTCGATCTATTTTTCAGTGACATATTTTTATTGTTTAGCATTATGGGTCTTTTGTCTAACAGTTATAATGAGCTATGCTAATTCTCTAGAGCCATGTATTTTTATTGAGTTAGATTTTAATGTAAATTTCGAGCCTATCTGGTGTGTAGATGATTCACACATAGGCTGGTTTGGCTATTGGGTTCTAAGCTCAAAGGGGTTTAACCTTTCTTTTGAGCTCAACGTTTTTTAGGTCATTTGAACAGAGATCTGATATTGTTTTCATGTACATGTGTTGTTATAAGATTTTTTTCCTGTGCATACACTATTATAATGTTTTTCTAACTTTGGGTTCTTTATTAAGAATTTTTGTGACGATATTTTATTGAAAATATAGGATGAGAATTCAGATATGTTCTATATTTTTTAAAATAGAATTATGGCAAAGGGTTTTACAAATATCTTCTTATTGCTTTACTATTATTTGAAATAAAGTAACGTATGGATTCTAAATATAGCAATTCATTTGTTATTTTTTTCTTCATCATGATAATGAATTTAATTTATCTAAGCTACCCTGTAGAGAGGGTCGAATGTATACAACGATTGTTTGAGAAACTACTACGGCTCAAAACATCGTCGATCCCCTCATTTGCACCAATTATTTAGCAATTATTTTGTATATTAATGGTTGTGAGAGTTTTTTAGTTCTCTCCATCTTCTCATGCGCCTAATGTATGTTATTGTCGTTTTGCTTCTTTTTCCAAATCATCGTGGAAATTTGTTTTTTATTCCCATCATAACTTAATTCTATTCAACTTAACATTTAATATTATCCATAATAAAAACTTTAACTATATCTTTCGTTTGCTAAATACAACATGATAAATTCAATAAAACATCATGTATTTTTCAATAATAAAATACCCATAACCTAAAAATATAACCCTAGGTTTCTTTTCCATTCACTTTTAAGTTTCTTTCCCCATAGGTGTAACAATACAGAGTCAGATTATACTAAACTCACCAAATTAATCTAATTTGTAACTTCTCATGTTTTTCCTTATTATAATTTAACACAATATGTCACATTTAACACAGAGATGTGAATGAAACATAAGCTAATATAAAAAATTCCAATTATCCTTTTTTGGTTCGAACAATTGTTTGGAAATTCTCTTAGAAAAATGCCAGAAAAATAGCCTTGAGATTGGAAATTACATTCAATCTCCCCCATGCATGTTCTCCCACAAATCACAAATGTAGGCAACAAGCTTTAGAACTTACATTATCATACCTCAGGACTCCATGTCTAGTCTATAATATTTCATCCTTTACTAGGTCTAGGGTTTTCATTGATAGCCATACCAAGTCAGGAATCTTTCCCCAAATTGTAATTATTTATTTTTTCTAGGTGCTTATAATACTAGTGTATCCCCTTGTTGTTATTATTAGTGTAGCCCCCTTATTTTTATTTTTATAGCCATGTAGTCCCCATATTTTTATTATTGTTCCCCATGGGATCCCACTATTGTTATTTTTGTGCCCTTACATTGTCATTGTTATGTCGACTATGATCATATTGTGACCCCTTTGACTCCTATATGTAGAAAGGAGGTTTTTTCATTTGTATCATCCAAGCATTGTTCATTTATGTAATGTAAAGGAGTATTCCCCCTCGAAGAGGTTGATTTATAAGTCATGATCTATCTTTTCTTATACTTTGTTAGTTGGTTTCATAACATTTTGTATCAAAGCTTTGGATTCTAGGGTTTCGCTACTGCAAAGAGGTCCTCTTGGAATTTTTTCTATAATGTTTTCTCTACTAATGTTCAGAAGCTAAAAAATACATTTTAGCCGAAATCTGGAGGAACTTCGAGAAAAAAAATTCAAATATTTTTTTGCTATATTTTTGGAGAAATGATGTGAGGAAATTAGGGTTTTTGTATGCTCCAAGATTTCATGTTAAACAAGTGACTGAGAGAAAATTGTCATAAATTGTGTTTCAAACATCGGATCTGAGTTATGTAAATAAAAAGTGCACGAAATTTAGTTTATTTTTTATGAATTTCAGAGCCGAAGGTCGAAACAGTGACACATGGCATGTTGTACAAGTTCACTCTACTTAGCAACTCCATAATTAGGTCATTGTGGGAGATGAGGCATAACTTTATCTTCAAGAATCCAAAATAGTTATGACCTGTGGAATTAAAAGCAAGGCTCAAAGGGCCACTACAGGTACAAAGATCAATTATTGGAGATCCAAAATTATAGGGATACATGAGTTTGAATATTTAGCTCCTGAAAAGCAAGAAAAAAATGTGTATCTTTTTTAAAAAAAATGAATAATTCTTGTTTGAAATATCAGTTTGAAGTGATTTCAAGGGCATATTTAAGCATATATATTAGTATTGGGTTCAAATTTCTCCCCAAAAATAATTCCAGACCTATTAAGCCCTCATAAGTCTCTACTATGACTCGTGAAGAGGAAGAAGTGAAACATGATATATCAAAATTATGAGACCAAGTGCAACAAATTTTGCTCTTGCAAAGAGTAACAAGAAATGAAATGGAAGCAAATATGGGTGGTTTGAAGAAAGACATGGATGGATTGAAGAAAGGCGTGAAAGCTAAGATTGATGGTTTGAAGAATGGCATGAAATGTAATATCAATGGTATAGAGGGCAACATGGAATACATAAATAATGGTCTAAAATCATACATGGAAAATTTGAATTAAGGTTTGATAAAGATGCTACAAGAAATGGTTCCTAATGGCTAAATCGTAGTAGATGAAAATCATGATGAGAACAAAATAAATGTTAATCATGTTCTCATAGACTCTAATGTTGGATTTAAGACCCACCATAATCTAAAGATGCGTATGAGGAAGTTTAATGGAAGGGATCTGGTAACATGGATACTACAGATGGAGCAATATTTTGATCTCCATAATGTGAAAAAAACACAAAAGGTACACATTGAAACTTTATATTTAGAAAAAAATACATTTGTATGGTATCTATGGCTTTTATCTTGTAAACAAATTGTCACTTCTTCAATTTTTATGGAGGAAATGATACCACATTATGGGGATACAAATAGAAACACCTTCTTTAGCCAATTGATAAATATCAAACAAAAGGTTTCAATGGTGGAGCACAATGAGGAATTCCAAAAATTGAATATAAGGGTAATTGTTATTCTAGAAGAAGAAAGGATTGATGTCTTCATAGTTACTTTATAGGGCCACATTCAACACGAGGTTTACCTTTGGGAACCTGATTCATTGGAGAAGGAATTCAGGTTGGCATCAAAAATTGAAAGAAAAATAATGGCGACAAGGAATCCTACCACTCACTACTATAAAGATGGAAGTGTTGCTACTACTAGACTTCCACAACCTACAAGGTTGACACCACAAAAAGTGAAAAAAGAAGATAAAAAGGGATTTTCTATAGTTGTGATAGAAAATATACTAAAGGTCATAAGTGTGTTGAGAAGGAATTATTTTACATAGATTGTGAAGAGGAGGAAGAAAAGGAACAAGAAATTTAAAAAGAAGAGGATATACACTAGGAACCAACCCTAGAGGAAGAAGAAATGAATCCAACTATATCCTATAATGCAATGGGCAGAATTACCACTCCTTAAACTCTCAAGATACAAGGGCATATCAGGAAGAAAAATGTAACAGTTCTTATTGATTCAGGTAGTACCCTTAATTTCTTTCATTGTAAGATAGCCAAGGAATTTAATTAATTCCTATAACTAATAAGAGAGTTTCAAGTGATAGTATCGAATGGAGGAACTAGAAGTTTTCCAAGAAAGTACCAAAATATGAAAAAAAACTCTGGGGTAATATGTATTGAATAGCCCAATGTTCTCCATCCCAATGGGTGGTGCTGATGTTGTACTAGGAGTACATGGTTACAATATTTGGGGACGATACATTTTAATTTTCAAAAAAAATTCTTGAATTTGTTTTCGGAAGGAAATGAAGTATCACGGGGGAGTTAGGATAGATAATCAGCTCTAATTTCATGAAAAATATTCTAAAGAAATAAAAATGAGGCTTAATTGCACAAATATTCTCACTACAAGTTCAAACATCAAAATCATCTCTTTCTCGAGATCTCCAAGAAGCCTTGGACAATCATTCCAAGGTATTTGAGACTCCCAAAGGAAACTCGACTATTTGTGATCATGATCATACTATTTATTTGATTCCAGGAAGTGTTCCTCCAAACATCAGGCCTTACAGATGTCCTTATGCTCAAAAGATTGAGATTGAATGTATGGTTGTAGAAATGATAAAGGATGGTATAATTCAACCTAGTCAAAGTTCTTTCTCTACTCCAGTATTATTGCTGCACAATAAGGATGGATCATGGCATATATTTCTGGATTATAGGGAGCTCAAAAAGCTCAGTATTAAAGATAAATTTCTCATTACCATCATTGATGAATTACTAGATGAATTACATGTAGGAATTTACTTCACCAAGCTGGATCTTCGTTATGGATACCATCAATTTAGAATGAATATTGAAGACATTCTGAAAACAACTTTCAGAAATCATGAGGGTCATTATCAAATTTTTTTCATGCCTTTTGGCCTTAATAATGCACCTTCCACATTTCAAGGTTTGATATATTCCATCTTCAAAGCCTTCCTTTGAAAATTTTTGTTCGTATTTTTTTATGATATACTAATCTACAACAAGTCTTGGAAGGATCATGTTCAACATGTTGACATGTTCCTCAAACTATTGGAGGAGAAACAATTATATACAAAAACCTCCAAATGTTTCTTTGGTGTACATGAGGTGGAATATTAGGGTCATATTGTATCTCATGAGGGTGTTAAGGTAGACCCTAACAAAATTAAATCCATTAAAGAATGGAAAATCCCTACAACCATAAAGCATCTTCGAGGATTTGTGGGGTTAACAGGGTATTATCGCAAATTAGTTAATAATTATAGGAGAATATCGGCACGTTTAACATAATTACTAAAGAAAGAGGCATTTTCTTGGACTCCAGAACCAACTAAGGCCTTTGAACATCTTAAATAAGCAAAGTGCTAATCAGCAATCTTAGCTATGCCACACTTAAAAAAAAACATTTATTGTGGAATTTGATGTCTCAGGAAATTGAATTGGTGAAAATTTAATGAAAGAAGGAATACCCATTTCCTTTTAAAGTCATACAGTCAAAGGAAAGTGTGTACTGAAGCCTATTTATAAGTAGGAAATGTTGGAAATACTACATGCACTAAAGAAATGGTGACCTTAACTAATGGGAATACACTTCAAGGTAAAAAAAGATCATGATAGTATTAAATAATTTTTGGAAAAAAATTTATATTCATAAGAGCATAAAAAATAGGTCACAAAGATGTTGGGTTATGACTTTGAAATTATCTACAAAAAAGGGAAGAATTTTTTTTTCCAGATGCACTCTTAAGAAAGGATGAGGATGTGGAAGCATTACTTTTTTCCATTTCTATTATCCAACCTGAGTGGATAACCACAACAAGGGATGAATGGAATAATGATGAAGAAGTGTGGACACTAATTGAAAAGTTGCAGAAAGATACCAGTACATATGAAACGTTTAGCAGGAAAATGATTCATTATGGTACAAAGATCGCTTATATATTTGTAATAATTCCCAACTCAAACAAGATTTTCTTTGGGAATTGCACATCTCTCCCTTAGGATGACACTCATGACTTTTAAGAACTTACCATAAGGTAAAGAATGATTTTTTTTTGGATGACCTTAAAGCTGATATTCAAAATTTTGTAGCTGAATGTTTGGTTTTCCAAAAAAATAAATTTGAGACAATTAAGACCCCAGGTCTATTACAACCTTTACTCATTCTAATTGAACATTAGGAGGAGGTTTCAAAGGATTTTATCACATTTTTACCCAAGTTTGAAAGAAATACCACCAGCATGCTGGTAGTTGATAGACTTACTAAGTATGCACACTTTTGTGCATTATCTCATACATTTAAAGCGAGCACAGTTGCTACTACATTTACAGAAACAATTCAAAAGGTACATGGAAACCCAAATATTATTGTAAGTGACAGAGATCCCATTTTTTACAGGAAAATTATAGACTAAATTATTTTCTTCTTTAGGTATAAAATTAGCTCATAGCTCATCATATCATCCTCAATGTGATCGGCGAGCGGAGATAGTTAAAAAATGTTTGGAAGGATATCTTTGTTGCTTTGTATATGATAAACAAACAAAATGGGTCAAGTGATTACCTCTTGCTGAATGGTGGTATAATGCTTCCTTCCATAATAGAACAAAAATAACCCCATTTATAGCACTTTATGGATATCATCCACCCTTCATCACATCATCTTTAAGAGAAAATTATAAGGTTAAAGTAGTGGAAGATCACATTGAGAATCAACAACAAGTTCTCCAACTTTTAAAGGATAACATCACCTTGGTGCAGAATCGAATGAAACAATAGGAAAACCAACATCGTAGTGAAAGAAGTTTTGATGTAGGCGACTAGGTATTTTTACGGATAGAACCATACAAACAAATGTCCCTCAAGAAAGCTAAGAAGGATAATAAATTATCACCAAAGTATTATGGTCCTTACAAAGTGTTGCAAAATATCGATACTATGGCATACAAATTGGAGCTTCTTGTATCTTCCTAAGTGCACCCAGTTTTTCCATGTTTCATGCTTAAAGAAGGCTATATGTGACAAACACCCATTTCAAACAATATTTCCAAAACTTGACAAAGAAGGAAAAGCCATATTGGAACTTGAAGCAGTCACAAAAACAAGAACTCGATAGTTACGAAATCGATGAATTTTAGAGCATATCATCAAGTGGAAGAACTTAACTGTCGAATATTCGACATAGGAGGATGATAATTTTATACAGCAACATCCATAACTACTCAAGCATTGAAGAAAACACAGCTTTGAAGGAGAGGGGCACGCTAGGTCAATATAATACTAGTGTATCCCCTGATTGGTATTGTTAGTGTAGACCCCTTATTATTGTTGTTGTGCCTATGTAGCCCCCATATTGTTATTATTGTTCTCCATAGAATACCACTATTTTTATTGTTATCTTGGGTAGGATTATATTGTGACCCCTTGGACTCTTATATATAGAAAGTAGGTTTTGTCATTTTTATCATCCAATAATTGTTTATTTATGTAATATAAAGGAGGTTTCCCCCTCAAAGAGGTCAATTTCTAAGTTGTGATTTATCTTTTCTTATATTTTGTGGCCTGGTTTCATAACACTTTTCCTATTTTCCTCATTCCCCCTCCTCCTCCCACTCAGATATTTCTCTAGGAAGGAAGAGATAATTTCTATACAACTATCTATAACTTTATATCAGTTAAATAACTACATTCAAGTCCTTTTTCCAGAAAAGTTTTCAAAGTTATTTTAATGCTTAGATATTTCCATATATAGTTAAAATTCAAAAATTAAAATATCCACAAAGTTTTTTTTATTGGTTCATAATTACTCATTCTAAGGAATAAAAGTAAGAATAAAAACAAAACTGAAATCAAAATTTCCTTGATAATCAACAACATTGTGAGTGGTCTCTTAAGTATGCTACCCAACGGGTCATTCTATTTTTTTTTTTTTCTTGTTTCAACATTGTGAATGGTCTCTTAAGTATGCTACGCAACGGTAGTCATTCAATTTTTTTTTTCTTGTCTCATTGTGCATTAGAGTCAAAAATAAAATACTAAAGTGCTACCTAGAACTTAGAAATCCCATGTGAGCTGGAGAGTTTTAAAATTTTCCATTAAAAGTACAAGGTGATCAATTAAGTGTCCATTTTATTTTCTTGAATGAAAATAAAATCATATAACATAAAAAGTAAACAAAAAAATTTCCTTTTATAATCTTGTATATTATTGTTATTTTTCCATAATATATTTTAAATAATTTTATTAAATTTGTTCTGGTTATGCATGTTATATTTTACAGATATAAATATTCAAGAAAAATATGTTTTTCTTCCAACTACAACTATTTCCCAAAATAGAATTCTCTTACATCTTTACAAATTTTAATATAAAATATTCGTATCTCCTATCGAAAATTTGGAATGTTGTAAATAATATCAAAAGAGTTGTTGAGGAAAAAGAATTTGAACGTTTCCATATTGACATGGCACATGGAGATTGAAAAGGTCATTGGTCCAAATGGTAGAGAGCCTCAAAGAAACAACTAGATGTGAGATATTGAAAAATGTAGAAATTGAATGAGTGTCTTACATTACAAATATTCTTTTTAAAACAAGTATATCCAATAAGAAAAAAATTCATTGATGTCTATCGAAATCCAGAATAGAAGTGATCACTCGTTAATAAACAAGTTTTAACTTTTATGCATTTAATATAACAAAATTTGGAATGTTGTAAATAATATCAAAAAATTTGTTGAAGAAACAAAATTTGAACGTTTCCATATTGACATGGAACATGGAGATTGAAAAGGCCATTGGTCCAAATGGTGGAGAGCCTCAAAGAAACAACTAGATGTGATATATTCAAAAATGTAGAAATTGAATGAGCGTCTTACATTACAAATATTCTTTTTAAAACAAGTATATCCAATAAGAAAAAATTTCATTGATGTCTATGGAAATCCAGAATACAAGTGATCACTCGTTAATAAACAAGTTTTAACTTTTATGCATTTAATATAACAAAATTTCATAGCTATTTTCGTTTTTTTTTTTTCTTTATAATAATGTCAACAATGAGATTATATAGATCACTATGTTTATTTGAAAATAAGGTTTTTAAAATATTAATTGCGGAGAGAGGTCTCCAACTACAACTTCATTTTAAAATAGACTTATCTTAATTCAGATTTATTGAAGTATAAGTTTCTTTTTAGAACGTAAAACTTAAAAAAAAAAAACAAAATCTTCAAATTATTCTAACTGCAGTAGAAAACATATTGAGAATTTAATTTTGAAGAGCCCAACCATTTTTTTAAATATACCAGAGTCTACTCAATAGTGTTATTGGTATAGGGTCAAAACTAACCATGAATTCTAGGAGGAAGTAAATAAAGACTTTAAAATCGTTTCTCTATTTCAGATCATTGAGAAAAAAATAAAAATTTAATTAATTAATACATATCACTGAGAAAAAAAATTAAAACTTAATTAGTTAATACAGAAACAATTAGACTTGCATGAATATAATGTTTGTATCCTTATAAAAATAGCATTTTCCAGACTAAGGTTAACCATTCATGGAATTCAAGAAAGTTTTACTATTTAAATGAGGTCTTTCTTTATAAGGGTAGTTTTTTTTAAAGATATATTTCACATAAACCCTATGTTGAATTCTTAGTTAAACTGAGAGAGAAGGGGGGGGGGGGCGGTGAATCAGTTTGACACATTAATGAGCTTTACAAATTTTTCATCAGATTATTTACAACTTACTTTTATAATCAACCTTAGTATATGAACAGTCTTAATATGTTGCAGCAAGAATTAAATTAATGTGACATCAAACTTATTATGAGAGTAGAAAACATTAAGCAGATTTGGTAAATCATCTCAGTACACAGACAACACAGATAGAGACAACAGATATAAGTGGAAACCCATAAAGGGAGAAAACCACATCTTATTATTGTTGTGATGCAAAGGCAAGCTCCAACTCCCTCTCACCACTGTTTTTCTGCAGGCACCAACCTACAGGAGGTTCCAACCTCATTCAACTACAACTGACAGTTATCAAGCTTCAACTTGATAGGGAAGCTCCAACTTCCTCAACTTATCTAAATAAATGTTTGCTGATTTACTTCAGGTACCAACTCTGTTCTGTAGCATCTCCTTCTGTTCCTCTCTTCCATAACTTTTCTGCTTCAATCTTCTATACTCTGCATTCTCTATCCTTACTCTCTCCTTTTCATTATGCATATCAGGTTGATATTATATATAGAGTTCATTACATGACTGTTTGTATTCCACAAGGAATTTGGAGTGAACAACCATGACTCTTTGACTTCTGCCTTCTCAATTATTTATCCAACTTATTAAGAACATAACAATATGTAAGAATTTCAATGTTACAATGGGATTTTTCTTTTTTCCTCTGGACACTTGCCTTTGCATCACAAACAATAAAACAATTAAAACATTTACATTCACATTTTTAGTTACAAACTTCAATTTCACTTAGCGCCTTTTCTGGATTTTGGCTTTACTGGATCTGTCTTTTCTGCTGCAGTCATGCCACTGTCCTGCATACTTTGTTGACTGTCTTTTGCACATTTTCTCGTTTTCTGTGCTTATTCACCTGTCCAATTCATTCCTGTACATATTCCTGTTCACCGAATTTTCATTTTTGCATGCTCTCCTCTCTTTTTCCTTTTCCATACACATTCCTCCAACCTTGCTCTCTTTTTCGTTTTCTCCTTTATTCAGTTCCCTGTTCATTGCAGTTATATAACTGCTGTATGTACAACTGCCTTTTAATAAAATTTAACATAACTCTTGGCGTTTTTGTAAAACCCTTTTAAAAACACAGATATATCAGTACTCACAATCTTTATCATGAACCATCAACAGTATAACCTTTTCTTCCGTATTTACAGGAAATGCTTTGACTTATTTATAAAACAAATATCTGCTCCCTAGTCAAAAATTTATAACCTTTATAACATCAAACTGTATTTCATTTATATGCGTATACAGTTAAATCCAAACTCTGAATCTAATGCACTTATAAGAATTCGGGTCAACCTTCAAATTTTATAATAAAATGTATTATATAGTGGCCACTCTGTAGAATGTGATAGCCCGCTTTATAATAAATTGAATAAAGGAAACGCCATTGCACATAAGTATTTGCGTTAATCCACCATATTAAACCCTCATATCAATCCCGATGCATATTATAATACATACATGTTCCGTGGAGCCCACTCGTTAATGCAATTCTCCAATCGACGGTTAATAACGTATTTCACAACCAACACTGATCTGACGGATATCGCTTGCCATAGATGCACGAACGATAATGCACGATCAGAGAAATTTTTGGGCCCTTGCCATATGCCACGTGTCAACCATTCTATGGAATCGCTCCGATTTCTTGAATATCGCTTGCCCGTCAAAGGTGGTGCGACGAAAACTGGAAACCCGCCTTTACTGTTCACTCTTGCAAGGTTACACTGCTTTCTTCCTCAAGGTTTCGTCCACCTTCATTGTTTATGAATTCCGCTCTTCACCTTCAATGAAACTTGCTTTTGTACACACACAGCAATTGCCTCAATTCTTCTGGGCTACCACCATATGAGTCGGCTCAAGGTTCTGTCAATTTATATTTTGACCTTTGGTTCATCAATGTTTCAACATGACTCCTCCGCATAATATAACACGTTTCTTCATCATATTATACATTCCCCATTGCTCGTTGTTTCGTGGCCTTAGAAACCCGATATCTATGAAAGAAATGTTCAAATATCCTTCCTACTGAATTCAATCAAGACTATACATATAATTCACAGAGAATTTTGAAGCAATCCCGCATCTTTATATACAAATGTAACCATTTACAAGAACCTTCAGTTATTCTTCTCAATTGGCCAGATTTTCTATTCGATGGCCTTTTTCTCCTACTCTGTCTCTAGACAACTCTGCTTCAATTCACTGCTTCCTCTGCTCCTTGACTGATACTGCTCCTTGCTTCTCTTTTTGCTGCCTCTGCTACCTCTCTGCTGCCTTGTTTTTGTTTCAGGTGCTCCTCCTTTGCCATGTCCTTTGCCATCAATGGCAATATTTCCAACAATCTCCCCCTTTGGCATTGATGGCAATACACTTTCTCTATTTCCCTTTTAGAATCCTTTCTCCTGTTGCTTGCTTTTCCTCCCCCTTTGACATCAATGGCAAGGGGTTTCACATCTCTTAGTGTAGATTATTTCCTTTAATCCTTTGACCCTGAGGACCTATTTCATGCTTCCCTTGCTGGCTGATCTCCCCCTGAAATGATATTTCCGTTTCTATTCTCCCCCTGAAACTATGCTTTATCTTCATATTAGAGAGTAGCATCTACAGATACTACCCCTAGTCTATCTCTCAAATATTCAAATGGTTCTCTAGCAAGAGGCTTGGTAAATATATCTGTTGTTTGTTCTTTTGTTGGTACGTACTCCAGTTTTACTATCTTCTGAGCCATTTTTTCTCAGAGAAAATGATACTTGATTGGGATATGTTTGGTTTTTGAGTGAATCACAAGATTTTTAGATATACTTATAGCACTTGTATTATCACATTTGATTGAGATAGGTTCATTAATTCTTACCTTCATGTCTTGGAGGGTTTGCTTCATCCACATGACTTGTGTACAACATGCTGCTGCTGCTATATATTCTGCTTCTGTTGTAGACAGAGAGATAGATGTTTTTTTCTTGCTTAACCATGCCACGAGACTTTCTCCTAAATAGAATGCACCTCCACTTGTGCTTTTCCTGTCATCCACACAGCTGGCCCAATATGCATCTCTGTATGCTGTCAAAGTGAAGTTTTTTCCTTTAGGATACCAAAGTCTATACTATGCCGTTCCTTGTAGATATCTAAATATTCTTTTAACTGCCAGAAGGTGGTTTTGTTTAGGTGTTGCTTGATATCTAGCCACTAGTCCTACTGCTAGCATGATGTCTGGTCTTGATGATGTCAGATACAATAGACTTCCTATTATGGATCTGTAGATTTTTTGATCTATATCAGCAGATCCATCATCAACACACAGCTTGCATCCCGTGATCATCAGAGTTGACACAGGTTTTCAGTCCTCCATTTTGAATTTTTTCAACATTTCTTTTAATTATTTTTTCTGTGAGATAAATGTACCTATGTTCTTTTGGTGAATTTGAATTCCTAAGTAGAAACTAAGTTCTCCAATCATGGACATCTCAAACTTTGATTTCATCTCCTCAGCAAACCCTTTTGCTAGTTCATCTCTGTTGCTTCCAAACATAATGTCATCAACATACACTACAACAATCAGGAGTTCATTTTCATGGGATTTTATATATAGATTGATGTCTACTCCGCCTCTCTTAAAGCCTTGTTTTTGAAAATATTTATCCAGTCTTGAGTACCAAGCATGAGGAGCCTGTTTCAGTCCATATAGAGCCTTCTTCATTCCACACACATAGTCTTCTTTGTCTGTTAAAGAGAAACCTTCCAGTTGTTCCATGTAGACTTCTTCTTCTAGATCTCCATTCAGAAAAGCAGATTTTACATCCATTTGATATACCTTGAAGTCTTGATGGCATGCAAAGGCCAGAAACATTTTGATGGCTTCCATTCTAGCTATAGGGGCAAATGTTTCATCGAAATCAAGTCCTTCGATTTGTGAATATCCTTTGCAGACAAGTCTGGCTTTGTTCCTGATTACCTATCCTTCCTCATTCATTTTATTTTTGAATACCCATTTTGAGCCTATGACTTTTTTCCCAATGGGTCTAGGAACTAGTTCCCAAGTATTGTTTTTCTCATTTTGGTCCAATTCTTCATTCATAGCATTCACACAAGACTTGTCCTTGTTGGCCTCTCCAAACTTCTTTGGCTCTATCTGTGATAACATGGCTATGTATACCTCTTGTGTCTGTTCAGTTAGCTGCCTTCTTGTCTGGACCCCTTTTCTCTTGTCTCCTATGATCTGATCTTCAGGATGGTTCTTCTGAGTGTATCTAGAAGGGGCTTTAGGGCTTAGTTTAGCATCTTTTGATGTCTTGCTTGTTTCATCATCATCTTGGTCTTCTTCTTCATGGTTTTCTGATGGACTGCTGCAGTTTGTATCTTTTGTATTGTTTGGAAGTTCTTCATCAAATCTCACGTCAATGATTTCTACTATTTTTCGAAGAGTCTTGTTGTAACACCTGTACCCTTTACTTTTGGAGGCATATCCTATAAATATCCCTTCATCTTCTCTTGCATCAAATTTCCCAAGATTTTCATCATTATTCTTTATATAACACTTGCTTCCAAAAATTCTAAAATGTTTGATTGAAGCTGGCTTTCCATGCCATAGTTCATAGGGAGTCTTGTCACTGATTGGCCTTAAGTGAGCTTTATTAAGGATATGCACTACTGTGTGTACCGCTTCTGCCCAGAAGGTTTGAGGAATATTACTCTCTTGCATCATGGCTCTAGAAATTTGTTGAACAGATCTGTTTTGTCTCTCTACTACTCCATTCTGCTGAGGTGTCCCTGCAATATTAAATTGTTGTTTTATGCCATATTCATTGCATAGATCTGCAAAGTCATAATCTGTGAATTCACCTCCTCTATCCGATCTGATGCATTTTAGTTTGCATCCTGTCTGATTTTATGCTAATGCTTTGAATATTTTGAATTTGTCCAAAGCTTCCGATTTATTCTTGATAAATGCAACCCATTTCATTCTGGAGAAATCATCTATTATCAGCATGAAGTAGGATTCTCCATTTGGTGTTTTAGTTCTTGGAGGTCCACACAAATCCATGTGCACAAGCTGGAATGGTCTTCTTGTTGATAACTCATCTTTGGCCTTAAAGGATGTGCGGGTCTGTTTACCCAATTGACAAGATTTGCATATGGTATTAGAAGGCCTTTTTATTTCTGGCATGTCTCTGACCGCTTTCTTCTTGCTCAGTCTGATGATATGATTGAAGCTGAGATGTCCCAATATCCTATGCCATAACCATGACTCCTCAATTTTTCTAAGATGGCATGCTTCATCTTCCTCTTTCACGATGTAAACATTACTCTTTGATCGAACTCTTTTGAGAAGAGTCTTACCTGTGGTGCTTGATCTGACTTCACAATATTGTGCTCTAAAGAGAACTTCACAGCCTTTATCACAAATTTGACTGACACTCAGCAAATTGGCTTTCAGCCCATCTACAAATAGTACATCTTGAGCCTTTCCTCTGCCATTTTCTATGCTGACTGAGCCTTTTACTTTTATTTCTCCTAATTTATCATTGCCAAAAGTAACATTGCCAAATTTCCTTTCATCAAGAGTTATAAACTTACTTCTGTCTCCAGTCATGTGTTTTGAGCAGCCACTATCCAAATACCACTGGCTTTTCAGATCTTGAATATTTAGAGCTAAGTCAAATTTATTCACTTTCTTTATCCACTGGAAGCATCCTTTTGTTTGGTATCTTTTGTGAGATGATAAATCACATCCTCTCAGAGGACATTCAGAAGGCATGTGTCCAATTTTTTTGCATACATAGCATTTGATCATTATTTTTGCAGAATTGTGAATATGGGAAAAACTTATTTGATTCATAAACCTCCTTGGGGTATTGACCATCAATATTTGTCCATATTTTCTACACTCAATTATTTTATGGCAAAATTCCTTACAATAAAAACAATAACCATAGAAACTATTTTCATACCTGATGTAAGTTTGTCTTCTCCATTTGTTTGCTTGAGATAGTCTCTTCACTGTTTGCATCTTTTGATGGTTTGAATTACTCCTCATTGCATGACAGTATGCAGCAATGTGTCCCAGCTTGTGACAGACATAGCAGGTGGCATTTTTCATAGGAGGGAAGAGTCTTCTTTGATGGCGTCCAAATTTGTCATCATCTGAAGTATATGATTTTTTTCTGTTGACTGAGTGTTTCTTTCAATTTTTGTTACTAGAGGTTTCTTCTGGATTCTATCTCCCTCCTTACATGTTTCTTCTTTTGTGGGAATTATTTGAGTTGTTTCATCAGCCTTATTTTCTTTTACAAAAATGATTTCTCTGTTTTCTTTTTCTTTTCTTTTACTTCACTCTGCTTCATATCCTATTCCAGTTTTTATCATAGGAGATCTTTGAGCATCCAAAATTTCTTTCAACTTGCTAGATCTTGTTGTTTAAGAAGAATTTGTACCCACTTTCCTTTGAGCATTTTCTAATTTCTTCTTGATACATACTACTTCTTCTTCCAACTTCTCTTGTTCCTGAGTTTTCTCCTTGATTTGCTTAAGTAATATGTCTTCTATCTTCTTGGCTTCTTCAAGCTCTATCTTTAGCTGCATGAGGGCTTCTGAATTCCTCTCTTCTCTCACATACTTGAGGAGAATGTCCTTTTGTTTTCTGCACTTTAGTTTGAGTCTTTCAATCTCCTCGAGAGCACTACTTAGCTCCCCCTCAAGGTCGACTTCACCTTCTTCTTCTACATATTCTAGCAGGAGACCTTCAAGTTCTTATATGGCCATCAATAAAAATTCAAAGGTTCCTTCTTCACTTGAGGGTTCATCAGAGTCTTCGGATGCACTGCTGTCTTGTTGAGCATAGAAGAATTTTCTACTAAAATTCTTTCCTTTCTACCAGTTATTTGATGTGTTTTTCCCTGATTCTTGAGCCTGATTATTTACTTTCTTGTGGGGACACTTAGCAGCATAGTGTCCAATTCTTCCACAATTAAAGCTTTTGAAACGAAGTTTACCTTTGTATTTACCTGAGCCTCTATCCAGATTCTTGAAAAATTTAGCCTCTTCTTCATCTGAGCAAGAGCATATGTCTTCCTTTTCTTCTTTCTTCTTTTCTGTTTTAAAGGCTGCCTCCCTCGTACTTGAATTCCTTTGTGGGAGTCTCATCTCATAAGCTGCTAGATTTCCTAGTAGCTGTTTCATGGTCAAGGTTTCCCAATCAGCTGTTTCTTCTATTGCAGAAACCTTGGGGTTGAAACTAGGTGGAAGAGATCTTAGAATCTTTTGAACAATTACAACTTCTTTTATAGTTTCACCCAGAGCCTTCATGTTATTTACTATTTGTGAAACCCTTAGAAAAAAGCTACCAACGTCTTCATCATCATCCATTTTTAAGTTCTCAAACTGGGCTCTATAGAATTGAAATTTGGCAGTCTTTACCTTCTTGTCTCCCTCATGGATATTCTCCAGAGTGTCCCACATTTCTTTGGTAGTGTCTTTGTGCATTACTTTGATAAACTCTACTTCACACAACCCATTTAAGATAGCACTCATGGATTTTGAGTTAGCTACAAAATCTTGTTTGGTTTCCTTTTCTGAGTCAGTTGCCTTTGGGGCATATCCTAATTCCACAGCACCCCAAATCTCTATTCCTAAAGACATTATGTATGTCCTCATCCTGATTTTCCAGAAAGAATAATTTGCACCTGTAAAGAAAGGGGCTTTATTTGTTGAGCATAATTCTTTACTAGCCATCCCGAGAATTTAGAATCTCCTTTCAGTTGTTAAACTGGTACAAAGGAACCCGCTCTGATACCAATTGTTGAATTCTTAGTTAAACTCAGAGGGGGGGGGGGGGAGGGGGTGAATCAGTTTGAAACATTCATGAGCTTTACAAATTTTTCATCAGCTTATTTAGAGCTTACTTTTATAATCAACCTTAGTATATGAACAGTCCTAATATGTTGCAGCAAGAATTAAATTAATGTGACATCAAACTTATTATGAGAGAAGAAAACATTAAGCAGATTTGGTAAATCATCTCAGTGCACAGACAACACAGATAGAGATAGCAGATATAAGTGGAAACCCATAAAGGGAGAAAACCACATCTTATTATTGTTGTGATGCAAAGGCAAGATCCAACTCCTTCTCACCACTATTTTTTTGCAGGCACCAACCTACAGAAGGCTTCAACCTCAATCAGCTACAACTGACAGTTATCAAGATTCAACTTCATAGGGAAGCTCCAACTTCCTCAACTTTTTACTTCAGGTATCAACTCTGTTCTGTAGCATCTCCTTCTATTCCTCTCTTCCGTAACTTTTCTGCCTCAATCTTCTATACTATGCATTATCTATCCTTACTCTCTCTCTTTCATTATGCATATCAGGTTGATATTATATATAGAGTTCATTACATGACTCTTTGTATTCCACAAGGAATTTGGAGTGAACAACCATGACTCTTTGACTTCTGCCTTCTTAATTCTTTATCCAACTTATTAAGAATATAACAGTATGTACAAATTTCAATGTTACAATGGGATTTTTCTTTTTCCTCTGGACACTTGCCTTTGCATCACAAACAATATAACAATTAAAACATTTAAATTCACATTTTCAGTTACACACTTCAATTTCGCTCAGCTCCTTTTCTGGATTTTGGCTTTACTGGATTTGTCTTTTCTGCTGCAGTCATGCCACTGTCCTGCATACTTTGTTCACTGTCTTTTGCACATTTTCTCGTTTTTTGTGCTTATTCACCTGTCCAATTCATTCCTGTACATATTCCTGTTCACTGAATTTTCATTTCTGCATGCTCTCCTCTCTTCTTCCTTTTCCATACACATTCCTCCAACCTTGCTCTCTTTTTCTTTTTCTCCTTTATTTAGTTCCCTGTTCATTGCAGTTATATAACTGCTGTATGTACAACTACCTTTTAATCAAACTTAACATAACTCTCGGCATTTTTATAAAACCCTTTTAACAACACGAATATATCAGTACTCACAATCTTTATCATGAACCATCAATAGTATAACCTTTGGTTCCGTATTTATAAGAAATTATTTGACTTATTTATAAAATAAATATCTCCTCCCCAGTCAAAAATTTATAACCTTTATAACATCAGACTTTATTTCATTTATATGCGTATACAGTTAAATCCAAACTCTGAATCTAATGCACTTATAAGAATTCGGGTCAACCTTCAAATTTTATAATAAAATGTATTATATAGTGACCACTGTGTAGAATGTGATAGCCCGCTTTATAATAAATTGAATAAAGGAAATGCCATTGCACATAAGTATCTGCATTAATCCACCATATTAAACATTCATATCAATCCTGATGCATATTATAATACATACTTGTTCTGTGGAGCCCACTCGTTAATGCAATTATCCAATCGACGGTTAATAACGTATTACGCAACCAAAACTGATTCGATGGATATCACTTTCCATAGATGCACGAACGATAATGCACGATGAGAGTAGTTTTTGGGCCCCCGTCGTATGCCACGTGCCAGCGATTCTATGGAATTGCTTCGATTTCTTGAATACCACTTGCCCGTCGAAGGTGGTGCGATGAAAACCGGAAACCTGCCTTTACTGTTCACTCTTGCAAGGTTCCACTGGTTTCTTCCTCAGGGTTTTATCTGCCTTCATTGTTTATGAATTCCACTCTTCGCCTTCAATGAAACTCGCCTCTGTACACACAAAGCAATTGCCTCAATTCTTCTGGGCTACCACCATATGACTCGGCTCAAGGTTCCATCAATTTATATTTTAACCTTTGGTTAATCAATGTTTCAACACGACTCCTCTGCATACTATAACGCGCTGCTTCATTAGATTATACATTCCCCATTGCTCACT
This sequence comes from Pinus albicaulis, assembly GCA_034641835.2. Lineage (NCBI taxonomy): Eukaryota > Viridiplantae > Streptophyta > Pinopsida > Pinales > Pinaceae > Pinus > Pinus albicaulis. Next base: position 94,428,004 of record MU968411.1, read on the forward strand.
ATTTCGAGGCCTTATAAACCCGATATCTATGAATCAGATGTTCAAATATCCTTCCTATTGAATTCAATCAAGACTATACATATAATTCACAAAGAATTTTGAAGCAATCCCTCATCATTATATACAAATGTAACCATTTACAAGAACCTTCACTTATTATTCTCGATTGGCCATATTTTCTATTCGATGGCCTTTTTCTCCTACTCTGTCTCTGGAAAACTCTGCTTCAATTCACTGCTTCCTCTGCTCCTTGACTGATACTGCTCCTTGCTTCTCTTTTTACTGCCTCTGCTACCTCTCTGCTGCCTTGTTGTTGTTTCAGGTGCTCCTCCTTTGCCATGTCCTTTTCCATCAATGACAATATTTCCAACACCCTAGGGGTCCTTCCCGATAGGTACAACAAGAGAATCAAGAAAAGAATTGTTGGGAAAAATACTGAGAGGGGGGGGTGAATCAATATTTAGAGCTGACTGAAATTTTTTTATCAGAGATCTTATTATGCATTTAATTCTTTACTTAGATTATTGCATCATTCATTCATCAGAAGTTTAGTAAGCAGTAAGCACATGTAGTAATAACAGAATAAGCCATCACACATAAGAAACACACATGAACACCAGTATTTAAGGTGGAAACCCAATTTGGGAGAAAACCATCGATGTTGTCGTCTTTGTCTTCAATATTTATTATAAAGAAAACTTCTTACAATTTTGTGCTGGTGCAGACTTATACCAGCACGCAGGAGCCCACCTATAGAAGGCTACAACCTTCTCTCATTCTCTAGTCACTACTGGAAGGGAGCTCCAACCCCCTAATCTCGTTTACCAACCTCTCTCGGAAGGGAGCTTCAACCCCCTGATTTTAACACCATCTTGTACTGGCAGAAAGCTTCCACTTTCATGTTAAAGACTTCAACCCTCAGATCCACCAAATTTCTTCAATTTCTTCATCAGACTTGCGCCAGGTCTTTATTATATCTTTTCCAGATCTTCGTAGAGATTCATCATTTCTAGATCTAGAGATCTTGAACCTTTATCATCTCCATAGGTGCATCCTAGATTCAGATTTATCAGAAATAGATTTTAATCATACAGATATCTCTTAAAGAGATTTATTCATTAACAACCCCTCCCCATGCACACGTTGTAATATGATCCTCTTCTCCTTATATAGTTTTTACCTTTATTAATACCATGAGTCAAAACCACTCAATAGCTGATGGTATTCCTGGACGAGATCAAATAGATAATCCAACGGGGTCTACCCAAGCCCCAAACAACTTCTCATTGTTCTATTTTCTTGGTCTGGTAATTAATTAATCTAAGGATTTTTAATATCTCAATCTGAGATTGAGATATTAATGCAATTCCTCCTTTAGTTATGAACTCCCCAAGGCATATATATATATTGACCCCAGATTTATGTCTTCATGAGATCAACGCATATATTAACCCATGTTCATTACATCACATGTTTCATATTTCGCCAACTTCACATATTCAACATCCTTCATTAAACCTGCAAACCTTAGTTTAAAAGGTCCCAATTAATATAATTTAGAACTGGACCCACATATATAATCAATGATCCAATCACATACTCACACCGTACCATGGTTATCCATCGTGCACCTTCCTCATACGGCCACCGTCTAATGGCTCCCCTCTAGATCGACGGGGCACAACAATATCGCGCGGCTTCCTTGGTTGGACATTAACGCTCGATGGCGCGCAGTGATGGTGGTTTTCCAAATTTGTTCAGGGACGCGTGTCACTCGTTCTATGGAATCATTTTTGGTGCGATGAAAACTGGAAACCCCCTTCACTGTTCATTCTGCTTGTGGTTCCTCTCCTTCGCTCAAGGTTTTGTCTGCCTTTATTCCGTTATTTCTATGTTTCTCTATGAAGGCATAACTCTGTTTTAATTGTTCTTCCTCCGTGCGATTATGTAAATGTAGCTCAGGTTATATATAATTCGAGCTGGTCCATACTTTCAATGGAGATTGGAATGGATAGGCTTCTTCCCCATTTGTGGATGCAAATATATATTAAAGGGCATCTTTACTAACATAGGTCATATGTATTCTAGAAAGCATGCTCTGCGATCATGTGTCCATTCAATTTCATTCTTCAACAAGCAGGTTAACCCTATCGAATCCACCATACAGAATTACATCCTTTACTGATTAGCTAGCTCGTGCTTTTACAGAAATCGAATCCATCAGCCCTTTACTCAGATTTACTCAGCCATACTTAACACATATTGCGAAGAGACCAGAACCCTCCAACGTTAGAGGTTTGTCAAGATGTATGAATACACCAAACTTATTCACACATGATTTAACACGTGCTTATTCACATCGATTCTCCCAAAGCTTCGATTAATGAACATTCAGTCTTATATTATGCTTGTATAGAACTGCTGATGGTTTTCTAAATTCTTCATATAGTCATTATCTTCATCCTTTGTCGGAGAGTTCCCATCAAGGACAATCATATAATAGGATACAAGAAACATATTGCCAACAATCTCCCCCTTTGGACTTGATAGAAACCATGACCAGAAATACATTCAGCAACATTTTACCCCTTTGACATCAAGGGCAAAGGGTAGATCAAGATCCTTTGTGCCGATAATACCATGCTCCCCCTGAGATCATGCTGCATTTTGAAGCATAATATTCAATGAAATAACGGAAATGACTTATACAATAAAGATAAAAAATTCTCAAGCATGAGATCAGACTACAATAAATAATTAGAATGCCAACTATGCATCCTTTCCACATGATCAATGCTCCCCCTTAGCTTGTGCATCCAGAGACACTCATTAGCACTGCGGCTGTGCTAAAGAATGCTGACCCAGAATAACTTTGTCATACGCGGTTTTCTATGTATAAAGTTGTGTATGTATGTGGCTATCCTACAGGAAATCCGCATATCCAATTTAATCTTCTGTATTTAAGTAGATCTAATCTTTTGCATGGCAGAGACTACTCCCATCTTTTGTCTGAGATATTCAAACGCTTCCCTGGGTAGAGGTTTGGTAAATATATCAGCAACTTGTTCTTTGGAGGGAACATACTCCAACTTCACCTTTTGTTCAAGCACTTGTTCACGTAAGAAGTGATACTTGATGGGAATGTGCTTGGTCTTGGAATGCATAACAGGATTCTTTGAGATACTGATGGCACTCGTATTATCACGCATAATGGAGATAGGAGGTGAACATTTGATTTGAATGTCTTGTAAGGTTTGCATCATCCAAAGAAGTTGAGTGCAACATGATGCTGCAGCCACATATTCTGCTTCTGTTGTAGATAAGGCAATAGAACTTTGCTTCTTGCTGAACCAAGATACTAACCGGGGCCCCATATAGACTGCACCACCACTAGTGCTTTTCCGATCATCAACGTTTCCATCCCAATCTGCATCAGTATAAGCATGAAGAGTAAGATCAACATTCTTTGGATACCATAGTCCAAAGTCTTGAGTTCCTTGCCGATATTTGAATATTATTTTCATAGCCTGAAGGTGAGACTCTTTTGGATTAGCTTGGAATCGTCCCACAATCCCAACTGCATGCATAATGTCTGGTCTAGTCCCAGTGAGATAAAGTAGACTTCCTACCATAGATCTGTATTCTGGTTGATTCACTGTGCGAGAATCATCATGACAACTAAGATTACATCCGGTTATCATTGGTGTACTTACAGGTTTGCATTATTCCATGCCATACTTCTTCAGAATTTGCTTAAGATATTTTGCTTGTGATAAGAATATGTCATCTGTTGCTTGTTGCACTTGCAACCCAAGAAAGAATTTTAGTTCCCCAAGTAAAGACATTTCCAATTCTTGCTACATATCAGAAGCAAATTTCTGACTCATAGACTCTTCATTACTTCCAAAAATGATATCATCAACATATACAACCACAATAAATAGTTTATCATTTTCAGTTTTTGTGTATAAGTTGCTATCAGCAGACCCTTTTGAAAATACTTGTTGATGAAGATATTTGTCAAGACGATAGTACCATGCCCTTGGAGCTTGTTTGAGACCATATAGAGCCATTTTAAGTCTACAAACAAGTTTTTCATCATTTCCCAAAATGAATCATTCTAGTTGTTCTATATAAACTTCTTCTAGATCACCATTGAGAAAAGCATATTTAACATCCATTTGATAAACTTTGATTTGTTGGAAGCTTGAAAAAGCAAGAAACATTCTTATGGCTTCAAGTCTAGCTATAGGAGAAAAAGTTTCTTCAAAGTCTATACCTTCTTGTAGAGAATACCCCTTGCAAACAAGTCTAGCTTTATTTCTTATAACATCCCCATTCTCATTTAAATTATTTTTGAATATCCATTTAGTTCCAATGACATTTTTGTCATGAGGTCTTGGTACTAATTCCCAAGTATGATTCTTTTCAATTTGATCAAGCTCTTCATTCATGGATTGAATCCAACATTCATCTTTGTTGGCTTGATTGACATTTTGTGGTTCAATAGTGGATAGAAATGCCAGATAGCTAGAAGATCCCACAAGAGTCCTTCTTGTTTGTACACCTGATCCCTTTTCTCCAAAAATTTGATATTGTGGATGATTCTTTTGAACATATCTGGATGGAGCTTTTTCAGATAAATCATCTTCAGGTTCTTCATTGGCTTCACTGTCTATATCATTCCTATTTGATGTAGGAGGATATATGTCATCATCGTCTTCATCTGTTGTTTGTTTTTCTTATTTTGGAGCTGCAGGAGACTCATCAATAACAACATCAATACATTCAAAAATCTTCAGAAGTATTTTATTGCAACATTTATATGCCCTACTCCTAGAGGAGTAACCAAGAAATATTCCTTCATCTGCTCCGGGTTCAAACTTGCTAAGTTTTTCATCATTATTTTTTATAAAGAATTTTCTCCCAAAAACTCTGAAGTGCTTCACAGTGGGATGATTACCATACCATAGTTCATATGGAGCTTTATCACTATTTACACGAACATGTGCCTTGTTAATAATATTTACCGTTGTATGTGTTGCTTCTCCCCAAAATGTGTCAAGTGTTCCAGAATCATCAAGCATAGCTCTAGCCATTTGTTGAACTGTTCTATTCATTCTTTCTGCTATGCCATTTTGTTGTGGAGTGCCAGCTACAGAAAACTGTCTTTTTATGCCATGTTGTTCACAAAATTCAAGTAATTCAACTGATATATATTCTCCTACTCTATTAGGTCTAAGACACCTGATTTTTAGATCTAATTCATTTTCAACCAGTGCTTTGAAGATCTGAAATTTCTGAAATGCTTCATCTTTGTGTTTAATTAACCCAATCCAACACATTCTAGAGAAATCATCAATAAATAAGATATAGTATTGTTCACCACGTGGTGAATTTTGCTTCACAGGTCCACATATGTCAGTATGAATGAGTTCAAGAGGCTTACTTGATGAACCTTCCTTGGCATCAAATTGCACTCTGGTTTGCTTACCGAATTGGCAAGATTTCCATATGATACTTTCAGGTAGTGTAATATTGGGAAGATCACGAACAACTTTAAGTCTGCTTGATTTGTTGATTTGAGAGAAGCTCAGATGCCCCAACCTTCTATGCCATAACCAGTTTTCTGAAGATTTACTCAAGTAAAATTGTTCTTTGCAGTTCTTTAATACATACAGGTTTCTTGGAGTTCTGTTTCCTTTTATAATTGTTTTACCTGTATCAAGATCATGTGCCACACATTCTTTTGAACTAAAGACAAATTCAGTTCCTTGATCACACATTTGACTTACACTTAACAGGTTATACTTTAATCCATCCACATACATGACACTATTATCTTTCACCTTTTCTTTTAGAAAAACATATCCTTTTCCCTTAATGACAACAGGAGTATCAATTCCAAATGTAACATTCTTTTCCTTTTCTAGAGCACTATATGCAAGAAGTTTGTTTTTGTCACCTGTCATGTGTTTTGAGCATCCACTATCAATGTACCATTGATTTTCTTCTCCTTCTGCAAATAAGTCTATGCCACAATTTTCAACCTGTAATTCCTTCTTTTTCCATACTTTGGAGCTTGAAGGAAAATGCTCTTTTGGCTGGACTTTGCTCCTGCATTCAGGTTCTTCATGGCCAAAGTTATTGCAATAAGCACATTCAACTTCATTTTGAAGAGGATAAAAGTTGTTATATGTATTCTTCTTTGTTCCAATATCAATCCTTTTCTTTCTTGCTTCTCTTGTCATGATGGTTTTATATGCAACACATTGAACAACTTTATGACCAAAATTGTGACATGAGAAACATTGTCCATTGAAGAAGAAATTTCTGTGATCATGAAATATTCTACTCAAATTTACTTGTTGATTGGTGTTTCTTTGAAAGGTATTCCTGTTAGTGTTCTTTGAATTGAGATTGTCATGCGTTACCTGTAAATATTCTTTATTCCCTTGCTGAGTGGCAGAATGTTGTATGCTAGCTGTAGCTGCTTTTAGATAATTTGGTGCTGAAGCCTGAGAAGATTCTCCAATATATCCAAGACCTGTCTTTATAAGAGGAGAACGTTGTACCTTGATAATCTCATCTAAGGTTTCAGATCCTTTAGCAAATCTAATATTCAAAGTCTTTACTTTCTCAATTTCTTTTCTTAGACTTACTATTTCATATTCTAATTTCTCATTATGTTTCTCCCTTTCTTCAAGCTTGTTTTTCAGAGTTTCTATGGATAATTTACTTTCTTCTAAGAATACTTTGAGTTGATTGATTTCATCAAGAAAATCATTGTCCTCTAAAGCATCCATAAAAGTATCTTTTTCTTCTCTAGATTCTTTTTCAAATGCCATGAGAAGTCTAAGATCTTGTTCACATTCTTCCTCACTGTATGATAACCCATCACTGTCTTCATGAGTATAGTAACTTTTTCTAGTACTAAACCGATTCTTATTCCTTCTCGCTACTTCCTTTCCTTTTTCATATGTTTCTTTGTGAGGACACTTAGCAGCATAATGACCAACTCTTCCACAAGAAAAACATTTGAAAGGAAGCTTACCTTTGAAACGTCCTGTACCAAGTTGGAGTTTATTTACAAAATTTATCTCATCTTCTTCTGAGATATACCCTGATCTATCTGTCTCTTGTACTTATTTCCCTTTTGTAGAAGCTCTAAAGACAGCTTCTTTGACTTTAGATGGTCCTCCTCTCTCATTTCATATGCAGTTAGTATGCCATGAAGTTGCACCACAGTAAGATTTTGAAGATCCTGCTTTTCTTCAAGAGCAGAAACTTTTGACTCAAATTTTGTCGTTAGTAATCTTAAAACTTTCTCAACCAAAGTAGATTCGGTTATTGTTTCTCCCAGATTTCTCATACGATTTACAATATCATCAAGACGTAAAAAGAAATTGGCAATACTCTCCTCATTATGCATTTTTAGGTTCTCATATTGAATTATGAGAGTTTGGATTTTAGCACTTTTTACCTTTGCATCACCTTCATAACTTAGAATGATTTTGTCCCATATTGCCTTTGTTGTATTTAGCTGCATGACTTTGACAAATTCTGATTCAGTTAGACTTCCCAATAGAGCATTGACCGCTTTTGCATTTGTTTCGTAATTCTTTCTTTCCGTTGGATCTGTTGGTACTGCGACTGGATATTGATATCCTCCTTAAACTATAGCCCATACATCTGCTCCCAGAGACTGAAGATAGGATCTCATCCTTGTTTTCCAGAAGATTAAATTTTTTCCGTTGAAGAGCGGAGGCCTGAGAGGTGTTGTTCCTTCTTGATTGTTCATCTTGTTTGATCTTCCTTCTAGCGGCTAAGCTTTTTCAGAAGGACCTACTCTGAAACCAATTTTTGGGAAAAATAATGACAGGGGGGGTGAATCAGTATTTAGAGCTGACTGAATTTTTTTTATCAGAGATCTTATTATGAATTTAATTCTTTACTTAGATTATTGCATCATTCATTCATCAGAAGTTTAGTAAGTAGTAAGCACGTGCAGTAATAACATAATAAGCCACCACACATAAGAAACACACATGAACACCAGAATTCAAGGTGGAAACCCAATTTGGGAGAAAACCACCGTTGTTGTCATCTCTATCTTCAATATTTATTATAAAGAAAACTTCTTACAATTTTTTGTTGGCGCAGACTTATACCAGCACGCAGGCACCCACCTGTAGAAGGCTACAGCCTTCTCTCGTTCTCCAGTCACTACTGGAAGGGAGCTCCAACCCCCTGATCTCGTTTACCAACCTCTCCTGGAAGGGAGCTTCAACCCCCTGATTTTAACACCATCTTGTACTGGTAGAAAGCTTCCACTTTCATGCTGAATAATTCAACCCTCAGATCCACCAAATTTCTTCAATTTCTTCATCAGACTTGCACGAGGTCTTCATTATTTCTTTTGCAGATCTTCCTAGAGATTCATCATTTCTAGATCTAGAGATCTTGAACCTTTATCATCTCCATAGGTGCATCCTAGATTCAGATTTATCAGAAACATAGTTTAATCATACAGATATCTCTTAAAGAGATTTATTCATTAACAACCCCTCCCCATGCACACGTTGTACTATGATCCTCTTCTCCTTATATAGTTTTTTAATTTATTAATACCATGAGTCAAAACCACTCAACAGCTGATGGTATTCCTGGACAAGATCAAATAGATAATCCAATGGGGTCTACCCAAGCCCCAAACAACTTCTCATTGTTCTATTTTCTTGGTCTGGAAATTAATTAATCTAAGGCTTTTTAATATCTCAATCTGAGATTGAGATATTAATCCAATTCCTCCTTTAGTTATGAACTCCCCAAGGCATATATATATATATATATCGACCCCAGATTTATGTGTTCGTGAGATCAACGCATGTATTAACCCACGTTCATTACATCACATGTTTCATATTTTGCCAACTTTGCATATTCAACATCCTTTATTAACCCTGCAAACCTTAGTTTAAAAGGTCCCAATCAATATAATTTAGAACCGGGCCCACATATATAATAAATGATCCAATCACATACTTGCACCGTACAGTGGTTATCCATCGTGCACCTTCCTCATACGGCCACTGTCTGATGGCTCCCCTCCAGATCGATGGCGCACAACAATATCGCGCGGATTCCTTGGTTGGACATTAACGCGCGATGACGCGCAGTGATGGTGGTTTTGAAAATTCGTTCAGGGACGCATGTCGCTCATTCTATGGAATCGCTCCCAACCTCTTGAATACCGCTTGCCCGTCGAAATCGGTGCGATGAAAACTGGAAACCCCCTTCACTATTCATTCCGCTCGTGGTTCCTCTCCTTCGCTCAAGGTTCTGTCCGCCTTTATCCCAATATTGCTACGTTTCTCCATGAAGGCATAACTCTGTTTTAATTTTTCTTCCTCCACGCGATTATGTTAATGTAACTCAGGTTATATATAATTCGAGTTGGTCCATACTTTCAACGGAGATTGGAATGGATAGGCTTCTTCCCTATTTGTGGATGCAAATATACATTAAAGAGCATCTTTACTAACACAGGTCATATGTATTCCAGAAAACATGCTCTGCGATCATGTGTCCATTCAATTGCATTCTTCAGCAAGAAGGTTAACCATATCGAATCCACCATATAGAATTGCATCCTTTACTGATTAGCTAGCTCGTGCTTTTACATAAATTGAATCCATCAGCCCTTTACTCAGATTTACTCAGCCATACTTAACACATATTGCAAAGAGACCAGAACCCTCCAACTTTAGAGGTTTTTTAGGATGTATGAATACACCGAACTTATTCACACATGATTTAACACGTCCTTATTCACATCGATTCTCCCAAAGCTTCGATTAATGTACATTCAGTCTTATATTCTGCTTGTATAGAACTACTGATGGTTTTCTGAATTCTTCATATAGTCATTATCTGCATCCTTTGTCAGAGAGTTTCCATCAAGGACAATCATATAATAGGATATAAGAAACATATTTCCAACAAGAATAACCTGCAAAAATAGGAGAAGTTACGTAAGACTCCTTGGTTTCCAACAAACCGATAATAACAAAGGTAACTACGGAAAACTTTCCAACAATCCCTAATTTGAAAGTCACTCACCTTCAAGAAAAATGCTGGCCCTGAACATATAGAGGGGGATTAAAAAAAAATTAGGTTCATCCATGGAACATTGAGGTTGTAAGTAGAGAAATTCACAGATGGTAAGGTGAACCAATTTTAAATCTCTGATATTGCATCAATCACTCTTTGTGACATGCAAGGTGGGTCCTCCTAAAATATAAGCATATTTGGTGGGATGATGAAGTGATCAGTAAGGTTCTCCCTAACTCCTCGATGGCTACAATCTAAAATATGCTTGTAATAAATATGTATGGTAGTGTCTCTCAGTGTGTGCCTCTAGTTCATGACAGGAAACTGATTATGCGCACAGATCACATCAGGTAAGTATGCATACATATATAACCTTGGTTTCTCACCCTTAGCACGATCCTTGGCTCGTGCTACATGGAATATTAGTTGATGAGCCAAAATATCTAACCATTTGAGCAGCTTTCCCTCATTGATCACCTGGTTTAAAAAGATAGCCCACCTCTCATGAAATGTTTATGTGCTCTGTTGGCCATATATTATGTAAGCTAATATGACCAGAAGATGGTATGCCTTCTTGAATGACATTGTATTGAATGTGTTGATCAATGTTTATCTAAATTTCAATGGCTCCTTCACCCAACACTCAAAAATATCCTCTGTTCTCACATAACTATGGGTGGCATAAAACAAAGAGTACATGATCTTTACTGGCTTAGGAAGATGATACTTATCCTGAAAATATGCTTCCAAAAATGTAGCAAAAGTTTATCTACTCGTGTTTCTCAGTGTCATAGTTTTCTAATTAGTGTGTTGGACAACCTAATTGATCACATCCGCACATGGGAAAGCTATATACTTACATGAAACCCTATATAGTCCTGACTACGTGATGCTGAGATAAACTTTCTGATCCTCTAAATCTACCCCAAAGTACATTGCAAAATCATCTTTAACATGCTTCCATGTGAGTTTGATTCTTTTTCTACAAATACCTGAGTCTCCACATATAGTGGCAAGTTAACCAGAGCTTTATCAACTACTTCCCTAGTACTATATTCTGTGATTTATTTTGAGGCAACTCTCTTGGGTGCCACAGTAACAGTGACTATTGGAGAAGTGCGTAACAAATGATGTACCTGTGGGAAGGAAAATACACTCGTGGCAAGAAAGCATCATTTTTAGGAAAAGTACCTTCATGGAATGTTAAAACAATAAACTGGGCATATGATGGATGGGATTGCATAATTTTCACTAGAAATATGGGTTAACTGCATAAGGGAAATGCACACTGTGCAGTCCCAGTAGTCATGGTCGAAGATTGAGGCTTCATGCTACACAATGCATAGTTCAACCTAGGAAATGAACTATGAAAGACTATGCACTGCACCGTCTCAGTGGCCATGGATGCATACTGAGCCCTGGAACTACATAATGTGCAGTTGCGATAGCTTCTACTATGCACTTTGTGGTTCCAGAGGCCAAGATCTTAGCTTGGGCCCTAAGATTGTGTAGTGCCCAATTGGGAAAAGTGAAAAGAAACCAAGGGAATGATAGATTTTCCCAAGGGAAGTGTGAAAAATGAGTTTATTTGAGAGATAGTGTTTCCTTGAGTGTCAATATGACCAAGCGTGAATGAAATAAGATAAATAAAGTGTATAAACTAATTAAATGGGAAGAAAATGAAATCAGTGAGGAGAGTCACCACAATGACAACCATCGGAGAAAAACAAAAGAAATCGATGTGACACTTTTTAAAGGAAAAATATAACTTGAAAAAATAAATCTACAAGCTAAAGCAAGTTAAAATGTTAGCATGTGTGTAAAGAAACAAGAGACTCACACAAGAAAAACTAAGAAAAGCGACAGAAAAAATGATAAATTTTAAACTCACTCGGAAAAGTGACAACGATCACACCAAAGGTTTCTTGATCTCGTCGGGAATTCTATACCTCCAATATTGAGTGTGAAAATGAGATCTAGGGGCACCAACTAAATATATTTGATAAAACTAGGATTTATGAGGTGCATGCCTAAAATCAAGGAAAAACCAACACATGGCGAAATTTTCCAAAAATAATAAGTGTGCCTCCTTTTGGTTACTAAAAATAGATCCCTATATTTTAGGAATGTATTTTCTTTTTGATATTTTCTTCTTCTTTTTTCAAGGAAAAATTTCCATGCACATCACCAGGAAGGATTTCGCAATTTTGGGAACTGGGAAACTTTTCAGCTCAGTGCATTACACAAATTTTGAGCTCAATGAGAGATTGTTTAGTTTTTGGTCTCAGTCTTGGGCTGCCTATCATGACTGCACAAATTCTGAGCTCAAGTCTAAATTCTTGTCATGACTACACAATCTGATTCATCAAGCCTTCTTTCCCTCATGGATTGCATAGTTTCTGGAGGCAAGCCCAGAACTATTGTGCAAGATGAAGGAATGAGATTATCTTGTTACTTAAAGTAATTAGCTAAGAAAAAAATCAAGCGAACACATGCATAGAAAAAAGATAAATATCAATCAAACAACATATACCTGATACCGATGCAATATAAGCTCCCGAGAAAAGATGGTTAGGCTCCAAAATTTGAGAAAAGGAAAAAATTTGGAGGGTGGTTGTAGCCACTACAACAGTATCATAATCCAATATTTTTTATTTGGAGCTGCTACTTTCAGGAGGGGATTGGTATTTTATTCTCTCAGCTGGTATGTATCACAATGTCTCTCTCTCTCTTCTGGTTATATTTTCCATTCTCGTTAAAATTTTCATCTCTCCTTTTCTAGGTTGGTGTCTTGGTTTAGGAATGTTTGTCTTAGTATCTTACCTACCTATTCCCTTGAAGGTTGTTTCTCCTCTTCCTGCTCGAATTCAGTATTTTCAGGTGAAATTTATTTGATTTACCTGTCTTTTTTTTCATGGTGTTTGTTCTAAAAAATATTTAAGGTTTGGAGAGTATGTTCTAGTTTTTGGTTGGTTGTTTTGTTTCAATTTTCTTATTATTCAAATCCTGTTGTTAATTGAGGGAGTTAAGTTTCTTGCGTATTGAAATAGCCCCTTTATCTTATGTCATTTTTTAAAGAAATTCCATGATCGGCCATGGGATTATTTCATGTCTCTGATATGTAGCGAGTTTGGTATGGGATTATATCATGTCTTTAAGATGTACAAAGTTTAATAGTTTGCCTAAATTTAGTTTTTTTGTATGGTGCTTAGGGGATGATTTGGTAATTTTAAGGTTTGAAAGTCTAGATGTTGTAGCTCATCCATTTATTTTCTTTGAATGAAAATATTCTTGTACTTCCTATGTCCAATGTTGCTTGGTTGTCACTTCAATGGATCGTAGACAAAGGATGACTAGTCACAGAGACAGAGGAGGAAATTTCAGAATTAAAATAAGTTGACCTTTTTCGTATGACTATTGCTTCTTATTTTAATGTTTCTCCTTTGGAGGTTAAGAGGGATATTTTATTAATGGAAAGTAAAGAGGCATAGGATATAAATTATCATTCAGAATCTAAATTGGTGGGTGAGGATATGAAATGAGTACACAACCCTAGAAGATTTAAGCAGTGAAGGCTTCATTTCATGAATTCAATAGTTTTACTCGAATAAATGGCCACTCTATTGCACTTGATATTCAAAGATAAACAATTGGAATCCTACAATCTTTTATTGTCCATGGAAGATATGAAACGAATGTTTCAAAATCTTAGGCTTTGTTTGGATAATGCTGACTCTCCTTTGACTTGTGTAGAAGGATTCCTGACAAGAGACTCTACCTCAAGCGACCTCACTAATTCTCTCATTGATCATGGTAAAACTCACACTATCATTTCCTTTGATGAGGATTACTAGTCATGGGATTCATGATTTTTTTCTTTATAAGTTTTTGGATGACGCTTCCCACAAATATGATTTTTCTAAGACAATATGCTTAATTTTTCGTATGAAGTTAATTGTGCACATATAAATCTCTTTGCTTATTGGATGTCCTCATGCACATTATCATGAATTGATACTATCTATATTTATAAAATAAAATAAAATATTTTTTCTTATAGTATTCACATCAATCAAATTGCTGCTACTTTAAAAAAAAATTGACTTATTTCCCTATTATGATGCACTAATGAGTTATTTAAATAATTTCTAAGAAATTAAAAAAATAGATATTTATATTGATATAATAGAAATTTAGATTTATTTTTGTAATTTTAGTGAGTTAATCATTTATTTAATTTTGAAATATTTATTAACATTATTGTATGTAATATTGAATCAAAAATTTTTAATATTTATAAGTTATATTTCTCAATTAGAATATAATGTGTCATAATGTTGCATTGTTACATACTATTTTGATAGCTTTATAGTGTTACAAATAATTTAATGTCTTATCTATGATATTTCGACATGTTATCAATTGGCAAATTTTAAGTTTATGCTATTAAAGGAAGACAAAATACAAGATAAAAGTTGTCACTTTCACATTTTCTTTTCCCTATTACTTAAATATTTTATTTTCTACAATTAAATAAGTTAATTATATTTTAAATTAGTTATTATTATTAAGTTTATTTTTTGAAATATTATTTTGGTATTGAACAAACTGGTTGGGAATCGGATGGCTAGGGTTTTCGCTTCCCCTGCGTAAACTATGAATCCCTAATCCCCTGCGAACCCCGTTACGAAGCTTGGTGCCCCCTGGCTTCTTTGCTGATACATCTCCCATTAATCCTCCCTCTAGAGGGGCGGGTACGTACCCCCCTCCTCTCAATACCCCCTCTTCTACTCCAGACAAAAGTACCAGCCCTGGATCGACCCCCCTAGCTGCCTCTGTTCATGCTCCTGCAACAGATAACTCTAGTAACACTGCTTCACGCTCTGCGGCCGTTAAAGAAAAAGGAGCAAAGAAGGATGCCTCTGCGTCTCATCCAAAGGCGTCCTCTGCCACTTGCATCACAAAAGCATCCGAGAGAACAAAAATAGACCTCCCCAATCATCGCATCAATGGTCAAACTCAATATATGAAGGATCACGCCCTCATAGGCAAGTTCATAGGACTATGGCCATCATAAAAGGCCTTGCAAGGCTGGATAGTCTCCAAATGGAAGCCTAAAGGACAAGTGACCCTGCAGCTTGGTCCCAAAGGTTTCTTCACAACTATCTTCAACTGGCTGGAGGACAGAAATCGTATCTTTGAGGGAGGCCCATATTTCTTCAACTCTGCAGGCCTGTACCTTCGTGACTGCATAGAGAGATTCAATCTAGACAAAGAGGACTTCAACTGGGCTCCAGTCTGGATCCGTATCACCTCTCTACCTCTGGAATACTGGGACGAAGAGACCTTAAAGGACATAGGAAATGGCTTGGGAGTGTTTATTAAAGTTTCCGAGGAAACTAAACTCAGGCGATACACCTCCTATGCCAAGATATATGTTTACATGCAGCTCGCCAAAGCTCTCATGGATTTGGTAAGTCTATTTCATGACAAATTCAAATGGGTTCAAATAATAGACTACGAGCATGTCCCCTTCTATTATAGGAAATGTCACGAAAATGGTCACCTATATCATGATTGTCTTCTGAATCAATAGCCTAAAATCCCTGCCTCTGAGCACAACAAAGATGTTGATGGATATACTAAAGTCACCAGTCGAAGGAAGCACTCTAAGAAAACCCCTGTCTCCCGAGATGTTCCCAAGAAACCTGACATGAGTAACAGATTCGAAATACTTGCCTCTCAAAACACCTCGGAGGATCCTCAATCTAATCCATCCACCTCAGATCTGCCTCCTAAATCTTCCACTCCTCTTCCTAACCCTTTGTCCTCTGTCCCCGCCATAACCAACTCTCTCACCTCTACCTCCTCAGACAAACTTGATAAAGCTCTTGTTCTCAAAGATTCAAGCATGGATATTGATGTCACTCTCGCTCTCAGCACCCATCAAAAGATAAACAATGAAGAACATAATATGCTAACATACATGGATGAAGAACCAGAGAGTATAGATCTGGGGGATCTGGACATACTCAGCCAGGAAACAACTTGTCATCAGAGAGAATTTAGCGCAATACCTCCCTAAAAAATAGACAGCCTTGAGGTGGTTCTAGCCAGAGCACAGCAAAACAAATTTCTTGGTATTCGGGCATGCAGTATTTGGGATGGGAAAAAAATAATGAAAGAATCAAAGAAATGTGGGCGTAAAACGGATCTGCAGAGGACCATCATTTTTGGAGAAATGCTTGTGGAATCTGGTAGGTTCCCCAAGCTGACCAAGTTCTACAAGGCTCTTCCTCACTGTTCCTCATGAAGCTCATTTCATGGAACGTGAGAGGGCTCAACAACCCTGCTAAACACAGAATGTTAAAAAGCATGATTTATCAAGATAAGCTATCAATAGTTTATCTACAAGAAACAAAATGCAACAAATTGCTCTTGAAAAGATCCTAAATAGATCCTGTCCGGGATGTCGTTCAGTTTTAGTGGACGTGTCGGGGGCGTCAGGGGGGCTCGTAATCATTTGGAACCCCCAATTTCTCTCCCTCTATGATTTTCATGCCTCACACTAGTTTATTCAAACAAATTTCCATTTAATAGGGACCAACACACATGGTCACCTCACTAATGTATATTTCCCACAAGAATTACACAAAAAATTGGATCTGCTGGAAACTCTCACAGAGTTCAATTCTGCCAGGAGCTTCCCCCTATGGATCCGTGGGGGTGACTTTAACATAATCACAGCTCTGGAGGAAAAATCTGAGGGTAGAACGAGGTTGGACATGGAAAACACTAGCTTCAAAGACTTCATCCACAACAATATGCTAATGGATCTTTAGGCTACAAATGGAATGTACACATGAACAAACAAGCAAAGGGGCTCACAGCACATAGCCTCCAGGCTTGATCGATTCCTAATTTCTGACAATGCAATTCACCTTGGTGGGGACTTTCATGCCTCTATCATGCCTCAAGTGGGCTCCGATCACTGGCCCATAATGTTGCAGTGGTCGCATCCTGGCTCTAGGTGCAATAGACCATTCCACTTTGAATCATTTTGGTTCTCACATCAGAACTTCAAAGAATTAGTTATCGATGCTTGAAACTCCACTCCCCCGACAGGAGCCAAGATGTTTCAGCTCCAACAAAATCTCAAACACCTTAAATACGCTCTCAAATCTTGGAACTGCACACAGTTCGGCAAGATTTTCGTCCATCAGAAAGAACTAGAGCAGCAAATGAACACACTGCAACAGTGCATCATCTCTGAAGGAAGAACGGAAGACTATGAACGGCAGGAGCATGCCCTCCTCTCCAAAATCGAAGAGCGAAGGCAAAAAGAAGAGACCCTGTGGCGTCATAAATCCAGGGTCAGATGGCTGAAAGATGGGGAGAAAAACACTAAATTTTTCCACAGGTCCACCATCCAAAGAGGAATGCAAAATAACATTTCCTTCATTAATGATCAGCAAGGGGATCGACTAGAGGTGCATGAAGATGTTGAACATGAATTCAAAGAGTATTTTTAGGACACTCTTCGGGAACCTCCAGGCTGCAGAAATCAAGCAATACAATCAGTCACGCAACACATTCCAAAAATCATCACAGATGAACACAACAACATGCTTCTCCAGCCTGTCAGTCTTCAGGAGGTGGAAGAAAAAATGGCCCAACTCAAAGCTGGCAAAGCGCTTGGCCCCGTGGCTTCACAGCCAATTTATTTCATCCTTTCTGGGAGCAGATCAAAACAAAAGTTTGGGAGCTAGTGGAAGAATTGCAGTCAATGCATTGGATTCTACCATCCCTTAACACGACCTTCATAGCACTCATTCCCAAAGAAGAAGACTCCAACACTCCAGACAAATATAGGCCCATCGCACTTTGTAATGTAATCTACAAACTCATCTCCAAAGTCATGGAGAACAGGCTTAAACCTTTTCTCCCTCTCCTAATATCGCCGAAGCAGACAGACTATGTGGAAGGGCGCCAGATTCTGGATGGAATCATCCTCTCACATAAAGTGATCCATTCTCTTAAGCTTATAGAGAAACTAGGTATGATTCTCAAGTAAGATCTTTCTAAAGCATTTGACAAACTAAGCTGGAACTATATCAATCAAATTCTCTTAGCCTTTGTCTTTTGTGCTACTTGGACTCGATGGCTCATAAGCCTCATCTCCTCCCCCAGCTTCTCCATCCTTCTCAATGGATCTCCTTCCTCACCCTTTCATTCTTCCTGTGGTATTCATCAGGGTGATCCTATGTCCACTTTTCTTTTTATTCTCATGGCTGAGGACCTTAGCCGCCTCATTCATCATGTTGTCTCTTCCAATTCCATAAAAGGAATTTCTCTCCATGACCGACCCCCCATCTCTCACCAACAGTTTGTTGATGATAATATGATTTTTGGTCATCCATCTGTCCAAGAGGCCTCTTCCTTCAAGTCCTTGCTTGACATCTTTTCAGTAGCCTCAGGCACCACCATCAATGCCTCCAAATCCCAACTTTTTTTCTTCCATACTTCCATCATATCCCAACGTAATATTGCAAGGATTCTGGGCTTTTCAATTTCTGTGCTTCCCTCGAAATATCTTGGAGCTCCCCTCTTCGATTCCGCCATCAAACATTCTTCATGGAGAACTCACCTTGACAAATTAGAAGCCAAGCTCTCCTCTTGGACCTACCGTTCACTAAACATTGCTAGCAGACTCATCCTTATCAAATCTGTTCTCCAAGCCATGCCTTTGTACTTATTCTCTATATTGGCAGCCCCAAAATGGGTCTTAAAAAAAATTCACAATCTTCAACGAAACTTTCTTTGGGGCTCCTCGAGCCTTAATAGAAAGTGGGCTCTTGTCAAATGGACCGAGGTCTGCCTTCCTAAATCGTCTGGTGGGCTTGGTCTGAGGGATCCTTTACACAACAACAATACTATGGGCACCCGCATCTGGTGGAACTAGATCTCTAAACCACACACACCCTGGGATCGTCTTTGGCAGGCAAAATATGCTCCAAGAAGACCTCAGGAGGATCTCATTTGTATCACCATCAATACCCCTGGTTCATTGATCTGAAATGCAACGAAGCAACACAGTGCCTTTATCCAAGCGCACAGTTTCTGGGAGATTCACTCGGGTACTACTGCTAGATTTTGGGGGGACTCTTGGTAGCAACTCCCTAAACTGGCCACCCTCTTTCACAACCCAAAGTGGCAAGCCACTCTGCAACAAACTGATCAAAACCAAGTCCATTAGTTTTGGCAGCGACATTCCTCTCAGGGTTTTCAACAATGGAGATTAGCAGGAACTTGGCAGGAGGAAACATTTGATGAGATTGATCAAGAGCTCAAACTCATAAGAATCAAAGTCTCCGATCAAAAGGACAAACTGCAATGGGGATATACTCCCAAAGGCATATTCACTACCAAAGAATCATACCAACTGCTCTATTATCCCTCGTAGATTCCAAAGCATCATCTATGGGATCAAGTTTTGCAACCAGGTATCTGGCCTAAGGTTTCTACTTTGTTATGGCTTCTAAGCAAATAAGACTCCTCACATGGGACAATTTACAAAAACGTGGTTTCACTGGGCCTTCTAGATGTCCCAACTGCAATCTTCATTCAGAAACCATATTGCATCTCTTGGATACTTGCCCATTAGCCGCTCAACTCTGGGAGAGAACATCTTTATGCAATAGAAGAACTAGTAGACACGTGGGAGACATTGTCAATACCATCAGGAACTGGCCTCTGCAACCTTTCCAAAGTCACTTGCTCAACTCTCTTTGGGAACTTATATCGGGCTTTGTGTACTGGATCATCTGGAAGGAGTGTAATAAAAGGATCTTCAAAAATCAAAGTATGCCCCTTGACATCCTGTGGTCGCATCTCAAACAAAGTCTTCAAGAAAATCTTGCTCTAAGGCACTGGCAAGACTCTGACATGTCCACATCCCCCCTAAATGCCTCATTCTAGAGAATTGGAACCTTAACCTCACACATTATGCTCAGGTCAAGACCAATTCCTCCATCCATCCTGATTCTCCCCTCTCCTGGTCTCCTCCTGCGACACATTCTTTCAAACTGAACTTCAATGGAGCTGCTAAGGGTAACCCAGGGTTAGCTGGATACGGTGGCATTTTCAGAAATGTTGAAGGCTCTGTTCTGCACATATACTATGGCTCGCTTGGAAGAGACTCCAACAATGCTGCTGAGCTTGAAGGTTTATGGCATGGCATTTGCATTGCTGAAAAATAAAACTTTTTCCCTCTGGAGGTTGAAGGGGACTCTCAAATTCTCATAGAGGCTGCTATTCGAATCCATTCTGGTACTTCAGCAGCAAAGATAGCTTCTACTTGGCGACTTCTCAGCAGATTGGAACAAATTTAAGATTGGCTCAGGGCTCCCTGCATCATCACCTTCAAGCACATCCGATACACTACTAACAAGGTAGCAGACCGTATGGCCAATCAAGGCGTCGATCAACAACTCCCCTTCTTCTCTGGCCCTTTGAACAGTTCTGATGATGCTCAACTTATTCAAGACTGCACCCTCCTAGTGCAACAAGATCATCGTCTCCTAGATGCGGGTGATTAATCTGATTTGTATGTGGGCAGCGTTGTGGGTTGGCGCGTGGATATTTACCACCGCCACCCAGCCTCGTGTGATGTATTACATTAAATCCTCTGCCATCACCTTCAATGTTGCATTAATGCAGTTCATTCCTCCACACCAGCACGCGTGCTCTTCAACCATGGCGCCTCCTCCCAACCTCATTCATGCTCCTCATTTGAGCTTGAGTTGCTCCTTCGTAGCTGCTAAGCCCCGCTCTCGGACTAGCACTCGGAAGCGTTATTCTTTGGAGTGCTGTATTGGTCTGTTGCCTAATATCCATATCTCTCAGAGTCCCTTCTGTAAGCTCAATTTCCATTTGTCCTTCGTCAATGCCGGTGCTCCCTTACTAGCTGAAGCTCGGTCCCTTGCTGCCCTCTCATTCCATCACAGCTCTGCGCTGCCTGTTCTTCACACCATGCCAAGATTACGCCACTGTATGCGTTGCAGGCAGAGTAGTACTTGTGGGCATGTGGTTCGCCAGCCCTCCACTTCTACCTCTGGCTCCACTTCCCACTCCTCAGATTACTGCAATGACCGTTATCCCGACACCAGAAGAGGACGTGGTCATGGTCGTGGTCGTGGGTAGCCCCATTTTGATGTGCACTCTGACCACATCCCGGTCACCCCGCTCACCACCCCTGTGTAGTCTCACATGGCTAAGTTCTGTTTCCCATGTGCCTTCAGCCATTCCAATTTAATTGCTACTATCACTATTGTGCTGCAAGAGGACTCTTCGGGTGTGGTTGTCGCGACTCCGGGTGTGACTCTGGAGAAAAACACGGATGATAGGATCAATACTCCTCCCACTAACAACCTGAAGCGCAAAGAACCCAACTGCAGTGCTCCTCAAGACATGAGCCATCAGGCAGGACCAAGCAACCCCAAGCATGGCTATTTCACTGGTAAAGAAGGCCATCTAGTAGAGGAAGAAGACCCTTACAAGTATGGCTGTCGCATCGTCGAAGAATCACCTCCCACTTCTCATGAATCCTAAACAGGTCTGCATTCAAAGGTTTTTGTTTCCCAGTCGCTCGAATGGGCTCAATTCCCTGCGTCTTATGTTTATCAATTCTTCTACTTAGACTTTTGTTCCAAGGTCTATAAGCCAGTTTCCCCTGCATGGGCAGCACATATATGTTTGTATGTTTGGGGCTATTAGTGCAGTATTAGCTTTTGAAGTTTATCTGGTAAAAAAAGTTCTATAATTGTGCGAATGCCGCAACTCTGGGCAAGATCTTTTGAGGCCATGGCCTCCCTGTAAATTTTTGTATCAACAATAGAAGTAGACGAACTCAGAAAAAAAAGTTTATGTTATGAAATATATGTGAATAAGAAAAAAAAATCGATATATAATTTTAATTTCGATAAACGAAATTTCAAATACATTTCAATTACTTTTAAATTCTTTATTATTATAAATTAAACACCTAATAAACAAATTCTATATTATTATAAAATTGAACACATAATAAATAAAACATATAACATACGTGGTATATATTTCTAAATTCCTTCACTTTCACATTTTCTTTTCTCTAATATTTAAATAGTTTCATTTTCTACAATTATATATTTTAAATTATTTATTATTATTATGTTTATTTTATAAAATATGTGAATGAGAAAAAAAAACAGTATATAATATTAAATTCAATAAAAGAAATTTCAAATACATTTCAATTTCTTTTAAATTTTTTATTATTATAAATTAAACATCTAATAAATAAATTCTATATTATTATAAAATTTAACACATAATAAATAAAACATATAACGTACATGGTATATATTTCTAAACTCGATAAATACAACATTAAATTTATTTTTCTTCTCTATGTGCATATAATAACTTATCCTAAACTCCATAATTACAACATTAATTTTTTTTTTTTTTCTCTATGTGCATATAATAAGTTATCCTAATTAGGTGGAGGCAGGGGTGGCTGGGTTTCCTTAGATCTCCAAAGAAAATAGTTTTGATCAAATTCACATGTGAACTTGGAACAATAACTAATAATAAAGAAAAATTACTTGCTTTTTGGAAGTGTCTAAAGGTATCTTAAACAGCGAAATATATAATTTGGCAGTGTATGGAGAGTCTCTAATTGTTATTCGGAAAATGGTAAAGACCAAAAGTTTGATTAGCTCCTCACCCTCTCCTTTGGTGCAAAGGGTTCTCAATTCTTCCGTGCAATTGGAGAAGATCGAATTTCATGAAATTCATGGGCAACTATATTCGGAGGTGGATGAACTTGCAAAGAAAGGTTCGAGTCTGAAGCAAGGGAAAGTTGAGTTAAACGATATATTCTGCATTTTCCTAGTTCCTTAATTATGGCACTTAATTATTACGCCTTCAACCTTTGAGGTCCGATCGTTTTCAAGGGTTATGATATCGAGTCATGGTTTATTTTCCTCCAAATGTTTTTAACTGCTCTAAGATACACCACCCTCACTTTGATCAAAACGTGGAAGAACATGAGTTCCTCCTACTTCAAGGTGGTCGATACCATCAGCTTCGATTATCGATGTCCCCATGATCTCACGTGTATTTATTCCATTTCCTTCCTTATTATTTGGTAGCATAAACGCTTGGGAATTATTTTTTTTTTTTAAATAAAGTAGGGCTTTTCTATTGATATTTGCAAGTAGGTTACAAAAATTATAGTTCAATTGATGACCTCAACTTGCTTGAAGGAAACCAGGTCTGTTGGCCATCTCAGTGCATGAAAGGCATACCAAAATTGAAAAAGTTTCTTCCGTATAAAGTCCTCGTGGGCTATTTGCTCAAGAGCATACCTATCTACATTTTGGTAATAAAAACTAAGTACATTCAAAATTTCAAATTTCATAAAACAACAGAAACAAGGAACCTCTAGCCATCTAAAGAGGAGACAGGAGCCGGGCCTTTAACAGTAGACCCCGACATGTCCACTTGCTGGAGTTGCTGGAGCTGCTTTTCCATCCGGCCTACCCCGTCATCAAGTCTAGCCATATGGTCAGCTACCTGGTACTGGGTGATCTTAATATGATAAAGCTGGTTCTGCATATCCTGTAACATGTCGATAATGCGGGATTCTAACTTTGTAGAATCAAGCTGGGTCTGAGCAGGGGGGAAATCTGCATAGCCTTCACAAGAAGGCATTTAACTGTCCAGTAGGTATGAATAGTCTGATGGAATAACGTGAGTCGGCCTCGGATGTTTCCTATGTCAGATATGAAGTCTAGAATCTCTTCCTCTGCTTCAATGTCTTCAGGGTCTATCTGAATATCTCTCTCCCATCCCCGAATCTCCTGATGGACTTGGGAAGAATTACCTAAAACATAGTTTCCTGCTAGAGTTTCTAGAATTTCTTGATTGGATTTTCTCCCTCTTTTCTTTGGCTGAGGCTCCTGCTGGACTGGTTGTTTTCCTTTTGTAGACCTGGGGGTGGAGCAACGCTTCCCCATTATGCAGTGACGCCTAATCAAAAACAGGAACAGGCAGAGAAAAAAGGTGAACCCGTTCATTACTGCATGATATCTCTTAGTTTCGTCCCCCTGAGCAACAGAGTTATTGCTTCTCATAACATTTAACAACAAAAGACAGTGTTGTAAGCAGGGCAGACGACCGGTGTTGTTCCATAATAGGGAAGCTTGCGCAAGCCCGGTTTTCCAATTCATTACTGGGGGTGCCGACCCTGTGGTGGAAATCAGAGCACAAAACTTATGAACAGAATTAGAATAGACAGTGGTGCGGGAGACTGTTGAGGCACTATGCATTTGTGCCAAACTCCGACCCTTACCCGCAAGGAAACCCCCCACCATTTGGAAGGCGTCGGCCAGGGTAAGATTAGTAGTATTCCCAATACGAGCAGTTGTTACGATTCTTATCTTAAGGATGTCAAACAAACTACAGGGGTCTGCACCAGACAGGGGTAAAATGACCATGTCCCTAGAACTAACAACAATGAGACCGCTACACTTATTGATGGCAAGCAAATTGCAGGGGGTTGTGCCAAACTGGTGAGAACTGTACATTACTCCTGTCAGCTTAAGGGTGGCGATCAATTTGCAGGGGTCGCGGAAGCAAGGCCTTATTTTCTTCAGAATGGGGATAGCAGAATTGAAGACATTTATAGAAAGCAAGAACACCATATTATACAAATTACAGGTGGAAACCTGAGCATCAACAACCATGAGCAAAAGAATAAGTTTATAAACATACCCACACCTGGTCGAGTAGCTGGTTGAAGGAACGTTACCTTGCTTCCCCCTCTGCTGCCTCCAGTCGCTTGCATGAAAGGTGTATTGTAACAATGCGTGAAGGGAGGGAGAAAGCCAACTTACCTTAACAAAATGTTTCCGCCCACAACCTGACAACCCAGGCTGTCTTACATGCATATTCATTAAAGATCGCTCGTCAACTTCGTGTCGAGTTCTATGATTCCAATGAACCATCATTAGACTTGGTTTCTTGGAAAAGAGGACAACTGCCAGTGCTCCACGTCTTTATACTGTGGTTAGACGTGTACACCCCGATCGGGGGCCCGCTTGGGAATTATAATTATACGAGCAAGTGGTGTCAAATCTATTTATGCTTCACCAGGTGGAAGAAGGTATGGCTCTTCTGAGTTGCGATGCCAGGTATTGGGGATGATATTACAAAGTTAATGGATATGACCCATTTTTTTTCCATGTTCAGCCCAACCAATTTTTAGAGCATGAAGTCTTTTTGTTGGTTTCTTGAGATAAAATCTAAGCATGAAAGTTATATTTTATTAATAAAAAAAGATTATATATATATGATATACATGAAGTGTTGTTTATTATTTTTGATACTCAATAAGTTGGTTAAGACAATATCTCAACTACACATCAAACTAGAAATATATAAATTTAGCCAACTCCTATGGAATAGAAGAATACTCCTTACAAAGAAAATCACAAGTGAGACAAGTAGGAATTACATATTGCATCAGCTTGCTTGTATTTTAAAAAGTATTTTCCCTATTTATCGTTTTCTCAATTTGTCCTTCCTCCTAGAGAGTTTTATGATGCAGTTGAAATAATTGTTGTTTCTACTCTTTGCTTTGGTCATTGCACGTGGGTGCAATGTCACATGCTTTGGGTTTGAGTTCAAGTTTGATAATATTTAGGTTTATGTTGGGTTCAATTTTTTTAACTATGTTTAGATGAGGTTCATCATTAGATACACATATAATGACTTATAAGATAAACTAGTAAGAAATGAACATTAGTAAACATCAAAAATATTATCACAAACATAAAAACTTTAAGGATAAATTACATGCTTGAGTTGTAACTTGAGATTATGAGTTTATCTATAAACTTGGTCAATGAGTATAAAGTTCCATGAAGATTAGATAAACTCAAAAAAATTTAAAGTTGCCTAAAATTCAAACCTCTAAATTAAAGTTCTAGGAACCTTATGACATATCCTAAAATGGTTATTTGGGTTACCATGGACTGTTTTCGTTTAGAATGAGGCCACTCATGTTTCAGACAAGCTTTTTGACGTTTTGCACTTTGTTGGTTTCCATCTGGAAACTAGAGGACATCGTGGAACACCAACATCTTTCCTTTCAGCTGTTTAAGGAGGCTAAACTGACCCGTCTTGAAGCGGAAATGGAGGATATAGTGGATGACCTCCCTGAGGAAAGTCTTGTCCTCAGCGAGCATATGGATACTTTGTAAATTTGTAGTTGTGGTAATTCGTCGAAGGTGACGGACATGGATGGCTCCGTTACTGCTGCTAGTGGGAAGAATGTTCATCGTTCCAGGTACACCAGAGTCAATGGGCCCAACTAAGATAACTTTGTTGCCAGTTTTGAGGTTCTACTGGTAACTTTTGCCATAGTTTTATGCAAATTTTGCTACTTACCAGCTATTTTTTGCAAATTCTATCCTAAAAATAATACAAAAAAATTTCTCCCACATTTCACAATTTTCATAAATAACTTTTGTTGTGCAGAAATTTTGTAAATTCAAACTGTAGAAAGAATTTGGTCGTAAATCCTAAACATATTTAAAAAAAAGTAACCTTATCCTAATTAATATAATATAAAAGAAAGATGTGAATTTATAATTTCAATGATCTCAATGTTGTATTGATTGGAAATTTTAATTTAAACTCTTGGGCTATTAAAATGTTAGGCATAAAAATATAAAAAAATAACAATAAAACTAAACGATAACTTTCCTCCTTTAAATTTAAAAAAGAAATGATTCCATTTTGATCAAACGCTTATTAGAATTCTTTTATTCCGTCCAAGAAATACAATATACATTCTCCCATGTATATCATTAGCCTCCTTTATTATGTCCACAAGCCCGGTGTAATTTTCTTTCTCAACGATACAGAATAGTTGTAAAATGATGGGGGATGCCACATTTTCTTTCTTAAGTCCACCTAAGCTTTCATCATTGTTGTTGGCCTTTTCTTGTATGTTTATTTTATTTATTTATTGATTCTACGCACATACATCTTTCTCATTTTTCAAATGGTTGGTAATGATGAAATTATGTGGTGTAGAAGTTTACCTACTAAAGTTTGACTACGTGGCCATAGATTTGTTATTTTGAAGTAGTTGAAAGATCTTCGACCTTCAATTTTAGATGCGAGGGTCCTTAATTGTAATGATGAAAGGTATTATATATTTTGTACGATATTACGGTCATAGGGTTCTTTACGTTTATGCCATTAAAGACCCTCAAACGTAAATTTATATGTTGGGGCCATCTAGATTAACTTACATGGAAGGGTGTGAATTAAAACATGTAATTTACATGTTAAAGTACAAATGTATGGACGAGAATTTTATGGGTGTGTGTGGGCAATTCAATTAGATTCAAAGTAAATTGAAAACAAAATTATTTAGATTCATTATTACAATTTTGTTTCCTTGTATGTCTATATATATTAACTATTTAAACAATTATAATTAAAATATATTTGAACTCAAATAATTAATACTTCTTGTTATAGTGTATTATTAAAAATAGTCTTTTTTTAAATTGAATTTTAATATAAAAATTGAACAAATTCAAAAAAGAAATATGGCCAAACGTTTATACATTAGTCCTTCATGTATAGATAATGCTTATTTTCATAATGTGGTCACTTTCTCATTAAATACTTTATATATGTTAATAAACCACATATGTCGAGAAACTTTTGTCATCCTTTTAGATGGTATTCATAATTGGAATGAACACCATATTTTCGATATAATCTCTTCCTTTTGCTTTGTCCATGATCAATTTGAGATCCCCAACAAATTCCACTTTTATTTACTATTGGAATCAAAACCATATTTTCAATATGGTTTCTTCCTTTTGTGAAGTCTATGATCAATTTAAAACTCCCACAACCTAGAGACTACCAATTTCATCTAATATTTTTGGAAGTAACAATCACCTTTATGATTAGTTCCTTGAACCAACACATATTTCAATGATAAATGTTTTTCACCTATAAACACAAATACACTTGCTCCCCTCA
Source organism: Pinus albicaulis (assembly GCA_034641835.2). Classification (NCBI taxonomy): domain Eukaryota; kingdom Viridiplantae; phylum Streptophyta; class Pinopsida; order Pinales; family Pinaceae; genus Pinus; species Pinus albicaulis. The sequence continues at coordinate 94,456,234 of MU968411.1, forward strand.
TACCGACATGTAACATCTGCATCCCACATCTACCCAAGTAATTGGCCAACCAGGGTAATCATGTGACAAGAGGTTACTATGATCTGATTCAACTTCGTGTGTACAGTTAAGCAAGTGGAACTCACACAACACAAGCAATCTAACTTTCTACACATGCAACCTAACCCTAAGGAGCCACTATTATACACTTGACTTGTTAGGTGAGACAGAACACAAGAACACGAAACAAATAGTTAAGACATATAGATATCACTAGAAAATAGACAAACGATAGAGATATTTCATTATGCAAAAACAATATAAAATGTTCATCTGCATCTTTGAGGGAGCAACGTCCAACACAACACAACTCAATTACAATATGACACAATGCTTTGTCCTTCTATATAATTATATTTATAGCCTAATGACATCCAAAACCCTAACTACTCATGGTCTGTCACATAATCATGGGCTAACCACCTTATTTATTAACTAAGGCCCGTTTATAACTAATTGTGGTCCCTTTTCTAGAATGTGGGTTAACCAATTACAATTATTATTAATGCGGATAACCTCTTAAGGGCTTTATTGACTCAATCAACTAACTATCAATCTGACTAGGCCGTTATGGGCTTATTAGATAAATAAAAGGGTTAGGGTTAGACCATAACATGCCCTCATCCATCAAAAGCAGCCTTGTCCTCAAGGCTGATGTTGTTGAAACTGTTGAAGAATAATGGTCGGTTCCCATGTGGCATCTTCTACAGAGGTGTATTTTCACTTGATTAGTACTTCCTTAATTGTGTGGCCACGAAGATGATGTTCGCGAGTATCGAGGACCTGTTCTCATTGGAGCCAAAGTTAACCTTCCTCATTTAATTCGGGCAGACTTGTGTGAACCCTGCAATTGTTCCACACCACTTTCTTGAGTCACGAGACATGAAATATTCGGTGGATTCGTGAAGTAATTGGTAAACCACTGTGTAGGTGAAAAATCCTATACGTTGAAGTACCTAATAAGGCCCACATAATTTTAGTGCGATTTTCTGGCATCCTTTTTATTTGAGAGTGATTTTCTTATATGGTTGGAGTCGTAGGAATACCTGGTCACCTACTTGAAATGACCGTTCATATCGATCTTGATCAGCCTATTGGTTCATTCTGTTCTGAGCCTGATGTAGATTATCTTTGAGATGAGTGATCATGGCGGCACGGTTCTGTAAGAGTTGATCAATTTACTGCACTTTGGAACAACCGGGGAGGTAAGGCACTGGTGATGGTGGAAGTTGTCCATATACAACTTCAGAAGGTGTCATCTTCATGGCTTCATGATATTTACTGTTGTACCACCATTTAGCTAGATCTCGCCATTGGACTCATTAATGTTGCTTGTCAGAAGTGAGACAACGTAGATAGGTTTCCAAGCATTTTTTGACATCCTTTTTCTTACCATCAGTTTGAGGATGGTAAGCTATACCAAGTTGTAGTTTCATGCCCTAGAGCTTGAAAATCTCCTGCAAAAATTTGTTGGTGAAGGTGGGGTCACGGTCATACATAATATAAGTTGGCATGCGATGTAGTTTGAATATTTGGTCCATGAAAATTTGCGCCACCAATTACAGGGTAAAAGGGTGGGGTAGAGCACAAAAATGGGCATATTTTGAAAGCCTATACACAACCACTATGATAACAGATTTTTTTCCGGAATTTCGGAGGCGAGTAATGAGATCCATGGATATGCTTGTCCATACTAAGCCAGGGAGGGGTAAATGTTGTAAGGTTCCTGGTTGCTTAATTGTTTCCCCTTTATTGCACTGACATACATCATATTCAGAGAAGAAAGTAAGAATGTCAGTTTTCATGCCAGTCAACCATAAGGAGCGGCTGGCGCACACATAATTCTTTTGAAATATTGAATGTATCGTCATTGGAGAAGGGTGAAATTTGACCAAGATGCGAGGTTTCAGATCTGATGATGGGGAGAGCACTATTAGGTCCTTGTAACAAAGAACCTCATCATGCCAAGAGTAGTCAGTGGAGACATTGGGATCGTTTCTCAAGTTATTAATGAGCTGGGACAAGGAGGGGTAGGTGAACTATTCTCGATGTGCACCTTCAATCCAATCTTATCGGGCTAGAGAGAGTGAAATGGGTGCCCTCATCCTCAAATTTTCACGATAAGGCGTCAACTACTACATTGTCACATCCCTTTTTGTAAATGATTTCATAATCATTTCCAAACATTTTTGTCAGGCATTTATTTTGTTGTGGTGATGATATACGTCACTCTAGAAAATATTTTAAACTATGATGGTCAGTACGGATTTGGAATCATCTCCCCAATAAGTATGGGCGACAAGTGTCGACTACATGTAATATGACCATAATTTCTTTCTCATATGTGGATTGTCCTAGATGTTTTCCCCTAAGTTGTTGACTAGTGAAGGCCAATGATCTACCTTCCTTCATTAAGACTGCACCAATGCCCATACCAGGAGCATCAAATTCAATCAAAAAATATTTGGTGAATTTAGGTAGAGACAAAACTAGAGTGGAGCACATGCCTTTTTTGAGGGCCATGAAAGCCTGTTGCGCGTTGTTAGTCCATAAGAATGAATTTTTATTTAGAATATTTGTTAGGGGATGTGCAATACAACCATAGTTTCTGACGAATTTACGATAGTAACCTGTGAGACCCAAGAATCCCCTAAAATTATTCAAGGTTTTGGGTTGGGGCCAATACTATGTTACGTGAATCTTCTTCGGGTCAACCCTTACACCATCGCGCCCGAAAATGTGTCCCAAATACTCAGCTTACTCAGTTCCAAAGGAGCACATAGAGAGTTTGAAAAACAATTTATGGTCTTGGAGGAATTTTAGTATTTGGTCAAGATGTTGAAGGTGCTTATGCTAGGTGAGACTGGAGATGAGAATATCTTCGAAAAATACCAAGATAAATTTTGTGAGATAATTTTTTAGAGGGTGGTTCATGAGGCTCTGAAAAGTGGAGGGACCATTACAAAGACCAAATTGCATGACCAAGAATTCATAATAGCCTTCATGAGTTCAGAAAGAAGTTTTGTGGATTTCAACTTCCTCCATGTGTATTTGATGATAGCTAGAGCAGAGGTCGAGGTTAGTAAATAATTTAGCACCACAAATTTCATCAAGAAAATAATTCACCATGGGAATAGTGAATTTTTCCTTGATAGTGAGCCTCTTAAGGGCCCTAAAGTTAGGAAACATGTGCCATTATCCATCCTTATTTAAAACCATGACTATAGAATCTGAATAAGGGCTCATGGTGGGATGAATAACCCCTGCTTCTAGGAACTCCTTGATTATTTTTTCAATTTCATTCTTTTGGGAAAAAGGATAGCGATATGGATGAACATATGGTGGTTGAGTTGCTGGGATCTAAGGGATTATATAATCATGCTCACCCTAAGAAGGGGGAAGTTCCTATGGCTTTTCAAAAACCTGTAGATGGAGATATAAAACCCATTGCATATCTGGATGAATTTGAAAAAGGGTGGAGTTAATGGCTTGGATGGAATTAAATTGGGCTACGACCCCATGATAGCCCCCTTTTAAAACCTTCTTCATTCTATATCAGTTGATGATAGTAGGAGCACGCACCTGGAGTCCACTCAGTGTATGAGTGTGGCCATCCTTCTTAAAACTCATATATAACTCTTGGAAATCCATTGTGATAGGTCCAAGTGTGCCAAGAAACCACCCATTTGAATGAAAAACATATGTGCTTTAAGATGATAATCTCCCATTTGAAGCTTTATTTTTTTACAGCAGCCCTCATATTTCATGGTGCCCCCATCAGCAATCAGTACTTGGAAATTAGAGATGCTTGTTATAAAACAATAGGATTATTCTGCTATCCTCTTATGGAAAAATTTATGATTGCTTCCATTGTAAATCAACACCACTATTGTCCTATGTTTAATGAAGCCACATATTTTTAGAGTTTGGGGTGAAGAAATTCCAGCCAAGGCATGTAGTTATATAACTGGATCATTTGGCGAAGCTGTAAGATCACAGTCTGGTTTTATTTGAGTGTCAACCACTTCTTCCTCATCCATGTCAGGTTTGGGGGCTTCCTCTGGTGTACTATTGTCAGTCGCATCAATTTGGAAGAATTTTGGTTCCTTTCATTTTTTCCCTCGGGAAAACTTATCATCATAGTAGTAGTAGAGTCCTTGCCTCCTTTGTTTGACCATTTCCCCCAAAGACACCTTCTGAACCTTCAGTGTTTGGGTAGGGCCCATGGCCTGGGTAGGACATGGCTTTGTGACAAAATTTGGGTGATTGGATTGAGCGTGTAAGGAAACGTCAACCTCTAAGGCCTTTTGACATGTGTCCAACCAAGTAGGCCTTTTGACATGGGGTCATCCCAAGAAATGAGAATCTTCATCAAAATGCTCACAAAGGGATTTTGAAAAGACATTCCATGTGAGTGGATGTCAATAACATTTCTGATGCCATTGCCACCATTTCCATATTTATTGGTCCAAGTAAAGTGCTCCCACTTTTATTTTGGTGTCTTCATCATGGATATTATTAAGGAGGAAGTATTGGGCCATTTGATCCAACCATACGGCCGGGTTAGAGCCATCAAATTTGTACATGTATAGCTTGGGCACCCACTGACCTGAAAAGTGGGACCCTCCATGGTAGTGAAGGTGATGGCTGGACTCACTTTCTTTGTATGCTTCACTATGTGTGTCTTCCTAGCTATGTGATGTCCATAGAGACAAAATGTCCTTGATTTGGCTAGAAACTGTAGAAATTTGGGTCTTGAGCCTATCTATTCTCTCATTCACCTTCTCTACAACCATGAATTGCGAGCACATTTTGTACATGCACTAGTACAGATTTGGGATCTCGTAAAAAATTTGGGTTGGTGAGTGAATGGTACCATTGAGATTACCTTGCCATCCTGAGTCTTATGGGATAGGTCTCGAGAAAGAGTCCCAAAATGGCTCCAATTTATTTATTTATTTATTTATTTTACTTTGAATGGAGTTTTACTCCCCGCTAATCAATAGTGAAGTGGAGAAATACTGAAAGGCTTGATACTCCCAAATGTCCTGTAAAATCAAGCTTGGACTAGATTATTTGGATCTGGATGTCTAGTTACCATCAATTGTGCTGCAAGAATCAGATCTAAGCGATGGCAGTGAAAACTGTTACTATACTCTGAGCCAGATCTCTACTGCGAATACTGCGAAAGCTAGATGGATGGCATCGATGGATCAAAATTGGTAGATCTACGCATGGTAGAGAATAGGAGCGAGCTTCAAATATATGAATAAATTATGGTCACAAGGAGTGTCATGTGCTACATATCGCAATATACGTAGGGGTCCAACAATAGTACTTGTCCCAATATTTCAAGGCACCAACTAAGGAGGATCAAGTGTGCCCTTTTCCATACTACGTGATTACCCTATTGTACATGCAAGTAATTTCCCAGAGTGTTATTCTCAGTGTAATGTAGCAACAAGACGACCGTTGCATGAACTATGGTTAGGATTCATTGTTTCTTGGGGGTCTTGCTATATACTCAAGGGTACATGGAAGTGCAGCAAGTGCACAGTTATGTCTAATGCGCTACTACTCGAAGGGGTACCCACACGGGTCACAAGGGAGTCCAAGAAACGTGACCACCTCTAGTATTTTCTGCATGGATTCTTCCCCAAATCCACCAGTTTATGTGCTCAACAAAATATCTCGTGGTTTAAAGATGGTAGAACATGTCTCTAGCCTAAAAAATATTCTGCGAAAACTGGATGTCCTGCTGGCCCTGGAAAGAGCTCTGATACCACTTGTTATGCACCTGACCTGTTAGACGAGCCAGAACGTAAGAAATATGAAACAAATAGCTGAGACACATAGATATCACGAGAAAATAGACAAGAGACAGATATATTTCATTATGCAGAAATAATATACAATCTTCACTTTCCTATTCGAGGGGGCAACCTCCAACAGAGCAACACTCAATTACAATACGACACAATGCTTTTTCCTTCTATATAATGTTATATATAGCCTAAGGACATCCAAAAATATAACTACTGATGGTCCCTGACATAACCATGGGTTAACCACCTTATTTATTAACTAAGGCCCATTTATAACTAATTGTGGTCCCTTTTCTAGAATGTGGGTTAACCACTTATAATTACTATTAATGTGGATAATCGCTTACGGGTGTTATTGACACAACCAAATAAATATGACCCTGACTAGGAAATTATGGGCTTATTACATAAATAAAGGGGTTACGGTTCGACCTTAACAGCCACCCAACCCTTCCAGGTAACCAACCCCTAAGACAACTTGACCTTTTACTGCATTAAAGGCTACATCTCTCCCTTGACATGGGCATGCATGAGATTTTGACCCTTGATTCGCTCCCACATCAAGGCATTCCTGTGACTTGGGACTTTTCCAAGTATTTATGTGATAGCGACTACAGATTATGTGCCACTGTTTCATGGTCAGGACTTAGGCCACTACCCAAAACTTCATGAAACTTCTAGATATGAAAAGTGACATCAAATAAATGATACATATGAAAATACTTGAACAAGGACATAACTGGACCCCTACTATCCATGAAAAACATTTCATCAAACATGTCACTAATATGCATTCTACAGGTTTAAACAACATATATGAGCTTAGGTGTCACATAATTATCTCAGAATTGATAAGAAGCATTGAATCCTTATCATATTAGCTATTTTATCATCTATTAGGTCATATATTCATTGCTCATTCATTTACAATAAAAAAATGATGAAAACAATATATTTTCAGTGGCATTAAACATATTCATAACCAAAATATGAACAAAAACAATAATGAGGATACAACAACCATAGATACCACATAAGAACTAGTATATTTACACAAAAAAATACCAAGCAAAGGAAATATTATTGATGAATTCAAAATCCAACCAAGTATGTGACTACCACATTCCTTCTGACCATAGATTGGCTAAGCCAAATCTCTCTTCATCCAATCACCCTCATTCCATATTCTAAGCATGAATGTGGGAACCAAAACAAAAGGAACCAACCATGGCTTCTCGAGGCTAAACCACATAACCCTCATCAATATAACTAGGTTTTACCATAATCCTCATTGGATCACTATGCCATATAAAAGCATGGATGCCACGAGATTTATCCACATACACCATGAGGAATTTTCCTATATCCTAGTCTCTAGCCTTTACCAAAATCCACAGTCTGATCGAGGGATAACTAGGACATGATGGAGGCACCACCATCCATGATTTACCATATATCCTACCATTCACCGGCAAGGATTCCTAGGTCTAATCAAGGAAACCAACTCCAGTATTTACTGTATATCTGACCATTCACTGTTGAAGGATTCATAGGCACATTGAGGCACATAATACTTGGATTTACTGTAACCCACATTCCAGTTCAAGGGTCACTAGGCCAGTGGATTTATCACAATTCACAGTCTAGTTCAGGGATCAATGCGTCATGTTTTCTTTCATTCAGAGCTCCACCCAACTTAGTTTTGAATCCATTAGGTAATCCAACTGAACTAAAACATGACAACCCCATCACACCATGATGATCTGTAAATGGAAAGGAAAGGTTCAAGACCACTATCACACTTGGAAAAACCCATGCCACTAACATCAAGGGAACCAATAACACACAAGCATAGCCATGCAGGCCAATTCTAGCAAGGAAATCACACATGAAAATCGAGACATGCATGTAAACCGCTTGTAATTGCTTGATCCCGCTATTCCTTTCTTAGTCTTTGCTTCATATTTTCCTTCTTTCCATTTCTTGATTGAATGCTTGAGTGCTCCAAGAAAACTCACAGTGTCCAAGAGCGTGTGAGAGAGAGAGAATAGAGAGAGAGCTCCAAAACTGAACTGACAAAAGGTACCAACTGATACTAAGAAGCCATTTTATTAACGTGGCCTTTATTTTGTTCATTTTCCATTATTTTTCCTTAATTTTCATCCTTACATGAAACCTATGGCCTTTCTCCTTCATTTCATCCTAATTTCCATTTTTTTCATAAACAAATTTCAAAAAAAATATTTTGTCTTTCCAAAACCTTTGCCATTTCCTTTTCCAAATTCCTTAGCCATAATAACTGAAATGAACACCCACACTAGGATTTTTTTTGTACAACATTTATCTTGTAATAAGTGTCCCATAACTGTGGTTGTTATTTTTCCTTTATTAACTTTTATTACATGGAATTTTCACTAGGGTTGTTACAAAACCTTCCTCCTCGAGTGAACACCATCCTCGGTGTTCAATGACACCTATAACCAACAAGACTAAAGCAAAACATACTTCCAAAGGAGATTTATAACTTATCTCATTGAAGTATTTAGAATTTTCACCATGTCGATAAGAAAACCAACATGAAAAAATAATAACCCAACAACCATAATGACATGACATCTATACTGCTTATTGGAGCTTTATAACACAAGTCATAGGACTAGTTACATCTAGATGTACATATGTAGATATAACAAAATAATCACATCAAACATACACCAAAAAAATATATCAAGGAAATTCGCTCAACTAGCGACTTCATCAAGTGCTTCCTCTACACTGTAACCTGCTTAATCGCTTGGTTCCACAACATGAGAACATTTATCTGCAATATACACAAAGGTTCTGACTGGAATTCTCCATTTGGTTCCACTAGCAATACAAACCATTAAATCACAAGATTAACACCTTTAACATACATCTTAAGCAATGAAACATGGAAAACATCATGGAATTTCATTGTCGGGGGAAATTTAAGTCAATAGACTACTAGTCCAATCCTTTCAATAATTTTGAAAAGTCCAGAAAAATGAGGTTCTAGTTTTCCACAGGAACCAAACGTCAAGGAGATTTTCCTGCACTTTATGCATAAGTACAAGTGTTCCCCATCTTGAAACTCCTTAAACAAGATATTATGATCTACATAACATTTCTGCCTATCTTGTGCCTCTTTTATATTCTTATTTATTACCTGCATTTCATGTTACATTCCTTCCAACATTTCGAGTCGAATTAATACCATGTTCACCAGATCACCCTAATTGAAGGGACTATTACAAATCCCCCCATACAATTCCTCAAGCAAACTCATCCTTAGTGATTCATGGTAACCATTTTTGTATTCAAACTCAGCCAACAAAAGGTAGTCCTCCCATATCCTATGCTAATGCGCCACACACATCCTCAGAATATTGTCCAATATCTTATTGACCCTCTTAGTCTTTCCACCTGCTACAGATGATAGGTTGTACGAAAGGCCAAGTTTTTACCTAAAGCTGTAAACAGCTCCTTCGAAAACATGGAATTCATTTTTGCATCCATGTCTGACATAATATTCCTCGAAACACAATGTAATCTGACCACATATTTATTAAACACTTGTGCCACATCACTAGCTAAATACGTAGTCTTCATTGGAATTAAGTTTTCTATCTTAGTCAACCTATCTACCACAACCATAATCGAACCATGTTGTCTATATGTCCTCATAAACCTTGTAATGAAACCCATGGAAATTACCTCCCTTTTCCTCTTTGGAGAAAGGATAGGTTTTACTAGTCCATTTGGATAATTACACTCTTCATTTACCTGATGACAATCCAAACATATAGCCACAAACTTCACCATATCCTTCTTCAAATTCGGCCAATAGTAGAACTTCTTTACTAATTTCAATCTCTTCTGATATCATGGGTGACCTGAATATGGTTTCACATGAAAGTCCATCAATATAATATTATTGAGCTCACTATTGTTTGACACATATGTAAATCTGATAAAGCCATCTACTAAGAGATGATAGTCCACATCGTGTGTACTTGTATGTGCACTTGTTCCACTACCTGTAGCTATAGCTGTACCACCACCTAGACTTGTACGTGTACATGTACTCTATTGTAACATGTGTCTTACTTCTCTATACCTGCTATCTTGGTGACCTACCTGTAAAATATGATCTTGTAAGTCTGTCCCATAATAACTCATATCTGCAATGTGATTCAACCGTACCCACCTGCTAAGAGCATTTGAAACAGTTTTCTCTTTACCCTTGATGTACTTGATCTCAAAGTTAAACTCACTGATCGTGGAAAACCATATAGCTTGCCTGGCATTCATATCTATATGGTTAAAAAAATATCTCAACCCATTGGGATCAATCATCAATACAAATATCATGCCAAGAAGATAGTGCCTCTGCATCTTCAACACATGTATTATCACTGAAAAATAAATAGCGTGTGTTATATAGTTATGCTCATGCTCATGCCCTCTTCGTGACTCATAGAATACTACCTGTCTTTCCTGCATAATAAATCCACTAAGCAGTCTGTTGCAAGCATATGTACACATTACAAATTCTTTTTCTGGGTCTACAGTATTTAACATTGAAGCATTTGTCAACAACTAATTCAATTGTTCAAAAATTGTTGCACATTCCTTTACCAATTGAAATTTGTTACTTTTCCTCTCTAGCAATGTAATAGGATATGAAATATAGGAGAATTTCCTGATGAACATCTTATAATAGCTTGCTAGCCCCATAACTGATCTTACCTCATCCACATTTCTGGGAGTTTCCCACTCCATGACAACTCTTATATTCTCTGGATCCATTTTTATGGCATCCTTAGAGATCACATTCCCTAGGTAATGTACCTCTATCTGAAAGAAACCACATTTACTAAGATTAGAATACAACTGATGCTCTCTCAACAATATCAAGAGTGATGCTAAATGCTCTACATGTTATTCCTCATTCTTAGAATATATCAGGATTTCATCAACAAATACAATAATTTTTTTTCTAGATATGGACGCAGAAAATTGTTCATAAAGTACATTGTAGTAGCTGGAGTGTTAGTAAAAAAGAATGGAACTACAAAAAACTCATAATTCTCATACATGTTTGAAAAACCTGCTTTGTATATTTCCTCTTCCTAGATTTGTACCTCATGATATCTAAATCTCAAATCAATCTTTGAGAAAAAATTTTCTCCCTTCAACTAATCAAATAAGTCATCAATCCTCGACAAGTTATAATTTTTATTTAGTGTAACCTTGTTCAATTTCTTGTAATAAACATTTAACCTAAGAGTACCATTGTTCCTCTTCACAAACAATATTGCTGCACCCCATGGTGATACACTTGGCCTAATGTATCCCTTTTCAAACATTTATTTCAAATGAAACTTTAGTTCTACTAACTCTGGAGTGCTAATCCTGTATGATGCCTTTGATTCTAGTGTTGACCTTTCTACAAAATCAATCGAGAAGTCAAATTATTTGTGAGGTGGAAACTCTAAGATCTCTACTAGAAACACATCATGAAACTTTTATAAGATCAGGTACCTACTCAATATATCTGCATCCTTATACTCCTTACCTTTATCACTAGAAATATGCACTGCAAATAACACACACCATTTTCTACGACTATTCTTTTCTTTCATTGCTATCAAAATACTAACTGATGTTTATTTCTTATTTTCATGTAAGGTTATATGTTCTCCATTGCCATCCAAGCACTCAATGGATTTGTCATAATAATCCACTTTGGTCCTATGAATATATAGCCAATCCATACCCCAAAGAAGACTATATGACCCCAACGATAATCCATTCATATTTGTTGATGTTGGGATATCATTCAAATAAAACGCATGATATCTTTCCTAATGATGAACTCTCTTCTTCGTAACTGTATCCAAATTCACTAACCGATGTTCTGCATGCACTTATTAATTCAAACCACACTTATCCACCAAGTCATGGTTAAAATAACTATAATTATATCTAGGGTCAATAAAATAGAAGCAACTTGATTGGAAATTTTACCATCTATCTCAATGACAGATGGTTGGTGATCTCACTACCTATTATTCAATGCTTCATAGATCTGAGGAATGTTATGCCCCACATCCCCAACAGTCTTCACCTCCTATGCATTATAGGTCTGAGGCCCACCACCCTGATTTTGCCGACAATCCATTTTAAGATGATGCTTTCCACATGTACAACACTCCAACCTTCACCTACCATCACCTCTATTATGTTGTTGTGGCCCATGTCCCTGTATAGCTGCATTGAACTTCTTATGCATCACACCATTCCTTTTCTCTTTTGTATTCTCATGACTTTTTATTTTTGGCTGCCACTTACCTTTACCTTTATATTTTAATTTCCATCCTTTTTGAGATTCTTTCTTACACTTTGACTCCCCATAATATTTCTTTTACTTCCCAATAACCTCCTCTAGTGATCGAAGCACATCATACTCAATCCAATATCTAAATGGTAATGGAAATACACTGAAAAATATATGCACTTTATCCTTTTAATCAGTAATATACGGTGCATACCTCAATAACTACAAGAAATTGGTTGTATATTCCTCATATTTCATTGATCCCATTTTAAGCTCATATAATTCTTGGGATTTGTTGTCACACAATCTCTTTGGCAAGCACTTCTTTCTGTTGAGTCTCTTGAATTCATAACAACTCAACGCTTCTATCCTCATTTCTCTAAACCATTTTACATCTTTCCACTAGATGTTTGATTTCCATTTGAGGTTGAAGATAGCTATGCTCACCTTCATATTCTCTATGTACTCATGCAATTCAAAAAACTTCATGATTCCAAGTAACCAAGCCTCGGCATCCTCCGACTTCTTCAACTATCTATAAAAAGTTGGTGGCCTCACTTTCTTAAACTAATCCGAGAAGTATCCCCTATCACTCCTCTTGTAAGGGTGATTTCGATCACAATCATAGTGCATGTTAGAACCATAACTAGAATAGTACATGTTTTCATCACCTCTCCTATCAGGAGTATCCAAGAACCTACAATATCTAATAGTGTCATCTCTATCTAACCTGTGTCCACCATGAGACATAATTCCATATGCCCTATTGGTCCCATCCTCTTGTCCATAAAGGATCCAGAGTGGCCCCTATCTTTTCAGTTCTCACAAACTATAAAGAATTATTGCATTGAATTCTACTTGTTACTCCTGTTGCTACATGATTATGTCATTATCTTCTTTTCAACTACTTATTTCTTCCTTCAAACCCCTCAATGTGTCTTTTAAGTCAAAAGAGTGTCAAACACCACACTGCTCATATGATTGATAGGGAGAATATTTGTAGTCTACCATCTTACTAGTCATCCTCATCTCTTCCTACAGGGCACGCTATGTTGGATAAATCAAATCATAAAAGAACCAACATACCTTAGTATAATTTCGGGAGGATATTTCGTCTGCAAGACTAACTAGATTAGCACAATATATATAAACATAATCGAGTCACATTTATCATCATTTCACTCCATGTCTAGTTATCAATGCATGACCATAATAACCACATATTATGACCTCATGCATGGAAAATAGAAGCATATCAGTGTATGCATAACAACATATGTATTAAACACACACATACACATTACATAGCAATATTGACATGCATAACCAACATACATTCACAATAATTACATTCAATAATGACACTATCAACATTCACATGGCGACATGACTAAAACCATAACCAACACCATGCATAAACAACCAGTACATAGACCACAAGAATAAGAACACATATGAAATAGACATGAATGCATGACCAACACACCACCCATCCAATCGAAGGGGTGAAACATGCTTTGATAACACTCAGTAACACCCTCCTCCCATATCTACCCAAGTAACCAACCAACTGGGTTAAACATGTGACGAGAGGCTACTATGATCTTATTCAACTCCCCATGTACAATCAAGGAACTCGAATTGATAAAACACAACCAATATGACCTTCTACACATGCAAAAAAACCCGTAAGAGCCACGTAATGCTTCCAGGTGACTAGCCCCTCAAACAACCTGACATTTTGTTTCATTAAAGCCTCATTTGCTCCCTTGAAATGGGCATGCATGTGATTGGGACCCTCTAGTCTCTCCCACAGCAAGGTATGACTCCAACTAGGGAACTTTCTAGGTAGTTCTCTGCGAGCGACTCAAGATTATGTGCCACTTTTTCAGGGTCAGGACTCAAGCCACTGTCCAAAACTCCATGAAATTTCCAGAAATGAAAACTAATATTGAAACAATGATACAAATACAAATACTTCAATAGGGAGTTGAATAGACCCCTACTAGCCATGACTCACATTTAATCAAACATTTCATAAATATGGATTCTATGGGTTGAAACAACAAATATGAGCATAGGGGTCTCATACTTATCTGAGAATCACTATGAAGCATTGATTCATTATCATATTAGTCGCATTATCAACTATTATGTCATATATTCGTTGCTCATTCATTTACAAATAAAAACATGATTAAAACCATACATTTTCACTGTCATAAAACATATTCATAACCACCATATAAACAACAAAAATAATGAGGATACAAAAACCATAGATACCACATGTGAACTCATAAATTTACACATAAAATACCAAGGAAATGAACTGTTATTGATGAATGCAAAAGCCAACCTGGTATGAGACTACCAAATTTAACTCGACTATATATTACCTGAGCCAAATCTCTCTTCAACCAATAACCCCCATGCCATATTCCAATCATGAATGTGGGACTCAAAACTAAATGAACCAACTAGAGCCTCCGAATTGTAAGCCACCTCACCCTAATGAACATAACTAGGCTTTAATGCAGTCCTCACCAAATCACTAGGTGATAAAAAAGCATGGATGCCACAAGATTTCTACACCTACATCGTCAGGAATTTTTATGTCTCCTAGTCTCTACAATTTACCGCAATCCATAGTTCAATCAAAGGATCACTAGACAATGATAGAGAAACCACCCTCCAAGTTTTACGGTATATCTATCCATTCACAGACAAGGATTACTAGGGTCGATCAAGGGAAAGCACCTCTAGGGTTTGCTACATATCTCTCCATTCACTGGTCGAGGATTCCTAGGCCCACCGAGGCACAAAATACATGACTTTACCACAACCCATAGTTATGTTCAGGGCTCACTATGCCAGTGGCTTTATAGTAATCCATAGTCTGGTTCAGAGATCAATAGGCCATGTGTTCTTCCATTTAGAGATCCACCTCACTCAGTTTTGAATCCATCAAAAAATCCAGCTCAACCAAAACATGAGAACCCCATCACACCATGGCTATCCAAAAATGGCAAGGAAAGGTGAAAGAACACTGTCACACTTGGAAAAACCGATGACAATGAAAAAAAGAGAACCAAAATCACATATGCATAAACATGCATGCCAAATATAGCATGGGAATCACACATTAAAATCGTTACATGCAAGTAAACTCGTTGTAGTTACTTGGTCCTACTCTTCCTTGATTGATTTTTGCTTCCTATTTGCCTTTTTTTCTTTTCTTGATCCAATTATGAAGTGCTCCAAGAAAACTCTAATTGTTCGAGAGTATGAGAGAGAGATAATAGAGAGAAAGCTCCAAAAATTAACTGATAAATTGTACCAACATATCCTCAAAATACTTTTTATTAACGTGGCCTCTATTTTCTTCATTTTCCATTATTTTTCCTTCATTTACCTCCTCACATGAAACCTGTGATATTTCGCCTTATTTTTCTCCTAATTTCCATTATTTTCATAAATACATTTCCAAAAATTCCATTTTGTCTTTCCAAAGCCTTAGTGATTTCCTTTGCCAAATTCCTTAGCCATAGTAACTGAAATGAACACTCAAACTAGGAATTTGTTTCTTAACATTAACCTTCTACTAAGCATCCCATAACCGTGGTTATTATTTTACCTTTATTAACTTTTATTACATTGAATTTTCGCCAGGGTTGTTACACTAGAGTTCCCTAATAATATAATAAAAAGTACTTGATATAATTTCAAAAATCTTGGGAATTTGATATTATTTGGTTTCCAACATCAGTTGATGTGTAAAAATATGTTTGAGAGTTCATATAATCTATTCTAAAATGATACCCCATATAGAAAACATGACAATGCCTTACAAGCATCAATTATTTTATCCATGTAGGTTGGCTCCCAAAATTTGATAAAATATATTCCACTCTCTGTTCATTTTTATTGTTTCATAGTTGTGTTGATTCATTCAAAATATCCTTTGCTTGTCACCAATGCAATTATTTTAAGTTTCACCATTATTTTTACATAAAATGTGTGCTATTAGTTAATGATAATTTCTCTTTTAAATAGTGTCCTCTATTAAAATTTTATTAGATAATTCCAAATATGGAAAATTATTGGTTTGGAGTTGAAAAAATAATCTTTAGAAATTATAAAAGGAAAAAAATGCATTTCTTCTCTATTAGAACTTCATGTCATCCTAGCTACATATCCTAACCTATTTGTATGTATGCCTTAAATTTTATTCTTTGAACATTTTGATTCTTCAACTTTCTGAGTTAGTTTGAGTAATCCATAAATTGTTGTGAATATTTGATTGGACATTTCATCATAATCTATAGGATAAAATTATACTTAAGATCTAAAATCTACCCTATGAGGGTTATTTCCTTTGACTTGCATATTTATGAAATTACTATTTTCATGCATCCAAGATATAAAATGCGGAAACAGAGAATAGACACAAATACAATCAATCACAACCACAGTCACAAAATATATCATATAGAAAAGCCTTAGAGGAGAATACCAAATTGGAAGGTGAGTCTACTCTACTCTGTTTTTCTCTGAATGGAAATGGATGAAATTATAAGGAAGTGGTACCTACAACTTGTGGGCTATATAATGCACAAAACCTTTGTTTTTTCATCTATATCTATGCAATATTCACTACTCTACTCATTTATAGAACAAAATGCACTCTAATAGAGTGGAACCCCTTTCTCTCCCAGTGGTCCAGTTATAACATAACCTAATAGTTAAATAGTGGTTAAATTTGGCTCAAAATTTTGACTAGAGTTACAGCATTAACTATTTTATCGTCTTATTCATAAATTTCAAATGGTTATCCCTTTTTCCGTGAATAATGGTGGCTAATGTGGAATCCTCTCTAATCATGTTGATCAAAACAAAAGGTGATAAAAACAAGAAAGTCAACTTCCAAGGGGTATAAATTTTACATTTGGACTGTATTTTAGGTCTCTCCTACATTCTTAGAATGATTTATAAGTATATAATAACGCAAGGAAATGTGATGCTTAAGCACCAAATTTTCATTTTCCATGAAAACCATTTAATGCCTCAAATTAATTTTCGAATATTTTAGACCTAAATTTACCAAACTAGGATGCATCAGAAAAATGGTCGTGTGAGGTGGTTCCTCCAATTTTTTCTCTTTAAAATCATTAAGATTGGTGAAAAATAGTATAATAGTTCAATATGGAGCACAACTCCAAATTTTTGAGGACTTTAACCCAAATTTTTTTTACTGAATGTGATCAGGAAAATGTTCCTCTACCTTCTCCCTAGAGTATCATTTATCCTTACTTGGAAGCTATACTTTCAATCCAATCTACAAAAGCACATGGTGCTCCTATATTGTAGTTATATACCTCTTCTGTAAAGGTGTATCCTATATCAACTTTTCCTAAGCATCTAGTGTGAAATCCTCTAAGAAGGTAGGACCTATTCCTCTTGTTGAATTAGCATGGAAGGCCCATGGAGTTTGAAATTTCTATATTTTCCATTTCATAAATGTTCATGTATGTCAATATACTAAATGTATAGGTGTTATATCTCAGATTTCATTTTATCTCAGAGGGGCCAATCACAAAGCCTTGATTTTATTACCAGGAACATGTAGCCTCTCCATGTTCAAATATAACCACACTCTATCTCCCACTCTAAATCACTTCTCTATTATGTGTTGATCATGCCTTGCCTTTTATTACTATTGTGACTTTTGCAACATATCCTATACATGTAGATGTATCTACTTGATTCTATTCCCATAAGGCATCCCCTATAATATCCCCCCTCACTTCTCCTTACTACAGATATGTAATATCCTAAGGCTAAGGTGGAAGAATGATCCAACACAAGCTTCAAATGGGGACTTACCAGTAGAAGTGTGAATTTATTAATTATAATACTATCGTATTGTTACACGGATAAATCCTTCTTGTGGATAAGAATGATCTCCCTAGTATCCTAAGGATATCTAGAAACAAACAACCAAATGTAAACCATTTTCTCTATACCATTATGATTCAAAATTATTAATTAGCTAAGTAAGAGGATATGCTCCTACTGAAAGTCCAACGCTTGCTGTAATATTCAATCCAGATGCTCCAAAAAAGATAAATTCAATATGTAAGACCTGCAATCAAAGACAGGGAAAAGGATTAAAATCACCTGCAAAATATAATAATCTAGAAAAACTAATCTATCTTAGTGATCAAGGAATCCAAGAATTAAATTACTCAAAGAGATACATGAACAACTTAATGAGAAAATAAAATCCATTTGTATTAACTTGTATGATAAGAAGTAACCTTACAACCTTGTTGCCTTGATGTCATACCAGTTCTTTCGGGGTCATGAATAACTGTTTTCCTTCGGTATGACAAGACTTCTCCTCTTTGAACTAGCATTAAACTATGGATATGAGTATGTGATCGTTATCATACCAATGATGCCAGGTATAGAGAGTATAATTTCTTCAACAATTCTCTTATATAAGTTAGGAAGTACCCTTGAGACTGAAATATGAGTTCAATTTATAGGAGAATGAAGGAGGTTTTAGTTCCATAAAGAGGGGGCTAAAGTCCTCTCATAAAGGGATTTTAGCTCCAAATACCAAGGGATAATCTCCATTAATGAAGGGATAGAGGTTCATGAATGAAGGGGCGAAGCTCGACCTGATAATTCTTGTAGAAGCCTTCAGTTGGGAGATATTCAACCATCTCGGCTTCTAGAACTTACTTTTTCTTTTATTTTACCTTTTATGAGGGTCCACATTTTTAGTAAGCATAACATGCGGGATGTGTTGCAGGGTATAGAGAAAGAAACCGTGGTACCGCAAGTAAGAACTAGGAAAAGTGTGGAGTTAGGATTTTTAGGGTTTTAATGAAATTTTATCCAATTCCAAGACTTGGTTGAGGAACTTTATGGTTTTGGACCTCTAAGAGAGCATAATATAGGTAATGATGAACCCATATAGACAATTAAATGTTATGGTGACAAATTTTAGTGTAACAGATTTCCCCTAAAGCGCGAAGTCTGAAGTAGTTCTGAAGAGTGAAGTGCTTTATCATTCTGAGGATTAGGCTGCGGACATACTGGCTGAAACCTGTAAAAAAATTCAATGCAAACATATATATGTATATCATCGCTGAGGTAGGAATTCCCATACTCAGGTCAAAACTAACTACATGTTCTGATACAGAAATTATTTTAGAATTAAATCAACAGTAGACACAGCATGGACACAACCATTTGTCATAAGTATTCTACTGTATCATGAATAATAAAACTCCTGGCACCCTGGATGGTAGAAACTAGATCCAAGGTCTTGATTTTTTTTTCCCGAACTAGTACGATTCTGTCCATGTGATTGATTGTGTTGAAGTTGAACATGGTAGAAACCACTTGATTACCAGTGAATGATGTGAATTTCTAACAAGTGTGAGAGAAACCACCAATAATGACAATGCCTCTCAAAGTACTTAGTACAATCCATGAAGTGTGAATGAATTATTTGAAGTCAAATATTTCATAGAATCATTCAATCAAAGGTCAATGATTCACCTTGTCGTCGAAGGCGAGAAACCTGGCATTAGAGCATACAGATCCCAAGGTACTGATAGGGTGCTAGATCAATTTTCTAGATGATGTGATGTTGTGGATCGAAATTGACATGTCGTAGGAAAGCCTATGACACGAAACCATTAGTTTGAAGAAATTTTGGCAAGGACTGACTCAGGGATGGTCAACAGAAATGGAGACAAATGTTTGCAATGAATAGTTTATTTGAACTATCCCTTGAACACATAACGACGTTGCAGATGGTTTGGTGACAATTGAATTAAATCTAATACCTAGAAACCGGCTGAAGACTTTCAATGTGGTTTGATTAACTGTTAGACAAAGGATTTTCCCAACCCAGGTATGAGCGTGAAAAAAGTGTCATGTTCAAGAGTGGTATACTACTTTTTGGAACAAAGTGTGACAACTGGATTCATTTTCTCTCTTCCGCCCCCCAACCACCCCCCCCCCACCATTTCTGGCAAGTACCTCTTTATTTTTGACAAGCTTGAGGAGGATAACATTTGCCTATTGTATAGGCTAATCCTTCAGATGATTCCAACTTAGTATTAAAATCGAACCCTAAGAAGGAGTGGTTCATTCGTGTTTGTAATCGACAGGTCCTTTACTGTTAAGTTTTAACGAGTCCAGTATAGGTGAAAATCGGTGTTTTTCAGTTTTAGAGAGACAGAAGGAAAACTTAAGAAAAATATGTGGGTGTACTTTTTTGTAAATTTAGTCTCTCAAGGCTGAAAAGGGATAAAATAATGCAGGAGAGAACTCTATTGACCATGATTATTTAACACATACATTTTTCGTAAATAGTCTATTTCAGTCCGGAAAAGGGGTAAACTTATACTGAAAGGACGACTGTTCATTTCCTTTAACGAGTTCGAATAGTCAAGTACGTGACAATCTTTTCATGTTTAGAGAGTCTAAAAATGGCTTAAAAGAGAACTCCAGGGTTTTGCTTTTTGTAATTTTCAAGAGCCCGAAAAAATGATAAAAATGTACTCATCATCAAAATAATTCTTTTCACCCGAAAAAACCTGTTTTCTGCACATAAACTCGGAAGATTAAACATACCTCTTTCCAATAAGTAAAAAAAAATGAAAAATAACTTTTTAAAGTGCAAAAAAAGTAAAATAATATTTTATTCATTCAAAAAATCTTATAAAATGTAGTTCAATGAAGTCATTTTCACCTTTTGTATTTCGAGTTGAAAGTTGAGAGCTCTTGACAAAAAAAATTCGAGAGGTGATAACAGGAGAACCGACCACTTAAAACGAAAATCGTCGAATCCAGGTAATCTAAAAACTCTTATCTTCATTTTGATCCATTTGAATTCTCTTTTTAAGTTTTGAAATCATTTTTTGAGGGGAAAATAGGCTCAAAATTTTGCTCTCAGGGGTCCGCAGGTCATGTATTGGTTACCTGCTGACCCTGATAATTTTCCTAAAGGAAAATTATCGCGCTACCATAGTTTTTATGAAGAGCACGTGCGGAGGTCCACACTATCTCTATATAAAAATGGTGGAGGTACCATGAGAAAATAAAAGTTATTAAATTCTCTAAAAAATGGTTAAAAATTCTCACTCTAAAAGCTTCTAACATTCAAATGTGTCCATTTGCATATTATTCCACAATGTTTGAGTGGAGGGAATGCGAGCATGAAGAGATAGATGATGCAGTTATGAATAATCTGGCCACAATGCGTGTGATGAGAGATTGTGGATTGTATAAATTTGGGCAATTTAGGGCATGAGGGTACAAGTGGAACTAACGACCTGGCTGGTGAACAAATGGGACGCCCAAGAATAATCTTTTTCCATTGGTGATCAGAAGCTAGAACTTGAGCTTGAAGAAATTTACTTTCTCACTGGTTTATTCAAAAGAGGTGAACATGTCTCTTTGTTTGGAGCTAGGAAAGGTGGCATGCCAATTTCTAGCTATAAACAAGAGTTCTGCAATGAAGAAGCTAATCCCAATGATAACCATATAGATATAAAGGCTATTCTATGTATTTATCTTAAAGTCATAGCATTCACCATGACCAGGTTGTGTGGAAGCGTAGCTCCACATGTGGCTACCAAGTCTCAGATGCAGACAACAGTCGAATGTTATAGAGGTACCATTTTCAATTGGTGTGAAGAGGTATTGGCTAATATGAAAGGCCAATTGGCCAGAGCAAAAAACATAAAGTTGAAAAACATTTGGTATGGTTGCATCTTGGTTTCTTTTGCTTTGGAGAGGATTCCATCTCTCACCCCTCAGCTAATCTCTGTTGATTCTGGTGAACCTAGAGAGCCTCGTATGGTATGCTGGGTTGCACTAATTGCCCGCCATGGTGGCGACGGCTATGTGGTAGTTCAATTCACTCCAGCATATTTTCATTGGCTTCAGTACCAAATATTTTCTATTAAGGATTTTCCATATGCAGGCATAGATTTCCGAGGTGATCCTGAGATGCCTTTACCTCCAGGGGCATAATGGGATGAATCAGGTAAATGAATCATTTTGATGTATTTTAACTCTAATTTTTATTATGTTTTTTGATCGTCCAATACTGATAACAAAATTTTAAATGCAGATGTTGGTCCACGAAGGCCATCCACTCTCTGTCGCTTCGAAAGGAAGCCAATAGAGCTTGTTGCATAGCCACAAAATCAAGTAGCATAAATCCTTATTGATTTGGACCACAACCTACAGATGTTTACTATAGATATCCCATAGACATCGATGGATGATATTCCTCTTCATCTCTAGAGACACGTTACTGGAGTAACTGGCCAGTTTAGGATATTCCTAAGCAGGGTGGCATGGGCGATAGTTTACTACCATGATCATCACCGTGGAGAGTGGATGATAATCGCAGACTGTTGTATTTTTTTATTTTTTTTTGTACCACTATCTTTCAGATCATAAGGTATTTTAAACCTATGATCGCAGACAATGTAATAATTTTGAAAAAAAATACTCCTATATATGATATTACTACTTTCTCTGGCTATCTTGCTCAACACATATTGAATGTTGTTTTGGTTTACTGTTTTAATGTTTCAAATGTCTATTTATAACACTATTAGCTAATGCATCAACCAATGTATTTAAATTTCTTGGAATGTTTTGATATTCTATGTAATCAAATTTCCTTTCCAAGAGACGAACCTTCAAAAATAATCTCAATAACACTGGATTTTTAATTTCTTATACTCTGTTTAAATGTAATACAATGAGTTTTGAATCTAGCCCAATGATCAAATGCCGAATGCCAAATGAAATGGCATCCGATAATAACTCAATAATTGCGCTATATTCTGCAACATTATTCATTGTTTGACCAAGGCTTACCCCATGCATAGAAACTAACTCATTAGTGGGTGAATAAATAACCCAGGTTGTGGAAGAAATATTTCGTGTACTATGACAAGCACCATCAACAAAACCAATGTACGTTTGAAGGGATGTCAACATCTGTAATATCAAGAGTAACCAAGATAAGCAGTGATAGCAGTAAAATAAAAATTAAATTAGACACACTTATCTAATCTAAGGCATCTAACTAGATAATAAGTAATGTATAAGTGAGATCTTCACACAAGAATCAAGCATAATATCTCTTCAGATAAAGTCCATTTTTGGGTTTATCTAAAGAGACTCTGTCATAATTAGTTAATTCATAAGCTCCTTTTGTAAGCACTCACTTGAAAATGTAAGGACCATGCCACATTTGTTCGAATTTCCTAGCTCGTAGCTTATCATTAGCTTGATCATATACCAAAACTAGGTCACCTTATGAAAAAACACGAGGTGTAACACTTCGGTCATACTGAGCTTTAACACATTTTTTATGAGCTTTGGCTGCTAATGCACCAGTGCGCCGAGTCTCATCTAATTGTTCTAAGTACAGAAAGCGTTTTTCCTCCTTAGAGGTAGCTGGTAGTAACTCTATGGCTAATTCGAGTGATGGTATTCTGCATTCAATAGGTAACACAACTTCTAAACCATAAACCAGTTGAAAAGGAGTGAAACCTGTTGCATTTTTTGTTGAGGTTTGATATTCCCATAGTGCTAAAAAAAGCATGGTATGCCAATTCGACTTATGAATTCCAATTATCCTTTTAATCATGGTGGTTAAAACTTTATTAACGGCTTCAACCTAACCATTAACCTTTGGGTAATATGGAGTAGAGTTATCATGGCGTGGGCCAAGTTGATTAGAAAGTTCTATAATCATTATATTTATAAAATGACTCCCATGGTCAGTAATAATAGCTTGTGGTGCATCGAAATGAGCAATTACATGATTGAATACAAACTTAGCTGTAGTTTTTCCATCTTCCGTAAATGTAGGAATCACCTCCACTCATTTGGTAAAATAATCAACAGCAATAATAATATACCCATGCCCCCCGGCCGAGTGAGGGTTACATGTAATGAAATCAATGCCCCATTTTTCAAAAGGACCGACAAAAATTTTGGGGTGAAGAGGAGCTGTGGTTCACGCATCTTTCGATCAAATACCTGATAGTTGTGGCACTTTTAGACTGCGAGAATGAAATATTTGAATAATGATGACAAAAAATAACCACCGTGCAATATATTTTAGGCTGTGGCATACAAAAACATATGACCACCACACGCTCTAGAGTGGCATTCATTCAAAAAAATTTCACCTTCTTCATGAGTTGAAAATCTTCGAAATACAGAATCCGCACCACGATGATAAACTGTGTCTCCAACAATATTGTATTGCTGAGATTGGTAACAGATATTTTGTAGATTTGAACGTGAAAGTTCAGGCTGAAAAGTTTGGGTTTGAAGATAAATGATGATATCTCCATACCATGGATCTAATGTACTGATAAGAAACAAAGATTCATCAACAATCAGATGCTCTACCACAGTTTCCGTATCAATATTTGGGAAGTCACACATAAGTTCTGTGAACATCAATGATTTTTTTGATTTGAATTTTTGAAATTCTAAATCAAACTCCTAAAGGATAACAATCCATTTAGAATATTTTCCCCCGAGTAATTGTTTAGTCAAAATGTAAATCATTGGGTTGCAATTAGATATCGTAGTTGTTTTTCGTAATAATATGTAATGACGAAATCTTTGGACAGCTTGAACTGTTGCCAAGGCAAATTTCTCTACATGTGAATATTTAATTTCAGTCAGATTGAGATTCCGACTGAGATAATAAATCACATGCTCATTA
The DNA here is from genome assembly GCA_034641835.2 of Pinus albicaulis. Lineage (NCBI taxonomy): Eukaryota > Viridiplantae > Streptophyta > Pinopsida > Pinales > Pinaceae > Pinus > Pinus albicaulis. The sequence continues at coordinate 94,481,255 of MU968411.1, forward strand.
TGGAAATCATCCTCTTGAATTAATACCATTCCAATAGTGGAATGAGGGGCTCCTAGGTATAAAAAGTAATCCTGGATGTAATTTGGTGGATGCAATAAGGGTGCATGGGTCAACACATGTTTCAAAGCATCAAAAGATCGATTAGTGATCTCATCCCAAATAAAAGGAACATTCTATTTCAAGAACTTGGTAAAACCTTTTGTTAACTCGGCATAGTTCTGGATAAATCTATGCAAAAAAATTGCTTTCCCTTGCAAACTTTGGAGTTGGCGAAGTATGGAAGGAGGAGGTAAATTGATAATAGCCTCAACCTTCGAGGGGTGGACACGAATGCCAAACTTGGAAGCAACGAATCCTAGAAATCTACCAGATTGCACATAAGAAACACATTTGTGGGGATTCAACCGAATCTTATAATGCCTACCTCTCATAAAAATTTCTCATAAATGAGTAGGATGATCTAATATATGGAATGAATGAGAAGGTAAATCATTGAGATAAGACTGCACAATGTGTTTAATGTCATGAAAAGTGTAAGACATTTCCCTTTGAAAATTTGCACCAACATTCTTTAATCTGAAGGGTATTTTAAAATAAGAAAAAGTTCCTCAAGGAAAAATGAATGTTGTTTTTGGTTGATCGACAGGGATTATGTTTATTTGATTGTATCCGAAAAATCCATCCATAAATGAGTACATTTCATTTTAGGCACAATCATCAATGATTTGGTTGATATAGGGAGTTGGATAATTGTCTTTTGGACATGCTTTGTTAATATCCCTATAATCGACACATACTCTTATAGTTCTTTGCTTTTTAGTAACAAGAATGGTATTAGATATCCAATCTATTAAAGGAATTGGATAAATAAAACATGCATTTAGCAATTTCTCAACTTCAGGTTTAATAGTAGCAGCTTTTCGTGGAAGTATCGGACATAATCTTTGTCTGATAGGTTTAGCATTCGAGTAAATTTTTATTTCATGAATGACAATCTTGGGATCAATTCTTAGCATTTATTTGTAAGACCAGGAAAATATGTCACAAAATTCTTGAAATAGGGCTTTATATGTATTAATTTCATCTAACGTACAAGAAGCACCTATATGAATGTTTTCAACAACTCCTCTAATATGTCAATGGGAACCGTCGAAGAAATATTTCCCAAATTGATTTCAGAATCTGGATTTGTAATTGATATTGGACTCTAACGTTCCTTGACATAGTCAATTGTAAAAATAGATGAAAAATTATTTTGAAATCTATCAAGCTCAGGGAAAAATGATGACCTATGATGTATATTATCCCATGGTAATTCATTTATGGAAAAGAATTCACGAATGCTTTCATCAATATAAAACACTTGTTGAAAAGGATCAGGAATTGATGTTATAACTAAGCTTGATGGTGAAAAGGACTCTTCATTGGTCACATTAATTAGATCAGAATCAGTTGATGAAGGATTGGAAAATGACTCTACTACTTGATATGCTATCTCAAATGGACTCAAAGGTGTCTCACCATTGAAAGAATCCAATTCTGACTCTAAAGGCACTATCCAAGGGTCATCAAATGGAATAGTACTTGATGTAATCATATTGATATTAGAAATAGTACACAGTATGTTAGGTGGAGGCATAGAAAATGTTCCCATTAAATCAGAATCTTTGATTAAACCTACTCCAACATCCTCATAAGGGATAGTCAATTTTCCAACATGTTGAATGCTATCTGTAGAAGCTGGGTCAGATGAATAATATGATAGCTGATCGATTTTCACAATATTTCCTTGAAGAGGAAACATGATTAATCGAAAGACGGATGAAACGACAACAATCATAGCATACTACCAACTTCAACCGAGAAGAAGGTTGTAATCCAGAGGGGCATCAATGACTTCCAAATCTAAATTAATAGTTTTACCTTCGACCTCTATAGGTACATCCTGCAAAATTCAATATGGATGGAATCCTCTTCCCACAAAAGCTTTGAGGATTGTCAGGGATTGATTAAGTGTTGGAGAACCAAGTGATTTCCAACAATTTAATGACATAATACATGTAGATGCTCCTTCATCAATTATAATACGAAAGCAATGTCTGTTTTTGACTAGTACTAGAATCTGAAAAGCCATTTGATGAGGGAGCCGTGGTGTAAAATTTTCTAAATCGAAGACCATAAGGTTCGATTCTTGAAGATATATAGCTCCAATAGCAGATAAGAGTAATTTCCTTTGTGCAAGACATGATTGTAGCACTTCTAAGATTGACATTGCTAAATCCTCAACAATGTTGTAGTTTTGAGTAGCTCTCGCATGTGGATTGAAAGCTGATTTGCAAAGTACACCTTTAGCACGCGATTTAATTACTAGATTAAGATTGGGTTTCTCGATATGAAGTGGATCAGAAACTAAAGGATATGTAGCTGGTACTGAATTAGAATTTTCTACTTCTTTACCAGTAACAGGATTTTTACTTCCACAGTCTTGCGATCGAGTCGCAACCATTACTTGAGACATCATCAAAATATCTACTGATGTATTATAATAAGATCCAATCATTTTTCTATCTTGAATAGGAAAAGGATCCTTCAAGACAGTGAGCGTGGGCAAACCTTTGAAGAAATTAGATACCTCAGACCTGTGCGGACATTCCTTGGTGAAATGGTCCTCGTCACAGATATGAAAAGGATAATGAGGTTTTCGTATATCATCAAACAACTCATTTTTCTTAGTTTTTTCTTTGGGAGATGAATTATGTTTACTTTCATTCTTCCCTTTCTTCTGATTGCCATATTTAGACTTAGTTGTGGATGAATCTACAATGTGAATGTCGGCAGAAGTTTCAAGGGAAGAATCTCCTTTTGGTGAATCAGGTAAAGTTATTATAGCAGAAGTAATCTTTGAAGATTTATTCTTAGTCTTATTAGTACTAACTGAAACAATTACACCATCAGCTGCGTGAGACCCCGAGGGCAATGTTGTTATCTGACCACGAGGCAGTAAATCTGGAATTTTCTCGTAGAAAGTACCTGACTGTGTATATACTAGGTCAAGGAATTGATCTTGATCAATGACTTTTTCTTTTGTGACAAATCCTCCTTTAGCTACATCTTTAGTGATTTTTGGTAGTAATAGTTTTATAAACCATTCTGCAAAGATCTGGTCCGGAATAAAAACTTTCACCAAACATCTTCTACGTCTCCATTCATGTATGTGATCTGATATGTACGCAGATGTAGATTGTTTTAGTGAAGTTAATATTTCTGTGCCATTGTCGTATCTGATTGGCAACTGAAAATGAGTTAAAAAGGCTGTTACTAAGGCATTGAAATTGTTAAATGAGCCACGTGGTAATTTAATGTACCATTTTGTTGCTAATCCTATCAGCGCTCTCTGGAAAAGTCTTAATCGAATCGAATTGTCAATCAAAGAGTTGTATGTACACAAGAGGTGAAAAGTCATGACATGGTTAGAAGGGTCCTATCCTGATTTGCCTTCAAATTTCAGGATATTACTGGGAAACTTATTTGGCATTGGTGGCCAATACGAAAGATAATAGATTGGATCATTTGTAAGGAGTGATAAATCAGGTAAATCCAAAGTTTCTATGAATGGAAACCAACAGTTAGGGTCCTACTGATTAAATTGATAACTTTTTGGAACTGTACCAGTTCCAGGAGGAGGATATCTAGGATATCCTAGAATAGCCTTTGCATTTGGAATCGGAATGCCCCCTGGATAACCAGGATTAACCAGACCATACTGGGGTTGAGTAGGTATCTGATACGTGTACCCAAGATACGGTTGATGGTGATATACTAGATTTTATGCTACAGGTCCATATTGATACTGTCCTTGGTATGGTGGATAAACAAACTAAGGTTGGCTTGTTATAAATGTACTTGTAATAGGTTGACCTCCAGGTATTTGAATAGTAGTTTTGACTGTAGGTCCAGACTATGGAGCAGAAACTTGAGGGATTGGTACTGATACCTAAGGAGCTGTAGAAATAGGAGCTACAGCTACTCCAGGAATAGGTGTGGTAGCTTGAACATAAGTTGGCGTAGCAGTTTGCGTTGGAGTTCTAAGTGTACTCGAACCAGGCTGCTAAAATGTACCTGATGCAGGTACCTGAACAATAGGTTGAAAAGGTTGGGCAGGTTGCTGGATTCGAGTATAATCAATCGATTGTCTAGGTTGATAATAAGGTACTTTAATATTAGGTTGCAAATTTTTGTGAACTTGGGAAGGATCCCACACTGTATTAGTTCTGGGATACGAAGGTCCCATTGAAGGTTGTTGATACGAAGGACAATAATCAGGTTGATAATTTGGAACGTATGTTGGATAATTAGTTGGATAATTCCCACCTCCTTGAAATAATTTTTGTTCTAGGTAGAACTGCTGCCCTAAAGGAGGCTCCGGGCCCTGAGTTGGGTACTGAAATTGAAGTTGATATTGTCCCTGAGGTATGTACTGACCTTGAGGTATGTATTGTCCTTGAGGTTGATATTGACCCTGAGGTATGTACTCACTTTAAGGTTTCCCCCCAGGTGGTAAATTATTACCTTGAGGGTCAGGGTTTAGAATATTTCCAAGCATCATATAAATTTGTTCCGCATTTACAGTTTCAGTATTTGATTCATTTAGATAAGATGATGGTATATGTTTGTCGAGAGAAGGAGATGCGCCTAGGAAAGTACCAGAAAGGGACTGGTATCTCGTAGGGACAGATGAACCACCATATAAATATGGTTCTGGAGCTGTAGAAAACATTGATGACTCACCAGACATGATTAACGGAGGTCTGTAACCTCTTGGTATAGCATAAAAAGGAATTCAGGGTGGTGAATAGTTTAGACCAGTTCTATGTAGAAAATATGTCAACTAATAATACCAAGGATCTTGTTTGAAAGGGCTATAATAAATCAATTCACTTGGCCTAGGATCTAGAGCTTCCCGAGCTAAAGGAAGAACAACTTCTTCTTCAGTGTCAGCAACTTCTTCAATACTAATGATACTAGGAGGAAGATTTTCTGTGGTTCGATACTTCACTCTGGTTGAATGAGGATGATCAGGGGTTGGATCAAGGAATGGAGAAGTAATATCAGATATAACCGTTACATTCTCTAGTTTAGAAACTTCAGGTTCCGAATCTGATAATTCACTATTTGTAGAAACAAGTTCAGCGAGTTCGGAAATTGAAACTCTATGTGGAGTGCTTTCTACAGTACAAAGTTGATCTACTTCGAATTCAAGATGAAAAATTATAGATGTTTCTTCGTGTTCAGTTGATGCAGTCGCTGATGTCTGCCCTTTTTTAGATTAAGTCTTTCTAACTGGCTTGGTGTGTACTTAGGGGGTTTCCCCTGCACTCTATGTGATTTTCTAGGTAATTCAGCCACGATTAAAACTTTTAACACACGAAATCAAAGAAAATTTCAACAAAATTTCCTAAAGTCTCTAAGGAAACAACCAAATTGATCACACGCCTAAAAAATCTAAGAGATCAAACCACACAGAAATAGTAGATTCCCACACTAAAAACACTAGTTGGTGATGAAATCCAACATCATAGAATTTTAATGCAGAAATGGCAGTTCGAATAGTTACCCCGACAACCTTCTTAATGAAATAGACCGGTGGAATTTTCTCCACTTAAACCATCTCGAGTGAAGAGAACCCTCCATAGAGTCCAAGTGAGTCTAGCCAACATCTGCTCCAGGTATAGTGGGAACTTCCCTCCACCATCACCTTGGGAAAGAATCCTAAATTTTATAGCCACTAAGGTCACCAATTGGAACAAATATACCTGGGGGAATAGTCTACGATCCGATATACATGCAAGGGCAGAGTAACTAGCTCAATCCCTTGAAGGCTCCTTGACATAATCCAAGGTTTACCAATAAGTGACCCCAGGCTCCTCGGCAATGGTCTATACGAGGTTTACCATTTTTAATACGTGCACATTGGCTATCTTTCCCAATGAGATAGGTATGGTTACCTCACTGGTTCGAACATGATCTCATGCTTTACTCTTTTAAGAAGAGCTTCCCAAAGTATACATGTTATAATTGGATTTTCCTACCACAGGATGTACTACTTGCTTGTCTGAACTGCCTTGGAATGTTAATTACAACCTATTCCAAGACACTATCCTGAGCTATGTTGGTGGAAAAGATCCCTAGAAAATATAAAATTTCTAGATTGATTTTAATTAAGCGTTACTTTTAGATTGGATGTTTCATAGGACAAAAGGTATGGAAGTAAAACTTCAATGATGTTTAATGACCCGACTCAAAAATACTCTAAGGTGCATCTCTATGAGAAACAACTCATTTCTTTTCAATAAAACCTATTTAGAGGAAAGATTTGAGAGATTTCAATAAATTTGAAAATATCAATTCTTTATTTGATAAACAAGAAACTTTGAAAATAAGACAGTTTCTTGAGAACTCAATTTCACAGAAAAAATATCACTGGTTCAAAATGAAATTCTTTATATCATTCAAATCAGAAACTAGAATCAAAATTCTTCCAAAAGAAAATTAAAACTCTTCAAATCACAAAATTCAAAACCAAAAGAAAACTCTAATTTTAAACTCTATCTAAAAAGTTCTGAGGATGTTTATGCTTAGTTTGTAATCTAACCAAGAAATTTCTGCTTATCTGAGCAAGAAATCAAAACATCCAATAATGGTGTTAGAATGAAATTCAGACCATATCAAGCTGAAAGGTTTTCTAAATTTTCAAATGAAAATAAAATAAAATTTTCATATAAGCAAGATTTGCATAAAGTTCAATGGCTAAACAAGAAAATGATAACATACCAATTAGCTGAGGTATATAAAAGTTTTTGATTCAGAGCAATAAGAAGACAAGGCAGACACTCACTCATAAAATGCAAATCAGTTGAAAAGATCACTTCAAAGATAGAAATTTCTGAAAGAAACTCACACAAAGGACTTTGACAGTCAAGACAAGTTGGGGTAATTACAGAGAATTAAGTAATTGGACTCCTGAAAACATAATTTTTTTTTTTCAAAATTTTCCAGAAGTCCACAGTTTTTAATGGAGAAAGGCTCAGTATCGCACTATTTTTCACTAAAAACTACAAAGTCTACCGCTCTGTTTAAAAAAAAAAAGTGCGGAATCCAAGAAAAACATAGAAAAAATAACAATGCAGAGTTATAGTGAGGGATTCTAATGAGTCGTTCACCCAACCTAGTTTTGGACTAATCAAGGTCAAAGAATTTTTCCAAAAATCAAACTGAAAATCAAAAAGAAAACTAAGTTAATTTTTCCCCATTGGAGTCGCCATTTTTTATATGGATAAATCCTTCTTGCAGACAAGAACAATCTCCCTAGTATCCTAAGGATATCTAGAAACAAAAAACCAAATGTAAACCATTTTGTCTAGACCATTATGATTCAGAATTATTAATTAACTAAGTAAGAGTGGATGCTCCTACCTAAATTCCAATGCTTGTTGTAATCTTCAATCCAGTTGCTCCAAAAAAGATCAACTCAGCATGTAAGACCTCCAATCAAAGACAAGAAAAAGGATTAAAAGCACCTACAAGATATAATAATCCAGAAACACTAATCTATCTCACTGATCAAGGAATCCAAGAATTAAATTACTCAAAGAGATACATGGACAACTTAATGAGAAAATAGAATCCATTTGTATTAACTTGTATGATAAGAAGTAACCTTACAACCTTGTCATGTTCATGTCATACAGGTTCTTCCGAGGTCTTGAACAGTCATTTTCCTTCGGTATGACAAGCCTTCTCCTCTCTGAACTAGCATGAAACTGTGCATATGAGTATGTGATCATTCTCATACCAAGGGTGCTACGAATAGAGAGTATAATTTCTTCAGTAATTCCCTTCTATAAGTTAAGAAGTACCCTTAAGACTGAAGTATGAGTTCGATTTATAGGAGAATGAAACAGGTTGTAGTTCCATAAAGAGGGAGATAAAGCCCTCTCATAAAGTGATTTTAGCTCCAAATACCAAGGGATAATATCCATTAATGCAGGGATAGAGGTTCATGAATGAAGGGGCGAAGGTCGGCTTGATAATGCTTCTAAAAGCCTCCAGCTAGGAGAATATTCGACCAGATGGGCTTCTGGAACGTACTTTTTCTTTTATTTACCCTTTATGAGGGTACGCAGTTTTAGTAAGAAGAACGTGCGGGATGTGATGCAGGATATAGGGTAAGAAACCACTGTACTACAGGTAAGAACTAGGAAAAGTGTGGAGTTAGGCTTTTTAGGGTTTTAATGAGCTTTTCTCCAATTCCAAGACTTGGTTTAGGAAATTTATGGTTTCGGACCTCTAAGGAGCATAATATAGGTAATGATGAATCCATATATACGGATAAATGTCATAGTGACAAATTTTAGTGTAACATATATATATACCAAAATTTTATCGTTGGTCTTTGAATTATTTTGATTACAAGCCCTCAAAAAATACACCAAATTCCTATTGAATACTTTTTATCACATCTATCTATGCATGGAATGTTTTATGCCTCCTTAACCTCATCTCCATATTCTACATAATGTATTTGAAATTGCATTTATAATGATTTTATCCTTGCCTAAAATGGTTCTGCTTCGTATCCCAAAGTGCACCCGTACCCATCGTAGAAAATGTTTGATGCTTCTTTCGCAATGATTGTATTTTTACAAGCCATGAAAACATGCATCTTGCTAAAATTGTCAACTACCATGAACAGGTAGTCATGTCCCTTCCTAGTTATTGGTAAACCTCTTATAAAGTCAATGGAAATTCTTTATCGATGAAAACTAGTGTTTACATTAAAGGAATGGTATAGATCCTATATCCTATTAGTAGGCTTACCAATACAATAAAGAATAAGTTCTTTTATGAACTTGACTATATATTCTTGTATCTTGGGCTAGTACACATACCTCTATAACTCATCCACTATCTTCCCTACACAAAAAAAACTTACATCGTTGGAGGTGTGATCTTCTCTAATTAGTTGTTGTTGTTGACCTTTACGAATAGATAACTTGTTCGATATTTAGAGTAACACATTCTAGAGAGGATAATAAACTATGTTGCTAGCTTTTTTCACATGAATCTTGCCCCATCACACACATTCGCCAAGTACCATCCTTATTAGGAACAATGATGATAGGTGATCCACATGGCCAGGTGTTTGGTTGAATGATGTCGTATTCGAGAAAATATTGTAACTACCAATTCACCTCATACACTTATATAAAATTTCTATATAACTTGGTCTTTAGTAATCAAGAGCCTTGCAATAGTTAGATCTCAAGCTTCACTTCCGCCTTAGAGATGGATCTCAATCTTGTAACAACAATCTTGCAACTTCCAAGGATATTGACTTTAATTGTTAACCCGAGGTTCATACAAACTTAAGAGGGGTCAACAGTGTTGTGAAATAGGAAGCATCTCCTTCTCTTGTTGATTTATGCAGGTGGAAATACAGAAATTAAAGATAGATGTACATAGGACAATTTGATTAATCTATGCTACATGAAATTCATAATTGCAGGAAATAATTTGTTCAAAGGAAAATGATGCAAACGTAAGGCTGCTTTGAAAATGTGAAGACATAATTTTTAAAATATTTTTAATGAAATGAAATCAATTTTTCACACCTCTATTCTATCTTGCAAGGAATGTAAAACATGTCACTGAAATGAAAGCCTATAAACTCTAAATCCTAATTTGTAGATAAAAATAGATTTCTAATGCAAGCTAATCAAAGCATATAAAATGTCTCTTTATCTCAAAGTTCCATTATTAGTGTCCCATGGGTGTTGTAATATCAAACAATACAAAATATTAGCTTACTTTAAATATGAGCGAGTTTAGAACGCAGGTTATAAGCTAGTACATGAGTCCCTGATTTTTTATACGAGGCAAACCACTGCGAAGATAATGACATAAAATGTGAGTTTGGAGATAAGGAAGTTTATGTGAATCCTTAAAGTGATAAAACATATATTTTCAAATCATCACAACATATGGTTGCACGTTGAACATAACAAAACTCAAATATGTGGGTTTCATGTGGTTACAAAATAGGTTATAATGCAGGAAAATAATAAACTGTGAATTGTGACAAAAAATGAGAAACAAAAAAGGAAATGAACTAAATGAAATGTGAAATTCTACTTTAATAAGCAAGTGATGAGATAACCTGCAAGAAAATAATGCTCATGAAAAATCCCTAGTTAACTATGCATGAATACTGTAAACATAAGTAACTTTTATAAATTCTTTGAAAAAATAAATAGATGTATAACATAAATAATAAAATAGGGATTTGGAGCTCCTACAGTGGGTTGTAACCCAAGGAAGCTCAGAACACTTAGGACAATGCAAAACTAGGAGTTGAAATCCAAGATCACTTCCATTTACTAAGAAGTTGCTTGTACATGACAAGAGTTACAAAAATTTCATGAAAAAAAAAACATAGAATAAACATACTTCTCTACATTATTATACAGGTCTACTCTACCCTCTTATTTATACAATTACTAGGGATTGCCTCCTTGAGGAGAGGACTACATTTTTTTGTAAAAGTCCCTAGAAAAGGAGATCTTACTTCCTAAGTCACCTCAAAACAACATTGAGCATTAATTTTCCTAAGCTAGTCTAGTTGAGACTCTACTACAGTAGGGAGAAAGCCCCATGAACATCTCTAGATAAATTGTTTTCTAATATTTAATGATGTTTTAATTTTAAAAAGTCATTATATAATTCATTATTTATTTGGTACTTTTTTTGTGTACTAAATGGATTTATTTGTTTGAAAAAATCATATTGATGGTAAATTTAATGGCTTTTAATTTAGAATGTTTTAAATTTGGTTTAATACTTTAAATGGTTATTTTTAAGGTGAAAGCCCTATGATTATAGACACTTAGAGTTTTCCAACATAATCAAGGTCATCACAATTAGGGTTTACATGCTGAATGGGGAAATTATGTCTCACATAATTTTACCTACCCCATTAACCACCATGATACTAAGTGAATGCCACATCATGTGACATCACTCATATATGTGATGTTTGCATGTTTAAATGAGACTTGATCCATTTTAACTTAGGATCTCATAGAGAGGGATCAAATCTCTTAAGTTTCAAACTTTTTTCTTGAGTGTAAAACTTAAATCTACACCTCAAAAAATTTAATTGCTCTCAACCCTTCATAAATTTGGAGTTAATATGAATTTATAATGATAAATATATTGCTATTTTATTTCTAATTTAGTTTTATGTTTCATTTCATTTTTTTTAATTTTATTTTAATCCTTCTCAACTCAAATTTTTAATCTTTCCTATCTCTTTTTTAATGGGTGAGAATAACCATTATTGATAATGAAATACAAAAATTTGAAAACATTTATAGTGATATTGGTGATTATTTCTTAATATTAGCTACCAAGGATGACATTATGTTAAATACTTTTTATTGTTTTAAATATAAAAAAAAATTTCCAAAAAAATGAGAATATTTAGTGTATTTTTTTTTTATCTGATATTATCAATGTTTGTGTACTTGATGTTGCAGTGTACACAATATCGGGAAATATTCTTTGCTCAAAGATTTGACTTAATTCACTCTTGACTCAAGTTGTGAAGATGTGAGTGCTAATTACAAGGCTTGTTGCAATGTATAGTGGTTGAGAAACGCATTCGGTTCTAGATTTATAGTTAAAATATATGTAAGTTTAGTTAAATAATATCATAAAAGTATAAATATTAATTTTGTAATTATATGTAAATAAAAATTTAATATTTATTATATAAAAATATTTTTAATTATGGATATTTATTTTTACTTTATTATGAATATTATTAAATTGTGAATAAACAAAAATACTATGTCTTATAATAGCCCAAAAACTATCTCTCATTTCATATATTTTATAGATAATGTTTTTTTTAGTTTATTTTTATTACATTACATATATTAAAAAAATAAAAAATAAAATTATTAGTTATACCATTTTGACTTAATAAGATTACTTAAAGATAGAAATAAAATTAAAATAAAATAAATTTATAATCACAATTATTAATTAGTATTAATTAAACTACTCTACAACTATTTTAATTCTAGATTTATGGATCAAATTTTCTCAAGTGAAAACTTTTTCTAAAATTTTGAACAAAAAAAAGAGCAAGCTTAATAAATCTGAAATGAAAATAGATCTCAAATGATTAATAATTATAATTACTATTTTTTTTCCAATTAATTAATAATTATAATTATTAATTTTTTTATTTGCCAAAATAATTAATAATTATAATTAATAATTTTTTATTTTATTTGTGAAAATCAAAATAATAAACATTGCAATATCCTCACTTACTAAATTGGAAAGTGTCTTTCATATAATTATTTATTAAAATATCAACAAGTTTTTTATAAAACCACTATTTTAAGGTAATTAAAATGCATATAATTATTTTAATAACAAAAATTAAAAAAAATTATTTGATTGCTAAAAAGTTTTTAAATAATAATTTGATAAAAAAGGGAATTTATTTAATAACTGAAAAACCATTTGTTTGGTGTCGTGTTAATCTGATTACGGTGTTTATCGGCGGACGCGTCCTTGCAAAATTTAGTCCTTGTGATCCACTCAAGTCCCTTCACACGAGATATCCTTGCCAACAACATCGTGAATTGTCTTTCAAATGTGCTGCCAAAAGGTGGTCATTAAAAGGACCGCTCCTGTCTCATTGTGCATTAGCGTCAGACATAAAATACTGAAGTGTTAGTGAGAACATGGAAATCCCATGTGAGCTACAGACTTCTCAATATTTACAGTAAAGGTGCAAGGTAATCAATTTACTGTACTTTTTGTTTTGTTAAGTAAACATAAAATCAAATAACATAAAAAGGAAAAGATAAAGATAAAATCATTTATTTTATAATCTATCTTCACCTGTACATTATTGTTATATTTTTATAATATATTTTAATTAATTTTATTAAACTTAGTCCAGTTATACATTTAATATTTTACTGATGTAAATATTCAATTGATGTTTTTTTGAAATTATATAATTTTAGGAAAAAAATATGTTTTCCTTCCAATTACAACTATTTTCCAATATAGAATGGTCTTACATCTTTACCAGTTTTAATATAAAATATTTTAATTTTTCATTAAAAATTTGGAATGTTGCAAATAATATGAACAAATTGTCGAAGAAATAAAATATATATATTTTTTAAAATTAGACATTTTTACCAGTTTTAATATAAAATATTCTATTTTTTTATAAAAAATTTGGAATGTTGTATATAATATGAACAAATTGTTGAAGAAATAAAATGTATACATTTTTGTAAAATTAGACATGTGAGAAGATGGAGATTGAAAAGGTTATTGTTTTAAATGATAGAGAATTTTAAAGAAATGGAGTTGTTTATGGAGACTCAGGAAGTAGTTGGAATTAGGGAATTTTTTTTTTTTGTAGTAGTAGTGTTTGAATTATGTTTTTGATAGTGAAAATAAATTCAGCACTATCAAACACCTCATAAATACCTAAAACCTTAAAATTTAATAGAATGGATTTCAGTAAACAGGTAATAACAACAGTAACTTTGAGGAAGAATCGCCAACAGTCCGTAATTTGAAAGTCGCTCACCTTCAAGAGAAACCCTGGCCCGGAAACATACAGATAGGATTACCAAGGAAAGATTAGGTTCCTATTAGGGGGATTAAAAAAGATTAGCGGATTAAAGACGAAAGATTAAATTTTCATATTGGTAAACAACAAATATTTCTCCTGGAATTATACAATTACTATACACGCTTCCACATGTAAGTATTATAATTTAATCATCCATTTAACACAAACCCACCAATTTTTCTAATATAATATTTAGAACATTACATGGTAAATTAAAAAAAAAAAAACCAGACAGTATTCAGTAAAACTATTAAACTAATTAAAGCGAACATATTAATGACAATGATGTCAGTGGTAATGTTCCAACATGTGGAAAGTTGAGTGTTATTTGACTTGCTCTGTCTGCTCCATTTTGTTATTGAATGACAATAGAGAATCCTTGGAAGGGCTTTGCAATGTGAACTGAGATGGCGAAATCCCTGATTTCATGTCTGAATTGGTGGTGGCATGTAAAAGAAGCTTCATTAAATTTCAGGATTTAATTAATTTTGATGGAACCAATTGTCCAGTGGCCAAATAGCACACCGGCAAATATGTCCAGACAAGATGACAACAACGTCCCACCCTGCCTCCATAAATTTCACTTGTGCTTCCCATTTAATTAGTTTGGTATTAAGTAGGTCATAATTACAAGTTGTTTGGTTTTAATTGGATCAAAGTTGCAGGTTGATTGGTATCTATGTTAAGCTGATAAAGATGATTGGCCAAACAAAATAGGTTTCTACTGTAATAACAACTCTATTCAACTAGATTTTGCATGCCCTAGTCTCACTAAAAACAGTAATATACAGTTCAACATAACAAGAATAAACGTATGATTTCTGATAAAATTAATGAAATGGCTCTCCAGGTGAGAACTTGGAGAGTGTACAAACACTCACACACACTGATACAATGAATCAAGAGAACAGCCTAGTACATATAGGCTTTCTCACAATCGGGTGGTTTGAACCACTCCTTGAATATTAGGATCTGAGATCTAGAATTAGAATCTCAATCCTATCCTAACTGAACTTTCTCCATTAATTTCTAACACTCCCCCTTAATGGAGAAAGGGTACAGAACAATAACATATGATAACATACTCCTACTGGTCTAGTCTCAGCTAGGCTTACAATAGTAAAAAGACATAAAAACTTGGTAATAGAGTTTTCATCTTGGTCTTTATGCTTGTGAGACCATATTTGTTCATTCGTGGATGAGGTTTCATCTTCACTTTCTTTGTCATGAGATAGTGATGTATCTTCGCCTCATTTCTTCCCCAGTGATAGAAAGCTTGAACGCTTATCCTCGCCCTTTTGAAAGTTATGACAGGCTTAATAGGAAACTGTTTTCTCTTACCATTTCTGGTGTCACGCATGTAAATTTCAGCAATGTTGTCATTTGCACACACATAAATATTGATGAGATTATCACATTTTAAATTCTCTCTAGCTCTGTCTTTTTCTGCCACATCTTCGCAATCAGCGTCATGTGGCTCGTCGAATTGATATTTAACACTTTGTTCATCTTTACATCCTTCCTGAAAATCAACTTGTGACTCTTCAATATCAGGATCTTACACAACAGATTGTGCCTCTTGTTTCTCGTGGTCATCAACAGAACCACATTGTTTTTCTGAAAAAATTACAGACTTAAAAATACTACTCATGCTAATGCCTCCAAATGCCAACATGAAAATATCATCATCATCATCATCATCAAAATAAAAAATATCTAAAAATATAGACATGTTGTTAAAAAGTCCAGCTTATCTGGTTTTGTCTTGCTTTCAGATTTCGACTCCATTCGGTCCTCTAACGAGCTCCAACAACCCCGTTACCACGTAGGTGGGAATCCTCCCTTTGGCAACTCTTCAATAGTAGAACCTTGTAGACTGTGGCTTCTGTGCCACGCAGGTCTCAGTGCCCTCAGCTCTAGCAACAAATGACCTCTCAACAAGCTGGAAACGATATCCCCATCGAATTCTGATGCATGTGATTAGCAATCTCTAATGACACATATTTTTGAGTTGCAAGTCTTCTTCGCAGACCTCCCGTGATCTACTTTTTCGCAGTATGCCTCCTGCTCTAATGTCTAGTAATATCACGCAGGAGGAGGAGGAAGGGAACTTAAACACAATTTAATGATTCGCTTTTGGATGATCATGAAAGATCATATCAACGACGCACCATGAGAGTCGGCGTTACTTTGCAGCAGGGGTTGTTGGTTCCTTTACACTGGTCTCTTTCCAAGAAATTTTCTGCACTTCCTCTATCAATTTGGCTTGCAGCATTGATGCCGCTGGCCGATCTCCTATCCAGAAGCTCGATCCCTTTTTTTTTTACATCGCGGGATCTGAAATAATCGTCCGTTCTCTTCTCCACGCTTTCGCTGCGGAACTCTTCTCCGCTGTGGAGTGTTTGCAGTGGGTCGTAGCCTCTTGGCCCACCTTAAGCAACAACAGCAGCAACACACTCCACACACTCCAGCTTTGAAGATGCTGCTGTCAACCCTAGATTTGGCTCTCACGAAGACGAATTCGGCTCTGGTCTCCCTGCGTTCATCGTTGTCTTTTTGCATGAGGCAGAACTCACGACTTTCGAGGATGCTATCTTTCTGCGTGAGGCAGATCTCATGGCTTTCGAGGATGTAAAGCTGACAGCGAAATTGCTAACTCGAAAAACCCTATGCCTAATAGTCCACAAAGGAAGCAGAGATGAGATAGAGTCTCAATTGCAGGGACTCGAACATGCAATGGATCCAGAGACAGATTGGAAGGAAGAAGTCTTGCGTGGGGGTTCGCTTTCCAAACGGCTGCCTCTACTCAAGCACGACCGCTTCAACTCATCCACCCGCTCCCTCGGAGGCTCGATCGGCCAAGATTCAACTGCTGTCTCTCAGCCTTCCTTACGCAGCAACAACTCAACTCGATCAGCTGGCTTCAATGTAGCTCAGGAAATTAAATTACAGGCCTCCACTCTCACATCCGGAGGTATCAAACAGTGCTCGTTGGTGAACAAACTCGGTGGATATCCGGCGTCAGAAGCATATGCCGAGATCAGATGCTATTACTATTCTTACAGAGTTTGCTGCACGCTGTGAAGGAGCAGTGTAACCTTAAGGAAACAACGTCCTGGGGATCATTAGAGATATGCGATACCACGACGCCTTTAATACCACACTTCCGCTGCGTAGAGGGCAGTGTAGATAGACACAGAGAAATACGCTCGATTCACAAAAAATCCACACACGTAGCTCAATCCAGAGCGATCCACACACGCAACTCCAAATCGCTCACAGTCTTACGCAGTACTCTGAGTTGCGCTCTCCTTCAACGCGTCCTCCAGTGATCTTTCTCGGCCTCCAAAGACTTAGCCTCACTCCAATTCCTATGCACAACACAGGTCCATTTAGCTTCGACATGAAGCTCTGATACCATGATAAAATTAATGAAATGGCTCTCCAGGTGAGAACTTGGAGAGTGTACAAACACTCACACACACTGATACAATGAATCAAGAGAACAGCCTAGTACATATAGGCTTTCTCACAATCGGGTGGTTTGAACCACTCCTTGAATATTAGGATCTGAGATCTAGAATTAGAATCTCAATCCTATCCTAACTGAACTTTCTCCATTAATTTCTAACAATTTCCTTTATACAGGAATAAAGGTGAATGCCGGTATATCCTTAGGACGAGAGACTTCAATGTTGTACAGACACCGATCAACCTAATTTTTTGCAATGTCACATTTCTTATATATTATGCAAAAATTCCAAACAAGATTGTACTATTTGTCTGGCTATTATGGAAGAATGAAATACTGATTTCGGATGTTTTATGTGGGCGGGGTTTTATGGGTCCTGGAAGATGCCCATTCTATCGATTGTAGGAAGAAACCTCTTCACATCTCTTTTTTACTTGCGCTTTCACTCTTTGGATTTGGATGCACTTCTGAGGTGTTATACTTGATTCATCTTGGCAGCCTTCTGATTGTCTACAATCTACCTCATCATAGGTTGGAGTCGCATATCCCTTAAATACTACACCTTTATATGTTATATGGGAAATCTGGATTGCCAGAAATTGATGTATTTTTGAAGATTCCCCTCCTCACTCTGCGTTGATCATTAAGGATATTTTGACTTGGATCAACGTAAATTCATGCATCATCCCTGATGTAAAATATCTTTCTGGACATATTAGGCCTCATGAGATCATTCTTCCGGCATTATTTTTCGATGGTGCATCAACAATTGATTATGCAGCTGTGGGGCTTGGGTTCGTCTTCTCAACAACGACCGCTATCAAATTTATTGGAACAGGGGCTCTCTCTCCAACAACAAAACTGAAATTATGGCACTTTGGGGTGGCCTGTACATTGCATATAATCTAAATCTCTTAGACATCCATATTTTCTGAGATTCGAAGATTATGGTAGACGGGATCAATGGTCGTTGTAATCTACAAATTCCTTGTTGTTTTGGCTAGTTTCAGAGGATTAAAAATATATTACAGAAGTTTCAGTCATATGGTATTGAGCACATCTATAGCGACTTGAATACTCAGGCTGATAAGTTATCAAAGAGACGTCTTAACTGTTATTCTGGCGAATTTCATATTCATCTTTACAGGGGTTACCTTTTTCTTCACTCACAGATTCTTCCTATACCATAATAGTCGATAGGGGTGTCTATATCTTGGGTGCCTCCTTCTCAGCATCGAGCCTATTATATCAAGCAAGCATGTCCGGATCGACTTTGTCAATCTTGCTTTTGGGCAGGTACCCTATCATCATGTTTTTGATTTGGACCGAATTATTATCTTCTACAAGCGAGCCTGTTTTCTATTTTGTTTTTTCCTGCAAGCACACATGCTCGGTGCCTTCTCGTGGAAGTGAGCCTATTTTTCTATCTATACATTTTGGCTTATATTCCTGTATATATGTTATATATCTGCTGGCGGCCTGATCTCTAGTTTTTTTCCATTTCATGGACTGCTATTATAAATGCTTTGATGATTGGGTTTTGAACTTGAATGTCCCTTTTGCTAGATCCTACGGGAAAAACATTGTCATGTCATATTGTGACTAATTTCTTATATATATGCTCACAAAATCGGATGTAATCTTGTTTTCTGATGAGATTGACTTTTAATCAATTTATAGTTTGCAAACATTCGAGTAAATTTAAATTTTCATCCTTTAAAATAAATTATTTTCAAATTATAATAATAATATTGTTTTAATAATAATATTATATAATATATGAATTGGAAATGATAGAAATATATATATATATATATTTTAATTTTAATTATTATAATGTTTTTAATTCATATTTCGTATTTTGAATAATATAACTTGAATGTTTTTTATTATGATTGTGAATTTTATTTAAATATTTCATCACATATTTAATTTATTTTTGGCAAGGAATTTATATTACACGATTTATTATTATTATTATTTATAAAAAGAATTAATATATGAGTTAAGCATAGATATTAATAAAAATACATGTAACAATATTTTAAGTATGGAGATTCAGTTTAGTTTATTTTGGAGTTAATATGATGGCTTATCAATATCACATGGCCAATATGACATATGCCATCATGGAATTTCCATTAATTAATTAATTTGAGATAAATTATTTATTTAATTAGTTAATTGAGATAATTTGGTACTAAAGCTATGAGAGTGAAAGAAATGATCTAAGAAAGGAGAGAGATGACATTAATAATAAGAAGTCTTTAAAATTTTATATGTTTTAATAATATGCTATTGTTAAATATATAAAAATTCATTAATTTTTTTTTTTCAAAATGTTTATTGAATATTATTATATCTAAAAATAAAATTGCTTTATCTTTAAATCACTTATATCTTATTCACATCTCTTAAATTAAAAAATTGATTGAAATTCTTTATCCACTACAAGTTATATAAATAGATCTTAAGCGCAAGTTACACAAATATGTACTATCTATCTAATTAGTAATAATTAAATTAAAATTTTGAAAGCTTTAATCCAAAACATACATACATAGCAACTTAATTGTCCGAGAAAATGGTTTTTATAAATTTGGAAGAATTGCAAAATATATATATATATATATATATATATATAAATAATTTTGATTAATTTTAAATATATAATTTTTTTATATAAAATAATAATAATAAATAAATAAGGTATTATTAAAAAATAACATTATTAAATATTAAAAAAAATAATATTATTAAATTTTAATAATATTAAAAATATTATTATTAATGGTCAACTATGTTTTATAAAATTAGTTATGGCCAACCATGGTCCAACATCACATTGTGATAAAGATTTTCTCAATGTGAAAATTTACCATGGTCGAATGTCGCATTGTGATGAAGATTACCTTGATATGAAAATCAATCATGGTCAACCATGGTTTAACATCGCATTGTGACAAGAATTGTCTCGATATGAAACTCAACCATGGTCGACCACGGTCACCATGTTTATTTTAGGATTTTATAATATTTATCTTATGGATTGTATACCTTGGTTTTATAATACTCCCTTGGGTTTATAATCCCTTATCATTTTATTATCAATCCCTTGGTTTATTATTCCCTTGGGTCTATAATATCAATTACTTGGGTTTATTAATCTAAACATTCATACTCCTAGGGTATAATATTATTCATAGGGTTTAGAATGTAAATCTCGGGATTCAATATAGACCCCTTAGGTTTATAATCATGGTTAACCATGGTCCAACATTACATTGTGACAAATATTGTCTCAATATGAAAAAAACCATGCTCATCCATAGTGAGCTGTCATCAATCATGGTCAACATCGGTCAAACATGGTCGATCATGGTCAATTATGGTTAACCATTTTCCAAAGCCACAGTGCGACAAAGATTGTCTCAATATGGAAATCAACCAAGTTCAACCATGTTGAACCATTGTCAAACACTACATTTTGAGTGATACTGTCTCAATATGAAAATAAATCATCATCGATCACACTCAATAATGGTCAACCATGGTTAATAACCATGCTCCAACATCACATTGTCACAACCAATGTCAAGACCACAAGTCGTGTAGCGACAACCAAGAGTAGTGGGGGCGCTTTGGCATGATAGGTGCTCAGCTCAACTGGAAAGCTACGTAAGTTCAGTAAGTGTGTGACGAAAGTTGCGATGAACACATGTGGGTGAGCGAGCTCTGACGATATGCAATGACCAAACGTGGGTGCATTTGGATAACCGTGTAACAGATGAGCACGAGTACCATGCGACGATAGCTTGGTGGTTGAGCAACAAAACATGTGATGGTATGTTTACACATGATGGACAATGTACAACATGAGCGCAACAGAAGCACATTGGGCTGAGGTAGTATGAGCCGACCCGAGCACCCACATGACCCGAACCTTCATAAGAGCGATGCAAAAAAACATTTCCCTTCGAGAGAAATTAGTTGTAGAGGCGATAGCACTTTGGTAAAATATCCAAGCTGACATGTATAATAGGATGGAGCTGACATGTTAGACGTGAAGGGTCGACGCAACACTTGAGTGTGGGCGCCACTCCACGGGACCACACTTGCTCGTATTAATAAGGTTAAAGTGAATTTTGTTTAAGGCATCGAATTGAATCAATCAACCATCAAGGAAGGGAACAATGAGTGCGAGTTCATTCTTCATCTCCAACACTAGAGAGAGTTGTAGTGAGGGGAGGGGGCAAGCGAGTGCAAGGGTCAAAGCTGCCATCCCACAAGGATATTCGAGTTTCTACATTTAAAACATGAAACGCCATTCGGGTCTTTTTTTGACCTGACCGGGTGTAGAACGAGCTAAGTCAGGTAGCCTAAGGCATTGACAAACTCACGTGCAGAGTCAGGTAGAGCACACAAAATTTAAAAACCTGTGGGCAGAGTCAGGTTTTTTGAGGGCGTCCGTGACCGCGAAAGGCACAACGAGTAGAAGCAGAGGCACATAAAGACTTTTGGGTGGAGCTTGAACATTCTGGAAGTGCAAGTTGAGTCGGGTGGATGTGACCCAAGCCGCATGAATAGAAGGTCATCTGGGAAGACTTGTGAACGTCGTGGGGAGGAAAACCAAAGCATTCATAAAATGAGAAATATGTGGAGGGCATGCACGACAGGACCCGAGGTCACGCAGAATGTCCACGACGTTGCCGAGAAATCCCGTGGTTGTTATACTTATGAATTTTGGAGGCATGCAGACTTGAATTGTAAATGTAAGTTGCATGACTATTTTATGAGACATAATATCGGGAAAAATCATATTGAGTGAGTTTCCCCAGCGTTGTATGTATGGGCATACATGTGGTTATATATTCATGTTTACCATATTGTATTTATTTCCTCTGCATAATTGAAGAACACTTGAATATTATTTAATTAAGTATTATAGTAAAGGTGTAGTCTACTCACTTAGTATAATGAAAAATAAAACTGAGGTAGTGCCGCACCTGCTTATAGGTGGTTCAAATAGTACTATGGATATAAGGGCGTGACAGGTGGTATCAGAGCCCACTTTATGCAGGGCTTTGGTCATTAAATTTTTAAGGTCTAGGATTGAAACATGCATGGACAACAAGTAAGTTTGCAGGGTTGAAGTTGAACTAGGTATTAGATGGTCTTGACTTTTTCTCAAGAAAGACAAATGGAAGGTATCATGGAGGAACCTCAAATTGTTGAGGAACCACAAGTACTCTCGTATGGAGTATTCATGAAGAATATGGTGGGTCATATGGATGAAATGATGAAAATGGTGAAAGAACTCCAAGAGTAGTTTGAAGCATTTAATGTTGAATGTAAAGAGTTTCAGATGGAGGTCGACACACTACAACAGGAAAATGTGAAATGAAAGGATGAGTTCAATGCATTAGTTGTGTATTATGAGTACACCAAATGGGAGCTTGGTGAAACCTTAACAGACGTAAAAGAAATTGGAGCATCAAGGGATGGAGTTGTAGATGATATTACCAAGGCTCGTGATAAGTTGAATGATGCTTTAGATGAGATAGCTTTGTTGAAAATATATAAGGGGAAAGGAACTTATCGAGGGACTTCCCAAGCAAAGATAAAAGAACCCGAATGATATGATGGAACAAGGAATGAAAAATAACGTGGGAAATTCTTATGGGATATGGAAAAATACTTCGACCTATTGGCTATTCCTAATGAACAAGCCAAGGTAAATATTGTTTCTCAATTCTTGACAGGATGTGAAAATGTGGTGGAGAAGGAAACTTGATGATATTTCATATGGTGAAAGCGATGACATCACCAGATGGGAAGAGATGAAGGAAGATTTGAAGATTCACTTTAGTCCACAAGGTGAGACATGGGATGAAAGAACTATTATTAAGTACATTAAACAAACTAAAAGTCTCCAACAATATCAAAGTGAGTATCAAAGTACTATCCTCAAATTACCAGACATGGCAGAGAAAGATAAGGTATTCATCTTAATTATTGGATTAAAACCTTGGGCACACAATGAGGTGAAGAGGCAAAAGGTAAAAACCTTGGAGGAGGCCTTAGCTGTAGAGGATAGGCTGATTGAAAACTGTGATGAGGGGAACGAAAAGAAGAAGAAACCTAAAAAATGAAAGATAAACTAATGAATGAAAAATCTTCAAGATCAAATACTATGTTGAAGATGAAGAAGCCCTTGAAATTTTGGTTGCGTGCAGAGGAACACACGGTGAAGAATTGCCCTTCTAGACCAAAGTTGGCCACTATGGTATAGTATGAAAAGAAGAAGGAAAATGAACCTATGTTTGGGACTATGTAGGTATTGGGATTTGCAACAGATGTGGAAGCTATACCTAGACGTGATGTTGAGAGGAATGAACTCAGGTATGTGAACATGAAGATTGAAAAGGTAACACCTCTTATTATGGTGGATAGTGGTGCAACTCACAACTTCATTGGAGAGGAAATTGGCAAGAAATTTGGATCGAAGTTCAAACTAGTCCAAGCTAAGTTAAAAGGAGTGAATATGCCTCCTGATTTTCTTATTGGGGTTGCTAAAAAAAAACCATAGGTATTGGAGATTGACATTTAGATGTTGATTTCATGGTAGTAAGGATTGATGGTTATGAAGCTTTTATGGGCATGGAAATTTTCAAGAAATTTGAATCTATGGTGGTACCACATGTGAAGAAGTTGTGCATTTATGATGGCCAAGAATATAACCCTATAGGAATTTCAACCATAGGTGCATATGCATCCTACTCTAAACTAACAAGTATCTGTGTGGAAAACACCAAATGAGAAGAGGAACTCCAGAAAATGTTTACCATTACAGAGGAAAAAATTTAGGAGCAGGGAAAAATTATTATGGAGTTGTCTAATAGTATCTTGGATGTCATAAGAAGGCTTGAGGAAATGGAAAACAAGGAAGATGTAGGACCACAAATTCAAGTTGAGATTCGAGAAGCATACATGTTGAGGTTGGAAGAGGAAGATATACATAAGTGGATTGAGCTTATAGTTGAGGAAGAGTGAGGGCCTTCGGCTTCCACTTCCACCCCCTCTTTCTAGACTAACATGGGGATGAGGCTCATTTTCATCTGCTTAGGATAGTGGGTTCTCTAATTTTATGGGTAGGTGGTGGAATGAGATTGACACTTGATAGAAGGATGTTTTCAAAGTCATTATGATGTAGGGAGAATATGTTCTTGTGGAGGTGATGTCCGGTTAGATTAGCTACCCGACTTATCACCATCACTGAGGGATCCAACACATGATTTCTTGTAGAGCTGTAGACCTATTTGATACATGGAGTAGGTCAAGAGTGATCACATCTGGGTGCTTTAATGATATTTGGATGATAAAGTAGTTGATGGCATGGAAATGGGTATGTTGGAGAAAGAGACATTTTGTGACGGATGTTGCGACGATAGATTGCGATGGGATATTGCGACAACGTGTTGCAATGATATGATGGAGTTGTTGAGGAAAAAAAAAAAATTAGAGTGGTGGAGGATGTTGGAGTCACGATTCATGTAGCGACCACCGATAATGGTAGGCACACTTTGGTGTGACAAACACCCAACTCAGGTGGCAAGTGACGTAAGTTTGACAAGTGTGCACCGAAAGGTGCAACAGATGCACATGGGTAGGCACACTCTGATGATATGAAACATCAGAACATGGGTGCATTTGGACAACCCTGTTATAGATGAGTGTGGAAAGCATGAAACGATAACTCAGTGGCCAAGAGACGAAGCATGCGATCGTATGTGTGAACACAGCAAGCAACGAACAACACGAGTGCGACATAGGTGTGATGGGCACGGGTAGCATGAGCCGACCCGAATGCCTACACAACCCTAACGCACATAGAAACAATGCGACAAAACATTGGAGATCGAGCAAAATTAGTTATAGTGGTTGTAGCGCTTTTGTAAAATACACAGTGTAACGTGTATAATACGATGGGGCCGACATTTTAAAGTTGAAGGGCTGACCCAACACTTGATTGTAGGGGTCCCTCTAGAGTACCACACTTGGCCGTATTAATAAGGCGAAAGTGAAGGTTTTTTAAGGCATCGAATTAAATCAATCAACAATCAAGGAAGGAAAAAACAAGTGTGATCTCAAGCTTCAGCTCCAACACTAGAGCGAAATGTAGTGAGAGGAGGCAGCAAACAGGCACAAGGGTCGAAGCTTCCAAACTGTAAGAATATTAGGGTTTTTGCGCTTAAGACAGGATGGGCCGAGCGGTTTCTTTCTCTGACCTGACCACATGCAAAACAAGCTGATTCAGGTAGCCGTAGGGATTGGAAAATTTGCATGCAAAGTCTGGTAGAGCACACAGTGGGTAGCAACCCATGGGAAGAGACAGGTTTTCTGAGGTTGTAGTTAACCTGCAATAGGCAGAAGTGAAGGCACTAAAGGACTGTTGGGTAGAGGTTGAACACTGTGGAAGTGCGCATCGAGTTAGGTAGACATGACCTGAGCTCCATGAACAGCAGGGCATCCAGGCAGACTCATGAATGTTGCGGTCAAGAAAATAAATGCGTGTTGAAACTGAGCAATACATGCACGATGTGCACGAGAGGAACCGAGGGCATGCAGAATGTGTGTGATCTGCTGGGAAATCCTATGGATGTTCTACTTGTGAATTTTTGAATTATGTAGACCTCAATTGTAATTGTAAGTTTCACGATTGTTTTATGAAACATAATATTGGGAAAACTCATATTCATGGAGTTGGCCATCCCTTGTATGTATGGGCGTACAAGTGATTATATATTGATTTTTATGGTATTGTATCTATTTACACTGCATAATTGAATAACACTTGAAGATAATTTAACTAAATGTTAAAGTAAAGGCATAGTCTACTCACTTAGTGTTAAAATAAAAGTCAGATAGTTTTGCACTCGCTTGTAGGTGGTTAAAAAAGTACTACGGATATAGGGGTGTCACAACCATGGTCTATCATGGTCAACCATGCTCCAACCTTGTATTATTAAAAAGACTATCTCAATATGAAAATCAACCATGGTTAACCATGGAGAACAATGGTCCAACACATGATTCTAAAAATGATTGTCTTGATATGAAAGTAGACCATGGTCAACCATTTTATTTTAGGGTTTATAATATTTATCTTTGATCTGGTTCTTGGGGGGAGGCCCCGAAGATCTAAAAAGTTTAAATATATATGACAAGACTTTCAAAATTAAAATACGAGAAAAAAAGAGAGAACACACAACAAATAAAACCACAAATAAACTTGTTTTATTAAAAGAGAGAATAACTGTAGAAGCTACATTGTGGTGGAAAATCTATCCTTTTACAAACTAAGGCTTATTATTTAAAAGCCTTTTTTTTTTTAGTTACAATACCATGCGTAGATACCATAGGTGGATACCATGGGTCAAAACCATGGGTTAATACCATGGTTAGATACCACTTACAATACCATGGGTATATACCACTTAAAATACCATGGGTCAATACCATGGGTAGATACCACTTACAATACCATGGCTAAATTCCATGTGTGGATGAATACCATGTGTGGATACATACCATGGGTGGGTGAATATCATGGATAGATGTCACTTACAATACCATGGGTGAATAAATACAATGGGTGGATGAATAGCATGGGTCGATGACCTTTACAATACCATGGGTAAATTCCATGGGTGGATGGATAACATGGGTAGATAAATAGCATGGGTGGATGCCATTTTCCATTCAGATCATTCCTCCCTCTTTAAGAAGAAATGGTCCCCATTGCGTGAAGTTCCCTCCTTAGAATCCTTTGTTGAATATGAAGAGCCACTGAAAAGAAGGGTTTTGTGTAGTTAACTCATAACCGTGATGAACGAAGATCCGAGGATAGAGATACCTTGTAATGCTTGTGACCAACTGTGATATTAACAGTGTGCGGCCTAGAAAATGGACTTCGATGAAGTGTAGGTTTGTGGATAAACCAAGACCATGAAAAACAAAGATCCAAGGATAGAGATACCCTGTAATGTTTGTGACCAACTGTGTTACTAACAATGTGTGGCCTAGCAAATGGACTTCGATGAGAAGGATTTTGTGCGGTTGACCCGTAACCCTGATGCTGATTGTTGATGAAGTAATAGTTGCCTACATTACTTGGGGTGGGAGTGCACATCTCCAAATAACCCAAGCCGAATGCTACTATGCTGAAACTGATGAATGTGAAGCAAGTGCCTACTAAAGTGGGGTGGGAGGGCACGTCTCGAAATGGCACCCGCTCTGAATGTTGCTCCAGATTTAAAATGAGCATAACTCAATCAATATAACTCAGAATGTTTATTATAACCTATTTTTGGAAATGGAATGATCATTCTGCATCTTCTCATGTGTTTGAAATTGATATCTGGAGACCCTAGACTCTCATGTTTGCGCTGGAACTGTCCCGCCATCACAAAATTTCTGAAAACAAATAGCTAATTTTAAATCAACGATAAATCCATCGTCCGGACTCCGATTCGACCGATTTTTTTTTTTAAATCAGGTTATTTTTCAAGAGGAACACAGATCTGTAACCATTTATGTGAAAATTCCCATTTAAAACTGCAATAAATTATATGATATCCGCCATCCATGAATTATCGTCAAAAAAATTGTTGCAACATTGCTGATTTTGAATCAGCGATATCTCCTTCATCCGAAATCCAATTCGGCCAATTTGTTTTTGAATTTGGGTATTTTTCCTCAAGGAATCCAGATCTAGTCTCTCTTTTTGTAAATATTTCACTAAAGGTTTTAGATCTGACTTGCAAACTCGCTGCCCAAGAAATTCATGGAGTTTGTTGAAGATTGTCGCAAAACATTGAAACTGAAATATGCTTCAAACTCTCATTCCCATGGATTCGTAACTTGAATCTAATACCACTGGTCTGGATCTTGGGGAGAAGCCCCCAAGATATAAAAAGTTGAAATGGATCTGACAATTTTTGCAAAATTAAAATGCGAGAAAAAAGAGAGAGAACACACAACAATAAAACCACAAATAAACTTGTTTTATTCAAATAGAGAATAACTGTAGAAGCTAAATTGTGGTGGACAATCTGTCCTTTTACAAACTGAGGCTTGTTATTTATAGCCTTTTTTTTTTTAGTTACAATACCATGTGTAGATACCATAGGTGGATACCATGGGTCAATACCATGGGTAGGTACCACTTACAATACCATGGGTAGATACCACTTACAATACCATCAATCAATACCATGGGTAGATACCACTTACAATACCATGGGTAAATTCCATGTGTGGATGAATACCATGTGTGGATACATACCATGGGTGGGTGAATATCATGGATAGATGTCACTTACAATACCATGGGTGAATAAATACAATGGGTGCATGAAGACCATGGGTCAATGACATTTACAATACCATGGGTAAATTCCATTGGTGGATGGATAACATGGGTAGATGAGTATCATGGGTGGATTCCATTTTCCATTCAGATCAATCTTAGGGTTTATAATCAAGTTCAATCATGTTTAGGCATTGTCCAACATCACATTGTGACACATACTGTCTCAATATGAAAACCAACCATGCTCAACCATTGTCAACCATCATCAACCATGGTCAGTAATGGTCAACACTTATTAAACATCGTCGACCATTTTCAGTTATGGTAAACCATGGTAAAACACGACATTGTGAAAAATATTGTATCAATGTGAAAACCAACTGTGGTTCAATGTCGCATTTTGAGTAGGATTGTCTCAATATGAAAATTAATCATGGTTAGCAATAGTTAATCATGGTCAACCATGGTCAATAACCATTTTCCAACATAACATTGTGACAACCATGGCCTTTCATTGTCAACAATTGTCCAACGTCGCATTATGACCATGATCTCTATATGAAAATCAACCATAGTCAACCATGGTCCAACTCTTGACTTTGAGAATGATTTTCTTTATATGAAAATCAATCGTGGTCAACCATTGTCCAACATCGCATTTTTGGAAATACTTTTTCAATATCACATTTATATACGTTCAATTTATATTATTCCATTGGGTTTAATATTATTCCCCTTGGTTTATAATCCCTTGTGTTTTTAGTACTAATCCCTTTTCTTTATGTTATAAATCATGTTTAATAATGGTCAATCATGGTCACCATGGCCCAACATCACATTGCAAAAAATATTGTCTCAATATGAAAATCAATGATTGTCAACCATGGCCCAATGTCATATTGTGAAAAATATTGTCTCGATATGAAAATAAATAATGGTGAAGCATGGTGAAGCATGTTGCAACATCCCATTATGACAAGGATTGTCTCAATATGGAATTCAACCTTGTTCAACCATGTTTATTTTAGGGTTTATAATATTTATCATAGGGTTTATATACATTGGGTTTATAATATTAATCTCATGGGTTGATTATTCTCTTGTGTTTATTAATATAAGGGTTCATATTCCTAGGGTGTAATATTATTCATATTATGTTCATAATATTAATCTAAGGGTCTAATATAAATCGTTTGCGTTTATGATCATGGTCAACCATGGTCCAATGTGACATTGTGAAAAATATTGTCTCAATATGAAAAACAACCATGCTCAACCATTGTCAACCATGGTCAATCATGGTAAACATTGGTAAAAAATATTCAGCCTTGGTCAATTATGGTCAATGATGGTCCAATGTCACATTGTTAAAAGTAATGTATCAATATGAAAATCAACGATGGTCAATCATAGTCAACCATGGACCAACATCACATTGTGAGAAAGGTTGTCTCCATATGAAAATAAATCATGGTCAACGACTGTCAATGATGTTAAAGCATCATCAATAACCATTTTTCAATGCCACATTTTGATAAACATGGTCAACCATGCTCAACCATGGTCAAACATAACACTTTGACGAAGATTGTCTCAATATCAAAACCAACCATGATGAGCCATGGTCAACCATTGTCGCGTGTTTGATTGTGACAATTATTGTCTTGATATAAAATTCAATCATGTTCAAACATCGTGGAGCATGGCCTAACATCACATTGTGACAAAAATTGTCTGAAAATGAAAATCAACTATTGTCAAGCAAGGACAACCATACTTATTTTAGTGTTTATAATACTTATCTTAGTGTTTAAATACATTGGGTTTATGTTATGCCCCTGGGTTTAATATTATTTTTTTGGGTTTATAATCCCTTGAAATTTTAGCATTATTCCCTTGGGTTTTTAATATTAATCCCTTAGGTTTATGCTATCAATCATGGTTAATAATGGTCAATCATGGTCAACTATTTTCCAACGGTGCATTGTGAGAAATATTATTTCAATATGAAAATCAACCGTTTTCAACCATGGTTCAACATCGAATTGTCACAAATATTGTCGCAATAGGAAAATAAATCATGTTCAAGCACAGTCAAGCATTTTGAAACATCACATTATGGAAAGGATTATCTCAATATGGAAATCAGCCATGGTAAACCATGTTTATTTTAGGATCTATAATATTTATCTTAAGGTTTATATACATTGGGTATATAATATTAATCCTTTGGGTTTATTAATATATAGGTGCATATTCGTAGGGTGTAATATTATTCATATTACGTTTATAATATTAATCCTAGGGTCTAATGTAAATCCATTGTGCTTATAATCATAGTAAACCATGATCCAATGTGACATTGTGAAAAATATTATCTCGATATGAAAACCAACCATGCTCAGACATTGTCAATCATGGTCAATCATGGTCTAAATTGGTCAAACATGGTCAACCATGGTCAATTATGGTCAAATACGGTCCAACACCACAATTTTAAAAATATTGTCTCAATATGAAAACCAGTGATAGTCAATCATAGTTAACCATGGACCAACATCACATTGTGAGAGATATTGTATCCATATGAAAATAAATCATGGTAAACCACTGTCAATCATGGTCACCCATGGTCAATAACCATTTTCCAACATGACATTGTGATAACAATTGTCAACCATGGTCAACCATGGTCGAACGTCACATTTTGACTAAGATTGTCTCAATATAAAAACCAACCATGGTGAGGCATGGGAAACCATTGTCCAATGTTTGATTGCAATGATGCTTGTCTTGTAAACATCATGGTGACTTGATATAACATCACACTGGGAAAAATATTGTCTCAATATGAAAAATAACCACTACAAGGAAGAGAACCTCTAGCGTAGGTTATAAAGGAGGTTTTTAATGTTATAAAATTGGCCAAAATAGTTAAGAAAAATTTTCTACAAGATGTTGAGATTCAAGAAGATGATAATCCTAGTGAAAATTAAGAACCTTCACTAGGTGGGGCTCGTAGGCTATTTTTAGGTGTATGTCTATTTTTAGAATAGTGAGGATATGCTAAAATTAGCAGGATGTTGATTCTAGATGGTTGAGAAAATTCTATCTCTAGATAAGTTTCTATTTTTAGATCATTGCTGAAGTCTATTTATAGATCACAAATCTAAAAATAGAATGCATGTCGATTATTATTAGACATTAATGATAATCAAACAATAAATAATAACTTATTCTCTTGGACCACTTGATTTCAGTTAACTGATGTGGAAAACCAGTTAGCTGAAGTAATTACACATTCCAAGGTTGGTTGGTGACTCATGCATGATGGACTTCGTTTTAACTGAGTGTGACACAGTTGTAACAGATCTGGAAGAGTAGTTATGGGAGTTATTATTTATTTTAACTTAGTTAAGTGAGTTAAACTTAGTTGTGCTAGTTGTAACTAAATATACACTAGTAAAATATGAGTGAATTAATTATTTAATTAATTCAGAAGTAGTGTCTTAGTTGCAATTGAAGAAATACAACAATTAACTACTTGCATGTCAGATCCAGTGGAGACCCAATGGAGAGATAGGCGAAAGGGTGTGTTTGACTATCAGTTGTGACTATAGTGATGCCTTCAATGCATATACACACACATTAGAGTTGAAAATGAGGATTTCATAGTTAAGGCAAGGCAAGATCGAATTCATTTAGGGATCTTCTTCAGCAAGGATTGTGTAGTGGAGGCAGGCTACCAGGAGGTAGTAAATTGGTGCATGTGCGAACCGATTTTTGTATGACAGTGTGAGACGATTGTATATTGTACTGAGATATCTATGAGTTGATATTTGTATGAGATTGTTTCATGATTCCATGATATACATAATATATGATAGTTGGGGTTTTTAGCTTTAAGATTTCCCAGTAAAACATCTTCTTATGTGCGATTTATTGTCTTCATGTGTTTGCAATTGGCTATTTAATTTCTGCAAATAATTGAGTATAAGGATTCTGTATTTAATAGTGGATTTAATTTTTTGATCAAGGGAGTCCAGAAGTACATTATTGTGTTTATAAATATCTACATGGTATCAGAGCAGTGTTAACCAATGAAGATTGAAATATTGAAATAGTGTTGAGTTTGTGTTGGTGGAACAATTCAAATTTGCTGCAAGAATTTATTGGTGCGATAGTTGAGTAAACATTGAAATGGATTTCAATGGGTTGCGGTTGGAGTATGAACTCGAGGGAAGCTTGAACTACATAGCCTGGAAGGACAAGATGGAGGTGGTGCTTGAAGATAATGGCTTGAATGAGTTCATCGATACCGATGTCCCTAAGCCCACTTTGACGGATGCTTCATTACTTGATGCCTGGAAAAATAAAGTAGTGAAGACGAGAAGGATTCTATTGTAAGGTGTGGAAGACCACATTGTGTCAAGCCTTCATAGGAAATCCACTCCATTTTCAATTTGGAAGGATTTGATAGATCTTTTAGAAAGCAGCAGTGATCATAGGAAGTTGGTGCTCAAAGATAAACTCAGAAAAATAAAAATGGCGAAGGGCGAAAGTATTCCAAAGTATCTCATGAAGTTTGTCCAATGTAGGGATGAGATGGGGAGTGTGGGAATTACAATTTTTGATGATGCTTTGGTGAGCTTGTCTCTCCTTGGAATTATGAATAGTTGGCACAACTATCAAAACTTTGTAAATGGACGGGAAAAACTGCCTGATTCGGAGTGACATTGGTTAGATCTAGTGCAGGAGGAGATAAGGCAGAATACCAGGGATGAATCTTCATTAAAGAATGACGATGAAGAGGATTTTGGTTTGGCTACCAAAGAGAGGAAAGGGAAGGGGAAGAAATCCCTTTCAAAATCCATCGCTAAAGGCAAGAAGCTGGATTTTTCCAAGGTGAACTGTTTTCACTGTCATGAACATGGGCATCTTGGCACTAACTACCCATAGAAAGAGAAGAATAAGAAGGTTGTTGGAGCTATAGCTGGGGAGGCCCTTGCCTCGCAATTTTAACTTGATTTCTCCTCGTTTGCATGCTTGGTTTCAAGTGCAATTGGATCAGTGTGGTTTTTTTATAATGGTGCTTCCTTCCAGATAACGGGAGATAAGTAGCTTTTCAGGGACTTGGAAGAGAAAGATCTCTAAACGCATATAGAGATGGGCGACGATGGATGATACAATGCGACAAAAATTGGGACCATTACCTTTGAGAGGGAGTCATGTAAACCATTTCTGCTGAAAGATGATATGCATGTTCCAGGTCTAAAGAAGAACTTGGTCTCAGTCGCAATGTTGGAGGACAAAGGGTATGACATTGTTTTCAGCGATGGAAAAGCTTTCCTGCGACATAAAACAATGATTCAAGCCAAGATGATAGTGATTTGAGTCAATAATCTCTACAGTCTGGAGGTAGATGGCTGTGTTGAAATGGTGGGAAAAGAAGAAGAAGTGGTTATCCGGGATGAGGGAGAATTATGGCATAGGAGATTGGGCCATATTCACCATGGCACCCTGAAGATTTTGCAGCAGATTTCTACTGGAATTCCCAAGGGTACACTTGCGCAGATAGATTTGTGCAAGGGATGTACTATGGGTAATTTTGTGAAGACCACCTTTCATGAAAAGGAGAACCGTGCTTCGGTGATCCTGGAGAGAGTTCACACAGACGTGTGTGGGCCATTCTTGGTTGCTTCAACAAAAAAACATAGGTATTATGTTATTTTTTTTTATGAATATTCTCGTAGATGTTGGATCTTATTCATGCATAAGAAGGATAAAACATTCTCAAAGTTATGTAAGTTTAAATCATTGGTGGAGAAAGAGTTGGGGAAGCAAGTGAAGGCTCTGTAGAGTGATAATGGTGGTGAATATATCTCGAATGAATTCAAATACTTCTGTAGCAAAGAAGGAATTTGAAGAGAACTCATAGAGCCTCATAACCCATAGCAAAATGGGATCGCGGAGAGGAATAATAGAACGATCGTGGGTGTTGCACGAGATATGCTGCATGATCAGGGCCTACCAATGCACTTGTGGGAAAAGGCATGCAACACTATGGTTTATGTGAAAAATAGTTGTCCTCATAGAGTACTTAGCATGAGTACATCTGAAGAACTTTTTACTGGTAAGAAGCTAGATGTTCCTCATTTAAATATTTTTGGATCATCTGTTTATGTTCATGTGACCAAGAATGCCAAGAAGAAGCTAGAGTCGATTGTTGAAGTTGGGATATTTGTGGGGTACAAAGAAACACTGAATAATTATCAAGTGTATTTTCCAAATAGTTGAATGAATGTGGTGCGATGGGATATAAAATTCAATGTGGAGAAATCCATGAAGTTGTTGCTTGAGATGGAGCTACACTTGCATGCAGAGGAGGAACTACTTGTTCCCAAATATGAGTCTCAAGATGTGGATAAGCCATAGGAGGAGGATAATGGACTAGAGGAGTCCACTCATGCAGAGCCGAACATCAGAACTTGTAGAAGGAGTACCACAGAATCTGAGAGGATGAAGCTTGATGCGGCACAAAATGTAGGACCACCTACTTCACAACACAGACAGAGACAATCTCCTGACTGATTCACTACATACATGGCTCTCATGAGAAAATTTATTGTGACTGAGCCATATTCCTATCAGGAAGAAGTGTAGTAGCCCACGTGGGTAGATGCAATGGTGGAGGAGTATGACTCCATTGTCAGAAACAGTGCTTGAGAAATTGTTCCAAGGCTTGTTGATAAATCAGTGGTAGGTTCAAGAGGGATCTACAAGGTAAAGCAAGCTGTTGATGGGAGTGTTGAGAAGTATAAGGCAAGATTTGTGACTCGGGGCTTCTCACAGATTGAGTGGATTGATTTTGAAGAAACCTTTGCACCTGTCATATGTTATTCTTGCATAAGGACCATCCTTTCTCTCTCAGTGCAGATGGGTTCGCACATTCATCAAATGGATGTGAAGACTGCATTACTTAATGTGATCATTGAGGAAGAAGTGTACATTGAGTAGCCTAAAGGATCTGATATGTTCAGCAGCAAGTCACATGTGTGCAGACTCAAAAGAGAACTGTATGGGCTAAAGAAAGCACCCCGTTCTTGGTATACTCAGATTGACACCTATTTCACTGGACTTGGCTTCAACAAGGGTGAGGCGGATGCAAACCTATACCAAATTATGGTGGATGGTAAGCTTTTAATCATTTTTCTTTATGTTAATGATATAATATTATTGGTGATTATGAGCTGATATACTCATGTAAGGAGGACCTTGCAAAGGAGTTCGAGATGAAGGATATGGGCCTCCCTCATTATTTCCTTGGATTGGAAATATGGCAGCGACAAGGTGAACTGTTTATGTCTCAAGGCAAGTATGCTCAAGAGATACTCGGTAAGTTTCACATAGGGGACTGCAAACCCATGGATGCTCCTCTTCCAAGAAATTGGAGGAAAGAGACTACTACATTGACAGAGGTAGTGGATGCTACTGTCTATCGACAGTTGGTGGGTTCGCTCATGTATCTAGTTAATAGAAGACCAAACATATTCTCTATGGTGAACTAGCTTAGTCAAGCGATGGTTAAGCCTACCAAGCTCTTTTGGAGGGCGAGCAAGCATGTCCTGAGATATCTCAGGGGCACATATAACTATGGCTTATGGTACAGATAGACGAATGAGGTGAAGTTGCATGGCTTCATGGATGTAGATTGGGCAGGGAACCCAACAGGCGGAAAGAGCACATTAGGAGGGGTTTTCAGTATCATCTCTACAATTGTTTCATGGTACAACATGAAACATAGATCTATGGCACTCAGTTAAGTGGAATCGAAATACATGGTAGCAAGTCAAGATGCACGTGAGGCTATCTAGATGTGGAAGATCCCAGTCTGTTTGTTCGGTTCTCGTTTAGATCATACAATGATTCATTGTAATAATTAGAGTTACATTAAACTCTAGATTAATCATGTGTTTCATGATATATATAAGCATATATATATCTGGCATCATCATATGAGATTGTGTGCAGTGGAAGATCATGTTGCTTTAGTACATTCCTATGGACAATCAGGATGTAGATATTCTGACAAAGGCGCTCACTTGGAGAAAATCCGAATACCATCAAGACAGGATCGAGGTGAAGGATAACCCCTTTCTTGTTGTGAGGGATTGTTGAGATTCAACAAGATTGTGATCCTAGTGACAATTAAGCACCTTATGAGGTGGGGCCCGCAGGCTATTTTTAGGTGTATGTCTATTTTTAGAATGGTGAGGATATTCTAAAATTAGCAGGATGTTGATTCTAGATGGTTGAGAAAATTATAGCTTTAGATGAGTTTCTATTTTTAGATCATGGGCGCAGTCTATTAATAGATCGCAAATCTAAAAATAGAATGCATGTCGATTATTATTAGCCCTTAATGATAATCAAACAGTAAATAATAACTTATTATCTTGGAGCACTTGTTTTAAGTTAATTGATGTGGCAAACCAGTTAGCTAGAGGAATTATGCATTCCAAGGTTGGTTGGTGACTCATGCATGATGGAATTTGTTGTAACTGAGTGTGACACAGTTGTAACAGAGTTCAAAGAGTAGTTATGGGAGTTGTTATTTAGTTTAACTCAGTTAAGTGAGTTAAACTCAGTTGTGCTAGTTGTAACTAAAGATACACTAGTGAAAGATCCGTGAATTAATTATTTAATTAATTCACAAGTAGTGTCTTACTTGCAACTGAAGAAATACAACAGTTAACTACTTGCATGTCAGATCCAATGGAGACCCAATGGAGAGATTGGTGAAAGGGTGTGTTTGAATATCAGTTGTGACTATAGTGATGGATTCAATGAATCTACACGCACATTGGAGTTGCCAATGAGGATTGCGTAGTCAAGGCAAGGAAATATTGAATTCATTCAGGGATCATCTTTAGCATGGATTGTGTAGTGGAGGCAGGCTGTGAGGAGGAAATAAATTGGTGCATGTGTGAACCAATTTTTGTATGATAGTTTAATACGATTATATATTGTACTATGAGCTCTATGAGCTGATCTTTGTATGATATTGTTTCATGATTCCATGATATACATAATATATGATAGTTGGGGATTTTAGCTTTAAGATTTCCCGATAAAACATCTTGTTATATGGGATTGATTTTTCTTCATGTGTTTGCAACTGGCGATTTAATTTCCTCAAAGAATTGGGTAGAAGCAATATGCATTTAACAGTGGATTTAATTGTTAGATTAGGGGAGTCCGAAAATACATTATTGTGTTTATAAATTTCTACAAAACATCCATTTTTGGTAACGAAGGTTTTGACAGAGCTTCTAACAAAACTTAAACACAACAAAAAAAACTGGGCGACTGGAGGTTTTTACATATATCTTTCTCATCAATGCACACATCATGTGTCAACGCACTAGTGCATTTTACCCTGTACATGCTAATACTATAAATATACCAAGCATCGGGATGGAAATTTTTTTTTGGATGCCCTGTGGCATTTAAAAACATCTTAGTGCATGCCAACCACAAATACGCACCAGTCTGATAGAAGGTGCATGCACCTGTGCTGTTAAGGTGTAAAAACACACCAGGCCATTTAGGTGTTAAAACACATCAGACCATTAAGTTATAAAAATCCATTGGAACGTTAAAGTAAAAATGCCTATCCACCCGCCTGGATGGTAGTCATCGATAAAGAACACTGGGAATTCTAATTGGTATTGGTATTTGGTGTGGTGCCCATAGGTCGTAGAAACACACCGGTGCGCAGTATCATACAAATGCACCAGTGCACAGTAACTAACACACACCGTGTTCATTTTCTATTTTTTAGAAACACCAACCTATGATAGTGAAATTATTGTGATTT
This sequence comes from Pinus albicaulis, assembly GCA_034641835.2. Classification (NCBI taxonomy): domain Eukaryota; kingdom Viridiplantae; phylum Streptophyta; class Pinopsida; order Pinales; family Pinaceae; genus Pinus; species Pinus albicaulis. Next base: position 94,519,713 of record MU968411.1, read on the forward strand.
TTAAAAATTTATTATTCATAAAAAGTCGACACATATCTTATAACAGTATTCATATCAATTAAACCTTTATTAGTGCATTTCAATGTGATGTTTCGATGAATTTGTTATATCATATCATCATATTTCGCATCTCTTCATCCATATTTTTAATCATCCATATATTTAATCAATGGTGTAACATTTCATAGTGACAATGGAGAATGAAATAGAATAAATTAAAACGTATTTTATTATGTATAAATATATGAATAAGAAACTCTTTTTCATACATAATGGGACAATTATTGATATCCCTTTGTATTTCAATTGGGACACTATGTATCTTACATTAAACAAAATGTCTTATTTCAAAGACAATTATTTCAAAAAATACAATGCCTTGCTTTGATAATCAAACATATTGATCATCATTCTTCATTGAAACTCCTATCACTCGAGCTACTTCCATGACTTGGGCCATTTGGAGGAATGTTTTGTTCATTGTGTTGCTTGTTTTCTTCTTCTTCAAGTTCCATCTACAAACATAAAAATAAAGTTTAATGAGTGTATATAAATTGGCGAGAATAATGAAAATTTGAGTATTAAATAATGTACATCAATGAAAATCAAAAGGAAATGTACCATAGAAAGTATTGACTTGTGAAATATACACATTCTTTAAAAACGAAATTTCATGCAATATTTCAACAATTCATTTGTTGGCGTAATATTAAATAATGTACATCAATGAAAATAAAAAAGAAATGTACCATAGAAAGAATTGACTCGTGAAATATACACATTCTTTCAAAACCAAATTTCATGCAATATTTCAACAACTCATTTATTGGCGTAGTTCCATACATTGTTTCCTACAAGTTTTATACCCCATAACAGATCAAAGATTTAACATAAAATACTTTTTTGTTCTATTAATTACAGACAAAGCTAAGTAAAACGAGATAGATTCTTAAAAATTCCACAGTTAATTTTTGATATCCCAAAATATACTGACAACCCATATTTAACCCAATGTCAGTCAATTCTTCTGATGGTTCTTCTTTGTATGTTAGCACCTGTTTGAGTACATTCAATGATGATTGTTGTAAAACAACTTAAAATATGCTAAAGTGAAATCTAGTTAAGTTGTTATAAGGAAGTAACAATTACTCACAAACATAGATATAAACCCTTTTATTCCTTGTCTTGTTTTATGTGTTGAATGGGTTCCAGTTTCTTTTCTTTTTTGCAAGAAAATACTTGAAAATTAATATCTAATTCTAAATTGTTTATTTATTGTAACTAATAGAAAAATTAAATGATTACATATTACATTTGAAGCATGTTTTTTTTGAGATGGCTCGTCGTTCGATGCAATTATGTCCATTTATTTGACCATCTCCTTTTACACCTTTTTGGACATTCCTACTCGCATATTTATGATATCATCTTGTTCATCCTTTGAGATTTTCATAATATTCTTGAAAATGTAAGATGCAAATAAACTATTTACTTTTTATATTGATATATGAAAGCTAAATATAACAAAAGTGATATTTATAAATGGTTGCCTTGTAGTAATATATACATATAATTCTAGAAAAAAATTTAAAGGAATATTGCTTGTTCAATTTTTCTTTTTTGTTGTTGTACATTTTTTATATTAAAATTCTAACATGTCTCATTGACCAATTTTCTAGAAACTCTTCCTGTAGTTTAAATAAAATTTAGTTCTTGGAATCATTGGATTTATTTTTGTATTTTAAGTGGAAAGAATTTTTATACCTTCATTTCACAAGATCCCTCATATGTTTGTAAAATCCCCCCCCCCCCCCCCCCCTTTCATTAAACTCCAACACTACTCCAGATGAGCTAAGGAGCAATTCATTTTAATTTGCATGTTCTATTTTTTTCCTTTTCTTAGGACAACATTCCTTTTCTTCGATGTCGGTCCCTGTATAACATTAAACATATATGAATTAAGAGATTGTTTGAAACATGTTATCTAATATTTTTAAGTATATTATTAATGAAAATTCAAAAAATAAACTCATATTGGATGAATAGTATTTTTTTCGTTCACCTCATTCATCCTTCTGTAGTTTTTCCACCAATCTTTTACGCTCTTTTGGTCTTAGATCAGAAATAATACTATCAATATTTGTCATTTTGTGGCTCTGCATAATACAAAATAAACAATACATATGATTTAAACTTACATATAGTTCAAAAATAATAATTTTTTTAAAGAATTTACAAAGAACTTGTCTTTTTTTCTTTTCTGGATGTGCTATAAGTATTTTTGTTACTTGAACTCTTGTCAACCATTTCTTTATCAATATGAAACCTGTACCATTCATTAATATATTGATCCAGGTGGATATCGGTGGCCACCCACCTATTCCATTTGAACCCCCATCATCAGTTCTTTCAGTTTTCAAGTTGCAACAAAACTTACTATTTTTAGCAGTTTTTCGGGTCCTGAACTTCCGGAGCCATTTTGAGGCCCTAAACGATGTTTTTTGGGCATCATTTTACTAGTGAATTTCATGGAATGAAATTCATCCCGAAATTTGTGGTCCTTGGATAGATATTTCCAACAAGCTATTGAGCGCATCAAACGGAGATCGGGTGCCAAAGTTACGCCCCCGAGAAGTTGAACCACCAATTTACCCAAACGGGCGCCCACAGTTTTGGCGCCTCATCTCCTACAGTTAGTTTTTTGGATGTTTCAGATTCTACATTGTTTCTCAATAATAAATAGGCCCTTGAGCCTCATTGTAACACAGTTCAGAGGTCTGTAGCCATCACATCTCTTCTCAGAGATTCGCTACCAGCACCCTAGCTATTTTATTTCCATTATGTCTGTAAGCATATTTTTGTTATTAATGAAATGACGCATTATTTCCGCTGCATATCTGTATTTATGGTTATGCGTTTATTCTGTTGCGTTGCTGCATAAATTCAGATCAGTGGTATCAGAGCGGGTCTGCTCTTTCTTTGTTTTTCTTTGCATGTCCCCAATGCGGTCAGGGTATAAGGAGTTAGGGCTCGATCTGGTTGAACCCTTGCAAGATCAGCCTCGCAAACCCCGAAAACCTTCCATGGCGGAAGAAAAGAAAGATGAGGGAGCAGGAGATCCTATCAAAATACTACTCGAGGAGGCCCTCGAGAAACAAAGGAACGCGATGATGGATAACTTTTCTCAAATCCTTCAACGACTGCCCACATATGGCGCATCTACATCCAACAACCGCTCTGGAGGTGCCACTCCCTTCAAGGTATAGGTAAACTTTGACATTCCTATAGTTGAAGGAAAAATAGATGTAGACGTCGTAGATAGATGGTTAAATTTGATGGTAGGGTATTTCTCAGTCCACGAATTCTCTGACCGAGAAAAGATTATTTTTGCACTCCTCAAAGTTGCCCCCTATGTCAAAGACTGGTGGGAAACCTACCGTGAGCAAGAGGGAGAAGGGGAACCCTCTCTGTTCTCTGCCACACCCACTTGGAATTCGTTCTGAGATGGCATCAAGGAACAATATTACCCCGTGGGGAGCTATGAGGACAAATACATCCAATGGACCACGCTGCGGCAACAAAAGGATCAAGATGTGCATGAACTGATGAATCTATTCCATACCCTATGCACAAAGTTGGGTATTAAAGATTCAGAGAGACATTTGGTGCTCAAGTACCGCGGCTGTCTGCACAAACACATTCACGAGGAAATGGATTTCCTCGACATTACATCGCTTGGCACAGCATATCGCTATGCCGCCAAGATCGAGCAGAAATTTAAGCAGAAGAAGCGAGACTTTGGATCTACAAATCTGAAAGGTGCCCCCGAACCGAAGAACAAGGGGCAAGGCCAAAGAAATGCGACTCAAAACAACAACACAAATCCAAAGAAGGACACAGGGAAGTGGTGTGACTTTCATAACAGCCCCACTCATAGCACAAACGAGTGTTGGGCCAAACAGTCTTTGGTGGCCGAACTAAAGGCACCTGAATCATATGCATTTTCTAATCCTGAGTTAGAACCAGACAAAGGCAATGAAAAAGGGAAGCAGATCATTGATACAGATCCCAGTGCCATTGTTGCCACCACCAAGATCCAGAATGAGGGTCCAGAGGATTCAGAGGAAGGGGAGCAGATGTGGGTAAAGGGTTCTCCACTGCAATTTCTCGTCGATAACGGAAGCCAAAAGAACCTCATTTCAGCAGAGGTCATGAAGCGGCTCGGCCTACCGACCATAGCACACCCATAGCTGTATACCATCGGGTGCCTCCACCCAGGGAGAGATCTCCACATCTGCCAGCAGTGCCGCCTTCCATACAGTATCAAGCCATTCACGGGTGAGGTATTGTGTGATGTTGCTCCTCTTGATGTAGCTGATGTATTATTGGGCCAACCATACTTGTGGAGGCGACATGCTGTGTATGAGTCTAGGCCTCGTGCTATTATTATTACTTTGGGAAATAACTTGTATAGGATACCAGAGGTAGTACCGCCTCCTATCATCTCTTTGACTACTGCAAAACAACGCAGTAAGATTGTTTCCCAAACCAGGAAATTCATTTTCCTTACGACTCACTCATAGGGAAAAAAGAATATTATGGCCACAACCTCGAAACAGGGCTCCCTTGCACGGCTGCAGCAGATGGACAAAGTTATGGAGGAATACGATGACAATTTCTCCTCACTCATAAAGGTTCCTCTACACTGTTAGGACAATCACTCCATTGATTTGACTCCCAACACACCACCGCCTGATGTTGCCATACATCCTACAACTACACATATAGAATCCAAACATGTACTGTCTAAGGCTGATAAAGAAACCAAATTTACTAAACGCATCCAGCATGTCCACTCGCAGGTCCATGACATCTTCAATACATCTAATACTCAGTTCAACAGAATTTGCCTCATCTCATGGAGGATCTCAACGCAATGGGGACCATTGCTTCCTAAGGAGGGAGGAATGATCCAGGTGGATATCGGTGACCACCCACCTATTCCATTTGGACCAGCACCATCAATTCTTGCAGCTTTTCACATTCAGCACAACTTACTATTTTTAGCAGGTTTTCGGGTCCTCCACTCTCGGAGCCGTTTTTGGGGCTTAATGATCCAGGTGGATATTGGTGGCCACCCACCTATTCCACTTGGCCCCCCACCATTGTCTCTTTCAGTTTTTCAGTTTCGGCATAACTTACTATTTTTAGCAGTTTTTCGGGTCCTGAACTTCCGGAGCCGTTTTGAGGCCCTAACCGACGTTTTTTGGGTATGAAAGCGCCAGCGAATTTTCTGATAAAATTCGTCCCGACAGCTGTAGTCCTCGGATAGATCTTTCTAACGAGCTATTGAACGCGTCAAACGGAGATCGGGTGCCAAAGTTATGCCCCCAGGAAGTTGAACCACCAATTTACCCAAACGGGCGCCCACAGTTTTGGCGCCTCATCTCCTACGGTTAGGTTTTTGGATGTTTCAGATTCTACATTGTTTCTCAACAATAAATAGGCCCTCGAGCCTCATTGTAACACAGTTCAGAGGTCTGTAGCCATCACATCTCTTCTTAGAGATTCGCTACCAGCACCCTAGCTATTTTATTTCCATTATGTCTGTAAGCATATTTCTGTTATTAATGAAATGACGCATTATTTCCGCTGCATATCTGTATTTATGGTTATGAGTTTATTCTGTTGCGTTACTGCATAAATCCGAATCATATATTTTATAAATATATCACATAATTTTTAGGTAAAAAAAATATCAAGTAAACGGTGCGACTTTCGCAACTTACGGACCAAATACGGTGCGATAGGTTCTTATAAACGCACCACTAATACACTAGAAACATTGTATGGTTCTCTCTGTCAATAAGGAGACCCAATGTGTTATATTAATACTGGAGCACCAATTAAAATGAACATAAATTAATAAAATGTTTTTTTATCAAACAATCTTTTTTGTGAATACGCGCTCGGTGCACTATACTACAATCGCGCACTGGTGGGCTATTTCAAATAATCCGCACAGATTAAAAAAAGTTGTTTTTAAAAAAATCATGCAAGGACTGATAGGGGTTGGGATCCGACTCTGAAAGTGGTCCTACATGTTAAATGTCATACGCCTACATATATAGTAATACAAAACCTATAAATCTAAAATGAAAAGCCCTAATTGTGAATTCACATAAACAAGAAGAAGTAAGGGTTTAATGTAAGGATGTTTTTTTTTTTTTTTTTTCCTGAGTTTTAATTAAATGTAATCAGGAATAGAGATCGTAAATGATTTTATTAGTAAAATGCACATTAAAATTTAAAATTTTTTAAATTTTACTATGCATGTATTAAATATAACAGAAACTATAAAATATATATATATATATATTAAAGTAAAATTTAGAAATTTTACTATACTACAGGGTTTTTGTGTGAATCACGAGATGTTTCAAATTCTGATTCTCTAATTAATGTTGTTTTTTGAAAGTATTTTTCTGCTCCAGAGTGCTCTCGTGCTCTCCTTCTCCAGATATGTCTCTCGTGCAAATCTCTCCCTTAAATATTTTGCAAAAATAATGAAATAATGAATAGATTTTACTATTTAAAGATATTTTTTGTGAAATTAGATTTCCAAAAATCATTTTCTACTCATTTTTCAATTTATTGTTTTTTTTTAACTTTTAAAAAATAAAGTTTTGCTTTTGTTTCCACGATATTCAGTGTGTTTTTTAACTAACAACACTAGTGCATCCAGTAATAAAACTGCACTGGTGCGGTTAATAGTACATTAGCACCGATAACTATAACTCTTTTCTTAAGCCACTAAAATTACTTCTAGGTATGTACAACACATGTTGTTGTTATTTTTTCTCAAATTCAAGGATAAAATTTCATAATTATATCAAATGGAAAATACTTAAAAATCCAGCACATTCCATAATTTTTCTCAAAGTCCATCGCAAAGTTATCCCTATCCATCTCCAGACATAATTACTTCTGATTTTATTTATATTTTCATTATCTAATTGAATTTATTTTTTCTATCTGTGTGAATCAGTTGAATAAAATTAATGTATACAAATTTGCAGGTTCATGCAGGTTCAAAATTGAGTTCATATGCACAAAATATTCAAATAGTTCCAAAACATTGGGACCTCTTATCAGGAGCAACATACCGCAAGGCATGGTTGGTAGATGAAAATAGACAATCGCTTCACCTTGCCAATTGTAACATGCTATCTCCTAGCCACAATCCTGGGACAATGAAGGCTAATAATTGTTTGGTATAATATAATTTTTTCAACGTCAAACTAATTAATCATGCATTGTCATGCTTACTAATTGATATCATTGGGTTTTTACTAATCATGTTCAAATCTACTTTTTGAAATTAGTAGGATTCTAGTGATGATGACTGACCTACCTACCAACCTCTGTTGCACCCCACAACAATGTCAAATTGAGAGAAGGATAAATTAAGAAAAAAACTCGGAGAGGAACGCTAGCAAGAATTTTTGAATCAACCACCTATTCAGTTCCCACTACGTCCGGGTTCACCAATTAGGAATGAATACAACAATATTAGTTCTTCACAAGCTAGAAATGGAAGCAATCACATAGAGGTTGGTAAGGATGATTACTCAAAGGATACCACTTCCATGGAGACAATGTTGTTAGATTCATTCCAGAACAATGATCAGTTAGGGGTTGATGCTCATATCATTGATACCTTTTCCGAGAGCCTTAAATTTTCTTCCACCACCCCTCTCGTAAGACCTGGATATCAGTAAATTTCTACCCAGTTGGGGAAAATGATGTTACTATAGAAATTGAAAGAAATGTTTGGTTTGTTGAATGCATGTTTCTGGAAATTTTGAGGTAATTGACCATCAAGTCCCTTATGTTTTGAGAAATATTGTCACACCATCCACATTAGAAATGGTGAATTTTATGAATGTTAATAATTATTGGCATTAATCTACATTTAATATTGTCCATCACCAACTACAGGTTATTTAAAGATAAGGTTCTTCAGAGTGATAATGTATTCCAGGTAGAAGCGAAGATGCAATGAAATTGTTGAAAATGTTGGGTGTTGAGTACATATCATATCATGCATGTCCAAATTATTGTATTATATATAGAAGAGAATACATGTAGAAAAAGATATATGTCTGAAATATGGGCATGACACGTATGATAAATAAAAAAAGAAAGGTAAATCATGTGGTCCTCCTTCTAATATATTGAGGCACATGAATATAATCCCAAGGATTCGAAGGCTATTTCTTTGCAAATAATTAGCTATGTTGCAGGGATGGCATGCATCACAGACAAGTGAGTTTTGAGTTATGCGAATCCCAATAGACTAAATAGCTATGAAGCATATAGAGGATACATGGCCCGAAAAATTCAAGGATGAAGTACAAAGTCCATGACTCAACATAGCCATGAATGGTATCTACCCATATTCCCTCGAGAACACTAGCTATTATATTTGGCTTGTAGAAGTGATCAATAGAAATATCCCCCCATGGTGGTCCGTGAAGAAGAAACATCTTATGTTGGCTCTCATAGTCCCCGGTAGAATACAAGTGAAGAATATGGATGTCTACTTACAACCACCAGTAGATGAATTGAAGGAATTATTGGATGCGATAAATGTATACGATGTATCAAGACCCATCACAATAGAGAGGAGTTTTACGTAGTATGTCATATGTGCTTACTCGACACATGATTATCCATGCTAAGGAATTTGCTCTGGTAAAATACATGTTTATTGATTTGTTTATATAAATAACAATATTCTTTTGCATATTATTTATTTAATTTATTGTAATTGTTCTGATCTTCATGATATTATTTAACATGCCATCCATATTGTATACATTTCATGGGTCTTGTAACAAAAGGGTATTATGGATGTAAATGTTGTGGACCTTCTCTGAAAGTTAGATTGTCCAACGACCTACGAAAGCCAGTGTATGACTTCTCCAAGGTATTCCTCCCAGAAGGACATCGTTACAGAATAGAAACATCCGATTTCAATGGTAAACAAGAGAGAACCCAAAGGCCTACAATAATGATACCAGTCAAATGGATTAGAGAAAATGAGAGAGAGAAGGAGGAGTTCATAGAAATGTTCGATTCAAATGGGGAGCCTATTTTCGATGATCCATAATTCTTCGACACCTATGTTGAGAAATTTCCCATTGGGATGAAAAGGAAATCTATATTTTAGAACCTCCCATATTGGGAGCATCTTAAGGTTACCCACTTATTAGATCCCATGCATATATTTAAAAATGTTTCATCTTCTTTATGGAGGCAAATGTCATGGAAACAGGCTAGCACATTGGTTATTAGGAAAGATCTTATTATTCCCAAAACTAAAAATAAACATTGGCCAAGATAATTAGAAAGTACATGATTATAGGTTGGTCCCTCTACTTGGTATTTCAAAGAAGGTGATCTCCCATGTAATTTAAAAAAATATAATATTTCTTTGGCAAAGGTAGTTATAATGGGTGTGAGGGAGGCATCTTCAAATGGGTCTTCACTACGTCATTGCTTCACCATGGAAGACCATTTTTCAGGGTTGAAATTGCATGAACATTTGAATCTTCTAAGAGTACATATAATGTCAAAAGAATAATTTTAGTGTTCTTTATATTAATAAATTTTATGGCATGCATGGATGATAAAACATAACTAATTTTGTATATTATTTCATTTTTTCATAACTTTTCAGTGTCATTATACTTTGTTTGTGAGTGGGTGTGTGAAACATGACTTCGCCTAAGACCTAGGATGTGCCATATCTAAATTATTTGCATCTATACGTTGGATCACGTTAAAGGAGATTCATGTGGCTAGAATTCCATGGTGGCTTCAAGAGATAGTTGAGATTGCTTGTATGTTTGAGAAGGAATGGTCGACGAGCTTCATGGACTTGCAGGTTCACATTCTAATCCACCTAGTAGATGAGGTTGAATTAGTTGGCGTGGCTTCTTGTCCTTGGATGTTCTTCTTAGAGAGGTACATGAATAAATTGAAAGGTTTTGTTCAACAAAGGGAAAAACCCGAGGGGTCTATGGCAGAGGGGTACATATTGTATGAGTTTTTCTATTATGCTAGTGAGTACATCAAGTAGATAGACAAAAAAATAGGTACAGTTGTTTGGGATGATGAAAGGGATGAAGACAAAAGAGAAGGGGAGCTTCTCCAAATGAATGGAATAAGGCGCTTGATAAAGAGTAAGTGACTTGTAATTTTTAAAATTTACAAAAAGAAAATATTCATGTTGAACTTCGATATAATGTATATTTTTATCTAATATCTACTATATGTCGGTTTTATTTCATCGATGAATGCATAAATTGGAGAAATCAATAAATTCGTTCTTTACAATTACGAAGTGACATAACAATGGGTCGCATTGTACGAAAAAAAGAGGATGAAATGGGATAATAACATGAAATAATTTAGACGGTTGAATGGTATAAGCATGCCTCATCCTGATCATTTAAAAGAATATATGCCAATTATATGCCTGAACAGTTGGGTTGTTGACCAAGTGAAAGATAAATATTGGGCAACCGGTCTTTACCCGCGTGTTGAAGAGGATACACTAAACTTAGGTATTCAGTGCAACAACTAGGTAATAATATATTTATGTACATTTTAAAGTTAATAATGCACCTTTGAAATGCAACATCTATATTTTATATTTTAAGAGTTGGGTTATTAGACACATGACACTATGATTTTTTTAACTTTTTTATAAGTGCATTTGTTCGCATCTATGTGGGAATATGGACACCATTTTCGCATAGGAAAAGTGGATGATAGACACATGAAACAAGACTGTGGAGTGGAAGTTGAGTTAGATTAATCTAGAAAAGCTAGACACTACGATCAAAACCTATTACAAGGGATGTTAGGTTACGTCGGAAAGATACAAGAGATCATTGAAGTGGACTTCTCTTCTTTCCAATCTATTATTTTGAGGTGCAAGTGGTGGGACAACTTTGATAAGAATAATGTAAATGAAGATTGCGATAGTAGGCATATATCTATCAACTCTAGAAAGATGCAGGATGAAGCTAAGAAGCCTTATGTCTCCCCCAAACACTGCAACCCATTTTTTTTTTACCCATAGGTGTTGGAAAAGGATTGGTGGTTCATATTGAGACATGACCCTAGACCAAAAGATATTTTTGAGAACAATAGTTTTATCATGCCAAGCGAGTTGAAAAATAATGAGGGTGATCATGAGAACAAAGAGTGATATGGTACATGTGTTATTTCATCATTTATACTATTTAAGATGGGTTTTTATAAGAAATAGGACTTAACCTTATAACCAAGACTCTTTTTTTCGAAACATTATAATATGTATTTTGAATTAATCGGTTTTCATTATCTTAATGTTAGAATCATTTCACTTGATAATTTGCAATTATGTTGATCTCGAAAACAATGCATTGTATGAAGTTCTTTTTTTTATATTTCAATTCATAAAATAATACAACTACATGATTGCTTTAAATGGTTTTTCACTATATCATTACTTACATAAATACACCCTATATGTGTGTGTGTATGTGTGAATGATATCTTCAAATTTTAAAAAGATGTATTAATGTATATTGTTAATTTTGGTATGTAATATCATAATAAAATAATCATAATTCTAAAATGAATTTATTTGCATTATTTTATAAACTTTATTATGTTACAAAAGTTCATATTATTCTAGATTTATTATTTTACAGTTACTTATGCTCATAAAAATTTACAAATTTACAAATTTACAGTTATGGTAATTTAACAATATGTACAGTATAAATTTTACGTAGAGTAGTTATGGTTCAAAATTTACAATTTTAAAAATTTATAAGTTTACAAATTTTTCAATTTTAATAAAATTGCATCATGAGAATACATACAATTACAATTACAATTTTACAATTTCACAATAAAATTACAATTACAATTACAATTTTACAATTTTACATACAATTACAATTACAATTACACAATTTTAGAATTACAAATACATAATATTTAATAATTATCATGATTTAATATTTAAAATAAAAATCACGATCACGATAACCATCATGCAAACATCATATTATAAAATACACATTCAAATTCGCTAACATCATCTAATCATCACAATCATGATCATCTAACAAAACACAAGAATTGTATAACATCATCAGAACACAAACATCAAATATACATCTCATGTCAAATAACTACTATCACATACACATCTATTTGCAACCACATTAAATGAACATATCTAACATGACCTGACAATATGCACATGATGATGAAGACCAACATGTAAATAAAGTACATCAACATAAACATAAAATACATGCACCATATATATATATATACATATACATATACATAGACATTATATATAATGTCCAAAATATACAACTGTAATAGAACTACATATAGATTCCAAATATCTCATGGTACTACATGAATACTATAACTAGTACTTGAGGCCTACTCAGTTGATGGTGCAGAATCATGTTGATATGGATGACATGCCTGCATCAGAGGTGCCCATTGATCAAATGGTGCAGTCTGCTCAGGAGGTGCCTGCTGATGAGTTGATTATGAAACCTGCTCAGTGGATGGTGCCTGCTCAGATGGACCTACCCACTCAAGATCAGGTGCCTTCTTAGTCAATGGTCATGTTTGCTTAGGAATATGTGCCTTCTAATATGGTGCCTTCTTAGAAGATGCCTACTGATCAGGACTCAATGTTGGCTTCTCATATCCAGCGTGAGGTGAAGGAGGAAGAGGTCGAGTACTAGAATGATGATCACTCCCCTTGTGATCATGATCATCCAATGAGCTTATTTGTCGTGCATCTCCATGACGCCTATCCCTCCTAGCCTCCAGTAGCATAGAAGCTCCAAGGATATGATGCATAAGGGTCATCATATCGCGAGGCATGTCTTTCTATCTCTATGTGAGTCTACCATCATCCAGAATCTCTCTGATAGTAGCAAGGTAGACTCCCTCATCAACTAGTAGTCGACACAGTCGGTCACCCAACTTAATCCTCAATCGGATGTCCGCCCTACACCACATTCCTGTGGGTATCCACACCCAAGGATGAGGTCTATAAATCATCCACGACCTCTACCATATCCTCATCATTTTCTACAAGATCATCTAGTGGGGGTGGAATAATGTCCCCAACGAATGTGCCAATATCTACAAAATATATAGTACACAACAATAATTAAATAATTTCGTTAAAAACTTTAATGAAACAAGTTAAATAACGTGTTAGAAATAAATTTTATTCTAATAATTAGTTAAGACAATAAAATGAAACTACATTAATTTAAATAAAACACTAATATTACCCCTAACATCCTGTGGCTCATCCTATGTGAAGATGATTTTGGTACACCCTCGCCAATCCAAACTCGCGTGCAGACACGACACCATCACAAACATGTGATCATAAACACTAGCAGGAAAATCCAATGCATCACTAGATATCCTGTCTAGATAAATGGACAAGCCCCTCTTGGGAATCTTCTGGCCCCACATCTCCATCTGTACATGTAACATCGACGTACGTAGATTCCAGACAGAAGTAGGCCTCGTCTACAAAAACCTATAAAAAAATAAACAAAATAACTCTGAAGGAAAAGGGAAGGTCAACCTTCAACATGCGTGAGAATGACATCTATCTAATGCTATACAAAATTTCCACAAAAAATGGCATACCATCTCACAAGTTGTGGCATCTGGAATAAATAATCAACACAAAATAAAAGTGGGTAGCTAATCCATTGCTTGTCACTAGTATAGTGTGTAATGGTCATCAGTAGTAGTGAAAGGCACCTCACCTCCTCTAGACCAAATGAAGCAATGCATAATTGACCACCGGAGACATGAAAATGTGCAGGAGAAAGTGTATCATCCTTAATGTACCTCTGGGAGTATGCCAACTGATGCCCTACAACATAAATGACAGGGACATATGGGAACTAAGGAAAATACTGCCCTCTCCTAGATAGGCTAGTAGTAAAATAAATTTCATCCATAGTGGCTCATACCACTAGCCAAGACTGACCCAGAAAGCCTGTCGGTGGGCATCCCACCTGTAGATTAGCTGTCCCAATAACCCAATGTGCCCCTTCAGGGATATATCCTCCTCATCAAACTTAAGGATACCTTCCTCCCTTAAGAGGATCTAGGAGGGTACAAAAGTCTCTCCCTCTCCTCTTCCTACCACTACTGAATAATGTTGTAACGATCCTCCATATGCTCTTGTTGTTCCCTTTTCTCTCTCTGTTGACGTCATTGAATGATTCACATATTAAGTACATTTTTTTTATTAAATGAGAAATGTATTTACAAATACATACATACATACATACATACATATACATACATACATACATACATACATATATATATATATATATATATATATATATATATATATATACTTTTTATGGAAAAAAACCTGGTGCCCCCCAAAGAATAGTCACGCACTGCCCATGGTGTGCAAGAAAAAAGTTCGATCACCATGCAAATAGAAAATATTCTCGTGTGGTTCATTAACCAAACTATCTTCCCTGGGGGAATTAGTTTGGTCAATTCACCTACCAACAACTGTACATAATTCCCGGTGTGGTCTGATAAATGACCGCACCGTCATACAACCATTCATAGTGTGTTATTTTTAAAAATTTTATATGGTCGGTGTAGCTGGAAACTGACACGCACGACACTATTTTAGTGTTAAAGCGGTGCATGTTTTCTTTCTAACACACCTAAACCTGGTGCATTTTCTGTTAACATCGTTCACAGTGCAACTTGTGAATTTACATGCTGCATCGCAAATGGTGCGAGACGAACGACTCGAACACACCACTCATATATATATATATATATATATATATATATATATATATATATATATATATATATATATATTAAAGGTAAATTTTAAGTGAATTTGAGAAATTAATCTGATAAAAGGCTAATTTATTGAGAAAATAGTATATTACCTACACATTTTCATATCGAGGAGGAATCTTTGCTGAGGAATACTAAAATAAAAAATTTCCCATCTTTTTCGAAAATTTGAACTTCACACAGTGAGCAATGGACGAAAGTGATGCGGTAAATGGGAGCACCAATGGCAGGGTGCCTCAGAGAATAAAAAATCACACTAGTGCTTGAAATATATAGAGCACTGAACAAGTAAAAATGATGTTTTTATGGCTGATTTTTTTTTAAATTAACCCTTTTTTGGTGTGCTCGATTATGAGATGCAATGGGATTTTTTATCAATGGCACGCCACACTTATTTACGGTGCGCTGGATTATTGAGACGCATTGTGTGGGTTTGTACGAATAGCACAATGTCTTGGTGTGCCATTTGATAGTATGCACCAGTGCACTGGATTATTGAGGCCCAATGGGCCGGTTTGTACAGAGATCACAGTGTCTCAGTGTGCCATTTGATCGTATGCACGGGTGCACTTTTCATAAAACACACCGGTGCATGTTATTATTAGAAACGCACCGCAAAAAAAAACATACACAAAAACATCCACCTGCCAACCTCCTATATTGACCTCCACTACAAATAGATATATGGCCTATTTTTATAAGGGCTTCCTCAAAAACATCTACTAGAGATTATTTTCCTTATAGTGAACTATGGTCAAGTATGGTCAACCATGTTTATTTTAGGGTTTATAATACTTATCTTAGGGTTTAAATACGTTGGGTTTATATTATTCCCTCAAGTTTAATATTATTTTTTTGGGTTTATAATCCCATGGGATTTTAGCATTAATACATTGGGTTTATTATTACCTTGCGTTTATACTTTTAATCATGGTCAACTATCATCAAACATGTTTTATGAAATCTATCATGGCCAATCATGGTCAAACATCGCATTGTCACAAAGATTGTCTCAATATGAAGATAAATGATGTCCAACCACTGTCAACCACTGTCAAACATTGTCAACCATTTTCAATCATGGTCAAAATTGGTCAAACATGATCAACCATGGTCAATTATGATCAAATATGGTCCAAGGCCACAATGTTAGAAAGATTTTCTTAATATGAAAATATAGTGCTTGACTATAATTGAGCATGTGGCGTTGACCATAATTCATCATGTGGCATTGGAACATGGTTAATTATGGTCAAGCATGGTAAAGCATGGTCCAATATGACATTGTGGTAAAGAATGCCTAAATATGAAAATCAATATTTAACATATCTACGTCTACATGCACTTAGCCAAAGCCCTCAATGACTCAGTAATTCTATTCCATGATGATTATGAATGGGTTCAAACTATTGACTATGAACATGTGATTTTTAGTTGTAGTAAATGTCATGAGAATGGGCACATCTTCAGATATTGACCCCTCAATCAATATTAGAAAGCCAACTTCGCCTCAGACATCACAGATCCAGATGGTCTCACCAAGATCACTACTCGCAAGCGGTAGGCAAGAAATCCCACTTCTACCTCGAAGGCCTCTCACCCATATACTAGTAACAATTTTGATGTTATAGCTATCCAAGCCTCCGAGGAATCGTGGCCCACCTTTGCACCTCCTGTGCATCCCATAAATCCCATCAATCCCTCTCTAGATGTGAGACAGCCCTAATCTGCTCACTCTCATCCCTTTTATAGCCCTCCCCCTAATGCGAATCAGGCCTTGGCCTCACATGGAAATAAAGCCAACAAAGGGAAAAAAATGTTGAACATTAGAAACCATCCACAATGGATGAAGAACCAGAGAGAATTGAATTCAGCGAGCTTGAAATTTTAGGCCTGGAAGTAGCATGCCAAAGCCAAGAATATCCCATGATTTCCACTGAGCAGATCCAATGCCTTGAGGAAGTTCTCTCCAGATCCCAACAACTTCCAACTCTTGGCATCCAAGTAGGCACCTTTCCAGACACAAAAAAATCATGAAAGAATCCAGAAAAAGAGGGAGATGCATAGATATGCAACGTCTTATCATGCTTGGAGGCCAACTAGTTGAATTAGGAAGATATCCCAAGTTAGCCAGGTTCTACACTGTTGTCCCTCATTGTTCTCAGTGAAGCTCATATCATGGAATATTAGAGGGCTAAACAACCCCTCCAACCACTAACTAATCAAGAAATAGATTTCTTAAGAAAAACCTACTATTTTTTTCATGGAAGAAACCAAATGCTCTAACACTACTTTGAACTCTATCCTATCCAGATTATGGAACATCCGCAACACCACTATTGTCGACACTCTTGGGGCCTCAGGAGGCGTAGCCATCACTTGGAACCCCTTTCAAATTAAACTGACCAAATTGCATGCTTCTCATAACTTCATTCAACCCTCGTTCACCCTGATTGGTACCAAAATTCATGGCCACCTCACCAATGTTTATGTCACCCAATCTATAGCTCAAAAAAATGAACTTCTTGACTCCATTAAGCGAATAAATTCTCTTTTTACCCACCCTCTCTAGGTATTGGGAGGAGAATTCAATATGATCACCAGTCTCAATGAAGAAAGAGGAGGGAGATTCAAGCTTGAAGTAGATAGCTATACATTCAACAAGTTCATACAGAACAACTAGCTCATTGATCTGTAGACCTCCAATGGAATCCACATCTGGAACAATCGCCGAGGAGGATAGCACCAAATTTCCTCGTGCCTTGAAAGATTCCTCATCACATAAAATTCCGTCCATCTCAGAATCGACATTATCTCCACCATTCTCCTTGTGTCAGGTTTTGACCATTGGCCCATACAGCTGCAATGGTCCCGCCTCGAAGCAAAAAGAAACAAACCCTTCAGCTTTGAACAATTTTGGCTCACTCATCCTAGCTACAAGGAGATGGTTAATAATTGGTGGTGCAACATTGTCCTGCCGATGGGCTCAAAAATTTTCCAATTCTAGAAGAAAATCAAGGCTCTGAAAATGTAGCTCAAGTAATGGAATTAGTCATCCTTCTTCAATATCTTAAAAAATCAATTGGAAATGGAAGCCTAGATGGCTAGTCTACAGGAACATATCATTATGGAAGGGCATACTGAGACTCATGTGCTCCAGGAGCAGGAGCTAATGGGTCATTTGGAATATGAAAGGCTACATGAAGAGATTCTCTTGAAACAGAAATCCAAGATCGCATGGCTCATAGAGGGGGAAAAAATACAAAGTTTTTCCATTGCTCTAGCATCCAACGCTAAATTCACAATTGAATTTCAATCCTAAAGAATGTTCAAAGAGACATCCTTAAAGCACATAATGATATATAAGAGGATTTTCTAAGCTCTTTCAAGAACGCTCTCAAAGAATCCAACACAGATAGAAAGCCTACCATCAATAGAGTTACCCACCATATCCCTGGAATAATCACAGAGAATCACAATAAAATGCTACTACAACCCACCACACTACAAGAGGTTGACCAGGTGGTGTCGTAAATCAAAGATAGTAAATCCCCAGGCCTGGATGGCTTCCCCTCCAACTTCTTTCACTACTTCTTGGATGACATAAAGCAGGAAATTTGGGATCTGGTTGAGGAATCTAGAAGCATGCACTGGATTCTACCAACCCTCAATTCAAACTTCCTTAATCTAATTACAAAAGAGAAACAAGTGACTATGCCTAGCAAGTACAAGCCCATAGCTCTTTGCAATTTCATCTACAAGCTCATCTCTAAAGTGATTACCAATAGGCTCAAACCGTTTCTCCCTCTACTCATATCTCTCGAGAAAATGCGATCTGTGGAAGGAAGACAAATTTTGGACAACATCATCCTAACACATGAAGTCATCCACTCTCTGAAGACGCAAAAGAATCCTGGTATGGTTCTCAAAATTTGTATTTCCAAAGTCTTCAATAAAATCAGTTAGAACTATATCAGAAAAATGGTCATGACCTTTGGCTTCAGCCCTACCTGAATCAGATTGATCATCAGCTTGATCTCATCCCCTTTTTTGTCCATTCTTGTCAATGGTTCACCCTCACCCACCTTCACTCCAAAAATATGAATATGACAAGGTGACCCTCTTTATGCATTCCTATTTGTCCTCATGGCAGAAGGTTTGGGTCTTTTAATCTGCCATGCCATCATCTCTCATTCCCTGAAAGGAATCTCCATTCATGAAAACCCCCTCCCTCCCATTAGAAATTTGTGGACGACAACATGTAGATAGGCCATCCTTCGGTGTAAGAAGCCCGCTCCTTCAAATTTCTGTTAGATTTCATCTCTGAAGCTTCTCAAGTGACCATAAATGTCAAACTATTGTACCTCTTCTTCTTGTACACTCCCAGTTGTTACCTAGTGCAATATCATGCAGATCCTTGGCTTCTCCATTGCTTCTCTTCCCTCCAAATATCTAGGATTGCCACTTATAGATTCAACCATCAAGCACTCTTCTTGGAAGGATCTCCTAGATAATTTAGAAGCTAGAATATCCTTTTGGACCCATCGAGCTCTCAACATTGCTCATCCTCTTGTGCTGATAAAGTTTGTCCTGCAATCCATGCCTCTTTACCTCTTATCAGTGCTTGTAGCTCCAAAATGTGTCCTTAAATCCATCTGCAACCTTCAACAAATATTTCTATGGTGTGGCAACATATATTCTAGGAAATGGGCTTAGTCAAGTGTTCTGAGGTCTGCTCACCCAAACACTTGGGTGGTTTGGGCATGAGGGATCCCGAGAAAAGTAACGTCATCATGGGTGCCCACATCTGGTGGAAATGGGTATCCAATCCCCACACACCATGGGCATAGCTTTGGGTAGCTAAGTATGCAGAAAATGTTCCTCAAGAAGACTTATATGGTACAACTTAGATGTCATGGGATCCCAAATCTGGAAAACGGCCAAGTAGCATAAGTTCGTTATCCAATCCCACATTTTTTGGGAAATACAAATAGGATCTCAAGCTCAAGGAAGACTCTTGACAGCAAAAATCTAAGCTGGATAATCTCTTTCAAAAACATAGGTGGAAATCCACCCTCCAAGGCAGGGAGAACAATCAAATCAAGCATTTTTGGACCATGCCAAATATTCATGGATTCCACAAATGGCTTCCCACCATTCAATGCCAGGAAAATTGGCACAAAGAAACCCATGATGACATTGGGATGGAACTTAAAAAAAGGAAAATCAGATGTTCAGAGGGACCAGATATCCTCAAATGGGGCCATAAGACCCAAGGTACTTTCACCAGCAAGGAGACGTATCACATGCTTCACCCAAATGATCCAAATCAAATTGACATAATTTGGACGAAGATGTTAAATTCTAGCATATTGCCAAAAGTCTCCACCTTCCTCTTACTACTCACAAAACGCTGTTTATTAAAATTGGAGAATATTTTAAAAAATGGTTCTTTGGCCGCTATCACTGCTATAATTTTCAAAGACAGGAGGACACTATAAACCATCTGTTGGAAACTTGCCCCTTTGCAAGCTCTCTTTGGGACATAGTGGCCATTATTTGTCGCAAAACAAACCGAAAGTTAGGAGATGTCATGAACACTATTTACCTCTGGTAGAAATCCCCTTTCACCAGCAACCTCCTCAGCTCTTTCTGGCTGCTCATCCCGGGGCTCCTTCTCTCAACTATGTATAAGGAGACAAACAATCGCATCTTCAAAGGCCAAAAAAATTCGCAAGATATTCAATGGAAAAATATATGTGGCAATATAAAGGAGACCTTAGCCCTGCGACAATCGAAGGAAAAAGATCTCCCATCTCCACCCTCAGAGCACATCATATGGGCCAACTAGAATCTCTCAATCCCTTGAAACTCTATAGGGTCTTCCTCCAATCATCTTTCAAATTCTCCTCGCTCTTGGATCCCTCATCCTAAGGACATCTATAAACTCAACTTTGATGCAGTCTCCAAAGGAAATCCAGGCGAAGCTAGCTTTGGAGGAATCTTCAGAAACACAGCAGTTGGTCCTTTGCTCATACTATTTGGATCCATAGGATGGGATACCACCAGCTCACTGGAGTTGGAAGGTATCCTATAAGGCCTTCACCTTGCTCATGAGAACAATTTATTCCCTCTAGAAGTTTAAGGGGATTCCTAAATCATTATCAATGTTTCTCATCATATTCTTCATGGATCCTCCTCTACCAAATTATCAAAGAGCTAGAGATTATCCACAAGGATGGAGAAAATGCAACAATGGATGCACTCCCACAAGGCCATCTCCTTCATGTATTTGCACAGATCAACCAATGAAGTTGTTGATCTCCTAGCAAACAAAGGGGTGGATGATGAGTCTCCCCTTCTCTCTTGTAGATTTCAACCCATCTCTAATGAATCTCTTCGAATTGGTTGCAATAAGATGGTTCTCAAAGATCTTCAATCCCCATATGTTGGTGATTAACTCTAAGGATTTGGCTAGCCACATGGCCCCTCCACATGGGAGAACCTAGCCTCACCTCGGGGTTGCACCTTCCTCCAATGTGAGTGCCTTAAATATCCTTCGTTGGGTACCTGAAAAATTCATTCCTCGGCACCTGCTACATTCACTCATGTGTACTATGCCTCGACCACATTATCTCATTATTTATTCATTTATCGCTAATGGAGCCAAATCCATTTCACATTTGTTCAGGTTCTCCCTCTAGTTTTCTATCCATCGTGATCTACAAAATTTTGTCTTGAGCTTCGCCAGCCCCCGTATCGCCTCCATCCTCCACGCTGCTCCTTAACCTCCCTTTTAACTCTCATTCCCTGCCCTACATATTGAGCATTCAACCGAAGAAATGCATCGCCGACATCACATGAGATGTCGTCACAGAGGAGGTAGTTGATCACCCTCCTACCCTCCAATTTCATCCATGGTGGAGCACATAGTGTTCTTCGTTGTTGTTGTGGACGCTCTAGATGTATTTAAAGCTCAATTACATTCAACCCAACTTTCAATTCGAATCTTGAAGATTCATCACAACCATTCTAGCTCTGGCACCAGGAATCACCCTCGAAACTCCACCCTCTCTCCCTCCTCCTCCCTGCGGCCAAGAAAAATAATGGGTCTTCCTGCCAAAAGCATGGAGGATGCTTGAGATAGTGGAGGAAGTAGCTCAAAAAATTGACAATGAATCAGAAAAAGGAGAATGTTCAACCTCTACTCTAGAGATGGATCCTGAGCTCTCTAAGAAGGACGACACCCTCTCGGATTATGGTTGCTTCATCATTGAAGAAACGCCTCTCCTTGAGCACCATGATGTAGAGGACCAGTAGTTGTAGAGCTATGGCTCTCCTTTTTTCCAGTATTTACATGCCTCTCTATTGTGTCTCTGTTTATTTTTCCACTTTACAACAAACTTAGTCTTCTGATTTTATGTTAATAGTCAGTTTCCCCATGAAGGGCAACTCTATTTATGTCATGTTGAACTCTTTAAGGGTTGGTTTCCCCCTAAAGGGTAGCCAAATTTTTGAATTTTTGAAATGTCTTCTTCCAACTAGGGTTGGCTAAGTCAGCAACCCCTATCATGAAGTTCGAATGTACTCTTTTTTGTTATATATAATAAAATTTAGTTGTACGTAGAAAATAAATATAAATTAATTTATTATTAATTTAATATAAATGCGATAGTGAATTAACAATAATTAATGTAAAATAATAATAAAAATACTATTAAAATAGTTATTTTTTGCAATATTATTATTATTTTTACTATTATATATTTATCAATATGAATATTAGATGTATACCATTAAGGTTTATTGACATTTTTCAACCACATTTACTAATGTGGTTGTGCTAGTGAGGTACTCCAATAACTATCAAGATAGCCCATGAGTAAAATGATTTTTACTAACCTTTTAAAAGATATGTCTAAGAAAGTTGTACGAATACATCTAGACCTAATAAAGCATTTATTTTTTTTTGTTTATGATTCTATGGAAGGTATTTTGGATGCATTTCTGGTAAAGCTCCAAGAGGTCATATTTACCTTGAATCCCTCTACTACACTAGTATTGTCCATACTTAGAAAACCTTAATGCAAAGATTTAAAAAACACCCACAAGAGAGGAAAAATATTTTCCCTTCCCAAAATTGCAGAGCCACCCATCAACATATGGACTATAGTTAGAATAATTTTCCCAAACTATGACTATTTATTGGTCCTAGATCCACCGTGACTTGATTTGATAAGAAATCAAATCAAATGTTGGGTGAAATGCCTCTAGATGAATTACCTCTTGGCTTTGATTTTCATTCTTAGATGAAATAATTCAAAATTTAAAGATGAAGGTTGTCAAAAGAAGAAGTCAATCAAAGAATATAAACATTAAACATGTAATATATATCTTAATTTAAAACACTTTGTTACTAAATTTGGGTGAATTTGTTCCACAACCAACCTCCAAACACCCCCTCATTTTTTATGTGTGGAGAATTCATTAGAATTATATGTCTTTAAATAGTATACATAAGGATACCATGGATGGGTTCTGAAAACCAAGAGTCAAAATGTTTACTTAATACAAAAATTGTGAACGGTAAAGTTTTACCTGAATTTAATTTTAATTTTAATTTTTTAATTTATTTACTTTAAATTTTATTTTTATTTTTATTTTTTTTAATTTTACCAACTCAAAATGTTTATAGGACAAGAAATTACAACATATGTTCCATATTGGGATGAATATCATCTCTATTTACAATAAGTGATATGTCTCATGACATTATATTTAAAAATAATAAAATAATACTTACATTAATTAATTAAAAATAATATTAACAAAGATCTCATTACTGACCATAGATGTAGAGACACTTGTGTTTAAAATCTCTATGCTTTAAAATATATTTACATCTAAAGAGGTTTGATCCTGGAAATGTTGGATAAATGAGAGGCTAATATGGATTTATGTTTGTTTAATTATTAATGATTAATAAATCGACAATAGGAATTTAACCTTAGAATTTATTTTAATAGTGGTTATGGATACATTGTTGAGATTTATTGAATGACAGTTATGTCATTATTTCCTTTAAATTTAATTAAAAAATAATGTTATAAATTAAAATTAAAATAAAATGTTTAAAATATTTCATTGCGAAATAAGTTATGGATTTTAGAGTATGTAGTATTGATGAAGGTATTTACCCATAATATCTAAAGAAAGTTATAATTATAGGTCAAAAATTTCCACGCTAAAATCGAGCGAATATTCATGATTAAATATCTTTTTAGGTCCTTTTTAAAATGTATATATATTTAATATATAATTTTTAAAATTGCATCAAATAAATATAAATTCTAATCTAATAATTTTTTTTTAAATGTAGAAAATGATAAAGACTTCATTTATTCCATTCCACTATTCGATTATTTTTCTTATTTTAATGAAATGCCACTTTTTTATGCTTAACATTATAATAAGTTTTTTAATATTTTTTTTTTTGTTATTAGTTTATCAGGATTCATATTAACAATCATTATTTCTTATAACATTTCAGAAATATCAAATAACATTTAAATCAACACATTTTTTTTTAATGTTAATATGTCAAATTATTATTATTTTTAATACTAAAGTACATTCTATTTATAATTAATATTGGTTTTGTTGCTTATTTTTATAAATGTAAATGTGTCACGTCACTATATTATTATTTTTCAATATTGGAATATAATTTTTAGTTAGGTTGTTTATTTTTATGAAAGTGTCATTTTTTTTTATATGGTGGGAAAATTAATTATAATTTAATTGTCAAACCAATAGTGATATCATTGGTGGCTGTTATCCGCCAATGTAGGATGACCAGTTGTCAATATTAGGGAAACATGTGCCACTTGGAATAATCTGTTGGTGGTCTGTAAGGGAGAATGATTTCACTCCTGCCATATGACTCTAGGTCTTGGGCTGTTAATATGTTTCCATACATGTGAAGAAGATGAGCTCTTATACAAGTAGGAGAAGTTTTATGGCATATTCTAGATCCAATATGAAATTTGCATTCTTAATCTTCAAATAAAAAGAATTTTTATACTATTACAAATCATTTATATTTCAATTGGTTACTATTTAAAAAAGAAAAGAGAATATGTTAACAAAAAATATCATTATTATTTGGGTTTTTTATTTATATCAACTAATTATCATTCCTTTTATTATATTTAAATTTATTAAATCAACTTATATCCATATTAACCCTCCATATATCAAGGATTGATAGGGATAAAATCTCTTGAGATACAAATCTCTTTTTTCACTGAAATGAGATTTTATCCTTCTCGGCAGCAGATAGATTATGGGTTAACATGGATCTAGGTTGGTTTTTATATACACACATAACATATCTAGGTTGGATCCATCTCTCCCTCTCTGTATTCACTCTCTCTATCTCTTCCCTCCTACTCTACTATCTCCTAGCTTGTTTCCTTCTCTCTCTGAAAGTCCTCTCTCTCTTCCTTCCTTTCCCACCTCCTCATGTCTCTCCCCTCATATCTCTCTCTACCTTAAAACTCTATCACTATATCTATCCCTTTCTTCTTCCCTTTGTCCTTCCCTATACCCTCCCCCTCTCTCCATCCATATGATGGACAATTTTCACTTTGTGTAATCAATTCTATATGTAATGTCTAAAATATTTTAAATTTTAAATTTTTATTTTGAAATGAGTTATGATTTTTTGGTATGTGGTATTGATAAGCCCTGGTATTGGCCCATTGTATTGTAGAAAAATCTCTTTACACGTTAATAATATCCATGGTAAAGTGGCGGTGAATATCCATGGTTAAGAAACTTGTTATATTGTAATTCTATTGTAAGTGTTAAGGTTTTATGTGGTTATTAATTAATTTTAAATATGGTTATGTTGTCATTATTAGTCCTTGTCAATCGATTTGTCTGTTGACCACTATTAGTTTAGCATTGACCAATGAGAATTATAAAGTTTAACTTTGAAAAATAATTATTTAATTTTCAATATTATTTAAAAAAAGAAAATTCAAATATTTTATTGTACCATAACTTGAAGCCTTACATATTTTTGGCCATAATTTATGGTTATGGTTGCAATATTCATGCATACTGTTTAGATATTTGTGTAGTGTTTTTATTATTATTAATCTTTCTAGGAAAGAACCAAAAATAAAATACTTGAAAATAACTTATAATCAAGTAAATAAGATATCTATCATCAATTCCTTTCCATCATAATTTAAGAAAGTATTTTCATAAAAAATGGATAGGAATAAGATGTAAAAAAATACTTGGCAAGTTACTTCCCACCATTATTTATGTTTCCCTTAGCACTTATGTAGGAGTAAAATTGTAAATGTGTAGATGAATGGTTACTACCCATCAAATTTTAGGCAAGTTATTTTTCTTTAGCAAGCAATTTACTTATGCACTTCACATCTCAATGTATTAGTTACCACAAAAGAAATACTATAGGATGAATTTTATATCAACCATTATTAATTAAGCATTAATCAATGTAGCTTATAATTATTAACACAATTTTTCCAAGAGCATAATTTCTAACTTTATTTGGAGGGGCTAAGTGTCCCTGCAACTTCTCCACCACACTCGACTCTAAATTAATTTTAACATTTTATTACTATTTTTTAATTGAGTCGACCTATGAATCTTAAATGTTAAACATTCTCTACTACACATATACCCATATATTGGGTTGTATAGTTCCATTCACCACAAATATTTAAATAAATACATTAAATAATATTTAAATCAAAAGATATTTTTTATATTTCAAAATGGCATATTATTATTATTATTTTTAAATATATTTTTTAAGGAGAGAAATTAATATTACCAAAAATGATTTACATAGAATACAAGTTGAGGTGAGTAACAAAATCTTGTGTTTAGATTAATAGTTATGTAAAAAACACCTAATATTATTTAAAATGAACTTCTGACGGACCATCTACCCATGGAAAGGAAATTAGACGATCGTTTTGAGAATGAATAATAGAATTTAAGATAGTTTGGAACATAGACATTATGAAAGTAGTGCTTCTTAGTTTGGCTAGAAAAACTGAAATAACTATGCAAACTAAAAGAAAATAAAATCATACATAGCCTAATGAGGGACCTTGTCATGTTTTTTTCTTGGCAATGGAATTGTTTGATGTTTTCACTACTTGGATTTGGCCCTTTTTTCTTGCTCCAACATGTTCAAATATGAAAATGGATAATCATATCCTTTAGGAAACCACAGAGGATTTTCCCGTTAAATCGCATAGCCATAAGAACTTATGCTAGGCTGAGAGGATTCTCCTTTGGTGGCTTGGTTGGTGCCACTAGGATTTTGTAGCTGAAAATAGACATTAGGATCTAAGCTCTTGGTGGATGGGGAATTTCCACAATTCTATGGTCTCTTTGCCTTTTTTTGTGCCTTTCGAGGGTGATGTCTAGGAGGAATGGTCATTTGGAGAGAAGAGTATGATGCAGAAAAACTTTCCTTGGAGTTGGTGAATGATAGAGTTGGATGGATGGAGGGAAAATCAATTCGAATTTCTCTATAGATATTTCATAGAGTGAGAAGATTGGTATTTTGATTGAAACTAACATCCATCATTCAACATTTAAGTCATTTATTGGTACCTCCATGTTTCAGAGGTGGTGCACTAATATTTTTTTCACTCGTTAATGTCCTTCCCCAAAACAACGATGGTCTTGTACCTCCATGGTTGGAACCAAATGAAAAAATTTGGGTCGAACCACATTGAGCCCTTCCACATTCACGAACCATTTTGACATTCCTGGTTCGATAATTCCTAGTGTGATGGAGCCTGGAGTGTTTCAATGCAATTATGTTTCCTTAATCTACTAAATTTATCACTTGTAGGAGAGAATGATGGAGGGAATTATGAAGATTAATAAGTTGTAGCATCAGAAAAATTGTAGTTGTAAAGAAGATCTCAAGCCAGAACTAAAGGGAATGTTCTGAACTCCCGCAATTAACTACTATTGAAACACATTAAAAGAGGTATATGGTGCATGACCACCACTCAGACTCAAACATGAATGTTGGAATGTGGTTTGTCTCATGGCCTCTGATAGATCACTTAGTTTAATGGTACACTAAGATCTAGGACGTAGAGATCTTGTTTGCAAATATGGTTTTATTAGGAAGCCCAAGTCGGTATGGACAGAGAGGTCAAGGTAACATCCTCACATTACTCTTCTAGTCCATTGTTTGTTATCAATGTTGGTAATCATTTTGATTTGCATCTGGTGTGATAGAATATTATAGCATCTTTTTGAGAGAGGATTAGTGCTAATTATTACATGAGGTGGTTAAATGTGCAACATGGAGAACATTTTTATGGATGCGATCCATTAATGGGATTTTGGGCTACTTGTATTGTAATATTGGATTTATAATCAACAACGAGAGGCTATAGATGATCTTTTCAAGATATCAAAATCCCTTGGATTAGAGTCTCTATATCAACAACATTATTACTTTCCTGTTCGATGTATTCCATGTATAGTCTAAGGATTTCATGTTTCGAGTTTTGGATGAAACCTCCATTAATAATAGTCTATAAAGGATTTCCTTTTGAGACTCCATCAACATTGAGTTTGTAATGTTTCTCTGAAGGAGTGTGCCAAACTTCAGAACTTGGATCATTGCTGAGATGGCTAGGATTTTTTCCTAAGGTCTTGGGGACCTTGAAATTCCACCATGTTAGGTTTGATTTATTAGAAGGATGCCCTTGAAAGTCCTTTTCATACGATCTAGAGGGGAATAGGGTTTCTTCAATATTCTTTTGAAACCGTAACCATATACCTTCTAAGGTTTTTTTGTTCTTCATTTAAGGTTCTTTAATTTATCTCCTTCCAAATTTCCCATGTCATAGGTTTAGAACCATTTTCCATAGTCTTCTAAGGAAAATAATTTGATAGAGATTTTTTTACGTAGGTTTTGATGGCGTGAACTATGTTTCCCTTAAATTTGTTTGTGTGTTGAAATACAAGAGGCAATTTTTCCCATAAACTATTTGTAATTTCACAAGAATCAAATAAAAGATAAATAGTAAATTCCTGCTAGGTGTTGCACGTACAACACAATCATAGGAGATAAAATTCTAGTTTAGGAGGTTTTCCTAGCTAAGAGTATGACATCTTGTAAGAATCCAGGTGAATTTTGTCACTTTTGGCCATACATTTAGGGGCTAGAATTGTTTGTAGAATGGATCTTGGAATTATCATTGATCTACAACCATGAGATGTCAGGCCTATTTAAATGTGAAAGTTCATGAGTTTTTGTAGCCTAGTCTGAGGATATATGAACCTTCTTTCACCCTTATGGTCCTTTTATGGAGAGCCCACCTCAAAAAATTTCTATCATCCTCCAATTATTTCTCTCTACAAATAATATTTTGCTTCCACTTGTATATATATATAGTCTCATGATCATGCCAATATTCATGCACCATGATTTGTCAAGTGGATTGCACCAACATCTAACTGAGTGAAATTTGGAGAATTTTACATAGGCCAAGAATTTTCTACAATGAATTTGACCAGAGTCTTGTATTTTTACCATCCCAAATTTCCTAGAAGTTATGCATATGAAAAAATGTTTTTTTTCACGCAAGATAGATGCTAGATGAATGAGACATGTGTCTGTGAGGGAAGATGAATGAGGTCATTATTAATTGTAGCGATGACATATTAGGAGTGCCATAACTAGTCCCATGCCTCCTCCTAGTGATTCATCCAATGCGACCATATTTTGGCTCGTAGAACTTTGTTTTTTTATTTATGCATCACATAGGTCAAGCCTGGCCTTTGTTTTTTATAGGAAAATTTTATCCCATTTTACCAGAGTCCATATTTTCTCGAGGTAAGATCCTCCCCATAAAAATATTTTATCAAGGTTTCAAATTCATTTGAAAACCCATTTGGAAGCTGTAAGGATGTATATGGTGTAGGTTGGCATGGGTTGAAGGACATATATAAGAAGAACAAGGTGAATTGCAATATTTGAGGATATAAAGGTCCAACAATTTAACTTATCATGGAGTTTGTCAAGAATGTCAGTCCATGAAGAGTTTCTAATGGCAGAATCAGTAAGGGGGGCTCCAAGATACTTGGAAGGGAGAGAAGTAGCAGTGAAACCCATGATACACTCGATTTTCCATTGGGTAATGCGAGGTGCATTGAAGAATAATATCTAGGACATTTCGAAGTTGATGGAGGTACTAAAGGCTTCTGAGAAAAGGTCAAAGATGGCTTTGATCAATTTGGATACTTTTACCGATGGTTGATTCATAAGAATGGTGTTGTCAATAAATTATCAGTAAGATGAGGTCAAGTTATCATACACTACAAGGCTATTCAGAGAACCCTATTGTAAATCTACCTTGATGGATCTACACAGGCCTTATATCATGAGGATAAGAGAAAGTGGGAAAATGGATCACCCTTCCTGATACCTTTGGAAGTTTCAAAGGTGTCAGAATGGGAACCATTGGAAAGGATGGAGAAGAAACTGTAGGGCACTAGAGATATGACCCATTAATTCCAGTGAGTTCTAAAGATAAAGGCAATAAGGATGCTCTCCATATAGGCCCAATCAACCTTGTCAAATTCTTTGGAAATATCAAATTTGATAAGCATATTATGTTTCTTGAGGGTATTAAGGGAGTGGATGGTTTCATGAGTTATAATGATTCCATCAAGGATATATATTCATTAAAAATAACTATAGTACTTTGGGGAAGTGATGATACATAGAATCAGTTTAAGTTGATTAGAAATAGCTTTGGTCATTATTTTATAAATGACATTGAATAGAGCTATGTGATAATATTTACCTATAGAATTAGAATTCTCCTCCTTGGGCACTAGAGCTAAGAAGGTGTCATTAAAGGAAGGAAGGATGAATTGGTTAGTTCTTGAATCCTCTATGATTTCTAGGACATGCTTGTGAAGGAAATGGCATCGTGTCTTAAAGAGAGTTATTATCAATCCATAAATACCTAGTGCTTTTCCATCTGCCATATGATGAATAGATACATTGACCTTTATTGCATTAATGCGTCTAATGAGAGATTTATTGTGGCATTCTATTATATTTTTAGGGATATTAACTATGCTTGGATTAATTTCTTCTCTACTTTGTGGACGAGGATCAATTAATATATCTTAAAATTAGTTCAATTTCTCTATATCAATGTATTCCTACTTCTATAAAGTTTCCTTGGCTCTATTGCACAATGAGGTGTTGTTACTGATGGGGCGATGTTGTATGGTGGATATCTCGAAGAAGGAAGTATTACACTTTCCTTCCATCAGCCAGATAAATCTTGATCTTTTTTCCAGGAGATCTCTTCCTTATTATAGTTTTTCTCTAGTTTCTTAGTGACAATAGCCTCTTTCTTGTCTAGTTCCCTTGAATGACCATTGTTGATTTTCTCTTGTTGCAGGATTGACATATCCTTTTCGAGAGTGTGTTTTTCATGGAATTGTTTCCAAATTTCAATTTTATTTTATTTTTTAAAGAAAATATTAGTTTTTTTCAGCTTCTGTTAAAAGACATATATTTTTCATCCCTTTATGTTGCCCATGTTTTGCCACTAGCCTTTGATTGTATTGATGATATTGGTATCCCTTAACCAGAGCATTTAAAACTTGAAGGGATATTGAAGTGGCTTTGGAAAGGTCCACCATAAGAGACAAATGGGCCAATGGCCCAATTCTGCTGATGGAAGAATCATGCTAAGAGTTTGTGGCCACCAATGAGGAGTTGTTTCGAAACTACGAAGTCGTCAAGGTGATAGGATATCAACACAAAACCTCCTCTTTTGTTGTTTTAAGTAAAGGGACTGTTGGTATTTTTCATGTCTACCATGTTGGTGTTCTTAATAAAATTTCAAAATTTATATGACTCTGGATCCATATGTCTTATTCATCCTTTATTCTCACATAATGAGCTTATTATATTGAAATAATTAATTATTATCCATTTGTGTGTCTCCACAATGTCATTTATATATGGAGATGTATGAGTATTTCTTGCTTCCTTATGGAGGTTTGAGGTCCATAAACATTGGAAAGGAATCCATGTAGGTTCATACACACCAAGTGGAAGGTTGCAGAGAGAACATAAGAATTCTGAGACATGACTTCCATATTACTCTGTGAGGGTTCTTAGGAAATCCCAATAACTCCAATTGTGGCATTAGCATCTAAAACAATGATTTTGGACTTTCTCGATAATATAGAGATTATCGATTCAAAATTTCAATAAGAGAATTTGGTTTATCTAGTAAGAAAAATTGTCAAGATATCATGTTGGATATTTTTACGAAGAATGCATTGGTTTGACGGGCTATTTGCACCCCTTATGTTTCATGAGATTACCTTCATGGTAAAAAAAAAAAAATTTGGGAGGTGTAGATCTCAGTGATCTAGTTGTATTTCCTATAATTTACCAAGTTCATTCCTACGATATTAAGGGATTGGAGTTTTGATTTTTATGAAATTAACTCCAAAAATAGATGAAAAGAGATATCAACATCTTAGAAATCAGCCACTTCAAGTGGGAAACCCCATTTAAATTACATAAATGAACAATTCTTGGATGATAAAAATGAGAAAACATCCTTTCTATATATAAGAGTCCACGGGGTCACAATATAATCCTAGAAAAACTAACAACAATCATGTAAGGGCTGAATAATAACAATATGGGGGTTACAGGGGTACAACAATAACAATAAGGGGGCTACACTAACAACAATAAGGGACTACACTAGCAATCTAGGGACCTAACATGCTCCTCCGCTTCAAAAAGTGTAGTCCTCAATGCTTGAGTCGCTCTGGATGCTTTTGTATAAAATTCTCATCTTCCCATGTATAATCTTTAGTGGGTAAGTTCTTCCACTTGATGAGATACTTTGAAATTGATCGATTTCGTAGTTTTTGAGTTCTTGTTTCTGTGGCTCCTTCATGTTCCAATAATATTTTTCCTTCCTCATCAATTTTTGGCAATATTGTTTGAATTGGAAGTTTTTCACCTATAACCTTCTTTAAGCATGAAACTTGGAAAACTGGAGGCACTCGAGAAGAAGTAGGAAGCTCCAATTTGTATAGCATAGTAGCAATATTTTGCAACACCTTGTAAGGACCATAATAATTTGGCATTATTTTATTATCCTTCTTAGATTGCTTGGGGGAAATTTTCTGGTATGGTTGTAGCCGTAAAAATACCCAGTCTCCTACACCAAAAATTCTCTCACTACGATGTTGATATGCCTATTGTTTCATTCGATTTTGTGCCAAATTTAAGTTATCCATTAAGAGTTGGAGAACTTGTTGTTGATGCTCGATGTGATGTTTCAATAATTGAAGCTTAGAATTTTATCTTAAACATGATGTGATGGACGGTGGATGTTATCCATAAAGCGCCATAAATGGGTCATTTTTGCTGCATTATGGAAGGAAGTGCTATACCACCATTCAGCCAGAGGTGACCACTTAACCCATTGTGTTTTTTTATCAGATACAAAGAAACAAAGATATCCTTCCAAACCTTTATTCTCAATCTCAGTTTTCCCATCGGATTGAGAATTATAAGATGAGATATGATCTAGTTGAGTACCCAAACAAGAAAACAATTCCGTTCAAAATTTTCCAGTAAAAATGGGGTCTCTGTTGCTTACAATAATCTTAGCATTTCCTTGTAGCTTTTGAAATTTTTTCATAAATGTAGTAGCAACTATACTTGCTTTAAATTGATGATATAATGCACAAAAGTGTGCATACTTGGTTAGTCTATCAACTACCACCATGATGACACTCTTTCCTTTGGACTTAGGTAAACCCGTGATAAAATTCATTGAAATATACTCCCAACATTTACTTGGAATTGATAAAGGCCATAGAAGACCCAGGGTATTAATTGTCTCAATTGTATTTTTTTGGAGAACCAAAAATTCAGCCACAATATTTTTAATATCAAATTTAAGGCCATCGCAAAAAAATTATTTCTTCAGCCTGTGGTAACTTTTTAAAAATACTAAGTGTCCTCCTAGGGGATAATTGTGGATTTCCAAAAGAATAATTTGTTTTAGTTGGGAATTCTTACAAATATATAAGCGATCTTTGTAACATAAGGAATAATTTTTCCATATAAATGTATCAGATGTAGTAGGATCTTTCTACAACTTTTGAATGAGTCTCTACACTTCTTCTTCCTTTCTCCATTCATCCCTTGCTTTGGTTATCCAATCCAGTTGGATAATATAGATGGCACAAAGCAAGGATTCCACCTATTCATCCTTTCTTGAGAGTGCATATGCAAAATAATTAGTTTCCCTTTTTGTAGATGATTTCAAAGTCATAACCCAACATCTTTGTGACCATTTTTTGTTGCTTTTCTAAATATAGTCTTTGTTCTAAAAATTATTTAAGACTATCATGATCAGTTTTTACCATGAAGTGTGTTCCCATTAGGTAAGGTCGCCATTTCTTTAGTGCATGTAGTATTTCCAACATTTCCCTCTCTTAAATAGCTTTCTGTAAATACTTTCCTTTGAATGGACAACTTTCAAAATAAATGGGTCTTCCTTCTTGCATAAAAACGACACCAATTCCATTTCTTGAGGCATCACATTCCACAATAAAGGTTTTTGTGAAGTCTGGCATAGCTAAGACCATTGCTAGGCACATTTCGTCTTTAAGATGTTTAAAGGCCTTAATTGCTTCAGGAATCCATGAAAATGCATCTTTATTCAATAATGTTGTTAGAGGTGCTTCCATTCTCCCATAATTCTTAACAAAATTACAATAATACGCTGTTAACCTAAGAAATCCTTGCAACTGCTTTATGGTTGTGGGGATTTTTCATTCCTTAATGGATTTTTTTTTTTTAGGGTCTAAATCAACACCCTCGTGACATACAATATGACCCTGATATTCCACCTCTTCTACTCTAAAGAAATATTTGGAGGTTTTTCCATATAAGCATTTCTCCTCCAATAGTTTTAGCACACTGTCAACACATTGAACATGATCCTTGCAAGACCTCTTTTAGATTAGTGTATCATCAAAAAATACTAACACAAATTTTCTAAGGAATGGTTTGAAAATGGAATTCATAAACCCTTGAAATGTAGAAGGTGCATTGGTAAGGCTAAAATTCATGACAAAAAATTCATAATGATCCTCATGAGTTCGAAATGTTGTTTTTGGAATATCTTCAGTCTTCATTCTATTTTGATGATATCATGAACGAAGATCGAAATTTGTAAAATGTATTGCTCCATGTAATTATTGCAATAATTCATCAATCACATAAATGGGAAATTTATCTTTAATAGTGAGCTTATTGAGCTCCCTATAATCTAGACACATGCACCATGATCCATCCTTCTTGTGCACAACTACTACTGGAGCAGAGAAAGAACTTTGGCTCCGTTGAAATATACTAGCCTCTAACATTTCTGCTATCATACACTTAATTACGCTCTTTTGGACATAAGGATATCTCTAAGGCCTAATGTTTAGATGAACACTTCCTAGAATCAAATGAATAGTGTGATCATGATCAAGAATAGCTGGGAGTCCTTTGGGAGTTTCAAACACCTTGGAATGATTGTTAGGAATTTTTGGAGATCTAGAAGAATATATGATTTTGATGTTGGAACTTCTACTCAGGATAATTGTGAAATTATGCCTCATTTTTCTTTTTTTAGAAGCTTTGTCATGACATTAGAGCTTCTTATCTTTCTCGGATTCCCTGCGATACCCCTTAATTGAAATTTCTTTCCTTCCACAAAATATTTCAAGAAAATTTCTTGAAAATTAAAAGCTACCGTCCCCAAATATTGTAACCATTGTACTCCTAGTACAACATCAACACCTCCCAGAACGGAAAGCATTGGACTATTCAATACATATTCCCCCATGGTTTTCTTGATATTATGTCATTTTCTAGAGCAATTTATAGCTCCTCTATTTGCAACCATCACTTGACATTCTGGTGCTGGGTATAGGAAGCAATTCAATTCCTTGGCTACCTTACAATGAATAAAATTATGGGTACTAGCCGAGTCAATCACCACTATTACCTTTTTCTTCTTGATATGTCCTTTGATCGTGAGAGTTTGATGAGTGGTAATTCCTACCAATGCATTACAAAATATGGTCGAACTCATTTATTCTATCTCTAGGGTTGGTTCTAGGAGTATATCCTCTTCTTTTGAAATTTCTTGTTCATTTTATTCCTCGTCTTCACAATATATGAAAAATAATTTCTTCTCAGCGCACTTATGAAATTTAATTCATTTTCTATCAAAACTGTAGTAAAGCCCTTTTGCTCTTTTTTCTTCCAATTCTTGTCGTGTCAACCTTCTAGGTTGTGGAATTCTAGGACTAGCAACACTTCCATCTTTATATATGTGAGTGGCAGGCGTCCTTGTCACCAAAATTTTACATTCAATTTTTCTTTCCAACTTGAATCCCTTCTCCAATGAATGAGGTTCCTAAAGGTGAAACTCATGTTGGATGTTATCCCTTAAATTTCCTATGAAGACATGAATCCTGTGTTCCTATGGAATATAAACTACCCTTATATTCATATTTTTGAATTTTTCAATGAGCTCCACCATTGAACCCTTTCTTTTGAGATTTATCAATTGGCTAAAGAAGGTGCTGCTCTTTGTCTCCTCATAATGTGTTCTCATTTGCTCCGTAAAAATTGACCAAGTGACAACTTTTTTATGAGAGCTAAGTGATTGATACCATACAAATGTGTTTTGTTCTAAATGTGAAGTTGCAATGTGTACCGTTTGTGTTTTTTTCACATTATGGAGATAAAAATATTGCTCCATCTGTAGTTTCCATGTTATGGGATCCTTGCCATCAAACTTCCTCATATCCATCTTTGGAATATCGTGGGTCTTCCATCCAACATTATAGTTTATGAAATCACGGTTAACATTTATTTTGTTCTCATCATGAGTTTACTCTAATCTCTTTTCTCCATTAGGAAAAATTTCTTGCATTAAATTTGTCAAAACTTCCATCAAATCTTCCATGTATTCTTTTAGATCATTCTTCATGTCTTCCATGTTATCTTTCATTTTTTTTCCGATATCATCTAGATTAGCTTATATTCCATGCATCCTAGCTTCCATGGCATTCATCTAAGATTCCATAATTTTCTTCAAACCATCCATCTTAGCTTCCATGCCTTTCTTCAAAACTTCCATTTGATTTTTTAATTCTCTTTGCGAGAGAGAAATTTGGTGCACTTTCTCTTTTAATTTTCATATATTATGTTGCACTTCTATCTATTCATGAGTCATAGTAGAGTATTCTTAGGGACTAATGGGTGTTGAATTATTTTGAGGGGGATTTTTGGAACCCGGTACTGATATCTATGCTTCAATATGCCCTTCGAATCACTTGAAATTGTTTTCTGAGGAATTTGAAAAAAAAAAAACCAGCTCCAAAAATATAAGGAAAGAGAGATCAACGCCTTAGAAATCATCCATTTCAAGGGGAGGAAAATCCTTTAAATTACATAAATGAACAATTATTGGATGATACAAATGACAAAACCTCATTTCTATATATAGGAGTCCACGGGATCACAATATAATCCTTGTCAACCTAACAATAATAATGTAAGGACACAATAATAATAATATTGGGGTTTCAGGGGTACAACAATAACAATAAGGGGGCTACACTAAAAACAATAAGCGACTAGACTTGTAATATAGGGACCTAACATTGATATCCTCCCTCTTTTCTTGAATTCCTTGCTGCTCTTCTTCCCATATTTGGTTAGGACAAATTAGAATTATAATTGTTGCGATGCTTTAATTTTTTAAATGGATGATTCTAAGAGGTTGATATTCTTGGGAGGAGTGGTATTAATTTCATTTCAATGACATGCATATTTAATGTCCATCAGATATGATGCTTCAATTTCAGTGAAATATTCTTCCTCGTTAATAAGTGTGTCATCCTATTATTGTGTATTTAATTTCACTAGATGATATTATAGGGTAGAATCATCTTTTCGTTCCACCCTTTCTTCATTACACTACTTGGAAAAAATTTCAATATGCCTTCCTGTAATAGCATCTTATACTATATTTATAGATTCCTCTCGGAGGCCCCCCAACATATCAAATCTATTACTGGTTTTTCGACATTTATGGGCTACATGAGTGCAATAATTTTTGTTATGGTGCATTTTTAGAATGGATCTTGATGCACCCTTCTCCATCCATGGCTCCAAAATATTTGGATTATTTATTTTCTTTATTAAAGGGGAAATAGTAAAATAGGTTCCCACACTCGTGTCATTTCCCATAATGAAAATGAACATGCTCACAATCAAGTGTGTGGAATTAGTCCCTGTCTTATGATTTTGGAGCTATTTATTTAGGAAGGGACCTTGATATATTCATACAGATGCAAATATTAGATGTATAGAATGCATATTTCTTTTATTCTCATAGGAAAAAAAATTATATCCTTATTTTTCATATCTGGCAAAGTTTTTAGATCATAATATTCATATGGATGGGGGTACATGAAGATGCATATAGAATCCCATGAAAATTCGTCGTTGTCTAGATTGACACATGTCATCGAGTCATGCATATAAAAACCCATTGAGTTAAAGAAGCATGGGTCTATTTCCATAATCACTTTATGATATTCTTTTAAAGAGAATATCTTAGTGAATAAATCCTTAGATCCAACTTTTCCTCATATGAGCTTTAGGTTTCCAACACCTTCCAAATCCAGTGAAGAAGGGAATTTTTTTTTTGGTCAAATCCCAATTAACTTGCAGATAAAGACGTTATCTTACATGTATTGTATCTTGCAATTTAATATTGTGGGGAGGACATGTATCCATGAAATAAATATTTATTTTTGTATGCATGTAATGGTGTTCCTTTATGTAGTGGGTATAATATGTTCTTGAACATTGATGTCCATTGTGCCATTTTCAATTTTGTCAACTCCTTTGGATTCGTTGGGGTCAATGTTGGTAGAATACACCAAATATACAAATTGGAAGGGTTTAGAATTGATAGACAAGCCATATTTGTTTAAGAGTTTGGAGGGTGCACTGGCCCCTCCTCAATGTGTCATCATGTTGTTGGGTCACTCAGCCAAGGAGGGCTTGGAATGAAATTCAAAAGAGTAGGGAGGTGGAAATCAAAGGCATATCATGAACCATGAGCTCTAAGTATGTCAAATTGTTTCTTAGATGCAATTGCAACAACAATTCATTTATTAGCACTTTTAAATATCAAAATAAATTGTTTATCTATAATAATCAGTTCATTAAATCTAATAAAAATAATTTTGTATTAAAAATTAATATATAATTATTGAACCGGCGTATTTTTTAAGAATATAATTTTATACTTATTATATATATTATTATTATTTAGAAATATACTTCTTTACCATTTACATCATATTCCTTTATATTAAAATGACATTTTTTAAAAATATTAAGATATACTTTTTCACACACACACACACACACACACACACAGATATATATTTCTAGATATAGTTTAACTAATATGTCAAAAGGATTTTTTTGGCTGAAATTTGGTAATACAATTTTAGTGAGATGATATTTCTTGTTATTTAAAAGGTACCTTTGAATGCATAAATAGATTGAACACCCAAAAAAACCTATGAAACACCATATGTTTACAAATTAAACAACTTAAGATTATAATTTTTAAAAATATGTACCATATTTTCGACAAAATGGGAAGGAAAAAATGCTACAAAAAATTAATCATTTTGTCTATTAATTAGAGTACACATAAATGTTACTTGAAAATATATACAAACAATTGAATTAATTGTAATAGAAATATTTTAAATTAAAAATTTACCTATAATTTTTTTAATTATAGATGTATTATATCTATTAATATTGATATCTTTTTTACAATATATATTTTTGAATTACGTGGATAGGTGTGCCTATTTTGGAATAAGGTTTGCATAATTCTAATTTTATTATTAATAATTATTAGATAGATTATAGAGATTTAGTTTTGCAAGAAATATTCTAAAATATTCTTAATATTAGTCACAAATCAACGATCGAGAATTATCTCAAAAGTAGTTATGTCCTCTCTACTTTTTCAATTAAATTGATTAATTAAAAAAAATCTTATATGAGCAAGTGTCATATGCAATGAGTTAATATTTTTTGGGAATATGGTATTGATAATCAAGGGTACAATCTAATGGTATTATAACAAATCTTATTTACAAGTTAAAAATATACATAATTCGTATGGTAAATTGGAGGTGAATATCCACTGCTAAGACTCTTGTTACATGTTCTTTTAAATGACCATATGTTTAACTCATCTATTAGTTCTTTTTATAATTATTAATAACAATTTTAAATAAAGTTATAATTTAGTTAATTTTATATTTAGATACATAATTAGTTGTTTTCGTTGAAACCATGTAGGATGTAAAGGTAATTTTTTTTTATGGATATGTTCACACTAAGAATTTCCTTGGATATGATTGGAGGTGGGGGAAATATTAGGAAAAATGTAATTATTAAATTTTATCTATTATTTATTCCTACCTCCATACATTTTTTACTAGGTAATATTGGGTAAAATAAAATACTATAATATTACATTTTAGCCAATATTTCCAACTCTTATCGTAATTTTTCTTTATATTTGAAATTTAAAAGTAAACAAACTCCACTGTAACATTAGCTGGAGTGAGGGGAAATATTGAGTAATGTAATATTTAGTTTGGGGTGTGATAGGAAATATTAGGTAAAATGTAATAATATTATATTTTAATTAGTATTTCCCCCCACCTATGGCAACTTTTTATTGGATGGGGGTGGTAATAAATATTGGTAACATATAATATTGCAATATTATATTTTATCTAAGATCTCCCCGATTCACTTTTTATTAAAACGAAATCTTTATACTAGAAATTCATAAGTAAACTTAAATCCTCTGTAAAAAATTGATCTCAGTATGGTGGAGTTGTAATATTTAACATTTTGACTCAATGAAAATAAAATAAAAATATAATAAAATAAATAAAGTAAGAATACAATAAACATTTCTAATATCCCTAGTAACCTCGCATAAAAATGTATGCAGTTAGAAAAATTTTGCATCATTTGTCACTTCAATCCTTATAAATTACTATTCCATGTGTGTTCATCAAGCATTAGGTATAATTTTCATCATTTCATAGAGTTACTTTGGTAAAGGAATAATAATTCAAATAACCTAACAACCATTTTTTCCCTATATTATCATAAGCTTTGTGATGTAACCTTGCATAATTTCCATGATTCTTTTAACTTAGCTAATTAATCACATACTAGATAATCAACAACACTGAATCAATATCATAAGAATAGAACAATAGTAAATCACATCATTGAACACTGATACACCTTAGAAACACTATAGAGTGAAAACGCCTATAAGCATGTTCACCACTCAATCAATGGATTGCACTCGACTCCATCCCTTAACACAACATATATACCTAGAATATTTTACAATCATCATAGTATCATTTACCCATAGATCCTCAATAATTACGTCTTTATGGCCTAGTTATTCCCATCAGTGGACCATCCTGTAGTTGGCATTCCTCAATTGGCATGGACCATTAGTTCTTTACTTACCGCAATGTTAAACATAACCTATGCTTTGAATAAGTCACCATCCTTTCTTTCCATTATTTTCATCAAAAAATTTTGATATCACTATCAAATAAAGTATCAATCGACCAATAATTAATATTTAGTAGTGGTGCTTCAACATCGATTTGTGTGCATACATAAAAAATAAACAAAATATCATAACATGTCTTCTTTAAAAACATT
Organism: Pinus albicaulis; assembly: GCA_034641835.2. Taxonomy (NCBI): domain Eukaryota; kingdom Viridiplantae; phylum Streptophyta; class Pinopsida; order Pinales; family Pinaceae; genus Pinus; species Pinus albicaulis. Next base: position 94,561,651 of record MU968411.1, read on the forward strand.
TCACATGCATTAATAGAAACACATAAATACTAAGCATGTCACATTAACTATTATTCCCCTTGCATACGTCCGCATTATTTTCCAAATAAATCCACTTCAATTTTCTTTATTCATTTAAAGGAGAACTAGCTCATGAGCTATGGTTTTTCATGCAACACATAAAATTTTCATGAAAATTGTTAATATTTTATAAAAATGAAGCTAAAATAATTTTGTATGCGAATGCATGATCTTCACAAATAAAGATAAGATAATCTTGTATGTAAATACATAATCTTCCCAATGGAAATCTAAAATATAGATGTTATCCTTATGAATGTAAATGCGTAACAATTGATGAGCTCCATCATGACGTATAATTGGAGGGGTTAATTGTCACATTTTTAGCCTTATTAGTCTCTCTTTCTCACATTTAATTATATTATGGTCATATGGTTCTAGTGCATATGTTTATTAAGGCTTGTCATACTTCGAATGCCTAATATGTTTTAAATGCAGCATAATCACGAAGATATTCCACTTTTGTCTAAGATTTTGCAATTAAATCTCGGAGTAGACAACAAGGAGAGATTCTAGGAGGGTTTACCACCTCCTTAAATCCCAAAGGAAGCCAATGGATCCTCGATATTCCCTCCAACAACATGAAATCAGAGGAAGCCAAGCATGTGGGAGATCAAATGCACCAAAGATCCACTTCTCTTACAGTCAAAGGGGACATATCACCTACTTTTAAGGGACCTATTTGTAGCTAACCTTTAGGTTAAATATTGCAGATCAAGAGCTCATTAAGATTCAAGCTTTGAAGGAATCTAGTAGACTCTTAACACTTGTAATAGGTTTTTGAGACTTTTACGATTATGTAATGAGACTACTTTCTGCAATAAGATGAGTATTTAGATTGTCCTTCACTGATTTAGTTTGAGAGGGCTAGGATTGTGGGTTAGGGCCCAATCCATTGGCCTTAGTTTCTCTCTTGTGTATTGATATTTATCTTTATGCCATTGTGTCTAGTTTTCTTTATGAGTTGTATCTAGTTTGTTTACATTTCAAATTTTTTTATTTTTTTTCGTTTGCTTCATTTTATTCTTGCCATAGTTATGCTTGCATAGATCTTGGTACATTAGCATATAAACTGAGAAATCTTTGTGTCAAAACCTCGCTCTCTCATCCCTTCCATTGGAACTTCTTGAGGAGGGCAGATCTTCACCACATGCCCTAATTTTCTCTTTAGTTTATTATTTCTTGGAAATAATAGATAGTGTTGGGGTTCCTATGTTTTGGTAGATTTGGAAATACCAAAAGATAAGACAACATCAAACCACTTTGGGACCTCGGGATCTAGCCCTCCTGGGTCCAGAGAGGGATCTCTCTGTAAATACAAAGAATGATATATCTTTGAAGCTCCAAATGAGATATTAGGCTAGGTATGAATCACGGGGGTTTGAAATGATTGGGTTGGCTATTGGTTGTGTCATGAGATCATAGACTGAGAAGGTAATGGGAAGGAAGGAGAAAAGCAGTAGGACGTTTCAGCAAAAGAGAATGGGTTAAATCTGTGCCATCAATTGGGCTATGGAGTCATGAAAGGGGATTACTTGCAAACAACTAGCCAAGGCTTTCAGAGGGAAATTCATCTATACTAAAGGATATTTTAGATAGATGGTGGAATGGAACAATAAGGAAGGAAGGTGAAAGAAGGAAAGAAACCCAATTTCTGTCTGGAGATCAGGTCATAGGTCATTTAACTCCAGACCTGCTTTGACATACTCAAAGGCAGCTTTCAATGAGGACACAAAGGGAAGCTTGAAGATTAGAGCAGAGGTCATTTAACTCCAGGCCTGCTTTAGCATACTCCAAGGGAAAACAGAGATAAGATTTAATACAGAGCTAGGGTCTATAGATCGGAGAAATACTTTTAACCTTCCCTTATTTGACACCAGCAATAAACATCCAAGTAGAAAGCTCTGAGTTCACACATCAACTAGCAGGAAATACATCTGCTACACTAGTTAAACCACGTGATTCTGCCCTCATATTTCATTATCAGCAGAAAACATTGATGGCAGGGAGAGCAGAAGCATAGGGTACCATGTGAGGGTAAATCCTATGCCATATTTCTGATTCCTACCAGAAGAAAATGAACGACATGGAAAATATAATAAAACAATGGAGAGAGAAACATCACCCGTAGTAATAGACCAGGATCCTGTGAAATTTTCTTGATTAATTGATTCCAAACTAGTCACATACACTGAGCTCAATGGCTAATCACAGTCCAAACTTTCTCCTCCCAGCCTACTACATTACAAACTACTCTGCTACTCCCTCCCAAGACTATTCTAACAGTCTAAATGAATCCCTACAACTACAACAACAACAATCGAACCCAACTGAACCCATTACAATTTGTTCTTGGGGATTATTATATGAGAACAGAATAACAGGATTCAATGATACACATTAAATGGATTCATTAAGACAGAGCGGTGGAAGAGTCTGAGCCCACTCTGCTTAATAGATCTGCACTGTACTCTGTAGATTGTTTCGGAGCCTCTGTCAGGTCGATATTTGACCTCTGATGTTTCTTGAAGTCCTTTTGGCTGTTTGAACTCTGCACTAGCCTTCTGGAATTGGTGAACTAGATAGAAAGTCTATGGGTGTCCATGCTTCATAATTGTGGTCCTGACAGTCTTTAAGAAGTTTCTGTCAAAGTAATTAACTGTTTCTGGGCTCGAGGAGGCATGGAGACTGCTGTGGGAAGGTGTACCTCTGGATAAAATGCATTCGGCTATTATGTAGAACTGATATGACTTGCTGGTGCACTCTTTAGTCTTCAAAATGCTCCTTAATCCTTTGAACACGGGATTAAGCATTAAAAATTCAATAATTGGCATTAACCCCTTTAATCCCTGCTACTGATACACTGGACGATGCTGAAATGGCCTCTCTATGCTCTGAATCACATTGACTGTGATCATGGAGACTGAGTGAATTTCTCACTCTTTGAACCCTGCACAATGGAATAAATATGTTATAAAATGCAGGGGTGGCGAAATCAATGTCGTGGAGGCCTTGTGGAAGCGGTGGTGGAGTAGTGGAGAACAATGGAAACAATGAAAGAGTGGCAGAAGAATGATCCTTAGTGTTTAAACACTAAGGTTTAGCCATTGGCTGAAATACAAATGGAAAGGGGCCAAATGAAATGAAAACGGGGACCTTGGATGGTGGGACCCAGCGGGTGGACAACGATTGACTATGGGCCTTTGGATCTCAGGAGGAGATCAACGGCGGAGGTCGAAAGATGGAGTTAATAAAGGTTCTGATGAAGAAACACGGTGGAGGACACGATGCAACGTGGGCCATCGATCTCGTACCAAACAGACGGTCCCGATGGAATCAGAAGATCGCAATCAGGAGAGATGGAGGGTGGCACTATTTAAAATTTGTGATTTTGATTGGAGTGGTGGTTTGATGGAGCGACTGCCATCCGATTTGGAGGCAGATCAATGGCTCTAATGAAATCAAAGAAGTGGATGGATAGGTGTGACGGGTGCACTGCAATTAGCGCTGGGTCATCGAATCTATATGGATTAATGGCTCAGATCGCAGCGGGCCATTATAACAATATTTCAATCGCATCGGAAGTTTTTTAAGGACCAAAAGGAAATTGATCCCGACCGATCTTCTGATGCGATAAGTGCTCAAGGGCCTAGCACCTGGTCTTGGCACCCGGGCATATGGGGAAGTGGTGTAAAGGGCTGGCCGGAAGGGGCTTAGCCTATTATAAAGTGGAAAGTGGGTTTTTGGCCTATTTTTGATGTGTTTTAAGGCCAAAGAAGGGTAACAGTAGAGAGGAAAAGGGGTTATAAGTCAAACAAAGGTAATTTAAGAGGCTTAAAAGGGGATTTGGGATGATTTAAGGGATAAGTGGGGAATTTCGAATTGGAGGAAGACTGATGAAAACAGAGGCTTAGAGGGGATGAAATAAGAGGGAAAAGGAGGCCTTTTGGGAAATCTTCTTTACAACAATGAGGATTTTTAACTGGAACCAGTAGTAAGTATTTGTCAAAGGGCAATGCACAAGGAGGCTTCAAGGATGATGTGTTTTTAGAGGGAATGCATTCCTAAAAGGCTCAAAAACAATTTAGCCCCCTATTTGCTTGTCAAAAAATTCAGAGGGGGCTAACAGATAGGTTGTTGTAGTGTCATGAAAATCTTGAGAATATTGAGTTAGATTTCTGTTTAAATGCTTAATTAGGTTTTCTTTTAAAATTCAACTCATATTTTCCATCTTCTTCATCCTATATTTATAGATGTTTGTTGCATCAACAAGTAATTTTATTGAAGCTTCAAGTAGCACAACATAGGAGGACTTCACCAACACCCCTATCTTCATTTATCACCTTTCGTCGACATTATTTAAACCAAATTACCTTCAACCTTGTTTTTGAGATTTTCGCCTTGACAACGTGAGCAACCGTATAAGTGAAGATGAGATTTGTGAGAGGTTCTAAGCTTGACCAAGGGGTTGGGCACCTTCCATCCATCTAAGTAAACCTTTATTCCACCTCCCCTACACTTTTCTCCATCATTGTAGGCCTCACATTTCCCTCGGTTTGTTTCATATAACAATTCGAGACTTTCATGTAACACTACATCCAACGTGTAGCATACCCTCTACTAGCACCATTTAGCCTCACCATCATCCCCAAAACCATTACCAGCCTCATAAGGACCTCCCATAACCATCAAGACACCTTCAGCCCTGCATTCATGAGTTCAAGACCTTCCTAAGCCACCTTACTGTCTTCTCCTCCTTGCTGCAAAACAATGCATTCAAAAGCATAAGTAGTTCATGATTAGATGCACGATAGTTAAAGCATGAAGTATTAGAGTTTTTTTAGCCATTTGTACCAGTAATGAGTGATTAGATTAGCCTTGTTTCGGTAATTTCAATTTAGCACTTTACTTCATGAATGTTGCTAGTTTGCTTTTGTTTCTTGCCATAACCTAATTTGTAGATTAATTTCTTTATATAATAGATAGATGTATCTTCTTGATTTAGAATATTACTTTCATTGTTGATAGAGTAATGCTTTTCAATCTCTTCTAATTATAGGTGTAATTCTGAAGTGTGACAAACTTCACTCAGAAACCCTAGAAATAAAACCCTTTCATTGGAATCAGAAGAGGATGACATGAGTAGAATGCATCTGTTGTGTATATAGCATTATCACCTCAAATTTTGTACGAAACCCAAGCTGATAAATTAAAGTAGATTAGGCTTTTGGAGTTGCAATAGTCTTGATGCAATACCAGGTCTCACTACTTTTTGGCACGTGTTGTCGACGAGGTGTCTAAGTAGATGTTTTGATTTTTTTTTATCATTCTTTTCTACTTTTATTTTACATGCATTTTCAAAAATATTGGAAAATACAAAAAAAAATATTTTCATGCCTCATAGGAATAAGGATAATCAAGGAAAACATTCACCAAAATCCCGTACATCCCCACATAGTCACCCTTCACTCTTCTTCAGTGACTTTGAGGTTGAAAACAACATAGGTGAGCCCTTTGAAAACATTCAAGAACCTATTCAAGAAGAAGAGGAATTTGTTTCACCAGATGAACCTGCTTCACCAATCCAAGCCCTGGCTAAGACTAGAACTGAAGGAGTATTTCCCATTAGAGATATAGATGGGGAAACTAGGATGAAGAACATTAGCCCCTCAACCCTTACACATTTCCATGGAATAAACTCTAAGGACCCTGACACCTTCATGTTTGAATTTTTTTTTTTGTCTCTAAGACCTATGACTATGCCTCATATGATCAAAATTTGAATCTATTCCAATCTACCCTCATTGATGCAACCATGTGTTGGTTCATGGGTCATCCTGGGGACAACATCAATTCCTAGGCACAGATGAAAGATGCCTTCAATAACAAGTAAATGGATTACTGTAGGTCGAAGGAAAATAAAGATGAAATATTCAGGATGAATCTAGGCCCTGATGAATCTCTATAAGATTATGAGCAAAGATTCCAATTAAATTACAAAAGATCCAGTCGAACCCTTCATCCCAGATCACTTAAACTTGTACTTCTCTGAGGGATTAGGGAGGAGGTGATAAATCCCTAAATATGTTATCACGAGGATATATCTACCCGCTTCCTTACAAGGACATCAAAATTGTGTTCAGGAACCATTCTAGGGAAGCTAGGAAGAAAGGCAGAGATGGCCAGAGTCTGACCAATACCCCTTCCTCTTCCACCTCTGTCAACCATGATATTGAAATATGTTGGAGGACTTCAAGAGTGAGATGTTGCACACATTTTCTTTGCAAATGGACACAACACAGATCAAGAGGAAGGAAGCGGAAGCATTAAGAGCCTTTGATATATTCCTCCCTAGATGTACTAGAAAACACCCTCAGAATTAATGTACATTGAATTTCATAGAGGCTTCATTATTCTATGAGGAGAATCATGCCACAGGTAAGTGTCCCTCCTTACTTAGAATAAAATATGTATATGAAGGTGGGGAATTAGGATCAGAGAAACTATGTTTCATCAATCAGAGAAGGGCTCAAGGCCCTTGGTCATATTAGCAAGGTATGCAAGGTGCACCTTACTCCTATTATGATAAAAATAAGAGTGCACCAATGTAGTATTGTTACACCTCCACACCTCTATCATGGCCTATACCTCTTGCTTGGCCTTACAACCCTCCATATCATCCTCAACCAGTAAACCAACCATTTCAGCAATATGCTCCTCAACCACCTCAGTGTAACAACCCATCACAAGGGTGATGCCCTAAACATAATAAACCACCTGCTCTACTGCCTCCACCCAAAATTCAACCTTATCTCACTCATTACGCTCCACCCAAGATGCATTAGATGTCTACACAGCCCAATACGAACCTAAACAATAAGAAAGAACAAGAGGTTTACGACAGGGAGACATTCCATCCAGCATATGCTGTAGAGATACATGAGATTAATCTCACGTGGGGAAGAGTAATATAAAACAACCATCCTATGTGTCCAATTACAAAGGTTGAGGAGGAAAAGGAAGGAAATCACACTTAGATCCAACAACCTCCTTTTCCTGAGCGCTTGATCCACTCTATATATCGCAGCCTAGATGAAACTAAACTTTTTGGAGAACTAAAATATTTGTGTGTAAAAATAACCCTTCTCCATGCCATTGAGGATGTCCCTATTTACAATAGGATCATCAAGGAAAATTTCTTTAAGAAAACTTCGAGAAAGAAGAAATATACCACCATAATCAATAAAATAGGGAAAATGTCTGACTTAATGTTGGGAAGTGTGATCTTCCTGAAGTACCTATAGCCGGGTAGTCTAGTTGTAGATGTGCACATAAATGGTGTCATAGTCTCGAATACTATGATATGTATCAGGGCTGAAATCAATTTAATGACCAAAGAAACTATGCTTAAATTCAACCTCCAAGGGACTTTGAGGAAAATCACAATTGTTCTACAATTTGCAAATCGATCCACAGTAGCTCCGGAAAGAATTGTTCAGGATGTTCTAGTTTCAATTGACTCATGGGAAAACCATACATATTTCTTGGTTCTCCAGCAAAAAAACAAGTTCAATGGGTATCCTCTCATTTTAGGGAGACCTTGGCCAGCCACTGCCAATGCTTATATCAGTTGGTGAGTAGGAAACATGACTATCAAGAATAGGAATTTTTCTAAACAACTGGTATTATATCCTCCAAATCATCCTTCCATTAAGCATGATCTACCTTTATTGTTGGAGGATGAAGAAGAATAAGATGAATTATACAACACTACACCCTACCTTATTTGTACCATAGATACATTTCTTATAGGGGGGAAGCCTAATGAAGATAGATTAATCGACCAAATCATTCGAAACCAATCCCCCACTAATAGTCTACTTGAAAATCTAGTCAAAGTTTCTGAAATACACCTTTGGATGGAAGTGCACTCAGTTTCTTCAATCTCTCAAACCACCAAGGTCATGGAATTTGTCCCATAAAAATATCTAAAAATTAACTCAAACCTCTTAGATAGAGAAGAAGAGAAATTATGCCATATTTTGAAATAAAACCTAGATGCATCTTCATGGGACTACAAGGACATGAAAGGGGTGCATCCCTTAGTGTCAACCCATCATATTTATATTTAAGAATGGTGTAAGCCTATGCACAAACCCCAGAAAAGGATGAACCCATCTCTAAAGGAAATAGTTAAGGAATAACTATAGAAATTATTGTATGGTGGTTTCATCTATCCTATATCAGATAGTGAGTGGGTATGTCCTCTTGTGTTAGTCCGAAAGAAGAATGGAAAATGCTGGATTTGTGTTGATTATCGGGAACACTCTGAATCCACTAAGAAGGATCACTTCCCTTTGCCCTTTATAGATTAATTTCTGGAAGGCCTTGCATGGAAAAAGCTCCTTTATTTCCTAGATGGCTTCAATAAGTATAACATGATCTAAATTATCCCTGAAGACCAAGACAAGACCACTTTTACATGTCCTTTGAGTACCTTTCCCTACAAAGTCCCACACTTTGGGTTATGCAATGTCGTGTCTATTTTCCAAAGAGTTCTCTTGAGAATTTTGTATGATATAGTCCATTACTCGGTTTAAATCTGCATTGATGATTTCACACCTTATGGGGCTGACTTCCAAGAAGCTCTCTCCAATTTTAGAAAATTGTTGAGAAATTGCATTGAGATCCATCTCTCCTTGAGCCCGAAAAATTGTGAATTCTTAAAAAGAGCAGGAGTTTTATTGGGCTACTCAATATCACAATAAGGAATAGAGGTGGACCCGAAAAAAATCACCATCATCAAGATAGTTCCTGCTCCTGAAAAGGAGAGAGATGTTATGGGTTTCTTACGTTCAAATAGTTACTATAGAAGGTCAATAAAAGACTTCAACAAATTGTTTTCATCATTATTTGGTTTGTTGGCCAAATAATATGAGTTTACTTGGTCCATTCTATGTCAATAAGCCTTTGAGCTCATTAAGGAAAAGCTAAATACTGCCCCAATTCTTTGATGTCCAAATTGAGCTCTACCCTTCCACATCCACAGAGATGCATCAGATAAAGATGTGGGAGCAGTCTTGGGGAATTTAGAACAAAAATTACCATATGTAATCTATTTCATTAGTAAGAAGTTGTCCAAGGCTGAACTCAATTATATTGTTATAGAAAAGGAAATTTTAGCCATTGTCCTTGATTCAAACAAATTTAGACATTAATCACTGGTTATTAGACATTTATACACACTGACCATGAAACCATAAAATATTTATTGAATAAAACTGACTTTAATGTTAGAATAATTATATGGTTGTTGTTATTACAACAATTTGACTTGACCATTGTTGATAAAATTGGGAAGGAGAATGTTGTTGCAAATTTTTTATCCATGATACCTCTACCTGCATATCATAAATAAATGGTGGATGACCAGCTTCTAGATGAACATCAAATTGTGGTGTTAGCAATCTCTATATGGTTTGCTAACATAGCTAATGACTTGGCTGTTGATAATTTTTGTCCAAGCCTCTCATCCAACGAGAAAATAAAGATCATAAAAAAAGTGCCTCTTTCACCTAAATTGCTGGAAATATCTTCAAGCTCGGCCCTGACCAAATTCCCAGGATATGTGTGAGGGAGGAAGATTTTTTTGACATCCTCTTTGCATGTCATGATAGTTCTTATGGAGGCCACTTTGCTGCAAAAAGAACAACCTTCAAAGCTTTCCAGGAAAGTTACTATTGGCCTACCCTTCACGAAGATGCCAGGAGATACAGTAGTAGGTGTGACCAATGCCAAAGGATGGGGAAACCTTCATAAATGGATGAGATGCATTTTCACCCTTAGGTAGATCTAAAGCCATTTGAAAAGTGGGGCATGGACTTTATTGGACCCATTGATCCAACATCTGGGCGAAAAAAGTATATCATAGACTACACTGACTACCTAGAAAAGTGGGCTGAAACAAAGGTTGTAGAGGTAGAAACTAAGGAGAAGGTAGCAGAATTTCTGAGAGGGAACATGTTCTACATTTTTTGATACCCTAAAGAGGTATCCATTGATTATTTGTCTCAATTCACATCTCATCTCATTTAAAATATTCTGAGGAGGCACACAGTAAGGCACAAGACTTCAACTTCCTACCATTCTCAAGAAAATGGCCAATTGGAAGTGACCAATAGAGCATTGGAGAATATCCTCACCAAGGTTGTGAGCAGCAACAGAAACGATTGGGCAGATGGATTGTTAGAAGCCACTTGGGCCTACAATAGCACTTGGAAGACAAAAACAAGGTTCACTCCTCATGACTTGGTCTATGGGAAAAAAGATCTACTTTAAATTGAGTTTGATTTCAAAACCTTGAGGATGGCAGTTGAGTTAGACCTGGATATAACAATGGCCCAACAAGAAAGTTGCTATAGTTAAATGGTTTGGATGAGTTCAGGATGTAGGCACTCCTTCACACAGAAGTGGTTCAGCTACAAAGGAAGGTATAGCATGATAAGCATATTAAAGAGAAGACCTTTCAAGAAGGAGAATGCACATTGTTGTATGACTCAAGGTTTAAGTATTTCAAAGTCAAATTAATGACAAGATGAATGGAAGCTTTGAAAGTGGAAAAATTCTATGATAATGGTGCAGTTCATATTAGGACCATAGATGAGGATAGGATTCCCCTGCTTGTCAATGGTTACAGGCTCAAATTTTACAAATAGTCTCTGTCTATGGCTGAGTTTATAAATTCCATAAATAGGGAGGTGTATGTCATTGGAAACTCCATAGTTTCCAACACCTCCCCCTCCTAGAAAAAAAAATAAAAAATAAAAAATAAAGAGGCATGGCTAAAAAACTCTGTAACGCGCCCAAGGCACTATCGAGGGTTGAAAACTTCCGTGAGGAAATCTTGGAGAAAAAAAGACAAACAAAGAATAAAATATCCTTGGGTTAAAACCTCCTTGAGGCACCCAAGGTAGGCTTGTTGGTTGAAAACCTCTCTGGAGGCAGCCCACCTACCTTCCAAAAAAAAAAAAGGGAAAGGAAAGAGAAAAGAAACAATAATAAAAAGAGAAAATGATGCCTATGCAGTCCCTTGTTTTTTTTTTTTGCATGTTGTTGATCAAAGGAGTTTTTAGATCCAGGGGAGAAATTTCTTCCACTCTTCCCTCTCCTCTACCTACACACTCCATGGAAAACTCTAGCATGCACCCATTCAATCATTTCACCATTCAAGTAGGCATAAAACTACATCTTTACTCCTGACTGTAATTTCTACACGAAAGTCCTTATAGATACAAGATTCATGTAGCACTACATGAAACCTTGTAAATGTTATAGGAAACTTATTTACAAGAAAAATAGCTCTCTCAAAGGTTTATAAACTTCAAAAATGGCATGATAATTTATTTTTTTCCTATACCTACCACTCTCAACCCTCCACTCCATGCACAAGGACTCACTCTCTAAACCCTATCTTGCACCACTAGGAGCTATATCGTATATCCCTTGGCACGAGACCTCTACCCTTACCTCTCCATCACTCCACTCATTCCATCACTCCAAGTCTAACCTCCATAAACCATTTCCCTTCATCTCCATGCAATATGGAGCCCCATGAAGCAGAGAGAATATTGCAACATGAAGTTAAAATGTTTCCTGCGGAAATTAAATATATGGCACAACAAGGTCAAAATATGAGGATAAGATGATAAACATGTATTCAAATGACCATCGAAAGGCTCCGGGATAATAAACGCACAAGAGAAGGCACCTGAGGACCTCCATGCAACACTTTTATGAAGAAAAAACAAATAAAAAGGTTAATAAGCTCACTCAAAAAAAAGCTTCTCACTCAGAAAATAAAAATATAAAAAATAAAAAATGCAACAAGAGAAAGATAGCCATGGATGTCACAAAAGTCAATCTCCCTACAGCAGATCATTTTTCCAACACACCAACCATAGCTAGGCTCAGATATTTCCCTTCATCTCTCGCTATGCACTCATATCGATCAAAATGATTTAATGTCGAGATTTAGAGACTGAAAGGGCAGAAAGCTTCCCAGTTACCCTGGCCACCCTCATAGAATTGAAGTGGATGAAAAATTGAGTGTACTTTCCACCTAGGAAAATAAAATTAGTCAAGGGAGAGTTAACAAGGAGAAGGATGTGATTCTGAGTTAGGGGAAATGATTAACTGGAGTGGGACCAATGGTCCAAAAGAGGAAAACACTTTCCTAGTCCAAGTGAGCACTTCCCTCCAAATTCAGTTAAGAGGCCATAAAGGAGAGTTTTGGATCATTATGGCTACTTTGTTTAGAATTTCGAGAGTAGTGGGAGAAAGAAAAGTTATATTAGCCATTGAAGAGCAAAGCATCAAGTCCTAACTTGCATGCACCCTCACGCTACAGGAAATAATGAAGTGCTACAGGAAACTTCACAGGAAGATCAATATGCATAAGAAGAGAAAAGAAGACACAATATTTGGTGGTATTACTTCCTAAGACCACCATTAACAATAAAATACACCATATGACAGAGGTAAGTGTTTTCCCCCTTCAGAATTGCAATTTATCCATGAAATATGTACACATTCACTCAAAAATTGGAAATTAAATGGTGAAATATGGGTTTGTTTCAGACCATAATCTCCAAGGCACCTCTTCACAAGTAACTCTTAAAAAAAAACCGTTCTACCACCTTCCTATCACAATCACAAAATGGGAGGGGCATTTAATAGAATGGATCCCACTGATATCAAAAGAATAATACTGCACCTAAAGTAATGGAGATTTTTAGGAACCACCAATGGTTAGATTTATTCGAGCTTCTCAAGGGCTTTGATGATGCAATAGCTCGATAATTTCCAGTGGATATATAATCACAATTAGAGGAGAGAGCTGCCACTTTGGTTAGAGGCCTAGCTATGACACTTTCACATGGACTAATCACAAAAATCATCACTTTACCCTTCGGAGTCAAGTGGATTAAGGAAGATAGGATGTCAAGCACTGCATCCAAGAAGAGCTTCTTTATGCGTTGAGAAGACTTCATTGAGGACAAGAATGGAGTGAGGAGAGAAATCCTTACATACCCCTAGGATGAAGTATCCTTACACATCATGCAATTCATTTACTGTGAGGGTGAGATTAGTGTATTTCATGGATACCATTTCAGGATTTTGAGTGAGATTATATTTCCAAGAGAACTCCTCCTTGAGAAAAGTTTGAGCCTCCCTCATTTCTCTTGGACTCAATAACAGGCATAAGAAAAAATGTGAGGGAAAGAAAGTAAAAATATTTGGCCCATGACGACCTCATCAAACTGATAGTGAGTGATTCTCTTAGTAGATTGAACCTCCATGTGCCTTGGTCCTTTTTCATATACATTGATAGGGAAGACTTCATAGCCACCCAAACTCGACAAACCTCAGCCTCTAGTCTTGGAGAGAGCGAAATAGAAGAAAAATAAGAGGGGGAGGCTGAACAGACAAAAGGGGAAGATGAGGAAGAAGAATATGAGATGGAGGTTGAAACAGGAAACACAAAAATGCTAGAACCAGAGAAATGGAAAGAAAAATAAAAAAGAGGGAGATGAAACAAAGAAGGAAGAGACTGAGGAGAAGAAGGAAGAGAAGATAGAGGAGAAGAAAATATTGGACCCTATGTTAGGCACCGATACCTCTCCTAAACACACCATCATATCACTTGAAATAATAGAGAAAGAAGTAGCTTCTACCCTAGAAACTTTGAGCACACCATTGAAATTAAAGAGGAAGAGACAAAATCCCATGTACCTTAGGACAAAGAAGAGTCAAAGGGTAAGGTAGGGGAAACCACCGACTCCATTCAATAGCCCTATTACCATTGAGGAGTCACCCAAGGAGGATGATGAAATAAGGTTAGAAAAAGGAAAGGTTCAAGCGGCCACCTCACCTGTGAGGACCCCTATGACCTAAAAAAGGAGACATTCATTAGGGTTGGCATCCCCTACACATCTGCTAACCCCCAAAGACCCTAAAAATATAGAAAATATGGAAAAATAAAGAAGATAGGGTTTTTCATAAGAAAATAGAGTTTGCTACATGAAAATATGTCTTTCCTACAAGAAAATCCAACACAGATAGAATCAGAGAAGGAAGCCTTGGATGAGGGAGAAAGGACACCCAAGGGTGGGAAAGAGACACAATAAGTTTAGGAAAAGCCACACGATGTAGGGAAAGATGCCAAAGGGGATGAAGAGACAGATGAAAAGGAGGAGCCAACCTCCCCAAAACCTATCCCCAAAGATATATCAACAGTTTCACACCCTCTCCCTTAGAAAAATCTCAGCTCCTACTATACATTTATTGAACGGGCCATATTTATTCCTCAGAATTTTTTAGTCCCTTTATTTTATTAGTTAGAACAAGAAAGAGCACGCACTCATCATTGGATGAAAATTGCTACAACAAAAGGTGTGCATGACATAGGAATCATGGAGGAGAAGGTCACTGAGTTGGGAAGGGATTTTTCTGATGTTATGCTCAGAGAATCCATGTTGCAAGAGGAACTCCAAGAATCCCAGGGAGAGAATTAAATATTGCAATATTAGCTTCAGAAAAATGACAAACAAATGACCACCATGGCAAATTTGTGCATGGAGGACATTCAACATGGATACCCATTACACTCCTTTATAGTCTACCTCAAAGAAGAATGGCTCCAATTTCAAATCAAGGCACTATCATCTCACAGGTCCTTACCTTTTCAGAGCTGAAGACAATTCATTAACTTTTTCAACCAGTGAAACATGGCAGACATGTAAAATATGGAGAATTTCTACATGTACAATCTTGTGTTGACATACATCAACATTTGGGACCCTAACCCTAAAATGGGAGATATGCAGTTGATCGTATTAGCCTCTTGGAAGGTTAATCAGTAAGGAAGAGCATAAGAAGTATAGAGGGTAATGAGGAGAGAAAACATAGAGGCTCTACACATTAGGGAAAAACAATTCAGCCCTAGGGGAGTCACCAACAACCATCTCAAGATAGAGAAATATGCCACACTTGTAGAAAAGCACATAAACACACAAGAACAATCCATTGCCCATTTTCATCATGTTCCTAGGTTGTTGGGAGATGAATGTATAATGGGCAGTCAAAGGAAATGGAATGGCCTCCCATTCAGTTTCAGAAACATGGGATACCACACGCCAGAGAGATTGAGGACTAATCTAGAAAGGAAATGACTATACTAAAGGGCTATGTAAGTAATGAAAATACAATGTCTTGGCTTGAAACTTAGTCCACCTTTGCTATTGGGATTGGGTGATGGAAAAGACCGAGAGAAGGAAACCAAAAAATGGGAAGAGGCACAAAATAATGTTGATTTCTACCCTCCTGAAGGAACTCCTTCAATTATTCCTTTTGAGGTCAGAGGGGAAACTAAAGCACTGAAAGAGATGGAGAAGCGGGGCAAAGTTGCTCAGAGGATGAGAAATAATTTGGTAGGGGGGTGATGATGAGCTCCATAATTAGGTATAATTGGAGGGGTTATTGTCACTTTTTTATCCTTATTAATTTCTCTTTCTCACATTTAATTATATTATGGTAATATGTTGCTAGAGTAGATGGTGGTCAAGGCTTGTCATACTTTGAATGCCTAATATGGTTGAAATGAAGGATAATCATGAAGATATTCCACTTCTTTTTCAATATTTTGCAATTAAAGGTCAGAGTATACAACAAGGAGAGATTCTAGGAGGTTTTTTCACCTCCTTAAATCCCAAAGGCATCCAAGGGATCCTAGCGATTCCCTCTAACATCTCGAAATCAAAGGCAACCAAGCAAGTGGGAGATCAAGTGCACCAAATTTCCACTTCTCTTGCAATCAAAGGGGACACATCACCTAATTTTTAGGGAGATGTTGGTAGCTACCCTTTAGGTTAAATAGTGTAGAGCAAGAGCTCATTAGGATTCTAACTTTGAAGGAAGCTAGTAGAATCTTAGCTCTTGTAATAGGGTTTTGAGACTTTTATGATTATGTAATGAGACTATTTTCTACAATAAGATGAGCTTTCAAATTGTCCTTAAATGATTTAGTTTCAAAGGGCTAGGCTTTTGGGTTAGGGCATAATCCATTGGCATTAGTCTCTCTCTTGTCTATTCACATTTATCTTTATGCCATTGTAGCTAGTTTGCTTTACGAATTTTAGCTAGTTTGTTTACATTTCAATTTACTATTATTAGTTTCCTTCATTTTATCCTTGTTGTAGTTAATCTTGCATATATCTTGGTACAGTAGCATATAAACTCAAAACGTTGTGTGTCAAAGCCTCACTCTCTCATCTCTTCCATTGAAGCTTGAGGAGGGAAAATCTTCACCACACGCCCAAATTTTCTCTTGAGTTTATGATTTCTTAGAAAGAATAGATTTCTTGTTTTAGTGTCATGAATAGGTTGAGAATATTAATTTAGATTTATGTTTGAATGCTTAAGTAGGTTTTATTGTCAAATTCAACTCATATTTTCCATATTCTTCATCATAGGTTTGCCCATGTTTTTTGCATAAATAGGTAGTTTCCTTGCAAGTTCAAGTAGTACAACATAGGAGGACTTCACCAACACCCCTAGCTTATTTTCGCACCTTTCATCAATTTTCTCTCAACCAAATTACCTTCAGCCTTGTTTTTGAGATTTTCACCTTCACACCATGAGTAACCCTAGAAATGCAAGACGCGATTTGTAAGAGGTTATGAGCTTGGCCAAGAGCTTGGACACCTTCCATCCATCCATGTACACCTTCATTCCAACCCCCTACACTTTTCTCCATCATTTTTTTCCCCGGATTGCCCTTGGTCCATTTCTTGTAGCAATTCAGGACTTTCCTGTAGCACTATAGGAAACTTGTACCAGACCATGTAGTAGCACCATTTAGCCTCACCTTCTATCCATAAACCATCACCAACCTCATCTGGACCTGTCATAACAATAAATACACCCTCAGCCCTGCATTGATGAGTTCAAGACCTTTCTAAGCCACCTTAGTGCCTTCTCGCCTTTGCTGCAAAATAATGCATTTACAAGAATAATTAGGGCATGATTGTATGCATGATTAAAAGCATGATAATTAAAGAATAAAGTAGTTAGAGTGTGTTTGGCCATTTGGGCCAGCAATGGTTGATTAGATTAGCCTTCTTTCTGCAATTTCAATTCAACACTTTACTTCATGAATGTTGCCTAGTTTTCTTCTATTTCTTGCCATAACCTACATTGTAGACTTATTTCTTTGCAGAATATATAGATGTATCTTATTTCTTTAGAATATTCCTTTTATTTTTGATAGAGTAATGGCTTTGAGTCTCTTGTATTTCTAGGTCTAATTCTTAAGTGTGATAGGCTTCACTCAGAAACCCTAGAAATAACACCCTTTCGTAGGACTCAAAAGAGGATGACATGCGTAGAATGCATCTACTATTTATTTATCACTACCACCAAAAAGCTTTTATGAACCCCAGTTGATAAACTTTACTAGAGTATCCTTTGGGAGTTGCATCACTCTTGGTGCAATACGAGGGCTCGCGAAAAATCTTTCAAGAGAACTAGCCTCTCAACCATCATCTTAGAGCGTGTAAATAAGTTATCTTTCAAAAAGGAAAAATAATACCATAGTTAATGCATGTAATTATATAAGGTTTATTCAAAAGGAACTAGCTGCTTATTTTTTATTTTTATATGAAATTATGTAATCTTTCCTAAAAGAATTAATAGAAAAAGTTTTATCCTCAAAAAATGCAATTGCATGATATTTTCCCGAAATAACTAACATTATATAATCCTTTTCCAAAATAATTTAACATGATAGACGTTGTTTCCATGCATGCAAACTACATTTTCCTAAGAAAAGTATCTCAATAGTTTTCCTTTCCATGCATGTAAAAATCATTTTTCTTCAAGAGATATATCTCAATCAACTATTATTTTTGTTCACGCAACAATTCTTCTTTGTCTAAAATTTTACCATTATTAGCTATTATTATGTAGAAAAATACATACGTCCTTTCCAAAAAAAAGTTAATACAACAACTAATGTCTCTATAAATAAATATTATTATTCTTTTTCACAATAGCTATAACCTTGTATGCATAAAAAATTCTACCACAATCAACCAAATTTTGTGTGTATAAATACACATTTCTTTTTCTAAAAATTTAAAAAAATAATTACTATTTATTCTACAAAGATCACATGTAACCCTTTTCAAGAAAATAAATAATTTCCAAACATTACACAATAAATACTTTTAAATACTTTTAAGAAAACAAATATACTTAACCTATACCATTCATATAAAACCATGGATGTTTCCCAAGAATTTTAACATAATTAGAATACGAAAACTCATGTTTTCTTTCCCAAGAGTATTAATAAAAATAATCTAACTTCCACACGCAAATACCTGAAATATTAACAATACAATAATAAAGCTTCTTTATCGTCCTATGTGGAGGGTTCCTATATAATTTCCTTTTCCAGAATATTTGGCTAAGTTGCAAAAGCTTAACTAACATTTATATGCATTATATATATTTTAAGCCTAAAAGATTCGTATGCCATCTTTTATTTTCAAGCAATAACATGTAACTCGCATGTATACTTATCTCGCAAAGAGCAGACTCTTCATCGTGATTTGAGCTTCTTTTTTACATACGAGTGACATGATTTAGACTTGGTGAAACCATTGTTTTGCCAAAAAAAAAAAACACTAACACAATCGCTATTCTCTGCACGCAAATATATATTTTGTTTTGAGGAAATTATTCTTTTGTTGCACACTTTTATATATATATATATATATATATATATATATATTATTTTCAAGACATGACTTGTATTTCTATATTTTGTGTACAAGGTGTTTATGTGTTTTTTTTCCAAGAGTTCTTTCAAATGACTAGCTATATATGTTTCTTTTTCCATCAAAATTAATTAACAAAGTCATCCAATATTTTCAAAAATTTTACTCAACTTTTATTCGTTCTTATGACAAATCTTTTCAAGAGTTAAACATATTAACTCACATACGTCACTGACACAAATACATCTTGTTCAACATAGAATGGACAAGGAGGGAAAAAGTGATTTCCAAAACTACAACATTATGGAATCCCTCTGTTTGTAACTTCACCCAAAGTTCCTTTATAATATTACTAAACACTGCACTCCAGTTCCTTTCACGGAATAATAGAATATAGAAGGAATGAGTAGAGAGATGTCTTCTACAATCCTTGTAATCATATTGCGAGAAAATTGCATGAACAAACTTTATTATATTTTCTTTGATCGTGATGTTTTGGACCACACCAAGGCCAACCTACTCCTCCAGACAGACCTATTAGAACAATGAACCACGAACGAGAGACACATATAGGTCTCGTGTCTTCTTCCATGTGCATACATATATATATATATATACACAAAAACCCCTTGTTCTTCAACTCACTCCCACTAAATCTTTGTTTTTGTCATTATTTCAGTTTCATGAATGTAGAGTTAGTTTTTAAATAATTCTTTGGTACCACCATTCTACATTTATGTCGACCTATTAATCCAATGTAACTCCTTTATGTTAATAAAATCACTAAGTTTATTTCTCTTCCTTTTTCTAAAAATGAATGATAGGCCTCTCTTTTTTTTAAGTCCTTGCCATCGTATTGACCAAGAAAACCAATAACTTACAATCACTGAACCATAACCAATCCCTTAATCCAATCCTTTAACAATCGATAAATAATATAATTTCAATAATATTTTATGAAAATATTTAATGGATATTACAATGGGAGAAAATTAATAATTATATTTCTTTTAATTATAATTAATATCTAAATAATTTTATTTATATTAACTATAGTTAATATCTAAATAATCTTAAATCTATTTTAATATTTTAGAGATTAAATTTATTGATATGCAAAGTTTTTTTAAAAATGAAAAGAGATTTGATTCTTTGATTCTTCTCATAACAGAATGGATTCCAAATTAATATAAATCTAAATTAATATATATAATTGAATTAACAATCTCTCTCTATATATATATATTCTTAACATTTAGATATTTAAATATAATAATAATAATTTTCCTTATGCTATTCACACCAATCAAATTTCTCAATGTTTTGGAATTATTTTAACTTATTTTCTTCTCATGATTGTTAATTAAATAATATATAATTTTTTTTTGTAAAAGATAGATGGTGATTTATAGGTAACATAAAATTAGATTTATTTTTATAATCTTACTTAGTGATACATATTTTATTAATTTTTAAAAACTCTATTAATATTATTGTAATATCCCTACCGTAACACTCGTAAAAAGCTAAGTAAAAACTCACATGTTTGCAAAGTGAAAAGGTTAATCAAGAAGGGAGGTTAATCAATAAGGGATATGCCTGTTCCGAGAAAATGTTAATCCTTTTAAAAAAATTGTTCACCCAGTGATGATGGCAATCAAACATGTTTTTTAAAAGAGTATAGCGTTCATGGTGCTATATCTACACATGACAGTTATCTCTTATGGGCTCTACTAAAATCTTCTAGTTTTCCTCCAATGCCACTGTCTAATTACCCTTGTAGAGACTCCATTGGAGCCGGAAAGATATCAGATCTTATTCGTGCAGCTAATTTCTTATCTATGAATCTTTTCATGGAGATAATATGTATAAGTCTCATTATTTGTAATCTCCATTTTTGTTTTTCCATGTATGTGTTTATAAGTATGGGGACTGATCTGTCCCAGGTTATGGGGATGCCCACAATCTCTTACACTGCTTCACTTCATGAGCAGTTTCTATTTGGGCTTCATGATGAACTTTTCGCTGAATATCATTCTCAGCTGAGATTTTATGTTGGATATGTACTGTTTTATATTTTAATATAAATCAGCATTTTTTTTCTCCTGACAAAAAAAAGACAATTATAATCAAATGTAGTTAATTCGGTTGTAGCCACCGGAAAGTAAAATCCATGTTCTTTATCTGTCAAGGTTGAGATGAGGGGTTTTTTTTTTGGAATTGGAAATGATTGGGACAAAATGACTATTACAGGAGCTTGGCTAAAGCAGATTAGCTCAGCCGGCTATGCACTAAAGGATTTCAACTTTTGAAAAGTACTTGATTTGTTTGACAGTTAACCTTTGGTCATCACGTCGACAGATTCAATATATTCAATAGGGAGAAAGGATTGGGAATTATTTCTGCTATGTAAGAGATCGATACTTGAGAAATTCATACGATTTTCCTTTTCTGATTGGAAATGATATGCTCTATGGCTTCCTTGGTTGTTGTTTTATAATGGGTTTTTGTTTTGGTTGGATCCATGTCATCGTGTAAAAGTCTGATACTATGACTAGCTCAGTGCAACTTTGGGTTAAGAGATTCTAATAATAAAAAAGATAAGTAATCCTTGCTAAGTTTTATGTACATAAAAAAAAATCATAATATTCTCTTGGATTGTCATACGCGGTTTGAAGACAAAACTATTATGTTTGATTTCTTAAATAAAATATGTGCATACATGCAGTAAAATAATAAGAGCTTATAATACAGAATATATAAATTTTCATGCAATAAAAATAATACATGTCTCCTGCATATGGTGAAAGAGTAATTTCTTGGAAAAAGAAAATGAGAGAGTGTATATGAATTGTCCCACAAAAAGATTAGTCACGTTAATTTAGAAACAATAGATTATTATAGGAAATTGTAATCTAAAAGTACCCATGAAAATTTTAGAATTTCTATGTCATAATATTTAAACCAATCAAAATACTTTAAATTTAAAAAGAGGTATATGTAAATATTTTCTAGGAAAACACGAAAAAATAAAATTTTAATTGTATTTTTGGCTTATTTTGTTATAGTTTTACTCAAATGTCAAGTGTAGACACTCGTTGGAAGTGAGATTTAATTCCACATCTAACGAGTACCCATTATGCATACTTTTGAGAACACACACATTGATAAATATTTAATATACATTAAAAAATGTGTTTAGCACACTTTTTTAATGGACGTTAAATTTTTATGAATGTGGGTTTTCTCTAAAGTATGCATGATGGGTACTTGTCAGATTCAGAATTTAATCCCGCATCCAACGAATATCCACAGTTGAAATTTGAGTAAACCTAGGAGATAATAAAAAAAAATAGAATTAAAAAAAAAGTTTTGTTATTTTCCCTCCAAAATTCTTAACTCTTATTTTATTATTTTAACTACTATTTTATTATTTTTCCACAGGAGGTCACTTTTAGGCTGAAATTTCCTCTAATGGGTAACAGATAAATTATTTGTGTTAATTCTTTGGAAAGAAAAATGTATAAATTCTTGTGCATTGAACAATAAGAACCAAGAATATTTTCTTAGCAACTTTCTTATAAAACTTGTGCATCTATAAAATAATCCATGTTTTTTTTAAGAAAATATTGTGTGTTGTATGCATAGAAGAAAATGTGACTATGTTATTTTTAATATTGGTTTCATGCACAAAACGATTTAAGAAGTCATGTTATTTTTCGTAAAGAATGCATGTAAACATTTCTTGGGAAAATATAAAGTAACTAAGTTGATTTCTTAAATGAAAAGAGATTTCTTGCAATTATGTGTTGCAAGTTATACTATTGATTCCTTGGAAGTTATTCACATGATTCCTATGCATTTGATTCCTAAGAATCACTAGACTCTTAAAAGGTATATGTGCTTATTTTATTAGATTTTCTTGATGAGAAATGTGTAGAAAATAGAACTACCATGCTTGATATTTTTTTGAGAAGAAACAAGTTCTTTGCATGCACCGAAAAATACTACTATTCTTGACATTTCTTGAGATGAAATACGTTATTTGCAATCTTTAATATTTCTTGAAAAGAAATAGATTATTTGATTGCATGCAGAATAGAAATATCGTGTTTGATATCTTGAAAAAAAATATAATATTTGCATCCATAAAAGTATGCCTATGATGTTTGTTTCTTTGAGAAGAAATAATGACTAACACATTAGTTATATGTTAGAAAAAAACATATAATATGATGTATAATAGACCTTGTAAATATATTTATCTTGGAAAGGATTCTTTTGGAAAAGGGACCTTCATTTGCATGCATGATAATGGTATAAATTAAGTTAGATTTCCCTTAGAATGGGGCGTGCATTTGCATGCATAACAATAATAGTGATATCTATTGCAGTGGAAATATTATTTGGTTACATGCACAAAGAAAATATAAGGGACTAAATTTCTTTGAATATGTTTTATCTAACTTACATGCACAAAAATCAAATTGAAGATGTTAGTATCGATTAAATGAAAATGTATGGTTATAATGGCTTTGTTTTGGGAAATAATGTGTGCTCGTGTCAGGAGAATCATAGTAATGTGGTACTTATTTGACATTTTTTGATAATTATATTCTTATAATCACTGTATGATCAGTAATGTTAGAGGAAGCTTGCTGTTATATTTTATTTACATTTCATGTATGCACATGAATAGATGTTAAAATATCCCTTTTAAAGGCTGATTATTTGTTGATTAATGCTTTATCTAATCATGTTACCAAAGCTTGTTGATGACAACAATGAGAGGAAGGGATGATGATTTGTGCACAGGACATATTATGTTTAAATTTGTGGCGGATAAAGAACTAATGGTCTATGCAGATTAGTATGAGTTGCAGGATGATCCAGTAATGGCGCAACCATGATACATATATATAAAGAGTGGATATTTGTGGGTAAATGGTTTCATGAGGATTGTAATAGCTCTTATATAGATATGTTGTATTTTAATGATATTTAATTGTAATATTTTAATGGAAATGGTTAAGGGATGTAATTCTTTATAAGGCATTGAGTAAGGGGTGAGTATAGTCATGGGTGCTTAATAATAAAAGTAAATGTCTCCTGCTTTTCACCCTTTAAAGTTTCTAGGGTAGATCAATGTTCAATGATGTGACTGACTATTACATCAGTTTGATGATGTTGATTCCTTTCCTTATGTGATGTTCATAATATCATGTATGTGATTAATTAATCTCGTTAAGGTAATCATGAAATGAGTCAATGTTACATCATACAGTTTATGTTAATACACTATAGTAATGGTTTTTAATGGTTATAAAACTTACTATTCCTCTGTTAAAGTTACTTTATAATAGACAAAAATTCTATATAATGGTTAATGAAGAATCTAGAATAGCGATTTAGATAGTTCCCCATGGGTAATTTGTTTAAAATATTTCTAAGTCCCTAAATTATTTTTGCTATGCAAGATATTGATACTTGAGAAATTCATATGATTTTCCTTCTCTGATTGGAAATGATATGCTCTATGGCTTCCTTGGTTGTTGTTTTATGATGGGTTTTTGTTTTGGTTTGATCCATGCCATCATGTAAAAGTCTGATCCTATGACGAGCTCAGTGCAAGTTTGGGTTAAGAGATTCTAATAATAAAAAAAGATAAGTAATCCTTGCTAAGTTTTATGTACATAAAAAAAATCATAATATTCTCTTGGATAAGTCATATGCGGTTTGGAGACAAAACTATTATGTTTGATTTCTTGAATAAAATATATACATACATCCAGTAAAATAATAAGTCCTTATAAAACAAAATATATAAATTTTCATGCAATAAAAAGAATAAGTTCTTGAAAAGAAACATGTCTCCTGCCTATAGTGAAAGAGTAATTTCTTGGAGAAAGAAAATGAAAGAGTGCATATGAATTGTTGCAAAAAAAGATTAGTCACGCTATTTTAGAAACACTAGATCATTATAGGAAATCTTAATCTAAAAGTACACATGAAAATTTCACGTAATCTTCATGTCATAATATTTAAACCAATCAAAATACTTTAAATTTTAAAAGAGGTATATTTAAACATTTTTTAGGGAAAACATGAAAAAATACTTTTTAATTGTAATTTTGGCTTATCTCATTATAGTTTTACTAAAATGTCAAGTGTAGACACTCGTTGGATGTGGGATTTAATTATACATCTAACGAGTACCCATTATGCATACTTTTGAGAACACACACATTGATAAATATTTAATATGCATTAAAAAATGTGTTTAGCACGTTTTTTTAATATATCTTAATTTTTTATGAATGTGGGTCTTCTCAAAAGTATGCATGATGGGTACTTGTTAGATTAAGAATGTAATTCCGCATCCAACAAATATCCACACCTGAAATTTGCGTAAACCTAGGAGATAATAAAAAAAATAGAATTAAAAAAAATGTTTTCTTATTTTCCCTCCAAAATTCTTAACTCTTGTTTTATTATTTTAACTAATATTTTATTATTTTTCCTTAGGAGGTCACTTTTACGCTGAAATTTCCTGTAATGGGTAACGAATAATTGTTTGTGTTAATTCTTTGGAAAGAAAAATGTATGAATTCTTGTGCATTAAACAATAAGAACCAAGAATATTTTCTTAGAAACTTGCTTATAAAACCTGTGCATCTATAAAATAATCCATTTTTTTTTAAGAAAATATTGTGTGTTGTATGAATAGAAGAAAATGTGACTATGTTAAAATAACATTGGTTTCATGCACAAAAATATTTAAGAAGTCATGTTATTTTTCATAAAGAATGAATGTAAACATTTCTTGAGAAAATATAAAATAACTGAGTTGATTTCTTAAATGAAAAGTGATTGCATGCAATTATGTGTTGCAAGTTATACTATTGATTCCTTGGAATTTATTCACATGATTCCTATGCATTTGATTCCTAAGAATCACTAGACTCTTACGAGGAATATGTGCTTATTTTATTAGATTTTCTTGATGAGAAATGTGTAGAAAATATAACTACCATGCTTGATATTTTTTGAGAAGAAATAAGTTCTTTGCATGCACTGAAAAATACTACTATGCTTGATATTTCTTGAGATGAAATACATTGTTTGCAATGTTTAATATTTCTTGAAAAGAAATAGGTTATTTGATTGCATGCAAAATAGAAATATCGTGTTTTATATCTTGAAAAAAAATATAATAGTTGCATCCATAAAAGTATGCCTACGATGTTTGTTTCTTTGAGAAGAAATAATGACTGAAACATTAGTTATATTTTAGAAAAAAAAAACATGTAATTTCATGTATAATATACCTTGTAAATATATTTATCTTGGAAATGATGCTTTTGGAAAAAGGATCTCCATTTGCATGCATGATAATGGTATATATTAAGTTATCTTTCCCTTAGAATGGGGCATGCATTTGCATTCATAATAATAATAGTGATATCTATTGCATTAGAAATATTTTTTGGTTACATGCACAAAGAAAATCTAAGGGGATAAATTTCTTTGAATATGTTTTATCTAGCTTACATGCATGAAAATCAAAGTTAAGATGTTAGTATCGTTTAAATGAAAATAGATGGTTATAATGGCTTTGTTTTGGGAAATAATGTATGCTTGTGTCAGAATAATCATAGTAATGTGGTACTTATTTGACATTATTTGATAATTATATGCTTATAATCACTGTATGATCAGTAATGTTAGAGGAAACATGTTGTGATATTTTATTTACATTTCATGTATGCACATGAATAGATGTTAAAAGATCCCTTTTAAAGGTTGATTATTGGTTGATTAATGCTTTATCTAATCATGTTACCAAACATTGTTGACGACAACAATGAGAGGAAGGGATGATGATTTTTGCAAAGGACATATTATGTTTAAATTTGTGGAAAATAAAGAAATAATGGTATATGCACAGTAGTATGAGTTTCAGGATGGTCCAGTAATGGAGCAACCATGACACATATATATAAAGAGTGGATATTTGTGGGTAAATGGTTTCATGAGGATTGTAAGAGCTATTATATAGATATGTTGTATTTTAATGATATTTAATTGTAATATTTTTATGACAATGGTTAAGGGATGTAATCCTTTATAAGACATTGAGTGAGGGGTGAAGATAGTCATGAGTGTTTAATAATAAAATTAAATGTTTGCTACTTTTCACCCTTCAAAGTTTCTAGGGTAGATCAGTGTTCAATGATGTGATTGACTATTATGTCAGTTCGATGATGTTGCTTCCTTTCCTTATGTGATGTTCATAATATCAAGTATGTGATTAATTAATCTGGTTAAGGGAATCATGAAATAAGTCAATGTTACATCATACAATTTATGTTAATATACTAAAAAAATGGTTATTAATGGTTATGAAACTTACTATTCCTCTATTAAATTTATTTTATAATAGACAAAAATTCTATATAATGGTTGATGAGGAATCTAGAGTAGTGATTTAGATAGTTCCCCATGGGTAATTTGTTTAAAATATTTCTGAGTCCTTGTATTTTCATGTGAGGTTACTCGGCGATGTTACAATTGGTATCAGAGTTGAAGGTTTCATCAGTGGTGCCTTTGGGAATTGTTAAGAATAAAATAAATAAGGTATGCTATTGGTGGGCATTAGCTCAATTACGAGCCTAACAATATACATATTGATATATGTAGCAGAATAATTTTGACATGAGATGTGTGATTCATGTTTATAATTGCATTGAAGAGTAGTAAGTAATAAAGTTTTCTGAAAAACTATTTTCATGATATTTGAATCCTGATGACGATAAAATACATTAAAACATATGTTGCACCTATGAAAAATCCTCGACACTCACTAAGTAAAGTGACAATCAAGTAACAACCATTGTAGATATAAAAATATCATTGTTAGATTTAATGAACATGACTATAGTTATAATGAAATATATATAAATAATAAATGCATGATTTTAAAATATGGAAAATGTCCTTGAAGGGGAGAAAAAATTGTTTTAAAGGACATTGAAAGAACCTCTTTCGATGTTAAAACTAAATAATGAGTTGAGTAGTGAAACTTGACTGTAATAACTAGTTTCTAATTGAGGTTTTTCATGGATAATTTGTTAGTGTTGGATGAATGACTATTAAAACTTATATGAATGAATTGGATTTGATTTAAGCTTCTTGTAAGTTGTAAAAAAGTGATTATCATAATTAATTCATGCACTGGTCTGTTAGTGACAGTACATTGTAGGAATTGGAAATGTTTGGATTGTTACCCTAGATTTTATTGCCATTTACACATTAAGGAATATTTGTATATAATTTTATGCATGACAATATTGTATGCATGAAACTAAAGTGATTGTGAAATTGAATACTTATTTAAGCCTTGCATATTTATGACTCATGCTATTGATGAGATTATTTTTGGGTAACTTAATAGCAACAAGAACACCCATGAAGGTAAAATTTTGCAATGAAAACTGCAACCGTAAATGAGAAATTATAATTTTATTATATGCATGATTGTGTTATTTCGAAAATAAAAATGTATACCACATGTATGTGAGTTATATTTCCTATCAATATAGATATTGTAGACCCATGATGAGGGTCAAGTATAAGTGCATGGTGTACATAAATGTTTCTTCTATTTTAATGATAATATGCATATGGTTTATTATGTAAATTATGGTGGGAAAGAGTTCTAAAATATATTTTTAGATGTTAGATAGTTATTGGCAGTTGTGAAAGCCCAGGCAGCCTTGGGTTGACGATATTTTCATGCCTAGAAGTGTTGATGGTGCTCGCCTTCCCATATTTCCTCTCCCTAGAGATAAATGAACTTATTAAGGGAAAAGAGTTTTTCAAGATGATGAGGAGGGGAAAAATCTTGAGAAATCCATTGATTTTGTAGCTTGTTGGAGGAGTCCCAAAATTTTCTCATAGATGGCACACTGCCAAGAGGAATCTTGTATTGGACCCTTTATGGTTATTGGAATTCTTGAGCTCATTGGGTAGTGGAATTACAAACTGGAGCTGGTATGGTGTCTATCAGAGAATTCTCTAGATATCAAAATGGCTCAATCTAGTTCCCATCACTTGGGAGGAGCATTCTTTTTTTACTGTGGTTCTCATAACATAAAAAATTAAATAATGAGTTATGTGTTGTGTTAAAAATATTTTTTCTATATAATTGTGTAACTATTTTATCTACATCTTGACAAGAAAGGATGCTAGTGTTCAGTAAGGAATTATTGGAAGTGTAGCTCCTTTATTGCATTACTAATATTTTTAATGCGTTAGGAGGGGCTAGGAAAATATGCACTTGGTGCTTTTATTTATAATTTCGATGATTGGAGAGCTAGATTCTCTCTAAGTACTTTCAAAATTATTATGTGAATGTCTTTAGTGGGAGCTAAGACAGACAATATTGTGCATGTGGTGTACTTATTTATCAGTTGATGATAAAAATCTTGGTGCTTTTTAAGTACTTGTAGAAGTATTGTGGTTGAAATATAACCTAAATTTACATAATTGATTGATAGTTAAAGATATTTCATTTGATTGAAAATTTTGTGACTAATTTGATTGAATTTTTTAGTCATACTTTACAGGGTACTTGCCATGGAGTGTTGATGGGTTGTCCAACTACTATTAGAGTGCTTGGATGAAGGTGACCATGACTTCCAACCGTAATTTGTAAGTAATGGTAAGTTGGTATAGAGATTTTGTTTTTCTTCTATGACTTTGAAAAATGCTTAAGTGATGGAATGTAGAACTTGCATATTTTACATCTATAAATTCTTATGGTTATTGATTAAATGTTATTGTTTTTACTTATTAGTATTTCTTAAAAGATGAAATCCTTCATTTGTAAGGGGATGGATCCCCTTCTAGGTTTTTTATATTATTATATCATTTGTAAAAGTAAGTCCCAATGGGATAATAACATCAACGACGGTGTAATCATTAAAGAAGGGGGTATTTAATATCCCTACCATAACTCTGGTAAAAACCTAAGTAAAAACTCACATATTTACAAAGTGTAAATGTTAATTAATAAGGGATATCCCTATTCTAAGAACAAGTCATCATTTAATTATGTAAAAGTATTATGTATTTAAAAAAGTTTGTTTAGTCAATATCATCGAATCGGTTAGAGGTAAATGGTTCTCGATAGCCTTTTATTATTTATTCTACACAAATCGATTATTTAAAAAAAAAAAGGTTTACCTAGTGATGATAGCATGAGTACATATTTTTTGAAAGAGTATAGTGTTCATGGAATTATACTTACACATGATAGTTATAATCAAATGTAGTTAATTCGGTTTCAACCACCAGAAAGTAACCTATGCTTTCTTAATATACCAAGGGTTGCAGACGAGGGGTTTTTTTTTGAATTTCCAATGATTAGGAAAATATGATGATTACAAGAGTTTCGATAAATCTCTAGATTATACCAGGTGGTCTATGCACTCAATGATTTCAAATTTTAAAAAGTACTTGATTTCTTTCATAGTGAACCTCGGTCATCACGGTGATGGATTCAAGAATCAATATATTCAAGAGCGAGAAAGGATTCAACATTTATTTTTCTATGTAAGATATAGAAACTTGAGAGATGCAACATATTTTCCTTTTCTCATTGGAAATGATATGATCTATGGCTTCTTTGGTTGTTTTTTTATTGTAGGTTTTTTTTTGTTGGAGCCATACTATCGTGTAAAATTCTAATCTTATGATCCTATGGAGAGCTCAGGGTAGAGTACTAATCTTTTACTTGGCCACCGTTAGCTATAGAAATGTGGTTGAGGTCATTGGTCATACAAATTTGCATCGAGAGTCTCTTTGTGTTAATATGTTCCAACTGTAAAAATTATATGTAATCCTTGCTATGTTTTATGCATATAATATTAATTTGTTGAAATATTAAAAAAAATCACAATATTCTCTTGGACAATAAATATGTGGTTTGAAGGAAAAACTATTATGTTTCATTTCTTAGATAAAATAAGTAATTACATATAGTAAAAGAATTAGTCTTTAGAAAAGAAAATATATATATTTGCATGCAATAAAATAATAAGTTATTGAAAGAAAATATGTCTCTTGCATGTAGTGAAAGAGTAATTTTTTGGAGAAATAAAATGAAAGAGTGGATATGAATTGTTCCACAAAAATATTATTAACATTATTTTAGAAACACAACATGGTAAAATATAAATTATTTGTGCTAATTGTTTGGAAATAAAAATGTATGAATTCTTGTGCATTAAACAATAAGGACAAATATTATTTTCTTGGAAAAATTCTTATATATCTTGTGCATGTATAAGAGAACCCATGTTTGTTTTAATAAAAAATTGCATGTTGTATGTATATAAGAAAAGACGATTGTGTTAAAAGAACATTGGTTTCATGGCAAAAAAAAATTTAAGAAATCATGTTATTTTTCATAAAAAATGCATGTAAGAATTTCTTGAGAAAAGATAAAGTATCTAAATTGATTTATAAAGAGAAAAGAGATTTCATGGAATTATGTGTGGGAATTTATACTATTAACTCCTTAGATGTGAAGTTATTCACATATTCTAATGCATTATTTTCCTAAAATGAGTCAATAAACTCTTAAGGGTAACATGTTCTTATTTTATTAGATTTTATTTATGAGAAATGTCAAGAAAATATAAATATCGTGCTTTATATTTCTTGAGAAGAAATAAGTTCTTTGCATGAACTAAAATAAAATACTATGCTTGATATTTCTTGAGAGGAAATAAGTTGTTTGCATGAAAAAAATACACATAACATGTTTAATATTTCTTGAAAAGAAATATGTTGTTTTCTTTCCCAAAAAATTTATATATCGTGTTTGATAGCTTGAAAAAAAATATAATAGTTGCATCCATGAAAAGTACACCTATGATGTTTGTTTCTTTGGCAAGAAATAATAGCTAAACCATTGGTTATGTTTTAGAACATAACATGTAATTGCATGTATAATAGACATTGTAAATAGCTTTATCAGGAAAAGGATGTTTTTTGAAAAGGGATTTGCATTTGCAAGTACGATAATGGTATCTATTAAGTTCGATTTCCCTTGAAATGGGGCATGCATTGGCATGCATAATAATGATAGTAATATCTGTTGCATTGGAAATATTATTTGGTTACAGGAACAAAGAAAAATTGAGGGCTAACTTTCTTTGAATAAGTTTTATCTAATTACATGCACAAAAATCAAAGCTAAGACATTAGTGTCCTTTAAATGAAAATGTATGGTTACATTGGCTTTCTTTTGGGAAAGAACGTGTGATTTTGTGATAAGAATAATAGTAATGTGGTACTTATTTGACATGTTTTGATAATTATATCCTTATAATTACTGTATGAGAAATATTCTTAGAGGAAGCATGTTGTGATCTACTTTTTACATTTCATTTATGCACATGAATAGGTGTTAAAAATATCGCTTTTAAAAACTGATTATTGGTTTGTTAATGTTTTATCTAATCATGTTACTGAATATTGTTGACGACAACAATGACAAGAAAGGATAATTATTTGTGAAAATGAAAAATTATGGTTAACATTATGTAATATAAATTAATAATGGTCCATGCAGATGAGTACGAGCTGCATAATGGTCCACCCATGGAGCAACCAAGCCTAAAGGATATAAAGAGTGGAGATTTGTGGGTAAATTGTTTCATGATGATTTTAATAGCTCTTAGCTAGAGATGTTGTATTTTAATGATATTTAATTTTAATATTTTATGACAATGGTTAAGGGATGGACTCATTTATAAGCCACTGAGTGAGGGGTGAACACCCTCACCAATGTTTAATAATAAAATTGAACGTTTGCAGGTTTTCACCTTTCATATTCTCTAGGGTTATGGTTATATCGATGTTCAATGATCTGATTTATTATTTTGTTAGTTTGATGGTGTTTATTCCTTTCCTGATGTGATGATCATAATGTAAATTATGTGACTAACTAATCTCATTAAGGGAATCATGAAAGGATGCAATGTTACATCATCCCATTTATGTTAATATACTACAACAGTGGTTATTAATGGTTATGCAACTTACTATTCCTCTAATAAAGTTACGCTATATATTCATGAGCATTCTATTTGATGGTTAATAATGAATCTGAAATAGTGATTTAGATAGTTACCTATAGGTAATTTGCGTAAACATTTTCTAACTCCCTACATTTTCATGTTAGATTACCAAAAATATTACAATTATTTTATCTAATATTCAATCAAAATTTATTAATGTATATAATACATATTTCTCATAAAATGTGATATGTCATAATGTGTTTTATTTTTAAATTATTTTGATAAAATTATAATTAATTCAATATCTTATTTTAATTAATTTAGAAATTTTCACTTTATCCTTCATTCTCTATAATTATTTTAAATATATTTTAAATCATTTAAAAAAATTTATTCTATATATTAAATTAATTATATTTTGAAAATTTTACAACTAAAAATTCATTATATGAAATATATAATAGGTAAATGATGAAAATGAAGATAAAAAAATCGATTCTACATATTTTTAAGTTTAGTAAATAAAATATTATATACATTTCCGTTTATTTTTATTTTTTTATTATTATAAAATGTCTATATATTTCCAAATTTCTAAATTACAATATTAAGAAATTTTATATTTGCATTATAATAATTAATGATTAATATAACATTAAAAAGATATAAAAATCCATCACTCTTACGGTGTTTACATTTACAATCCAATAATTTTAGATGGTGAACTAATAATTAATATTTATTTTGATAAAATTTATTATATGAAATATATATGTAAATGATGAAAATGAAGATGAAAAAATCAATATTATATACTTTTAAGTTTAATAAATAAAATATTATATAAATTAGTTTCTTTTTTATTTTTTATTATTATAAAATGTGTAGTAGGAAATTTTCTATTTTGCATTATAATAATTAATGATTAATATCACATTAAAAAGATATGAAAATCCATACTCTAACGGTCTTTATATTTAGAATCCAATAATTTTAGATGGTGAACTAATAATTAATTTTGATTTAAACTCTTTTCTCTATGTAATAATAAACATTAAAATTATAATTATCGTAAAAAATTATATATATATATATATATATATATATATATATATATATATATAAAAGCCCTTTTGTTATTATGTCGAAAAAAAAATACAATTTCTCCCGTGTATATAGTTAGCATCCTCTATTATCTTCACAAACCCGGTGTGATTTTCCTTCTCAACGATACAACAATAGTTGTAAAATGATGTTCCCGGACCTTTTCTTTTCTTAGGCCCACCTCAGATTCATGATTGTTCTTGGCCTTTTCTTTATCTTCATTTGATTTATTTGTTGATTCTGAGCACATAAATCTTTTTCCATTTTTCAAATGGTTACTAATGATGAAATTATGTGGTGTACAAGTTTACCTACTAAAGTTTGACTACGTGGCCATAGATTCGTTATTTTGAAGTTCTTGAAATATATTCGACCTTAAATTTTAGATGTGAGGGTCCTTAGCTGTAATGATGAAAGCTATTATATATGTTCTACGATAATACAGTCATAGGATTCCTTAGGTTCACGCCTTTAAAGACCCTCAAACGTAAATTTACATGTTGGGGCCATCTACATTTTGTGTAACTCACATGTTAGGTTGAGGATTAAAAGATGCAATTTAGATCTTCCAGTATGGATGAGAATATTGGATATATGCGTGTGGGGAATTCAATTAGACATATTATTTTGAAACATTTAAAATTTTCAAATAAAATAATTATATTAATTACTATCATTTATTTTTAATTTTGTTTTTCACTCAATTTATATTATGATGATGATGGTTAACTTTCACTAAGACTAATATAAAAAAGTACATTATTTATATCTTTATAGTTTAAAGAATTACATTAGAATTTATTTATATATATTAGTAATATAAACAATTACGGTATTTATGTTTTAATAATTTAAATAATTACATTAAAATTTATTTAGAATTAGATAATTTTAAAAATATAAATAATTATTAATTCTAGTTATATTACATTATTAAAAATGATCAATTTTTTTAATTAAGTTTAGTATAAAAATTGAGTAAATTAAAAAAAATATATCTAAACATTAGTCTTTCACGCATAAATAATGCTAATTTTCATTATATGGTCATTTGCTCATGAAATTCTCAAAATATAAGTAAAGGAAATATGTTTAAAAACTTCTTTCTTACTTTTTAAGATTTTATCCATCCATGATTAGAATCAATATCATATGTTCGATATAGTTTCTTCTTTTTTGCTATGTTTAAGATAAACTTGAAGCCCCACAATCTATAATTAAGCAAATCCCCTTTCATCTACTATTTCTAGTAAATTGGAATCAACACCATATTTTCACTATGATTCCTTCATTTTTTCCAAGTCTATGATCAATTTAAAACCCCACAACCTAGACACTGCCAATTCCTCTTTCATATATTATTTTTAAAAGTAATAATCGCTTTTATGATTAGC
The DNA here is from genome assembly GCA_034641835.2 of Pinus albicaulis. Classification (NCBI taxonomy): domain Eukaryota; kingdom Viridiplantae; phylum Streptophyta; class Pinopsida; order Pinales; family Pinaceae; genus Pinus; species Pinus albicaulis. The sequence continues at coordinate 94,597,141 of MU968411.1, forward strand.
TCCTTGACCCAAATTTACATATTTCAATCAAATTTAATGTTTTTCACCTATAAACAAAAATCCACTAGCTCCACCCATACATAGATATACTTAATAATGAAATAAAAAACAAGTTAAAATAATATTTTATTGATCTCTGGAACGTTTAAAACTCTTCGGCATTTGATGTTACACGCTCCTACACTCTGTAAATATATTTTTGAGATTTCATATCGTTTAATGTAATCCAATTCCCCATATAAAAAACATGTAAATGCCTATGACCATCAATTATTTTGTCCATATTTATTAGATTTCAAAATGTGATCCATTATTTTGTCCATATATTATATTTAAAAATGTGATGACAGAGATTCCACACTCCTTTTATGTATACCATTTTGTAGTTGTGTATTGCATTTCAAATATCCTTTCCAAATCACCAATCCCATAAATGTTTTGAACTTTTACAATTATTTTCATATAAACCTTGTGTTATTAGTTCATCATATTTTTTTTCCTAAATAATGTCCCAGGTTAAAATTTTATTAGATAATGCTAACGGTAAAAAAATCCTTCTTCAAAGTCGAAAATCTAATCTCTAGAAATTGAAAAATAAAATAATTGCATTTCTTCTCTCTTACAACTTCCTATTTCATCCTAGCTACATATTTTAACATGTTGTGTATACGGCTAAAATTTAATTATTTGATTATTTTGATTCTTTAACTTCTTCGGTTAGTTTAAGTAATCAATAAATTTCTTTGGATATTTAACTGGACATTCCATCACAACAAATATGATAATATTATACCTAAACTATGATGGTTTTTATTCCTTAACTCACATATTTATCAAGGAATTATTTTCATGAATGTAATATATAAAATATAAAAATAGACAATAGACACAAATACATTCACTGACAACCATGTACACAGAAAATGTGATATGGGAAATCATTACAGGAAAAAACCCATTTAGAAGGTGAAGCTACTATACTATGTTTTTCTTGGAATAAAAATGGATGCAAGTATAAAAGAGTGTGACCTATAGATTGTGGGCTCCTACAATAGAAAAATAATTTATGCTTACTATATATATATATATATATATATATCCACTCATTTTTTTGCCATGAAACCAACTCACAAAATAGAAGAAAAGAGAGATCAACGACCTAAAAATCAACCTCTTCGAGGGGGAAACCTCATTTGCTTTACATAAATGAACAATTATTGGATGATTCAAATGAATAAACGTCATTTCTATCTATAGGAGTCCATGGGGTCATATTATAATCCTATCCGACCTAACAATAATAATTTAAGGGCACGACAATAACTATAGTGCATTATTACGGGGCACAATAATAACAATATGGGGACTACAGGGGTACAACAATAACAATAAGGGGGATACACTAACAAAAATAAGGGACTAAAGTAGTAATAAAGGGCCCTAACATGCCCCTATCCTTCAAAAGTGTGCTTTCCCCAATGCTTGAGTAGTTCTGGATGCTTCTGTATAAAATTCTCATCCTCCCATGTGGAATCATCAATGGGTAGGTTCTTCCACTTGATGAGATACTTTGAAATTGATCGATTTTGTAGCTGTCTAGTTCTTGTTTCCATGACTTCTTCAGGTTCCAATATGATTTTCCTTCCTCATCAAGTTTTCGAAATATTGTTTGAATCAGAAGCTTGTCACCTATAACCTTATTTTATCATGAAATATGGAAAACTAGATGCACTGAGGAAGATGCAGGAAGCTTCAATTTGTATGCCATAGTACCAATATTTTGCAACACCTTGTAAGGACCATAGTAATTTTGTGATAATTTATTATCCTTCTTAGCTTGTTTGAAAGACATTTGTTTATATGGTTGTAGTCATAAAATACCCTATCACCTACATCAAAACTTCTCTCGCTATGATGTTCATCCGCCTGTTGTTTCATATGATTTTGTGCCAAATTTTGTTTCTCCTTTAAGAGTTGGAGAAATTTTTGTTGATGCTCGATGGGATATTTCGCTACTTCAACCTTATAATTTTGTCTTAAGGATGATGTGATGGACAAAAGATGTTATCCATAAAGTGCAATAAAAGGGGTCATTTTTTCTGCAGTGTGGAAGGAATAGTTATAATACCATTCAACAAGAGGTCACCAATTGACCCATTATGTTTGTTTATCAGATACAAAGCAACAATGATATCCTTCCAAACATTTATTCACTATTGTACTTTTCCCATCGGATTGAGGATGATAGGATGAGCTATGAGTTATTTGAGTACCGAAAGAAGAAAATAATTTTGTGCAAAAATTTCCAGCGAAAATGAGATCTCTATCGTGTACAATAATATTTGGGTTTTCATGTAGTTTTTGAATTGTTTCCATAAATGCGATAACAATTGCACTCGCTTTAAACGGATGATATGATGCACAAAATTATGCATACTTGGTAATTCCATCAACTACCACCATCATGACACTCTTTGCTTCAGACTTAGGTAAACCTCTGATAAAATCCATTGAAACCCCCTCCCAACACTGACTTGGAATGGATAACGGCTATAGCAGACTTGAGGTCTTAAGTTTCTCAACTTTATTTTTATGGAAAACTGAAAATTCATTCACAAAATTTTTAATATCATATTTAAGTCCATCCTCAAAAAAAAAAAATCTTCACCTTGTGGTAACTTCTTAAAAATATCGAGTGTCCTAAGGAAGAGATGTGCAATTCCAAAATAATCTCTTGTTTTAGTTGGGAGTTATTACAAATATATAAGCAATATTTGTACTATAAGGAATCATTTTTCCAACTAAATGTATCAGATGTACTTGGATCTTGCTGCAAATTTCGAGTGAGTGTCCATACCTCTTTGTTAATCTTTCGTTCCTCGCTTACTTTGGTTATCCAGTCTGGTTGGATAATATAAATGGAAGAAAGAAATGCTTCCACATCCTCATCCTTTCTTGAAAGTGCATCTGCAACAACATTTAGCTTCCCTTTTTTTGTAGATAATTTCAAAGTCATAACCCAACATCTTTGTGACCCATTGTTGTTGTTCTTCTAAAGATAATATTTGTTCCAAAAATTATTTAAGACTATCATGATTAGTTTTTACCTTGAATTCTATTCCCATTAGGTAAGGTCACAATTTCTTTAGTGCATGTAGTATTTCCAACATTTCCTTCTCATAAATAGATTTCTTCAAATACTTTCCTTTGTCCGAATGGATTTCGAAAGAAATGAGTGTTCCTTCTTGCATTAAAATAATATAATTTTTTGTGAAGTATGGTGTAGCTAAGACTGGTGCTTGGAACATTGCCTCTTTAAGATGTTCAAATGCCTTAGCAGCTTCAGGAGTTCATGAAACTGAATCTTTCTTCAATAATGTTGCTAGATGTGTTGCTATTATCCCATAATTCTTAACAAAATTCCTATAATACCATGTGAACCTGTGAAATCCTCACAGCTTATTTATGGTCGTAGGGACTTTCCATTCCTTAATGACTTTAATTTTTTTATGATCTACCTTAACCCACTCCTGAGATACAATATGGCACAGATATTCCACCTCTTGTACTCCAAAGAAATATTTGGAGGTTTTTTCATATAATTATTTCTCCTCTAATAGTTTTAGCACACTATCAACATGTTGAACATGATCCTTCCAATACCTTCTATAGATTAGTATGTCATCAAAAAATACTTACACAATTTTTCTAAGGAGGTGTTCGAAAATGAAATTCATCAACGCTTAAAATGCAAAAGGTGCATTGGTAAGGCCAAAAGGCATGACCAAAAATTCATATTGGTGCTCATCAATTCGAAATGTTGTTTTTGGAATGTATTTATTCTTCATTTTAATTTGATGATATCCCGAACGAAGATCAAACTTGGTGAAAAAAATTGCTCCATGTAATTCATCCAATATTTCATCAACCGCATGAATGGAAAATTTATCTTTAATATTGAGCTCATTGATCTCCCTACAATCAGGACACATGTGCCATTATCTATACTTATTATGCACCAATACAACTAGGTTGAATCATATGTTCAATTTCTCTTGTTTGGATGTAAGGATATCTGTAAGGCCTGATGTTTGGAGGAACACTTTCTGAAATCAAATCAAGAGCATGATCATGATCACAAATAGGTGGGAGTACTTTGGGAGTTTCAAACACCTTGGAATTATTGTCCAAGTCTTTTTAGAGATCTAGAGAAATATAAGATTTTGTTGTTGGAAATTCTAGTGAGAATAATTGTGTAATTACGCCTTGTTGTTCTTTCGTTATAAACTTTGTCATGAAACTAATTCTTATTATATTTCCTGGATTCCCTGCGATACACTGTAATTCAAATTCTTTTCCTTTTGAAAAAAAATTCAAGAAAAATTCTTGAAAATTAAAAGCTACCATCCCAAAAGATTGACACCATTGTACTCCTAGTACAACATCAACACCACCCATTGGAATGGAAATATTTGGACTATTCAATACAAATTCCACCATGACTATCTTGATATTATGGAAATTTATAGAGAATTTATAATTCCTCCATTTTCCACAATCACTTGACACTCTTGTGGTGGGTATAGGAAACAATTAAATTTCTTGGCTACCTTACAACGAATAAAATTAAGGGTACTACACTAATGAATAAGTAGTTACATTTTTCTTCTTGATATTTCATTGTTTCTTGAGAGTTTGAGGAGTGGTAGTTCATGCCAGTTCATTACAGGATAAGGCCAGATTCAGTTCTTCTTCCTTTAGGATGGGTTCCTGGGGTATATCCGCTTCTTTGAAGTTTCTTGTTCCTTTTCTTCCTCGTCTTCCTAATCTGTGTAAAATATTTTCTTCTCAGCAAACTTATGACCTTTAGTCTATTTTCTATCAAAACTATAGAAAATTCCTTTTTCTCTCCTTTCTCTCAATAGTTGTGGTGTCAACCTTGTAGGTTGTGGAAGTCTAGGAGTAGCAACACTTCCACCCTTATAGTTGTGAGTGGAAGGCTTCCTTGTCGCCATAATTTCTCTTTCCATTTTTCTTGCCAACTTGAATGCCTTCTCCAATGTATCACGTTCCTAAAGGTGAACCTCACGTTGGATGTTATCCTTAAGAGTCCCTATGAATACATCAATCCTATGTTCCTCTGTAGTAGCTTTAAGACAATATTATGAGCCTACTATATGGGATATAAGATCTCAAGAACATCTCTAAATGATGTATTACTTATTTACCCTTATATTCAATTTTTAGGAATCCCCAATGCTCTCCATCATTCAACCCTTTTATTTGAGATTTATCAATTGTCCAAAGAAGTTGTTTCTCTTTGTATCCTCATAATGTGCTATCATTTTCTCCATAAAAATTGACCAAGTTACTAGTGGTTTACGAGAACAAATCCATTGATACCATACAAACTAATTTTTTTCTAAATATAAAGTTTCAATGTGTACCTTTTGTATATTTGTCATCCTGTAGAGCTCAAAGTATTGCTCCATTTGTAGTAGCCAAGTTATCAGATCCTTGCCATCAAACTTCCTCATGTCTATCTTTTGAATATGGTGGGTCTTAAATCCAACATTAGAGTCTATGAAATCATGACTGACATTTATTTTTTTCTCATCATGAGTTTCCTCTACTACCTTTTCGGCATTGGCAAGGTTTTGTTGTAGCAACCTTTCCAAAACATCCTTCAAACCATCCATGTATTTCTTCAAATATTCCATGTTTCCTTATATACAATCCATCTTAGCTTTCACACCATCAATCTTAGCTTCCATTCCATCCATATTAGCTTCCATGCCATTCTTTAAACGATCCATCTTAGCTTCCACTCCATCCATCTCAGCTTCCATGCCATTCTTGAAAAAATACATCTTATCTTCCACGCCTTTCTTCAAACCATCCATCTTAGCTTACATGCATTTTTTCAAACCATCCATCTTAGCTTCCATTTCATTTTTTGTTACTCTTTGTGAGAGCGAAATTTTTTGCACTTGGTCTTGTAATTTTGATATATCATGTTGCACTTCTTCCTCCTCATGATTCATAGTAGAGTCTTTTCAGGGCTTAATGGGTGTTGAATTATTTTTAGGGGGCATTTTAGAACCCAGTACAGATATCTATGCTTCAATATTCCCTTGGAATCACTTCAAACTGATTTTTCAAACAAGACTTATGCAATTTTTGAAAAAAATACACACTTTTTCTTGCTTTTGATGAGCTCGATATTGAAACTAATGTATCTCTGTAATTTAGGATCCCCAATATTTTACCTTCGGTAGTTTAGCATCCCTCTAAATTTTCTTTCCAATGCCATGGGTCTGACCTGATTTGGATTCTTCAAGGAAACGTTATGCCCAATCTCCCACAATGTCCTAGTTATGGACTAGTTCAATAGATCGAACTTGTATGATGTGCCACATGTCATGGTTTCCTCCTTTGGCTCTGAAATCGATACATAGGAAACTGCAATTCTTTTAATTCAACAAGTTTTTACAGAATTTCAATATGATGCTCAGACAAATAGTTATGATGATTTAACCAAGGTCACCTCTTTGATATCAAATTTGGGAGCCTACAAAAACTCTAAGTTCAACAGATCATATCTCCAAAAAAAATTGGTAATCATGATCCGAAAATTTTACATAAAGTTTCTCTAGATTTCGGCACAAACATGTTTTTTTCCCTTCTGAACCTTCATATAAAAAATTTTATAGCGAAAATTCCACGATGAGGTGTTTGAAGCAGCGAAACCCTATAATATAAAGCTCCAAGTCCAAATGCTACGAAACTAGATCAAAAAAAAGAAGAAAAGAGAGATCAATGACTTTGAAATCATCTTCTTTGAAGGGGAAACATCCTTTACATTACATAAATGAAAAATAATTGGATGATTCAAATGAAAAAAAAATCCTTTCTATAAATAGGAGTCCATGGGGTTAGTTTACAATCCTAGTTGACCTAACAATAGTAATGTAAGGGCTCAATAATAAGAATATGGGGACTAAAGGGGCACAATAATAATAATAAGGTGGCTGCACTAACAACAATAAGGGACTACACTAGTAATATAGGTGTTGAGCCCCAAAGATGTCCTTCTTTTTCCACCACATTTCACTTCATTTTCTTTGTCCCTCATTAATTACAGGCTTAAATGATCAATAGGATTGATTAGGATTACTTTAAGAATGTATATAATGACTAACTTGCTATGTTTTCATGATTTTTTTATTGTAGCCATTTTTGACTGGACTCGGCTACAGAACGCGGTCATTCTGTAGTCAGTCGCCTATTCCACAACTATCTTCATGTTTACGCAGGTTCCAGGTGTCACCTCAAGGAAAAACACATATAGTCGTATTCCACATCACTCCCCCATCATTTCTTGCTCTCCAAGAAGTCTGAGCTCGATTCTATAGGTGGTTATGCACGTGGGAAACTAAAACTGGGAGATAGACTTCTAATAGGACAAGGATTGTATAGATGTCCTTAATCATAGTACGAGGCCACCACCAGAGTCCTAGTTTGATTTTAGTTGGGAAAGACAATTATTCCTGTTTTATCTCGAAGACAGTTATGTAATTTTGTTATAAGTATGGCTCGAGAGACCGAGAAATAGTTAGCTAGATTTATGTTTTATTGCTAGATCTCAGAAG